>CM062813.1:138633886-139233886 GCA_031772625.1 Pinus tabuliformis
TACGAAGAGTCTATTATCATTGAGAAGGACTTATGTGCTATTGGAGTCATCACTGATGATGAATCAACAAAAGACTCCAAGGAATCAGGTAAGAAGCCTGAGGCCTCCATGAGCAAGGATAGGGAAAAAAAATTGAATGATCTTCAAAGCCTAACTCGTCTCATGAAGTCCCTGGCCAATGAAATGGTTGAAATCAAACAAAGGACAAGCAAGACTACCGTGAGAAACAAGCCCCCCAAGTTCATGCTTAGAAGTAATTCAGCTTCCATTAGCAACAAAAATCAATCGACAAAATCTGCATAGAGTTCAAATGTTGTCCTGAATATTGAAAAAATTGGCATGGATTGATATTACACGTTTCATAATGAGCATCATTCGGAGAAGACGTGCCCACAATGGAACCAACTCATGAGTAGAATGGGTGCGCAGTTTGTTGACTCTGTCATGCTTGAAGATTAGGTTGAGCCCAATGAAGATAAGGAAGAATTTGTTGTAGCTAATGAAGCTCCATGCATTGGGCATGCAGTGAACATGTATCATTGTGTTCTTGCAGCCCAAAAGAGTATTGTCGATAAGAAGCCTTCGAGTGATGGTTCGGCCCAGAAACAAAGAAACTAATACAACTTAAGGAGCCAAGGGTTTATCACTATGGTTGAGGTGTCGAAGCAAAAGTTCAAAGATGTTAAGAAAACTCAATCCACCGATTAAATCAGCACAGAATACTTAGAGAAAGTCCGGGAAAGCAGTCTCAATGGAAATTATTTCCGACAACAATAAGGAAAGAAATATCCCTTTGGAAACCACAAACCAAGTTCCATCCTCGGAGACCTCAGTTAGTCTACCCACTGTGAATTATAACATTGTATATGATATGAAGAAGGTTCGTGCAAACATTTCCATGTTCGAACTTACAAATATCACAAGCCAGTGAGACATCCTTCTACGAGCTCTTGAGTAAACCTCTTTAGGTAATGCCACCTCTTCGGACAAGGGATCTAGTAAGTCTCCTGACACTCTTGCATCTGTACTTAATGCACTCACGATGGATGCAAACACACTCTGCCCATTGTTCTTGTTAACATTTGAAATCTTCAACTTCAATGTACACAATTGCTTGCTTGATTCAGGTGCATAAGTGAATGTCATGCCACTATCTGTGGCCAAGAATATCAATGCTAAATGGGAAAAAACAGATGCACATATTATTCAGCTGGACATGACTCATGTCTAGGGAATTGGTGAACCCAAGGATGACATCATTCGACTATCATCTAATGGAAGAGTTCACCAATGGATTAACATAGTAATTGTGGAAATTCTGGAAGCATATAGGGTGTTAATGAGTAGGGACTAGTCAAGCAAGCTTCAAGGATACTTTTCGACGGACTAGTCACACTATGGCTTCCATACAGGGGCAGGAACAATAAGATTTGGGTAGAATCAGAGAGATACATGAAGCACACGGTGACTCCCTTGAATGGACATGTTATCACCCCAAGAAACTCTCCTAGGTTGTATCTCAGAGATGCTCGAGAACATTACAAACTCAACAAAAATGTTGGAAATATGTGGATGAATAGAAGGAATGATTCATATTCAAGCCAGATAACTACCTCTACTATGCTTAACCCAGACATGGATGAACATCCCCAGACTACAAGGCTTTAGATGAACATGGTGAACATGGAGAATACTGACCACACCAGCAGATGCACAAGACCATGTGATGGCCAGCTGCAACCAGTAAAAGAGGTCTGCAAATCTATTTCCTAATGCACAGACAGGATGACAGCTCTCTGGAACTAAGCAAACAGAAACCTGCATACACATTCAATGATACATACAAGATTCTAACACAGAGGTGGGATGACAGCCCCTCTAATGCTAAACATCAAGAGAACATGAAAAATGCATAACAGGCACAGCTTGGAACAAAGAAGAAGTGGAAAGTGAGCAATTAACAACAAAAGAAGCTTGTATTAACTAAAAATGAAGACCAGATGTTGCAAGTATCACAGTAGTTACAGTCTCCAGAAGTTGAACCTTACATCAAAATAACATCTATCAACCCTCATTACATCTTGTTTCCGGGTCTATATAGAGGTTGATTACAAAAATATCTACTATCCTATGCGTGGAGGGGTCATAATGGACCGCCAGCCACATTAACTATCTAAAATGGGACTCTGCTACGATCTGCTACTTTCATGAAGGAATTTTGACCTTCTCTGGTACTTTGTTGTCCTTCTCAAATAGGTGGAATGTCGTGTGGAAAAATTCCATAACTGGTAAATGTATTTATCTGCTCAAGGTTGTCCTTCTCATCCTTCAAGTGTATAATGCATTGAATGCGGTAGTTGAAACTTAACTACGCAGAGAGCTGGTAGATGATGACCTTCATCCTTCAGTAGTGCAGAGCATTCAAGGGTGGCACGGACTGTATGGCGGATGCATGGGCAAGACCGGAACTAATATTAGTTGTTGGATCCAGGAGATGAGTGGCGGAGATTGATTTGCAGGGGCTATCAGGAAGAAGCGGGAGCGGGCGAACGAGGGCCGTTAGATCTAGACATGGCAGATCCAACGGTTATCGCGCGAGAAAGGTGTGCAGACGTTAACAAGCGGGGAATAGGCGGGACGGCGGTAAGTGGTTTCCCTGCACCGCTTATGGGAAGCAGTGGTATTCGTACAGAGGGGTCGCAATACCACTCAGGTGTTGACGCGTGGCGGATGTGACTAGCGGGAAACCGCTTTCCCCGTTGGCTATCGCGCGTGCATGTTCAGGCGGCAGGACGCACGAATGTCGTCGGATCGGGAGATGAACGATCAGACGGCGGGAAATAACACACGCGTTTGGTGGAACTGATGTGATAGGAAAAGTTGTGGGCCAGGGACTTTGTAAAAGCATGCGGTTATGTGAGTTTAAAGCTTAGTGCCTAGGGGCTTTACAAAACAGGGCTACCAAGGAATTTTGGAGGAAAGAACGGAGGTAAAGGGGTTATGATCGTATAAAGTAAATGAAAGGGGAAGGATAAAATAAACTGTTGCAAGATCCCTTCTTGCAAAAAACACACGGCCACGGTAGTAATTTAGTTCTCCAAACACACAAGTGCATAGTAGAGCTAACACTGGCTCCTTCTGGGGATGAGATCCTCCTTGTGAGGTCTCGAGAACCTGCAGATCAATGCCTTTCCAGATGAAAACAAATTAGTCAAAATTATTAGTGTTCCATTGCACATGGAGTCTGACTGAACCTACACTAAAACTAATAAAACAACATATTTACAACTTTAAGGCCAAAAGACCTTAAATCACATAAATTTTGAGAAAATGCCCATTAACTGGGCCATCAAAAACTGCCTCTCCTCCCATACTTTTCAGTATGAAGGTGTCGTTCCCTTGAACCTGAGAAATGATAAAAGGCCCTGTCTAGAAAGCATCAAACTTCCCATGATTGCCTTTCTTTTCTTTCAATGCATCCCATTTCAGAACCAAGTCTCCAACCAGAAAATTATCTGTTTTTGTCTTCCTGTCAAAAGCATCCTTGATGTTTTTCTAATGCGCTGCAGCTTTTTCAACCAGCTGTTCTCTAATCTGATGTACCTTTGCTAAATCAGTGATCCTTCATGCCATGTCTTCTTCCTCATTCTGTTCTTCTTGAAGGAATTTAGCCACAGGGAGAGTTAACTGAATTGGGAATAGAGCCTCAGTGCCATATACCAGCCTGAATGGAGAATTGCCTGTGGATTTCTTAATGGTCACTCTGTCAGCCCATAGTGCATACTTGAGCTTAGAATCCCAATTCTTTTTATTGTCTTCTAGCAGCTTTTTAATTATCCTTATCATACTTTTATTTGAAGACTCTGCTAAACCATTGCCTTGAGGGTAATATGAGGTGAAATGAACCAATTTAATACCCATTGAATCACACATATCCACCAATTCTTTTGCCCTGAAGGCTGTTGCATTATCTGTGACTAATTTATGTGGACAACCAAATCTGGTGAAGATATTTTCAACTAAAAACTTCATGAACACATTATGATCAACCTTCCTAGTAGGGATTGCTTCAATCCACTTATTGAAATAATCAGTAGGTACTAATATCCATTCGTGCTGGCCACTAGAATGTGGATTGATTTCTCCAATGAAATCCAAGCACTACTGCTGAAAAGGTCCTTTTGCATATATTGGTTTTAAGGGTAGGGACTTCAATTGCTACTTTCCTTCAAATCTTTGGCACCTGTCACAAGTTTAACAAATGAAAATACATCAGAAAATAAGGAGGGCCAGTAGTATCCAGCTCTGAGAATTTTTTGGGCTGTAGTCTTCCAATAATGGTGCCCCCCGCACATGCTGGAGTGAAACTGCTACATGACTTCTATTGACTGATCTTCGTCCAGACACCTCAAAAGCATTCCAGATGGATCCCTCCAGTAGAGCATATTTTCATGGATACAATATTTTGCTGCCCTAAGTTTTAAAGTTCTGGCTTGACTTGTGCTTAAGCCTGGAGGGATTTCTAACTTCAGCAAGAAATTAATTATTGCAGAATACCAATCACAAGAAGCTATATTTTCTACCACTGGTTGCCTTCTCTCTAGTTTAGCTGCTTCCTCTTCTCCTGCCTGACCATTTTCTGCAATTATGCCCATGCAATGTATATCCAATGTTCTGCAATTTTCTTCAGCTAACAACCTGGCAAGACCCTGACCTATGACCAACTTGGTGGGCTTCAGCTCTATATTAAATTCAATCAACTTTGCAATCCATTTAGCCCTTCTTCCATCAGCATCAGGTTGTGTTAAAACATCTTTTATTGCAGCAAAAGGTACATATGAAATTATCTTAGAATGCAGAATGTAAACTCTGAAAGCTTTCAAGGATTTGATAAGAGCATATGCTTGTTTTTCAATAATGTCATACCTCAGTTCAGCATCCCTTAAGTTTTTGCTGAAAAATGATACCGGATGCTTTGAACCTTCTTCATATGCTTGCAATAAAACTGCTGCAATGATGTCTTCAGAGGCAAATGAAAATATATGGAACTCCTTGCTGTAATATGGGCTGCTTAATGTGGGAGCTTCCATAATGGATTTTTTAATAAACTCAAATGATTTTCTTGCTGCATCAGTCCATCTGACCTTTGATATTTTCTTCAACATGGAGGTAACATGCTTCACCAGTTCAGCAAAATTTGGTATAAACCTCCTCACAAAATTAATCTTGCCCAGAAAGGACTGGATATCCTTCTTTGATCTCGGGATAGACAAATTCTGTATTTCTTTTACTCTTTCTGGGTCAATTTGGACACCTGCAGCAGAAACAATATGCCCCAACAGCTTGCCTTCTTCTAAAGCAAATTGTGATTTTTTAGGTTTGACTGAAATTCCAAACCTCTTGCACTTCAGAAACACTTTCTTCAAACGCTACAAATGATTTTGATGGCTGCTAGAGTATACTGTTATGTCATCAAGGTAGATAAGGACAAATTTATCCTTCTCTCCTACAAATGCTATATCCATAGCTCTCTGAAAGGTTGCTCCAGCATTCATCAACCCAAAAGGCATCTTGGCATACATAAAAGTGCCCCAAGGAGTGGTGAATGCAGTCTTCTCTTGGTCATCTAGATGCACAACAATCTGATTAAACCCTGAAAATCCATCCAAGAAAGACATTACTTTAGCTCCTGAGACCTTTTGCAGCAAATGCTCCATCTTGGGTAGAGGGTAATTGTCTTTCTTTGAGCATTTGTTTAAGTTTCTGAAATCGACACACAGTCTGATTTCTCCACTTTTCTTCCTCACCACTACTAGGTTGGCTACCCACTTGGAGTATCTGAGAGGGACTATGATCTTGGCAGCTAGCAACTTTTTAATTTCTTTTCCAATCAAAGGAAGGAGCATAGGATTAATTGGTCACAGCTTCTGTTTGAAAGGTATAGTGTCTTTTTCCAGAGGGATTTTATGCTGAATAATCTTTTTATCATAGGTTTTCAGGTCACTATACTCCCAGGCAAACACATCAGCAAATTGCTTCATTAAATTGCAGTACTTAGAACTTTGGTTAGAAAATAGATTGGAGGACAAATTTACGTATCTAGGCTGACCTGGACTTCCTATATCATGCTTACAAGCTGTAGATTGATCTTCTTTTTGCGCAGCCTTGTAAGGCACATCATTCTGGTCAAACAATCTTTCTAAAGGAATTAAACCCTAAGGAATATGTTTGCTGGGAAGCTGGACAATGCTATCTTTGCCAATTTTATTTCTAAGCTGGGACTGGGGTTTTTCTTCTAAGGCTACATTTTCTTGGTCAATTTTCATTTCGGAAAACTCATCAATGACTTGTAGAAACCTATTTATTTCATCATCATCTTCAAAAACTTTCTAATGCTGGACATTATCGGGCAAGGATGGTCTGTATTTCTTTTGGACTTCATATACTAGTTTGGGAGGCATGGGAGGAATAAACATGCTAGTAGACACAGCAAGGGAATTAGCAAGCTGATTTTGGGCTCCAAGAATATATGAAATACATAAATAATCAAAAGAGTCTCTGGTTCTCCATACCTCATCTCTGTATGCTTTAAGCCTTGGGTGCTTTACTTGAAATGTTTTATTTATTTGTTGAATGATCAAATCAGCATCTCCAAACACCTTCATGTTCTTGATTCCTCTGTCTTTCACTGCGTTAAGGCCCAATAACAGAGCTTCATATTCTGATATATTGTTTGTGACTTGAAAAGCCAACTTAAAAGACATATGTGTGCTTTCTTGCTCTGGAGATACCAGCACCACCCCTGCTCCTGAAGTCTCCCTGGAACATGCTCCATCAAAGAACGTCTCCCAAACCTGACTTCCTTGCTCTTCTTCAGCCTAAACTGTTGGTTTCCTAATCTGCATTAAGGCCCTCTGATATTCTTCTATTTGGAGAATACATGCTCCAAAATCAGTGTCCACAGCATATATGGGATGATTAGTAGGATTCTTCTTATCACTGATTATGTATGCCAACTGTGCTTCTCTATACAATCTCCGGCTTTCTCCTCCAAAAACTGGGACAGTAGCATAAGATAGATCATTCTGTAATGTCCCACCTAGTCTCTTAATCTATCATCTAGACAGCATCATGCCAAACTTTGGAGGCACATTTGCTACCACAATATCCATCATCATACTCTTCATGGGCCACTGAGTTAGGGTAATGGCCAGATCCTTGATTAATCCTAGGCATTTCACCTTCCTTGAATCAAATGAAAATAGATCATGGTATGGTCTGGTGATATCAAGGCCTAACTCTTCCATGACAGCTTTAGGTATTAGATTGTGGCTGGCCCTTGTGTCTAGCAGGAAATTGTGGAGGATTTTGTCATGAATGGTCAAGGAGACATAAAAAGATGTAGAATTATTATCAGCAGGTTCAACCATAGGGCTAAGCACAACAACAGGCTTATCATCTTGCAAATTGACAGAGTCAGTGGAGGTTTGAGTGGTTTCCAACTCAATAGCTTCAAGGATAGGCTTTCGAAATACTTCACCCTTGACCAACTCTATGAGAGGCACAACTACTTTTAACTTTCAAACTTCTGATTCAAAGCTGAAAGAGGAAGGCAACTTATCAGAACCTCTTACCTATTGAACTGGAGCTTTGAGGATGACTGAGTCAGCTGCTGGTCCTCTCTGTCTGATATTCTGTGACTCTATTTGGACAGCAGCTCTTTGGGCAGGATTATCCTTTACATTTTTTGCATTCGACCTGAGGTTATATCTTTGTTGTTCACCAGTCTGCAAAACAGCCTCTCTGTCCCATTCTTCACTTATTTGGTCCTACAACAGTGATTCCTCATATGCAGCCAATGTCAAAAAAGCAGTGCTGCCTTTATCTTCCATGCAATGAATTTCATCCTCGTCTTCAAACTATTCCTCCTCCATGACTACATTTTGGAAAGGAGCTTTAACCTTTTGTTCTTCATTTGTTTCTTTTCCTCTTTGAATTATTTGTAACTGTTCATTTGCTTTTCTGAAAGGATTTGGGTTTCTTGGAGAAAATGTGTTTTGCTGCCTTGTCTTTCCTGAATTCTGCTCAACCTTTAGCTTATATATTTCAGCAGCCAATGACTCTATCATCTTAGTCATTTTATCTAATTTAGGCTCTAAAGATGAAGCAGAGGAAGAAGAAGCCTCACCTCTCTGCCTCCTTCTATCAACTTGGCTTTTGAGCTTTTCTACAGCCATGATATTAGACTCTACTTCTAGGGCTGCATCCTGCATGTCTGCCAGAGTAGGACATCTTCTTTCTCTCAATAACAGGCAGAAACCAGAGTCAAAAGCATTGGCATAAGTGAGTTTGGTAGAGGTGGGGGTAGGCTTTACCTCAATTGGTATCTTACTATACATACAGTTAAATCTTTTATTAAAATCAGGCAATGATTCCCCATTTTCCCTCTTCAGGTTACCAAACTCAGTATGATAATATAGCAAATCTTTTTTATCTCCCTAGTGCTTCAAAAATGCATCATCTAAGGCTTAAATATTAGCAATAGATCTAGGGGCTAGTTCTCTAAACCACTTTTTGGCCTCTCCATCAAGGCTCTAGATGAAAACTCTCATCCACACATCATTTTCACTTATGTCTAAGTTATCAGCATAACTATAAAAAGCTTCAAGGTGTTCTTCTACTATTACTCCCTCTGTACTAGTGAACTTGGGCATATATTTATGATATTCTCCTATAGGCATGGCATTCAAAGGTACAGGCAGAACTAAAGGCCCATACTTAGCAGCTACGATTCTTTCTATCTTCGTGGGTGCTTGCTGGCCTACCATGACTGGGGTGTGTGGAAGGACTGCAGATTGAGCAGTATGAAATAATGAAATGGATGACAGAGACGAAGGGATGTTATGGACTGTAAGGGAACTTTTCTTTGGACTGAGATTCAAAGGGGAACTAACTGCACAAAGGGCTGTATTTATTTTTGAAGGAATTTCCTTATTAACAGTGTTGGGCTCTAAATCTTCAAACTGTATATCTTCAGCTATAACTTTATCTTTTAGAGATGCATGAGATTTCTTAGGCTTACCTGATCCTGATGCCCCTTTCTGTGATTTTTTCTTCAACTTAACAATCTTCTCAGGGTCAAGCACTGGGTCAGTTGGTGATTTCTGAGGATTCCTTCGTGTATGACTCACAAACTGAGCCAGAGCTTCAATGTGGAGTCGCCAAAGGTTGTTCTTCCTCTAATGGAGTCGCCAGATAGATGATTACAACCAAAAATGTGCCCAAACCTTGTCTATCATCAAATTCTGAAACTGTGTCGTTCTCCCAGGGAAGCTGAGCTTCAATCTCCTCTCCCCGGCAACGGCGCCAATTAATGTTATCACCCCAAGAAACTCTCCTAGGTTGTATCTCAGAGATGCTCGGGAACATTACAAACTCAACAAAAATGTTGGAAATAGGTGGATGAATGGAAGGAATGATGCATGTTCAAGCCAGATAACCACCTCTACTATGCTTAACCCCAGACATGGGTGAACACCCCCAGACTACAAGGCTTTAGACCACCAATTACTCATAGTTTGAGGATTAGGTGAACATGGAAAATACTGACCACACCACCAAATGCACAAGACCATGTGATGGTCGGCTGCAACCAGTAAAAGAGATCTCAAATATATTTCCTAATGCACAGACAGGATGACAGCTCTTTGGCACTAAGCAAATAGAAACCTGCATACACATTCAATGATACATACAGTATTCTAACACAGAGGTGGGATGATAGCCCCTCTAATGCTAAACATCAAGAGCACATGAAAAATGCATAACAGGAACAACCTGGAACAAAGAAGAAGTGGAAAGTGAGCAATTAACAACAAAAGAAGCTTGTATTAGCTGAAAATGAAGACCAGACGCTGCAGGTATCACAATAGTTACAGTTTCCAGAAGTTGAACTTTACATCAAAATAACATCCATCAACCCTCATTACATCTTGTTTCCGGGTCTATATAGAGGTTTATTACAAAAATATATGCTATCCTATGCATGGAGGGGTCATAATGGACCACCAGCCACATTAACTATCTAAAATGGGACTCTGCTACGATCTGCTGCTTTCATGAATGAATTTTGACCTTATCTGGTACTTTTTTGTCCTTCTCAAACAGGTGGAATGCCGTGTGGAAAAATTCCATAACTGGTAAATGTGTTTATCTGCTCAAGGCTGTCCTTCTCGTCCTTCGGGTGTACAATGCGTTGAATGTGGTAGTTGAAACTTAACTACGCAGAGAGTTGGTAGATGATGACCTTCATCCTTTGGCAGTGCAGAGCATTCAAGGGTGGCACGGACAGTATGGCGGATGCATGGGCAAGACTGGAACTAATATCAGTCGTTGGATCCATGAGATGAGCGGCAAAGATTGATTTGTAGGGGCTATCAGGAAGAAGTGGGAGTGGGCGAACGAGGGCCATTAGATCTGGACGTGGCAGATCCAACGCTTATCGCACGGGAAAGGTGTGCGGACGTTAACAAGCGGGGAACAGGTGGGACGGCGGTAAGTGGTTTCCCCGCATCGCTTAGGGAAGCAGTGGTATTCGTACAGAGGGGTCGCGATACCACTCAGGCGTTGACGCGTGGCAGAAGTGACTCACGGGAAACCGCTTTCCTCGCTGGCAATCGCGCGTGCATGTTCAGGTGGCGGGACGCGCGAATGCCATTGGATCGGGAGATGAACAATCAGACGGTGGGAAATAACGCACGCGTTTGGTGGAACTGATATGACAGGAAAAGCTGCGGGCCAGGGACTTTGTAAAAGCGTGCAGCTATGTGAGTTTAAAGCTTAGTGCCTAGGGGCTTTACGAAACAAGGCTACCAAGGAATTTTGGAGGAAAGAACGAAGGTAGAGGGGTTATGAGGGTATAAAGTAAATGAAAGGGGAAGGATAAAATAAACTACTACAAGCTCCCTTCTTGCAAAAAACACACGACCACGGTAGTAATTTAGTTCTCCAAACACACAAGTGCATAACAAAGCTAACAGGACATAACGAGCCAATGGCTTTCACAGAACTATTATTTGGCAATTATTTTCTGGAAACAGAGTTGGGGTGTTATCTTGCAGAGCCATCCCTAGTCCCACTAGACACACAATTGGATCTCCTTCCATGTCCAACTGGCTATAACGAACTTTTTACAGTTAGTAGTAGTAGTGGTAGTATTAGTGCAGTTAGCAGTCCCTGCACATATAATATGTGGACTATGTACTTTTATGGATCCAAGACATAGGAAGGCTCTAGAGCGGGTTGTGTTTTAATAGACCCGCTGCATAGAAAACATCTGATCTGTAGCTGCATGAAATTCGAGGGCACGAATAACCCCGTAGGGTATGAAGCACTCATCTTGGGCTTACAGAAGGCCATCAACCTCAAAGTTGCCATTCTAAAAGTGGTAGGTGACTCTAAAATCATGGTGCGTCAGGTACGTAACACTATACATTGTGTGTCACCTCATCTTAAAAGTTATCAACAAGAGTTATGGAAACTCATCTCTCACTTCCAAGATTTTAATATTATTTCAGTTCCAAGAATGTGTAATGTAACAGTGGATGGCTTGGCAAGCGCTGTTGCTAGGATGTCACCTTTAAGGGATGACTTTTCTATTGAAATTTTGTATAAACCTTCCGTCCTGGATAATATCACTAACTTACGCGTTTATTTTTACGACCAAAAGATACTGTATTTTATGGCGAACGTTGATGTATTCAAGGATGTAGTGATTGAAGAGGACAAGCACGAAAAGGCATTACAGGATGCAGCCAATGAAAGTAAAGGGAACCTCATCCCTAAGGGTGTGGTATCATCAGAAAAGTTGTATGATTTGCAGAACCACTTCTGGGGGCCCATTAATGCCAAGACCCACAATTCCACATTGTCGCATGAGAAAGTCAACTTGGGAACTGAGAAATATCCAAAATATGTTAATCTTGATACTTGTTGCACACCACAATAGCAGCAAGCCTTCATCCGCTTGTTCAAGCAGTACCGTGGTATCTTTGCGTGGACGTATGATGAACATGAGACATATGACACGTGAATCATCCATGTAATACTAATCAAGGAAGGGGCCAAGCCTTTCAATAGAGACTGAGGAAAGTTCATCCAACGCTTGAGCCATACAAAAGGAGTTGAAAACTTTGTTGGATGCTTAGATCATTTACAAGGTGCGACATTCAACACAGGTATCAAACTTGGTTCCCATGAGAAAGAAGTCTAGGGAGATCTGTCTGTGTGTAGATTTTCGGTATCTCAACCACACCTCGAATAAGGATAACTACCCCATTCCATCCAGAGAGAAAATACTGCAAACAATATCAAGGGTCGAAATGTTTTCTTTGCTTGATGGATTCTCAGGATACAACCAAATTCTGGTGGCAGATCCTGAGAGATTAAAAACTATTTTCAGGACAAAATGGGGAACATTCACATTTCAATGAATGTCATTTGGGCTAGTCAATGTTGGTGTGACATTCCAATGTGTGATGGAACTCGCCTTTCATGGGCTCATTGGACAAAGCGTAGTGGTCTATCTCGATGATGTGACAGTATTCTCCAAATAGAGGTCAAACCACCTGCACCATTTGAAGAAGATTTTCGAGCGATGTCATAAGTATAGGATATCCTTGAATCCCAAGAAGAGTATATTTGTAGTGTTCGAAGTTAACCTCCTGGGAAACATCATTGCTAAAAGTGGGATCAAGGTAGACCCGGACACAGTCCGGACCATCACGCAAATTCCCCACCCAGTGAATAAGAAAGACGTGCAGTCTTTCTTGGGGAAGATCAACTTCCTTTGTAAGTTCATCTTTGACTATGCCTAGATTGTTAAACCAATACAAGAGATGATCAAGAAGGACGTAGTGTATAAATGGGATAAGAGGGAAAAGGACGTGTTTTCTCATATCAAACAAGTTATAGCAGAAGCACTTGCGTTGTACAGCCTCGACTTCGGTAAAGACTTCATGCTCTACACTTTTTCTTCCAACACTTGTCTTGATGTTGTGCTAACTGAGAAGGATGAGTTGAACAATAAACAACCTATGTCCTTCATGAGTGCAAATTTGCAAGAACCAGAGCTCAACTACGCTGTCGTTGAAAAACAATCTTATGCAGTGTACAAGGTGGTAATGTACTTCAAACCCTATCTATTAAATAACTATTGTGTTATCTTTGTTCTGCACCCAGTAGTCTGATCACTTCTTATTCATTAAGAGCTGGGAGAAAGGAGGGCAAACTGGATGATTGGGTTACAAGAATATGATTTAGGTATCTAGCCAGTTCATGCCATCATGGGTTGTTGAAAACTGTGCAACAAGAAATGCTTGTTGAGAATGCAACAAGATGATGGAGCTTAGTGGAAAGGAGTCGCCTTCACTAAGTGGGCCCACAGGCAAATTATGGCGCAAAGTCTATTTTTGGATCACAGTAGGAGTGATCACAGCAGGAGTGATCACAGCAGGAGTGATCAGAGTCTATTTTTAGACTGCTCGTCAAAAATAGAAAAGTCAAATATTATTGTCTCATAATAATATTTAGACTAACTTTATCTTATCCTCTTGGAGCATTTCAGTTTGAGCTACAAATGTGGTACATGCAGCTGTCAGAAGGAAATACACTTTCTTTGTGGGTCAGTTGAGCTATTGCATGCAGGACATCAGTTAGAACTCATGTGGTTGAGTTCTGTGGAGTTGGATGAGCAGTTAATGGAGTTGTGTTCAGTTTGACTTAGTTGAACTAGTTGTATTTAGTCTAACTAATCAATAGACTAAGTGATGAGTTGTGCGAATTAGTTATTAATTAATTCACTAATTATTAACTCATAATGCAACTGAAGAATACATCAGTTAACTTAGTGCATGTAGAGTTCAGTGGAGACAGGTGTTAGAGGTTGAGATTGTTATCAGTTGTGACTATAGTTGTGCATGAGACTTTGCACAAGCAATGTATTGAGTATGCCCATGAGAATGCCCAGTAATATAGCCTGTGCTCACGTGATTTCCAGTGTGAGTGATTTTCCAAGGTAAATAGAACTTGGAACGAGTTTGGATTCATTCATTCTCTTGCAGGATTGCGTAGTGGAGGCAGGCAAATGGTGGAGGAGATTTGAGGCATCAGATCTGAGCTAGTTTGTGTGTAACAGGTGGAGATAGTACTGAGTACTTGTGAGGAGTATTGTACTACGTATTGTTACATGTTCTCAATCATTATAATATACAGATAGTTGGGGGTTTTCAGCTATATGCTTTCCCCGGGTTACATACTGTGTTAATGTGTGCATGCAATTGATGTTTCATTGTTTTTAATGCTGCTAAATTGATGATCAACGTAGAGGAGGTTATGTATTGTGCATGTATTCTGTAATAGTGTATAATCGGGATAATCTCTGTGAATAAATGTTTATTATTCAAAATTTCTGCAAGGGTCATGGTCTTTTCCAATTAGCAGCAAAGACAGTGAACACAAAAGAGGAAGAAGAAGAGCTCGCAAGATGGGAGCAAGAGATTGAAATGCACAACATTGAGCGAGCCTCCCCCACTTTGGACATAGACTCTTAGTATATGAATATGCGACAATAGTTTGATCATGGCATGTGCCCTCTCACTTCTCTACATGGAAAAAGAGGGCACTCTGACTTAAAGCATTATCATATCAGTTGGTGCATGGGGTGTTGTTCAGGAAGCACCACAATGGTGTACTACTCACGTGTTTGGAGGCACACGATTTAGAAAAGGTATTACATGATCTCCACGACGGACAAGCCGGGGGACACTTTTAAGCAACACTAAAACACAAGGCTATGCAGACTGCCTTTTACTGGCCTACATTATTCAAAGATGCTCATGCATATCCATGCAAGTGTCTAGTCTATCAAAGTTGTGCCAACAAAAATTAGAATTCAATAGCCCCACTACATCCCATTGTAGTGGAAGAACCCTTACAACAATGGGGCTTGGATATCATTGGGGAAATTTTCCCATACTCATCGAAGGAACACCGCTATATCCTAACTT
Source organism: Pinus tabuliformis (assembly GCA_031772625.1). Lineage (NCBI taxonomy): Eukaryota > Viridiplantae > Streptophyta > Pinopsida > Pinales > Pinaceae > Pinus > Pinus tabuliformis. Next base: position 138,648,952 of record CM062813.1, read on the forward strand.
CTACAAATTATTTCACGTGGTGGACAGAGGCAGTTCCACTAAAACATGTGAACGATTAAGAAGTCATCATATTTCTACAACAAAACATCATCTCCGATTTTGGTGTTCCTACGTTACTTGTTTTTGACAATGCAACATATTTTTCATCGTTAATACTTTATGATTTTTCATTGGAAAATGGTATTATCTTGAAACATTCTACTAATTATTATCTGTAGGGAAATGGTCTTGTTGAATCCACGAACAAAAACCTCATCCGTGTCATCAAAAACACCATATTCTATTAACAACAAAATTGGCACTCTGCTTTCATGAATGTATTATGGGCTGACTGAGTCACATCCAAGCCTTCTCTAAACACCTCCCCTTACTTCCTAGTGTACAAAAAAGAAGCCACCCTCCCATCGAGCATCTACTTCCTTGCTCTCCAACTGTCCTAAGAGTCCTAAGGCAAGCCATGTCTTCTAGTTCAACGTAGGATGGACACTTTGCACAAGCTACAGAAAGAAAGGTTGAAATCTATAGAAAAATTATCACTTCACCAGAGTCATATCAAGAGGTGGTTAGATAGAAATTCTACAAGAAAAGATAGCTTTAGTGTGGTTAAGTTAGTCTTAAAGTGGGATAAATCCCACAAGGAAAAAGGAAAACACACTAATTTTTAGTCCATGTGGATTGTTCCATACATAGTACACGAGAAGCTTGGCCAACACACATATTGTCTTCAATCACTTGACGAGAAGATTGATTCTTTCCCTATCAATGTCTAAGACTTAAAGAAATATTTTCAATGAAAATCTAGGGCTCCACCCCGCATTATGTACATAGTATTTGTTGTTTGTCGTTTGTTTCGTTGCTTGATTTTGTGTTGTTTTATCATGTAAATAAGGGTTGTGCCTAATTGTGTTGTGGCTTCTAAGTGTGTGTGTGGAATAATCTAAAGAGTCTTGTGACACTAAAACATTTGGCTAGCCTTCTGTCTATCTTCATTGTGTTTACATCTTTTGGCTGATGAAGTCTTGACAGAAAATACGATATGTCCATAAGGACAATTTTGTCCAACCATGAACCCATGGCTAGTCTGAAAACCCCATGCCTATACTCAGTCTTTCTATTGTTGTTCTCAAGCTTATTTGATTAGTAGAAATGAATAAAGGGAAAAATCTCAACGAGAAAAACTAAACCAGAGGTCTTTATATGATACTCTGAAGGAACAACCTCTTCTACTCTCAATAAGTTGGGATCCCTCTTCCACCCCAAAATAAATAAGTGTTGATGCATAGTTCTCTTTAAATAAATAACTAAAGGTGAAAGAAGAGAAAGGCTTCCTACGTAGAGAGGTGAAGCAAGAAACTCTGCCAGGGTATTGTCCAGGCTTTTTGGTAGTGGAGCAATGTTTGTGTTCTCGTGTGACTCCGTCAGGGTACTATCCAGGCTTGCTGGCAATGGAGAAACACCAGAGATGAAAAAATATACTCTGAAAATCTTAAGCTTGTGAGCTAAACAACCCCTCCCAACTTGAAACATTATGATAACGTTAAATATTATGTTGTGTTCAACTGAGAAGGTATAGAGGGAACCATGTCTTCCCATGGGGTAAGTGGTAAGGCCAAAGTAAGTTGCACGATGAACCAATAATCCCTAAGGAACCAAGGGCCCGCACAGAGAAACTAACCAAGATAGAGAAGCTGGAATTCAACCAGTGTGTTTCCAAGTGTTGTAGCTACAGCAACACCCTCCAAAATGTTGGCTTGCACTCAAATTTCAGAGCCTTCCTTAGTCTTTTCCTTGATTGTTGCAAACACTAAAGCTCATCCCATGAGATTTCTTGAAGTTCTTTGGCCCCTTTTTCTTGTTGGATTACTTGTCACCTTTTCACATGTTTGACTATTATGTAATGTTTGTGAGCCTTTTTTGGTGGTTTCAAAGGTCATTCTTTGTGTATATGGATTTTCCTAACCATGTAAATATCTGTCGCACTCATACACAAGGTTTAGAACATTGTCGCACAAGTGTCGTCACGGTCGTCCTAAGGTCTATCTTAAGTGTTGCACTTGTCGCATCTTATCATAAGGGAGTCGCATAGAGATAAATGCTTTGTTTGTTTGTTTCGATGATCTATGTTGTTGTATCGTCAAAGTATGATAAGTGTGTGATCACAATTCAAGTCCATCACGAGTCCAATTCCCTTCCCACACAACCATTTTTGGAAAATATTCCTGACCGGGCAACTTTCGGAAACTTAGCTTCACTGAACCTTGACTGAGTTGTGCACTGTGTAGTCTCAATGCTCATTGATGTGATCTTTCTACCTAGAAATGCGCAGTGCACAACCTCTTTCCTCTAGGGTTGTGGTTCTACGCAATTCCATATTCTAGCAGCCTCCCTTGATCTCTATAATTTCACAGTTGTGCCTCCCAATCTTCCTTGAACTACACACTTCGCACCTTCGGCCTCAAGATGTTCCCTTGCCTATTGGAACTATGTAATGCGTAGAGAGTCTAGCCTCCCTTGCCCTCCAAAACTACACAAATGCTTCCTCCTGTGACCTTCCCTCCACTGGAGCTCACTATCCCCAGTAATTGTGCATATTTTCCCTTTAGGCCTCTCTTATGTCTAGTCCCCCTTGCCTCTTAAAACTACGCAGTATTTTCCTCCTAGGGCCTCATCATGTAGCAGCCACTTCGTGATTGAATTGCACAATTATGACCCTCAGTGGGCATCACACAATTTTTCTCCTCAATGAGTGTTGTGCAAAAAAGTTCCTCAGTCAAGCCTGACATGTGCTTTGTGCAGTCTTAGTGATCAATCTCTCTCCCTATTAGCTAGAACTAGACCATGTGTAGTTATTGAGCCCTTCCTCCCAGTCTATGACTTTCCTTGACCTCAGTTCATGGATAACAATGGATCATATTAGAGTAGGGAGTTTTGGATTGATGTCCTCCCATCATGAATGAATTGTAGGAACAAGTACATTATCAAGTCCAGGTGAGATGATGAAGAAGGAGGAGGAGGGGAAGCATGTATAAAGACTCACTTGTAGCTGAAATTATGAGTGGACATATCAAGAGAAATCAAAGGACCACAAGTTTGCAACCACCTCCCAAGATCGAAGATCATTGAAGACCCCACATCATCAAGCTTTGTAGAGGAGAAGAGAAAGCATATCCAAGAACACATCTAGCACTCAGTAGCGACAATGACTTGGCATTGCCACATCATCAATCCAGTCCATGTCAAGTCGTGTCATGAGTTTTCATATGCCACATCACTATTGTGGACCATATTATTGTAATCAAATGTATTGTAAAGTGTAAGTCCAAAGGACACACATGAATATGAAGAGTCATGTAAGTTGAAAAGTCATAGGAAGTTGAACAGTCATGAGGGTAGTCAAAGAGTCACAAGGGGAAGCATCACCCCTTGGTTATATATACCCCTCATTGTATGAGCAACAAAATTTTCACCTTGGATCCTCCCGCAAGGCATTAGAGAGATCAGCTAGTTATTTGAGGAGCAAGGAATGGCTCCAATATCCCACTACGAGGGCTAGTGATGTACAATGTAAATATATGTCTTGGAACTTTTTCTTAATAAAAAAGTATTTTTCAGGCTAGCACATTCTTCATGCATGAACTATGAATGTTTGTAAGACTATTCCATGGACGATTGTATTTCATGTTTTCTTTCACATGTACTAAGATAGTTGAACTATTTTGGTTATTCTAGTGATTATCTTGTTGATAGTATGTTGTAATGGTTGTTATTGTTGTCTTATCCTTGTGGACTATTTCGCAGGATACTAGACAAATATTTCATTTTTTATTGGTTATAACAATTGTCGCATCTGTTGTGGACTATTCCACTAGATGTCAGATGGATCTTCCCTTATTTGTTGGTTGTAACAATTGTCGCATCCGATGTGTACTATTTCGCTAGATGTTGGATAGGTCCTTCTGGTCCATGTGTGTCTCTTCCTAGGTGGTACTATTACCTCTCACTTAGAGGCTCACTCCCCATCCCACCCCCCTGCAGTAGAAGAACCTCGACACAGTTGCATTGCACACTCACCAAGCACACTCCCCTTGCTTTTCGAAGATACCATTGCATCACTCTCTTGTGTTGACAGTTAGAGTCAAGGAAAATATTTAAGGCTTTGGCAACCGAGCCTTTATACCGAATGGGACTCTTACACCAAACGATGTGAGGTATTATTGGGACTTCATATCGTGGAGATCCCCTGAATGTTGGTGGGTCCAACACCGTCAATAGGATGGAAAAGTACTTATTTGGTCAAAAGGCTCTAGTATAGATGATGCTAGGGTTATTGGGATTCGTGATGGAATATTGTATATACTTGTAAGTCAACTAGATCAGGCAATTAGTACATGATGAAATAGATCTTGAAATACAAAATAAGAATGATGGAATATGCAAAGGTTGTTCACTTGGAAATAATATCAAGAAACCATTTCTAAATAGTCATAACGGGTCTAAGGAAGCCTTGGACTTGATTCATTTTGATGTATGTGGTTTGATGGCCTTAAAATAACTTGGTGGTTTGTTGTACTATGTGATATTTATTAATGATTTCTCCTATAAGACATGGTTATATCTCTTGAAAACAAAAGCTGAGGTATTTGACTTTGTAATCACCAAGACAAGGAGGAGACCGAGTACATTCATCTTGATAATACCCATTTTAAGAACAATGATTTCAGATTTTTGTGAGATCTTAGGAGTGTGAGTACTTATTGTAATCACCACCGAAAACTTTAGACATATCTGAGGTTCTATATGATTGCAATTACCCAAGGTTTCAGAGAGATCTGAGGTTATTGCTCATCATCTGAATTTGTAAAGCTAGTCTGAAGTTCTGTACATAATGTGTCATCTGAGATCCTATAGCAGACTTCTGAAAAATCTCAGATAAGTATGATATTCTTCCTTGTATTTTGTGGATACCCCAGCTCAGTATATATAGGTGTTATGTCTCCATTTTGAGCTGACTTGTCCAGGTGAATCATTGTGTCTTTTATATGAGCCGACATGAGACACACACACACACACACACATATATATTGAGGTTGACATGATGTTATCTTTATTTTTTTCTTGCATTCTTCTTCTTTGGAGGATGGTGCTTGTCTTGGAGGGCTACTTGACACTAGGTTGACCCATGTACATTACATAAATGCTCAAGAAGAGCTCTTTAACATAATTTTGACTCTTTGATTTTCCTAGACCTATGGAATGAGAAAGAAACTCATTCATATAATTTATACAAATAATATTTCTTTTTTTTGACGAGTACAAAGATCAAAATTACATTGACAAATACCAAACCTAGTTACACTTTTCTTCAACAAAATAGAGACACAAAATCTTCACATGGGAAACCCAACCTCAAGAGAAAACCCAACAACCTTTACTAGGATAAATTATTCAATTCAACAAAAAGGTACAATATGATTTTCCAATCAAAATAAGTCAAACTGAGCAAGTAAAAAAATAAGCCAAAACCTAGTCAAACATACCAAATTGTTTCCTTCCTAGTACTACCCCAAAATTTGATAAACCTTGGTCAACAAGGCCGAATTTCAGTTCCTTGCAGTTGCCTTTGGAATTCGGTCAACTGTGGTAAAATTGACCAGAATCATGCCCAGAAAAATTGGTGAAGCAGTCAAACCCTGCAACCACATGTGTGAGCTATTATCTTGTTCAACGTTGGTCAAATATAAGATAAACTCGATTGCGACAAAAGATTATCCTCCATGGAAAACTCATCCTCTTTCCTCAACTCCTTCACATGTGTGAACAAAATAATAGATGCTATGAGATGATATGAATTGATTCCCAAAGGAGGAGGTCAATTTACTCTTTTATAGTGATCTTAGGTGTCCCAAGGGGAACATCTCTTAGTGTTGGGCTTACTTAAACAATTGGACCTGACCTTAGTTTTGGAGGTAAAAAATTAAAATTTATTTTTTTTCATTTTCATTTTTCTTCAAGGCCAACTCGTAGTTGGGAAAAACTACATCAAAAATCAACAATTTGCTTATCATTTGATACACATCGAGGTATTGATCTCCATCTAGAAATTTAAGATAAGACATGCTGGAAAATCTGATAAATAACTATCCTCAAATATGTCACAACTTTGTCGACAATGTAGATGGTATCATTGTGGATGGTGTTAATTTTTAGGGCTATATTGTTCTCTGTTGTAGATTATTGCAATTTAACCTTTTTTTTCAACATTTTCACATTACATTCACCCCATAACATCATACCATCATTAGCAATTATGTAGAGAGAAAAATAACATAAAAAATGTAGCGGAACAATAAGGAACAATATAAGAAAATCATACACAATATAGACACCAAGATTTAGGTTAGAGACCAAGGCAAAACCCCACAATGGGGAAAACCCAACCAAAATATTATTCTAATATATTCATCAAATGTCCAGCTGAGATACAATGTACAATTATCATGAGACACAAGTCTTACATCATTGATCACATCATCAAACATGTATATTAGAGAGGAAAGCATAAGACTCCATATCATATTGTACATCACTATCTTTGTCATATAGGATTTTCCATCACTTTCATATCATCATAGAGACAAGCCATAGATCAAAGTGTCACTTCCATACACTAAAGGCCACTTTTCATATCATGGTTATTGTCATATACATATAGATCATTTTCATGCATCAAGGGTATTTTCATATACACTGAGGTCTGTGTCATTAATATTGAAGTCATTGTAAATGATATATTGAAGTCACTGTCATACCAAAGTTCACGACCAAGTCTGCCATATCAAGATTACTGCCATGTCTGCCAATAGAGGTCACTGCCATACAACAAAGTCATTGCCATACAAAAAGGTCACGTCCATATCAATATCCCTCAAGGTTTTTTTATATCAAATATCATTGTTGTTAATTTATGGTATGTTCTATGCTTAGAGTAGTTTACTTCTTTTTCTTATTATTATCCACTGATTAGCAATCACATGTACATTAAGTAAAGTGCAGATAGAACATTAAACGATTGACAAAAAACAAGCCAAGACAAGAGACATAAGATGTGGCGGCTAGCCAAGGACAAAGCCCAATATGGGGAAACCCTTTGATCAAATCTTCTTTTATCTTCAGTAATTCAGCAGAGAGAAATAGTACATAAATCTGATTTACATCAGCAAGAGCAAACCCTAGATCAGCACTTAACTAGGGCAGACAATATCTTGCAAACCGATTGTCAGATTAGCTTGATTCCTTCACCAAAAAATGCAGCCTTCTGAGGAGAGTCAGATCCACCTACAACACAGTTCTGAGAGAGAGAAAGATGGTCAACGCTGGTCAAAATTCCGATCAGCAGTTGTAGCCCTAAATCTGCGTCCTTCCTTCCGCACGTGTGAGAGAAGAGTCCCTTCTGCGCAGCAAGAGAAGAGCCTCTTTTCTGCATAGGAGAGAGAGAGAGATGTGATGAGAGAGTGTGTCCAAATGAGGAAAAGACCTCCTGTATTTATATACAAATGTTGATGATTGAATAGACATGACTTTTGGGTTTCTAAGCCTACATGAGGTTCTAGTTGTCTTGGTAGTTATTCCATAATAAAAATAAATTCATATCTCCATAAATACTTATCAGAATTGGATAATCTTTAGATCAATCCTACACCTCTCGATGAGAGGAATATAATAAAAATATCATCAGCCATGACTAAGATGAACCACATGGATTTTGGCCCTAGTTGCAAATTTTAACACTCCCTCTCAACTAGGGAGAACTCCATCTGCAATTCTTCTGTCAGTCGCTACTATTCATCCATCAAATGCACTACCTGTATAGCTTGACCCTTTCTCTGCTCTGCTCTATTCTACCTGCTATGCTCTGTTCTATTCTGCCCTATTCTGATCTGCTCTACTCTGCTCTGCTCTGCTTTGTCCGAATTATGAAGAAGAATAAATGATTGAGGATGTATCATACCATCCTCCACTGACTCAAAGTCAGTCTTAGAGTGTGTACCACTGGTCCCAAACCAGTCCTCAACTGACCCGAAGTCAGTGTCATAGTGGGTGCAACTCCTACCACTAGTCCCATACCTGTATCATTGATCCGAGATCAATGAAGGTCATCCTAGCATAGGGAGTATGGTAGATACAGTGATGCGTCCATCAGTACTACTATGGTCCCTATCTTCATTTCCCTACTCATTTATCAGATGAGAGGTACTTCCCATGAGTCCCAGCCTACATGGGTAGGATTCCTTGACAGCAGAATTAATCAATCTTGTCCACAAGAGAGCGAATCATCTTGTCCCACAAGAGAGTGAATCATCTTTCCCACAAGAGAGCGAATCATCTTGTCCACATGAGAGAAAATCATCTTATCCATAGGAGAGTGAATCATCCTGTCCATAATCTCCATGGAGAACACATCATCCAGGCCTCATAGGAGAACTAATCATCCTGCTACATAATCATCATGGAGAACTCATCTTCTAGACCTCACAGGAGAACTAATCATCCTGCTACATAATCGTCATGGAGAACACATCATCCATACCTCACAAGAGAACTAATCATCCTACTACATAATCTTCATGGAGAACACATCATCCAAACCTCACAGGAGAACTAATCATCCTGCTACATAGTTGCCACAGGGTGTCACAGGGAAAGTTTTGATTCTTTTACCCTGTACACGTACACCACCAAGGGATGGTGAGTCACCCTGTGGTCATATGTCGCTCCAAGAAGTACCCAACGCCCCCCCTGAGCTCCCAAAGCTCAATACATCATACAGGACCCTCATCAGAGGGTCTTTGAATGACACCAAGTCGTTCTCAGAAAGTTAGGAATTTGACCTTCCCTAGGGGCTTTGTCAGGATGTCAGCGACCTATTCATCTGTACCAATATGTTGGAGCCTTATTGCTCCTCGTTGCACCATATATGGAATATAGTGGTACCTGATATCGATATGCTTGGAGTGATCATGAAATACGAGATTCTCTGACAAACGAATCCCACTCTAGTTCATAGGATCACGGTGGTATCCAATGTAAATCCAAATAGCTCATTGAAGAGCTTTCATAACCAGACTACCCCACAAGAGGCCATGCTAGCAGCAATATACTCTGCCTCGACGGTGGTCAAAGCTACTGACTTCTACTTCCTACTCATCCAGGATATCGAAGCAGATCCCAAGGAGAAACAACACCCGAAAGTGCTCTTACGATCCACGACACTGCCTGCCCAATCAGCATTAGTGTATCCAAGTAGTCTCACATCTTCGACAGTGTATCTTAACCCATATGTAATTGTGCCACGAAGATATCTTAACATATTCTTGGCACCAATCCAATGTATGTGGTGAGGTTCAACCATATGTTGACTTAATGTGTTAATTGCAAAGCATATATCTGGATTGTAGTTCACTAAGAACATTAATGCTCCAACGAGTTGTCGATACTCGATAGAATTTCGTAAAACAGGTCCAACAACACTACCGCTTAATTCTTGAAGTCAAGCTCCATCGTGGTAGTTACAGGCTTGCAGTCTACCATACCGAATCTTTCCAATATCTTCACCACATATTTTCCTTGAGATAGGAAAATTTCCCTTGGCTTCTGCCAGACTTCAAGTCCTAGGAAATAGTGCATCAATCGTAGGTCCATTTCAAATTCAAAATCCAACTCCCTCTTACATTTGTGAATGAGAGGGTCTGCACCTGTTAGAAAATGGTCATCCACATACAACACTAGTATGAGAGGTTTGTCATCTTCAACCATAAAGTAAAGGTTAGGATCGGCTTCACTCCTAGTGAATCCCAACTTCATCAAGTAGCTATCGATCCTCTCATACCATGCTTGGGGTGCTTGCTTCAGCCCATAGAGAGCCTTATTTAACCTTCATACATGATATTTTCGATCATAAATCTCAAATCCTTCAGGTTGCTCCATGTAGACCTCTTCTTTGATCGAACCATGCAAGAATGTGGTCTTGACATCCATCTGATGTAGGTTCCATCCTTGTGAAGCCACAAGGGCTATGATTGAGTGGATGGTGGTATATCTGGCAACAAGTCCAAATATCTCGTCATAGTCTATACCTTTCTTCTAGGAGAAGCCACAAGCGACAAAACAAGCCTTATATTTTTCTGTACTTCCATCTGCTGCATGCTTTACCTTGCAAAGCCATTTAGAAGTGACAACTGTCTTGTCCTTGAGTTTGGGAACTACTTCCAAGACACCATTCTTCATAATAGACTCATATTCTTCGGTCATAGCATCCTTCCATACTTGATGCTTGATGACATCTGAGAATGATGAAGGCTCATTTTGTATGATCGTGCTCATGATGGTCAGTTATCCCTGATACCTGTTTGGTTTCTTACTTTCACGGAAGGTTCCTCGGGGTGTAGTGTGTCCTTCGGCATCATCGAGTAGCCCCCTAAGCCAAGAGGACCTCTTCCTAGAAGAGGAAGGCTTAGGTGGATCAATAGGATCCATGGGTTCTTCCATAGCAGGCATTGTTTCATAATCCTTTTCTTTCGGGTCCCTGGTGTCAGCTTCTTGAGAACTCCTCAAAGTAGAAAGATTTTCCACCTTGCTGAGAGCCATATCTTCGTCAAAGGTGACATCATGACTAATCACGACTTCCCTTTGACCAGCTACATAGATTCTATAGCCCTTAGTATTTTCACCATAGCCCACGAAGATTCCTTTCTTTCTAGATGCACCTAATTTATTCCTTTTCTCTTTTGACACATGAAAATATACAGGGCTTCCAAAAATTCTAAAATGAGATACGTCAGGTTTCTTACCGCTAAACATTTCTTCAGGAATCTTGGAACCCAATGCTTGATTAGGGCATTAGTTTTGTTAATATACGGCAGTGCTTGCAACTTTGGCCCATAGAAACTTCAGAAGTCTTTGATCATGGAGCATGGCATGAACAGCTTCCACAATCATACGATTCTTCGTTTCCACCACACCATTTTGTTCAGGAGTATATGGTGTAGTAGTCTCCCTCTTAATGCCAGCCTCTTTACAAAAGTCATGAAACTCGTTAGATTCATATTCAATCCCATTATTAGTCCTTAAGATCTTGATCTTCTTTTTGGCTTGATTCTCGATCAAGGCTTTGGAGTGTCGAAACCAAGAGAACATTTCATCCTCTTTTTCAAGAAGTATATCCAAGTCTTTCGAGAATAGTCATCTGTAAAAGTGAGGTAATATGAATATCTTCCCAAGGAGTTCACAGGAATCATACTAGATATGTCTGAGTGAACCAACTATAATGTATCAGAGGTCTTTCTTTGGCTTGAGGGGAATGGTCCCCTTTTGAGCTTTCCTTCGGCACATCTCGGACATACACCTTCTTTCTCTACTCGGAATTCAGGCATCCCTGTCACCATTTGTCTTACATTAGGTAGAGCTTTATAACGAAGGTGGGAAAACCTCCGATGCCAAATTTTATACTAAAGAGATGTGTCACAAGACATGACACCTAGTGGACTTTCACCGAATTGATATAAAGAATCAACTCGAAACCCAAGAGTAAAGGTATATTTAACATTGTTTTTCCATACACGTACCTTGCCATCGCTGAAGGTCACCTTGTAGCCTTTGTCTTCCATTGCTGAGATGGACACCAGGTTATTTTTTAGGTCAAGTACATATAATACATCTTGTAAGTGGATCGTATTACCTTGATTCAATTTAAGAGAGACATTGCCTACACCTTTCACGGGATATTTCATATTATCTCCAAGGACAATTTCCATGTTAGTTTCTTTCTCTATCAGATTATGGAGAACTTCTTTGTAATCAATGAAGTGCCTTGAGGCACCACTGTCAATAAGCCAAATTCCCAGCGAGTCTGAAGGAGCAGAGGTAGATAGAGCAGCTGGTAGATAATATTCATCCTGCTTATTGTCAACAATGTTAGATTCACACCTGGAATTTCTAGCCTTCTTGAATGATTGTCCTTTTCTTTGATTACAACACTTCATTTACCTCTGCTATTAGATTTTCCATTCCTTTTATTTCCATGAGAGGGATTTTGATCATCATCCCGGTGTGAGTCCCTTCTATCAGTGCATTCTCTAGCATAGTGACCTGCTTTATCACAAATGTAACATCGTCCTTTTCTTCTACCCTTAGGTACATCTTTCCTTTTGATTTAGTCCCGGAATTATTTCTTTTCTTAGCATGAGAAGAAAAGGCAGTAGGAGGACCTTTAGGCATGGGAATTTCTTGCTCTTCTATCCTTGTTTCTTCTTGAATGCATCTTGCCATAATTCCTCGAAACCAGTAATTACATTATTGTTCAGAAGAGTAGTCCTGAACACGTACCATTCGGATGGTAATCTTCCAAGAGTCATGAGTGCCATTTCCCTATTAGTAATAATCTCCCCAATAGATAGGAGATCATTCTTGATCTCGGTGATTCTTAAGAAATATGCTTGCATGCTCTCATCTTTGCCCTTCTTAATTTTCTTCAGCGTATTTCTAAGAAACAAAACTTGATTTGCATCATTAACTTTAAATAAACTCACCTGTCTATCGTAGATTTCCTTGGAGGTGTTCAAGTCGGAGATGTAGGCAACCAAGTGCTTGTCGATGGAGTCTCGGATGATCTTCTTTGTTTTGAATTCACCGGTTTTCCATTTGTTCTTGGTAGCAGCGGGTGCATTTGATGGAGGCTTAATAATATTTCCTCTCACATGGTCCAACACTCCTTGATCTTCTAAGGTTAGATCGAGAGACATATTCCATCCGTGATCGTCAAACTTCTCACGGAGCATGTCTTCAGCAGGGAAGAGTGTTGAGGAGCCCATAGTTCTTTTAGGATAGCCTTGCCAATCTTCTCTTTGGTGATTTCTCTTGCTCTTGCTTGGGCTTTGTCTTCACCTCTGCTCTGATACCATGTTAAGTTATGGTATTTTCTATGCTTAGAACAGTTTACTTCTTTTTCTTATTACTATCCACAGATTAGCAATCACATGTACATTAAGTAAAGTGCAGATAGAACATTAAACGACCGACAGAAAACAAGCCAAGACAAGAGACACAAAATGCGGCGGCTAGCTAGGGACAAAGCCCAATATGGGGAAACCCTTTGATCAAATCTTCTTTTATCTTAAGTAATTTAGCAGAGAGAAATAGTACATAAATTAATTTACATCAACAAAAGCAAACCCTAGATCAGCCCTCAACTAGGGTAGACAATATCTTGCAAACCGACGGACGGATCGGCTTGATTCCTTCACCAAAAAATGTGGCCTTCTGAGGAGAGTTAGATCCACCTATAGTGCAATTCTGAGAGAGAGAGAAAGATGGTAAATGTTGGTCAAACTTAGATTGAGAGACATCTTCCATCCATGATAGTCAAACTTCTCATGGTAGATACATCACTCTGATTGTCATATAGGATTTTCCATCACTTTCATATCATCATAGAGACAAGCCATAGATCAGAGTGTCACTTCCATACACTAAAGGTCACTTTTCATGTCAAGGTTATTTTCATATACATATAGATCACTTTCATGCATCAAGGGTATTTTCATATACACTGAGGTCAGTGTCATATATATTGAAGTCATTGTAAATGATATATTGAAGTCACTGTCATACCAAAGTTCACGACCAAGTCTGCCATATCAAGATTACTGCCATGTCTACTAATAGAGGTCACTGCCATACAACAAGCTCACTTCCATATCAATATCCCTCAAGGTATTTTCTATATCAAATATCATTGTTATACCAAGGTCATTGCTATGTCAAAGGTGTCTCTGTCAAAAAAAATTTCGTAGATCGTGTCCCTTACCAGAGTCGTTATGCAAGCCACAAATAATTATACAAGACACTATGATATGTATGCGAGCCACAATACTGTAGGCCTCAAGGAATGCGAGCCATAAATAATTATACAAGCCACTATGATATGTATGCAAGCCACAATAATTTAGGCCTCAAGGAATGCGAGCCACAAATAATTTAATGTGAACTACAGTGATGTGGGCCTAAATAAATATAGAATGCAAACCACAACAAACCATACAGACAAATAATGTGAGCCACTGAGATGTATATACCAGCCACGTAAAATAGAAGTGAGCCACATAAAGATATAAATGCAAGCCACAAAGAATGAGTTGCAGAGGGATGTGAGTTACTGCAATGTATGTGAGCCTTAAAGTTGATCATATGAACCACATTGAATAGTATTGAGCCTCAAATAAATATATGTGAACCATAGAGATATAGTGTGAGTTGTAGAGATAAGTGATGTGAGCCATAGAGAAAATAGTATGAGCCACAAATAAATATGTGAATCACAAAAATAAAGTTGAGCCACAGAGATATCATTGCAGACCACAAAGATTAGACATGTGAGATCTAGAGATTGTTAATTTTGGCAGCTATGGATAAATCCCATAGACCTCCCTCCTAGCTGATCAAGCAAATAAAATTTTTCAATAAAATTCAATTCTATTTTTATCCACTTCAAGTCATCTCAATTGATCAAGTCAACTTGACAAAAAAATATCTGTTTGTTTGGACCCTCAAACAACTATATATACCCAATTGAGTTTATCTCCAAATTGTACTTCAGAGGGGATAGATTTTTCTAAGATATTCGGATGGATTTGAGGTTCCACAGGTCTTCTCTCTCACATGTATGAGGCACTACAACATTATTGCATATGACTACACTCTCACATTATGGCTACAAGACTCGCATTATGGCTAGAGGATTTGCATTAACGCTACAAGACTCTCTACACTCTTACTATAGGACTCCCTCTCAACTAAGGAGAACTCCATCTGTAATTCCTCTGTCGGTTGCTAATATTCATCCATCAAATGCACTGCGCTGTATAGCTTGACCCCTGCTCTTCTCTGCTCTATTCTACCTGCTATGCTCTGTTCTGATCTGCTCTATTCTGCTCTGCTCTGCTTTATCCAAATTTTGAAGAAGAAGAAATGATTGAGGATGTATCATACCATCCTCCACTAACTCAAAGTCAGTCTCAAAGTGTGTACCACTGGTCCCAGACTAGTCCTCAACCGACCCGAAGTCAGTGTCATAGTGGGTACAACTCCTACCACTAGTCCTAGACCTATATCATTGATCCGAGATCAATGAAGGTCATCCTAGCATAGGGAGTACGGTAGATACAACGATGCATCCATCAATACTACTATGGTCCCTATTTTCATTTCCTTGCTCATTGATAAGATGAGAGGTACTTCCCATGAGTCCCAGCCTACATGGGTAGGATTCCTCGACAGGAGAATTAATCAATCCTGTCCACAGGAGAGTGAATCATCCTGTCCCACAAGAGAGTGAATCATCTTGTCCCACAAGAGAGCGAATCATCTTGTCCACACGAGAGCAAATCATCCTGTCCACAGGAGAGCAAATCATCTTGTCCATAATCTTCATGGAGAACAAATCGTCCAGGCCTCATAGGAGAACTAATAATCTTGCTACATAATCATCATGGATAACTCATCTTCTAGACCTCACAGGAGAACTAATCATCCTACTACATAATCGTCATGGAGAACACATCATCCAGACCTCACAGGAGAACTAATCATCCTACTGCATAATCTTCATGGAGAACACATCATCCAGACCTCACAGGAAAACTAATCATCCTGCTACATAGTCGCCTCAGGGTATCATAGGGAAAGTTTTGATTCTTTTACCCTGTACACGTACACCACCAAGGGATGGTGAGTCACCCTGTGGTCATATGTCACTCCAAGAAGTACCCCGCGCACCCCCTGGAGCTCCCAAAGCTCAATACATCACACAAGACCCTCATCAGAGGGTCTTTGAACAACACCAAGTCATTCTTGGAAATTTAGGAATTTCACCTTCCCTAGGGGCTTTGTCATGATGTCAGCGACCTGTTCATCTGTACCAATATGTTGGAGCCTTATTGCTCCTCGCTGCACCATATATCGAATATAGTGGTGCCTGATATCGATATGCTTGGCGTGATCATGAAATATGAGATTCTCTGACAAATGAATCTCGCTCTGGTTGTCACATAGGATCACGGTGGTATCCAATGTAAATCCAAACAGCTCACTAAAGAGCTTTCGCATCTAGACTGCCTCACAGGAGGCCATGCTAGTAGCGATATACTCTGCCTCGACGGTGCTCAAAGCCACCGACTTTTACTTTCTGCTCATCCAGGATATCAAAGTATATCCCAAGGAGAAATAGCACCGGAAGAACTCTTACGATCCACCACACTGCCTGCCCAATAAGCATCAGTGTATCCAAGTAATCTCACATCTCCGGCAGTGTATCTTAACCCATATGTAATTGTGCCATGAAGATATCTTAACAGATTCTTGGCGCTAATCCAATGTATGTGGTGAGGTTCAACCATATGTTGACTTAATGTGTTAACTGCAAAGCATATATCTGGACGGTAGGTCACTAAGAACATTAATTCTTCGACGAGTTGCCGATACTCAACTCACTACCGCTTAACTTCTTGAAGTCAAGCTCCATCGTGGTAGTTATAGGCTTACAGTCTACCATACCGAATCTTTCCAATATCTTCATCACAAATTTTCCTTGAGATAGGAAAATTTCCCTTGGATTATGCCAGACTTCAAGTCCTAGGAAATAATGCATCAGCCCTAGGTCCATTTCAAATTCAAAAGCCAACTCCCTCTTACATTTGTGAATGAGAGGGTCTGCACCTGTTAGAAAAAGGTCATCCACATACAGCACCAGTATGAGAGGTTTGTCATATTCAACCTTAAATTAAAGGTTAGGATCAACTTCACTCCTAGTGAATCCCAGCTTCATCAAGTAGCTATCGATCCTCTCATACCATGCTCGGGGTGCTTGCTTCAGCCCATAGAGAGCCTTCTTCAACCTGCATACATGAGATTTTTGATCATAAATCTCAAATCCTTCGGGTTGCTCCATGTAGACCTCTTCTTTGATCGAACCATGCAAGAATGTGGTCTTGACATCCATCTGATATAGGTTCCATCCTTGTGAAGCCACAAGGGCTCTAATCAAGTGGATGGTGGTATATCTGGAAACAAGTGCAAATATCTCATCATAGTCTATACCTTTCTTCTGGGAGAAGACACGAGTGACAAAACAAGTGTTTTATTTTTCCGTACTCCATCTACTGTATGCTTTATCTTGCAAAACCATTTAGAAGTGACAATTGTCTTGTCCTCGGGTCTGGGAACTACTTTCTAGACATCATTCTTCATAATAGACTCATATTTTATAGTCATAGCATCCTTCCATACTTGATGCTTGACGACATTTGAGAATGATTAAGGCTCATTTTGTATGATCATGCTCATGAGGGTCAGGTATCTCTGATACTTGTTAGGTTTTTTACTTTCACGGAAGGTTCCTTGAGGTGCAGTGTGTCCTTTAGCATCATTGAGTAGCCCCCTAAGCCAAGAGGGCCTCTTCCTAGAAGAGGAAGGCTCAGGTGGATCAATAGGATCCATGGGTTCTTCCACAGCAGGCATTGTTTCATCATCCTTTTCTTTTAGGTCCCTGGTGTCGGCTTATTGAGAGCTCCTCAAATTCGGAAGATTTTCCACCTTGCTGAGAGCCATATCTTCATCAAAGGTGACATCATGACTAATCACGACTTCGTATTGACCAGCTACATAGATTTTATAGCCCTTAGTATTTTCACCATAGCCCACGAAGATTCCTTTCTTTCTAGATGCACCTAATTTATTCCTTTTCTCTTTCGACACATGAAAATATACAAGGCTTCCAAAAATTCTAAAATGAGATGCATCAGGTTTCTTACCGGTGAACATTTCTTCAGGAGTCTTGGAACCCAATGCTTGATTAGGGCATCAGTTTTGTTAATATACGACAATGTTGACTTCGGCCAATAGAAACTTCAGAAGTCTTTGATCATGGAGCATGGCACTGACAACTTCCACAATCGTACGGTTCTTCCTTTCCGCCACACTATTCTGTTCAGGAATATATGGTGTAGTAGTTTCCCTCTTAATGCCAGCCTCTTTACAAAAGTCATGAAACTCGTTAGATTCATATTCAGTCCCATTATTAGTCCTTAAGATCTTGATCTTATTTTCAGTTTGATTCTCAATCAAGTCTTTGAAGTGTCGAAACCAAGAGAACACTTGATCCTTCTTTTTCAAGAAGTATATCCAAGTCTTTTGAGAATAGTCATCTGTAAAGGTGAGGTAATATGAAAGTGAGGTAATATGAATATCCTTCCAAGGAGTTCACAGGAATCATACCAGATATGTCTGAGTGAACCAAATATAACATATCGGAGGTCCTGCTTTGGCTTGAGGGGAATGGTCCCCTTTTGAGCTTTCCTTCGGCACATCTCGGACATACACCTTCTTTCTCTACTCGAAATTCGGGCATCCCTGTGACCATTTGCCTTACATCGGGTAGAGCTTTATAGTGAAGGTGGGAAAACCTCTGATGCCAAAGTTTAGACTAAAGAGATGTGTCACAAGACATGACACCTAGCGGACTTCCACCGACCTGATATAATGAATCAACTCGAAACCCAAGAGTAAAGGTATCTTTAACATTGTTTTTCCATACACGTACCTTGCCATCGCTAAAGGTCACCTTGTAGCCTTTGTCTTCCATTGCTGAGATGGACACCAGGTTATTTTTGAGGTCAGGTACATATAATACATCTTGTAAGTGGATCGTATTACCTTGATTCAATTTAAGATAGACATTGCCTACACCTTTCACGGGATATTTCATATTATCTCCAAGGAAAATTTCCAGGTTAGTTTCTTTCTCTATTAGAATATGGAGAACTTCTTTGTAACCAGTGAAGTGCCTTGAGGCACCACTATCAACAAGGCAAATTCCCAGCGAGTCCAAAGGAGCAGAGGTAGATAAAGCAGTTGGTAGATAATATTCATCCTGCTTATTGTCAACAGTGTTAGATTCACACCTGGAATTTCTAGTCGTCTTGAATGATTTTCCTCTTCTTTGATTACCAGCACTTCATTTACCTCTGCTATTAGATTTTCCATTCCTTTGATTTCCATGAGAGGGATTTTGATCATCGTCCCGGTGTGAGTCCCTTCTATCAGGGCATTCTCTAGCATAGTGACCTGCTTTATCGCAAATGTAACATCGTCCTTTTCTTCCACCCTTAGGTCCAACCTTTCCTTTTGATTTAGTCCTGGAATTATTTCTTTTCTTAGCATGAGAAGAAAAGGCAGCAGGAGGACCTTTAGGCATGGGCATTTCTTTCTCTTCTATCCTTGTTTCTTCTTGAATGCATCTTGCCATTAATTCCTCGAAGCCAGTAATTACATTATTGTTCAGAAGAGTAGTCCTGAACACGTACCATTCGGATGGTAATCTTCCAAGAGTCGTGAGTGCCATTTCCCTATTAGTAATAATCTCCCCAATAGATAGGAGATCATTCTTGATCTCTGTGATTCTTAAGAAATATTCTTGCATGCTCTCATCTTTTCCCTTCTTAATTTCCTTCAGCTTATTTCTAAGAAACAAAACTTGATTTGCATCATTAACTTTAAATAAACTCACCTGTCTATCGTATATTTCCTTGGAGGTGTCCAGGTCGGAGATGTAGGCCACCAAGCACTTGTCGATAGAGTCCCAGATGATCTTCTTTGCTTTGACTTCATCGGTTTTCCATTTGTTCTTGGCAGCAGCGGGTGCATTTAATGGAGGCTCAACAATATTTCCTCTCACATGGTCCAACACTCCTTGATCTTCTAAGGTTAGATCGAGAGACATATTCCATCTGTGATAGTCAGACTTCTCATGGAGCATGTCTTTGGCAGGGAAGAGTGTTGAGGACCCCATAGTTCTTTTAGGATAGCCTTGCCAATCTTCTATTCAATTATTTCTCTTGCTCTTGCTTGGGCTTTGTCTTCACCTCTGCTCTGATACCATGTTAAGTTATGGTATGTTCTATGCTTAGAGCAGTTTACTTCTTTTTCTTATTATTACCCATAGATTAGCAATCACATGTACATTAAGTAAAGTGCAGATAGAACATTAAACGATCGACAGAAAACAAGCCAAGACAAGAGACAAAAGATGTGGCGGCTAGCCAGGGACAAACCCTAATATGGGGAAACCCTTTGATTAAATCTTCTTTTATCTTCAGTAATTCAGCAGAGAGAAATAGTACATAAATCTAATTTACATCAACAGCAGCAAACCCTAGATTAGCGCTCAACTAGGGCAGACAATATCTTGCAAACCGACCGTTGGATCAGTTTGATTCCTTCACCAAAAAATGTAGCCTTCTGAGGAGAGTCAGATCCACCTACAACACAATTCTGAGAGAGAGAAAGGTGGTCAACGCTGGTTAAACTTAGATTGAGAGACATCTTCCATCCGTGATAGTTAGACTTCTCATGGTAGATACATCATTGTCATTGTCATATAGGATTTTCCATCACTTTCATATCATCATAAAGACAAGCCATAGATCAGAGTGTCACTTCCATACACTAAAGGTCACTTTTCATATCAAGGTTATTGTCATATACATATAGATCATTTTCATGCATCAAGGGTATTTTCATATACACTAAGGTTAGTGTCATATATATTGAAGTCACTGTAAGTGATGTATTGAAGTCACTGTCATACCAAAGTTCACGACCAAGTCTGCCATATCAAGATTACTGACATGTCTGCTAATAGAGTTCACTGCCATACAACAAGGTCTCTTCCATATCAATATCCCTCAAGGTCTTTTCTATATCAAATATCATTGTTAGACCAAGGTCATTGCTATGTCAAAGGTGTCTCTGTCAAAAAAACTTCCATAGATCATGTCCCTTACCAGAGTCGTTATGTGAGCCACAAATAATTATACAAGCCACTATGATATGTATGCGAGCCACAATATTGTAGGCCTCAAGGAATGAGAGCCATAAATAATTATACAAGCCACTATGATATGTATGCAAGCCACAATAATCTAGGGCTCAAGGAATGCGAACCACAAATAATTTAATGTGAACTACAGTGATGTGGGCCTCAAGAAAGATAGAATGCAAGCCACAACAAGCCATACACACAAATAATGCGAGCCACTATGATGTATATATGAGCCACATAAAATAGAAGTGAGCCACATAAAGATATAAATGCAATCCACAGAGAAGAGTCGCAGAGGGATCTGAGTTACTGCAATGTATTTGAACCTTAAAGTTGATCATATGAACCACATAAAATAGTATTGAGCCTCAAATAAATATATGTGAACCATAGAGATATAGTGTGAGTTGTAGAGATAGTGATGTGAGCCATAGAGAAAATAGTACGAGCCACAAATAAATATGTGAGTCATGAAAATAAAGTTGAGCCACAGAGATATCATTGTAGACCACAAAGATTAGACATGTGAGATCTAGTGATTGTTAATTTTGGCAGTTATGGAGAAATCCCATAGACCTCCCTCCTAGTTGATCAAGCAAATAAAATTTTTCAATAAAATTCAATTCTATTTTTATCCACTTCAAGTCATCTCAATTGATCAAGTCAACTTGACAAAAAAATATCTGTCTGTTTGGACCCTCAAACAACTATATATACCCAATTGAGTTTATCTCCAAATTGTACTTTAGAGGGGATAGATTTTTATAATATTTTCGGATGGATCTGAGGTTCCACAGGTCTTCTATCTCACATGTATGAGGCACTACAACATTATTGCATATGAACTCTCACATTATGGCTACAAGACTCACATTATGGCTAGAAGATTTGCATTAACGCTACAAGACACTCTACACTCTTACTATAGGACTCTCACATTGGTATCTATATTTGGCATGTCTGTAATGTCAATGTTCTCGCTCTTTGATATTTCTGTAATGGCAATGATTTTGTTCTTAACATGACTATAATAGTGTTGATTTGGGGTAGCATTGGATGAGCGCTAGCCACGAAAATTGGTAGAGAGGCTAACGCACGTGAGATCTCCAATACCCACAAATGGTTTGGGAAGATTCTAAATAGTTTGGGAGATATTAAAATAATTAATATATTTAAGGAGTCTCTAAGTCTAAACTTAGGGAAAATAAAATATTAATGTGAATTAATAAAAAATTGTATTAGAAGGGTCCAAAAGTCATGGATGAAGCCAGAGTTAATCTTAGCCATTGATTAGGGAGTTAATCTTAGTCGTTGAATTGTCAATGAAAAAAGTATAAGAGGAGGCTTGAGGGTCACTTGGAGAACACACCGAGTTGACCAAGAATTCGCTTTTATAGGGCAGGGTTTGGTGAGGAAATCAAAGGAATGATTAGAATTGCAGCTGAGGGGCAGTGAATATAGAAGTAGAGAGGTAGATATAGTATTGGGAGGATCAACATAGAAGTCAAGAGAGAGGGATGCAGAGCCAGCTAGGGCTCATGCAGAGGAAGCCAAGAGCTGTGCAGTGCCTCTAGAGGCTGATGCAGGGCGAGCTAGGGTGATGTTGGGCCAAAAAGGGCTGATGCAGTCCCTAGAGGCTAACGTTGGGGTTTTCGTGGGGCAGGTTGGAGCTGGGAGTTGTCGGAGTGTTTATTTGTGGTTCTAGCCAGAACATATGTCTCCAACTGAGAGGTACTACTATTGAGATTATTCTCTGTTGGGTGAGCTAGTTTTGGCACCCAGATTGTATTCTGAAACTGCTTAATAATTAAAACCCTCAGATAGTTTCACCAGTTTTCCCGCATTGGGTTTTTCCAGGGACATTGGTACAAAAAAAATGGTGTCACTTGTGTGCTTGTTTTGTTTCCTTCAGTTGATGATCTATAATGTGTTGAGCATGTACTTGTATTTATTTTCAGTATTTACATGGTAAATAACTTGTTAATTAATCAGAACAAGTAGGCAGAAATAAATCAAAAAGTACATGAAGGATTTCTAATAGTTAGACATAGAAATTCCAACATGGTATTAGAGGGTGGTTGCAGATCACAAGAGAACTGAGGGCATCAGCAACAGAAATAGTTGTCTCGAGTGACAGAAGTTGTTCCTAATAGAGAAGCAGCAAGGAAGGGGTGACGCAGTACCTGCATCATCAAGTTTGAGTCGGGAGGAGGATCAACGCAGTGGTAGAAGGGAGCAGACCTGACCTACGTAGTGCCCGGTCATATTTCTTAGTCAGGAAGGATTGACACCCATGGCCAAGAGGTGCGGATTTTGCTGGTGTCAGGACTGCGTAGAGCCTAGAAGCTCTAACCTTCAATTTGTTGAGGCATAGGAGGTTGTGGGTAAGTTGCGGAGTGAAGCTGGTGGAGTACTCTGGTCAAAACAGTACCTAACAGGGAAAGACCAAGGAGGAGGGAGTTGTTGACAAGGATTTATAGCCAAGAAATCCAGATCAATGGTGAAACTGCACTAATGATCAGAGTGGGGGCATATCGACATTACTAGAGGGGTTTCCAGGAGGGAAATCGAGGCTCAGAGGGAATCACACCGAGAACTTCCAAAAGGGAAGTAGAGGAGTAGCGAAATGGAAATCAATGGGGTAAGAGACCAGGACAGACTGGACGGAGCCTCAACTTCATAGTCTGGAAGGCCATAATCTTATTTATTCTAGACAGGAATCGTATCAAACACTTCACCTTAAAGACGATAGCAATCCTAGTAGACAGTGTCAAGGACCATGTAGTACCACATATTTCCAAAATGGAAACGACAAATGCGATGTGGGAGGTCTTGACAAAATTGTATCAGCATACTTCTGTGTAGAGGAAGATGCTACTAGAAAATTAGCTAAAGTCATTCCAAATGCAGAAGGGAGAAAAAATCAACACCTTCCTTGGTCGATCGAAGTAGATCTGGGATCAGCTAACTTCCATAGGGGCCATGCCAGATCAAGAATTGATGGTGAGGACATCCTTGAACGCAGTCTCAGAAGACTAGGAGGTGTTTGCCCAGAGCATACTGGGCAGGTCAACCCTTCCATATTAAGAGTAACTGTGGGTGGCTCTTTGCCAAGAAGAGATCAGAAGGATGAACAAGGTGGGGAGCAATGACAAGGGGGTTAGAATCAAGAAGGAGGAAGAGGAGGATGATGCCCTAGCATTTGAGGGAAACCAGGAGAAACGGAAGAAAAAGGACCTCTCCAAGGTCAAATTCTTCCACTGTGGGGAATTGGGTCACTATACGAGCCAGTGTCCAATGAAGAAGAGCAAGGGAGAGGCTTCTAAGACGAAGGTTATGCCATTGAGGGTGGAGAAATAAGTGGAGACAGATGATGATTGTGCCATGAGTTCTCACACACTAGCTGAGTGGAAGTGGGGAGACATCGAGTTGTATTTAGACAGATTACAGGTGATGAGGGGAAGGATCCTTGAGGTACCCAGCCTCTTGGATTATACCCTGTGATCGGAGCCCCAAAGAGGAGTAGCAGTACTGGCGAATGTCAGTAGAGATGAATGTGGATGGAGCGACAGAGGGAGATATAGTGCAGGATTCCTAGGACAATGTAAGGCAGCAGGGCGAGATGCATGGAGTTGTTGCAGTAGCGCAGAGGTTAGAGAAGGGGAACTTGTCAGCGACAGAGGGAGTTTCAGCATCATGGGTTTCTCTAGCCTGATAGAGATGTCAGAGTTGGTAGATCAGTCACTTACTTCTCATTAATTGAGTTACAGTGCAACAGTTAGCAATGGCAGTGCTATGGGTAGCACGATGCAGCATATTGAGAGGGGCTGCCGTACAGAAGTAGTAGTGGAAGTGGCAAGGCCATGGGTGGCAGTACATGATGCAGTAGAATAGAGATGTTGGGCAGTAGGCCTAACATCAGCACCAGGACCGATGCCAGATGATCAGGCTGATGCTCAGTGAAGAGTATTACTAGAGCACAGTCCTCGCTAAAAGGGAGTTTTGATTTGGGGTAGCATCGGATGTGATCTATCCATGAAAATCGATGGAGAGGCTAAAGAACATGACATCACAAATACCTAGAAATGGTTTGGGCAGATTCTAAATAGTTTTGGAGATATTAATATTTTTAATGGAGTCCCTAAGTCTAAACTTAGGGAAAATAAAATATTAATGTGAATTAATATACAATTGTGTTAGAAGGGTCCAAAAGTCATGGATCAAGCCAGAGTTAATCTTAGCCATTGATTAGGGACTTAATCTTGACCATTGAATTGTCAACGAGAAAAGTATAAGAGGAGGCTTGAGGGTCACTTGGACAACACACCGAGTTGATCAAGAATTCGATATTTTGGGTCAAGGTTTGCTGAGGAAATCAAAGGAGTGATCAGAATTGCAGCTGAGGGGCAATGAATAAAGAAGTAGAGAGGAAGAGATAGTACCGAGAGGATCAGCTTAGAAGCCAAGAGAGAGGGACGTAGAGCCAGCCATAGGTTCACGTAGAGCTAGCCAGGGCTCACCTAGAGGCAGCCAGGAGCTGCACATTGCCTCAGAGAGCCAGCGTGGGTGATGTAGAGGCTCTAAGGGCTAACGCATTGCCTCCAAAGGCTAACACAGGGTGAGCTAGGGTGATATTGGGCTAGAAAGGGCTGACGCAGTCCCTAGAGTCTGATGCTGGGGATTTTGTGGGGCAGATTGGCGCTGGGAGCTGTCGGAGTGTTTATCCGGGGTTTCAGCCGAAAGATCTATCTTCAACTGAGAGGTATGACTACCGAGATTATTCTCTATTGGGTGAGATGGTTTTGGCACCCATATTGTATTCTAAAACTGCTTAATAATTAAACCCTCAGATAGCTGCACCGGTTTTCTCACATTAGGTTTTCCGGGGACATCGGTCCAGAAAAAACGGTGTCACTTGTGTGCTTGTTTTGTTTCCTTCAGTTGATGATATGTAATGTGTTGAGCATGTAATTGTATTTATTTTCAGTGTTTACATGGTAAATAACTTGTTAATTAATTAGAACAAGTAGGAAGAAATAAATCAAAAAGTACATGAAGGATTTCTAATAGTTAGACTTAGAAATTCCAAATATAGCACAAGATTTTCACTCTCTGTATGGCTTATAATCTTGCTCTTGACATGACTATAATAACACAAGACTTTCTCTCTCTGTACGGCTTATGATCTCACTCTTAAGGCATCTCTCTTATTAGTATCTTTGTAGTGTCAATGTATTCACATCACTGGGGTCTCTCACTACTTGAGAAGGTCTCAATTTTGATCTCACATATCTGATATAATATCTATGTAATGATATATAATCTCTCTCAGTATGGTAATGGTATATGATCGCTCTTGGTATGGGCTTACTATAACTGTAATGTCATATGATCCCTTTTCATTATGGTGTCCTCTACATTATGTATGGAATTCTCTATGGAATCCTCTACGATACTATGTTATGGTTTGTATTCTTGATAGCCATCACAATGACATTGATAAATATCAAAGCAATATGTGATATGGTATTAAATCAATATGGCAGCAGTGAGTTGTAACCCTGATGAAAATATGGCGACTTATGGTGACTTTTCTATTTATACAACATTGATCTAACAATGATCCTCTATGCTACATATATCAATGACCTTGTTGACAACCCCCTTATGAAATTAGCCTTATTTGATATCTCAATAAGTATGATACAAGATGACAATGACCTTGGTGGCAGTCACACTCTGATTTATGGCGATGCATATAGGATGTATGATGTGTTCCTTTGATGATTAAAGTTAAGAGGTCTGATACAATTATTGTGCCTCATTCTCATTGTACTTTGTATCTCAGCTGATCATTTATGAATAGAAGAAGAATAATTTGGATGGGTTTTCCCTCTCATGGAGTTTCTCCCTAGTCTCTGACATAAATCATGTTGCATGCTTTTCTTTTGATGTTCCTTTTATTGTTTTGTTGTATTGTTGATGATATCATTATGTTTACATAATTTCTAATGATGTTAAGATGTATGTTAGGTGAATGTGATATATGAAAAATTTCAAAAATGGAATTATCTAAAGAAAAGAATAATATATCCCTAAGAAAAATTAGCATGGTATCATGGTTGGGCTGAAGAAAAGTCATTGAGATCACCCATGTAGGACACCAGTGAATAAGTCTAGAGTAAAAGGGGTGAGGATGGCAAAGAATTAAAGGAATGCTAGGGTTCGAAGGAAACCCTAGGAAACCTTGTTCTAGAAAGAGAAGTTAGGGTTTGGTAGAAAACATGAAGTTAGGGTTTGGCAGAAGCACCTGTGACATATTTAACCCTAGATGGGCTAGTCTCATTATAGGAGATGATATGTTATTGACAATTGATCCTAGCCATTGATGAAGATGATTGAAAATACCCTCTTTTGATGATATATGATTGATGACCTGTGGTACCTCATGATAAGGATTCTACTTATGCTCAAAAGATTGCATTTCTTCTAAAGGAAATATTGACACATGGATGATGGACAATGATGACCATTGGATGCTGGATCAAAAGGGAGTTGATCACTTCCTTCAATCCTCGTTAAAGATAAGTACCTTGTAAATTTATGTTATTTATTTATGGAACTACTCTTGTTTAAATTTATTGTTTAGATTATTTCTTATCCTTCCTGCTTGCATATTTTGATTATTTGAATACTTCTAACTTCCTAATGAAGATGTGATAAGAAGTTCCTTCTTGAATATCATTTGGATGCTAAATGGTGCAAGAAAAGAGAGCTAGTGCAGCAAGAGGAAGCGAAAGCAAGAAAGGGAACATGATGAAAATTTATTATAGGAGTAAGTGAGTAGTATTTTGAGCATGTCACCTCAGATATGAAAAGTTTAAAAAGTAGCATTTATATGCTAACCAAGTGCTACAAGTTTCTAAGGTATTCAAATATTACAAGGTATGTATAGTATAGTGTAATTGTTACAGTGTTTCAATTTAGTTGTAATATTAGGATGACAAGTCAGGCCTTGAGGTATGATAAGAATATCACCCTCAAATAATTCTTGATTCATTCAGTACTCTTGAAAATGATTGTATAATGTGATAGAGATGTGATATTGTGACCATGACCCTTAATATGTGGAGGTACACTTTTCAGCTACCCTAATTGTATGGCATTCCTTGATGAATGATTGATGGCATATACATGCACGACAGTGAAGCCAAATTGAATTGTTGATGATGAGTTTTCATGAAAATAATATATATATATATATATATCTATATATATATATATATATATATATATATATATATATATATATATATATATATATATATATATATACACATATGAGAACCTGATACAATTTGACTCCATGATCTGATATATGACAGTGTTGTATGAACAAATATGGCTATGCCTTGAAGAAACAATGATCTTGATGCATGACAGTAACATGACAGATAAGGATGAAGTCTACTTGATTGATGATGAATTAAGAGGCTTCTTCCTGTTAGCTCTGCTACATGTTGTTGTTTTTCAAGGAGGAGGAATAAGCTTGGTCCTTGTTTGTTGGCTCAGAGATGGTTTACAATGGTTATCCTCGCCTCTCCCTATTTCCCCGCTTACTTCCTTTCACTCTGTTATCTTTGTTTTCCTTCCTAAACCTCTCCATTCCTTGCTTCCCTTTCATTCTCATTTTTCTCCCTTAACTCGTCATTTCTGTTTTCCTCTATAATCCTTTATAAACCCCATATTAACCCATTTTTCCCTCGGGTCCCAGGCGCAAAGTTAAACCCATATGACTATATTCATATAACCGCGCGTTGTTACCATTGTTGTCCCTGTCACATCAGTCCCGAAAACTTGTGCGATTAATCCCCGCCGTCCGATCATCCCCGCCGCGATCGGACGGCAGTCGCACCTCCCGCCGCTGGAACATGCCCGCGCGTTAACCCGCGGGGAAAGCGGTTTTCCTCCGCCACGTGTCGCTCATTTAACATGATCGCGACCCCTCTGTATGAATACCACCGTCCCCTAATAGCGGTGCGGGGATACCGCTTACCGCCCATACTCCGTCCCTCGCTCGTTAACGTCACACACCTCTATCGCCTCATAGTCGTCGGATCTGCCCGACTGCGATCCGACGGCCCATGTTCACCCGTCCACGTTTCCTCCCGACGCCGCCCGCCAAGAGATCTCAGCCGTCCATCTGTTCCATCCAATAGCTAATATTTATTCCCTGCCCTCCATTCAGTCCCATGCAGTCATCATGTTTTTGGCCTGTCCCGTGCATCCGAAGGAAGAAGGCGATCACCCACCAGCACTCTGCGCAGTTAATCTTCAACTACCTCATTCAAGAGACAACATGGCCAAGGAAGGAAAGTACAGCCTCGAGTAGTTAAACGCCTTCAGCAGTTATGGAAATTTATTCATACAACACTCCACCTACTCGAGGAGTACACCTAAGTACCAGAGAATGTCAAATTTTGTTCATTAAAGTAGCATATCGTAGCAGAGGCCCATATCAGATAGTTAATGTGGTTGGTGGTCCATTATGACCCCTCCACGTATAGGATAGTAGATATTTTTATAATCAACCTCCATATATACCCAGAAACAAGATGTAATGAAGGTTGATGGATATTGTTTTGATGTAAATTTCAACTTCTGGAGACTGTAACTACTGTGATACTTGCAACGTCTGGTCTTCATTTTTAGCTAATGCAAGCTTCTTTTGCTGTTAATTACTCACTTTACACTTCTTCTTTGTTCCAGGCTGTGCCTGTTATGCATTTTTCATGTGCTCTGGATGTTTAGCATTAGAGGGGCTGTCATCCCACCTCTGTGTTAGAATCTAGTATGTATTATTGAAGGTGTATGTAGGTTTCTGTTTTCTTGGTGCCAGAGAGTTGTCATCTTGTCTGTGCATTAGGAAATAGATTTACATACCTTTCTACTAGTTGCAGTCGGCCATCACATGGTCTTGTGCATCTGCTGGTGTGGTCAATATTCTCCATGTTCACCTATTCCTTAAACTGTGAGTAATTGGTGGTCTAAAGCCTTGTAGTTTAGGGGTGTTCACCCATGTCTGGGGTTAAGCAAAGTTATAAGTGGTTATCTGGCTTGAATATGCATCATTCCTTCCATTCATTGACCATTTTCCAACATTTTTGTTGGGTTTGCAATGTTCCCAAGCATCTCTGATATACAACCTAGGAGAGTTTCTTGTGGTGTTAACATTAATTGGCGTCGTTGCCGGGGAGAGGAGATTGAAGCTCAGCCTCCCTGGGAGAACGAAATGGTTCCAGATTTTTATGATAGACAAGGTCTGGGCACATTTTTGGTTGTGATCATCTATATGGCGACTCCACATTGAAGTTCTGGCTCAGTTTGTAAGACATACTCGAAGAAATCCTCAGAAATCACCAGCTGAACCAGTGCCTGACCTTGAAAGGACTGTCAAATCAAAGAAAACATCACAGAAAGGGGCATCAGGATCAGGTAAGCCTAAGAAATCTCATGCATCTATGAAAGATAAAGTTATAGCTGAAGATATATAGTTTTAAGATTTAGAGCCCAACATTATTAGTAAGGAAGTTCCTTCAGAGATTAATACAACCCCTTATTCAGTTAGTTCCCCTTTGAATCTCAGTCCAAGGAAAGTTTCCCATACAGTCCATAACATCCCTTTGTCTCTGTCATCCATTTCATTGTTTCATACTGCTCAATATGTCAGTGTTCTTCCATATACCCCAGTCATGGCAGGACAACAAGCACCTACGAAGATAGAAAGAATTGTAGCTGTCAGGTATGGACCTTTGGTCTTGCCTATTCCTTTGAATCCCATGCCTGTGGGAGAATATCAGAAATATATGCCCAAGTTCACTGGTACAGAGGGAGTAACAGCTGAAGAACACCTTGACGCTTTCTATAGTTATGCTGATAACTTAGATATAAGTGAAAATGATGTACGGATGAGAGTTTTTGTACAGAGCCTTGATGGAGAGGCCAGGAAGTGGTTCAGAGAACTAGCTCCTAGATCTATTGCTGATATTGAAGCCTTAGATGATGCATTTTTGAAGCACTGGGGAGATAAAAAAGATTTGCTATATTACCATACTGAGTTTGGTAACCTGAAGAGGGAAAATGGGGAATCATTGCCTAATTTTAATAAAAGATTCAATCATATGTATAGTAAGATACCAGCTGAAGTAAAGCATACCCCCACCTCTACCAAACTCACTTATGCCAATTCTTTTGACTCTGATTTCTGCCTATTGTTGAGAGAAAGGAGATGTGTTACTCTGGCAGATATGCAGGATGCAGTCCTAGAAGTAGAGTCTAATATCATGGCTGCAGAAAAGCTAAAGAGTCATGCTAATAGAAGGAGGCAGAGAGGTGAGGCTTCTTCTTCCTCTGCCTCATCTTCAGAGCCTAAATTAGACAAAATGACTAAGATGATAGAGTCATTGGCTGCTGAAATATTTAAGATGAAGGTTGAGCAGAATTCAGGAAAGACAAGGCAGCAGAACACATTTTCTCCAAGAAATCCAAATCCATTCAGAAGAGCAAATGAGAAGTTACAAATAATTCAGAGGGGTAAAGAACCAAATGAAGAACAAAAGGTTAAAACTCCTTTCCAGAACGTAGTCATGGAAGAGGAACAGTTTGAAGATGAGGATGAAATTCACTTCATGGAAGATAAAGGTAGCGCTGCATTTTTGAAATTGGCTGCTTATGAAGAATCTTTGCTGCAGGAGCAAGACAGTCAGGAATGGGACAGAGAGGCTATTCTACAAACTAGTGAACAACAAAGATACAATCTGAGGTCAAATGCAAAAATTTCAAGGAGACTACTGCCCAAAGAGCTGCTATCCAAACAGAGTCACAGAATATCAGACAAAGAAGGCCAGTAGCTGACCCAGTCATCCTTAAAGCTCCAGTTCAAGAGGTAAGAGGTTCTGATAAGTTGCCTTCCTCTTTTAGCTTTGAGTCAGAAGTTCAGAAATTGAAAATATATGTGCCCCTGATAGAGTTGGTGAAGAGTGAAGTATTTAGAAAGCCTATCCTTGAAGCTCTTGAGCTGGAAACCACACAAACCTCCACTGACTCTATCAATTTGCAAGATGATAAGCCTGATGTTGTGCTTAGCCCCATGATTGAACTCGCTGATAATAATTCTCCATCTTTTTATGTCTCCTTGACCATTCATGACAAAATCCTCCACAACTGCCTACTAGATATAGGGGCCAGCCACAATTTGATACCTAAAGTTGTCATGGAAGAGTTAGGCCTTGACATCACTAGACCATATCATGATTTGTTCTCTTTTGACTCAAGAAAGGTGAAATGTCTGGGATTGCTCAAAGATCTAGCAATTACCCTAACTCAGCTACCCATGAAGAGTATGATGATGGATATTTTGGTAGCAGATGTCCCTCCTAAGTTTGGCAAGCTGTTATCCAGAGGATGGATTAAGAGACTGGGTGGGACATTAAAAAATGATCTATCTTATGCCACTATCCCAGTTCTTGGAGGAGAAAGCAGGAGATTGTACAGAGAAGCACAGTTGGCATACATCATCAGTGACGAGAAGAATCCTACTAATCATCCCATTTATGCTGTGGACACTGATTTTGGAGCATGTATCCTCCAAATAGAAGAATCCCAGAAGGCCTCAATGCAACTCAGGAAACCAACAAATCAGGCCGAGGAAGAGTAAGGAAGTCAGGTTTGGGAGATGTTCTTTGATGGAGCATGTTCCAGGGAGACTGCAGGAGCAGGGGTGGTGCTAATATCTCCATAAAAAAAAGCACACAACTATCTTTTAAGCTGGCTTTTCATGTCACTAATAACATAGCAGAGTATGAGGCTCTGATATTGGGCCTCAATGCAGCAAAAGACAGAGGAATTGGAAGCATAAAGGTATTTGGAGATGTGGATTTGATCATTCAACAAGTAAATAAAACATTTTAGGCAAAGCACCCAAGGCTAAAAACATACAGAGATGAGGTATGGAGACTCAAAGATTCCTTTGAAAATTTATGTATTTCATATATTCCTAGAGCCAAAAATCAGCTTGTTGATTCCCTTACTATGTCTGCTAGCTTGTTTGTCCCTCCCATGCCTCCCAGACTAGTTTATGTAGTCCAAATGAAATATAGACCATCCTTGCCTGATAATGTCCAGCATTGGAAAGTTTTCGATGATGATGATGAGTTAAATAGGTTTCTGCAAGTCATTGATGAGTTTTTTGAAATGCAAATTGACCAAGAAAATGAAGCCTTGCAAGAAACCCCCCAATCCCAGCTTAGAAATAAAATTGGTAAAAATAGCATTGTCCAGCTTCCCAGCAATCATATTCCTAAGGGTTTAATTCCTTTAGAAAGACTGTTTGACCAAAATGATGTGCCTTACAAGGCTGCCCAAAAAGAAGATCAATCTGCAGTCTGTAAGCATGACATAGGGAGTCCAGGTCAGCCTAGATACATAAATATGTCTTCTCATCTGTCTTCTGACCAAAGTTCTGAATACTGCAGTTTAATGAAGCAATTTGCTGATGTGTTTGCCTGGGAATATAGTGACCTGAAAACCTATGATAAAAAGATTATTTAGCATAAAATCCCTGTAGAGAGAGATACCATACCTTTCAAACAGAAGCTGAGACAAATAAATCCTATACTTCTTCCTCTGATTGAAAAAGAAATTAAAAAGTTGTTGGCTGCCAAGATCATAGTCCCTCTCAGATATTCCAAGTGGGTAGCCAACCTAGTACTGGTGAGGAAGAAAAGTGGAGAAATCAAACTGTGTGTTGATTTCAGAAACTTAAACAAATGCTCTAAGAAAGACAACTATCCTCTACCCAAGATGGAGCATTTGTTGCAGAAGGTCTCAGGATCCAAAGTGCTATCTTTCCTGGACGGATTTTCAGGGTTTAATCATATTGTTGTGCATCTAGATGACCAAGAGAAGACTACATTTACCACT
Organism: Pinus tabuliformis; assembly: GCA_031772625.1. NCBI lineage: Eukaryota > Viridiplantae > Streptophyta > Pinopsida > Pinales > Pinaceae > Pinus > Pinus tabuliformis. Next base: position 138,682,862 of record CM062813.1, read on the forward strand.
CCTTGGGGCACTTTTATGCATGCCAAGATGCCTTTTGGATTGATGAATGTTGGAGCAACCTTTCAGAGAGCTATGGATATAGCATTTGTAGGAGAGAAGGATAAATTTTTCCTTATCTACCTTGATGACATAACAGTATACTCCAGCAGCCATCAAGATCACTTGCAGCATTTGAAAAAAGTGTTTCTGAAGTGCAGAAGGTTTGGGATTTCAGTCATTCCTAAAAAGTCACAATTTGCTTTAGAAGAAGGCAAGTTGTTAGGACACGTTGTTTCTGATGTAGGTGTTTGAATTGACCCAGAAAGAGTAAAAGCAATACAGACTTTGTCTGTCCCGAGATCAAAGAAGGATATTCAATCCTTTCTGGGCAAAATTAATTTTGTGAGGAGGTTTATACCAAATTTTGCAGAATTGGTGAAGCATATTACCTCCATGTTGAAGAAAGGATCAGAGGTTAGATGGACTGATGCAGCAAGAAAATCATTTGAGTCTATTAAAAAAGCCATTATGGAAGCTCCCACTCTAAGCAGCCTAGATTACAGCGAGGAGTTTCATATATTTTCATTTGCCTCTGGAGACACCATTGCAGCAGTTTTATTGCAAGCAGATGAAGGTGGTTCAATGCATCTGGTAGCATTTTTCAGCAAAAAATTAAGGGATGTTGAACTAAGGTATGACATTATTGAAAAAAAATCATATGCCCTTATCAAATCCTTAAAAGCTTTCAGAGTTTACGTTCTGCATTCCAAGATAATTGCATATGTACCTTCTGTTACAATAAAAGATGTCTTAACACAACCTGATGTTGATGGAAGAAGGGCTAAATGGATTGTGAAGCTAATTGAATTTAATATAGAACTGAAGCCCACCAAGCTACTCAGAGGTCAGGGTCTTGCTAGGTTGTTAGCCTAAGAAAATTGTAGAACATTGAACATAAACCTCATGGACACAATTGCATAATATGGTCAAACAGAAAAAGAGGAAGCAACTAAACCAGGGAGAAAGCAATCAGTGGCCGAGAATCTAGCTTCTTGTGATTGGTATTCTGCAATAATTAATTTCTTGCTGAAGCTAGAAATCCCTTTAGGACTTAATCAAAGTCAAGCCAGAACTATTAAGATTAGGGCAGCTAAATATTGCATTAATGAAAATCTGCTCTACTAGAGGGATCCATCTGGAGTGCTTTTGAGGTGTCTAGACAAAGAATAGTCAATAGAAGTCATGTAACAGTTTCGTTCTAGCATGTGTGGAGGGTACCATTATTGGAAGACTACAACCCATAAGATCCTCAAAGCTGAGTACTATTGGCCCACCTTATTTTCTGATGTGTTTTCATTTGTTAAATCTTGTGACAGGTGCCAAAGATTTGAAGGAAAGTAGCAATTGAAGTCCCTACCCTTAAAACCAATACATGCAAAAGAACCTTTTTAGCAGTGGGGCTTAGATTTCATTGGAGAAAACAATCCATATTCCAGTGGCCAGCACAGATGGATATTAGTAGCCACTGATTATTTTACTAAGTGGATTGAAGCAGTCCCTACCAGGAAGGTTGATCACAATGTGGTCATGAAGTTTTTAATTGAAAATATCTTTACCAGATTTGGTTGTCCACAAAAATTAGTCACATACAATGAAACAACCTTCAGGGCAAAAGAATTGGTGGAAATGTGTGATTCAATGGATATTAAATTTGTCCATTCCACCTCATACTATCCTCAAGGCAGTGGTCTAGCAGAATCCTCTAATAAAAGCCTGATAAGGATAATTAAGAAGCTGCTGGAGGAAAATAAAAAGAATTGGGATTCTAAGCTCAAGTATGCATTGTGGGCTGACAGAGTGACCATTAAGAAATCCATAGGAAATTCTCCTTTCAAGCTGGTATATGGTACTAAAGCTGTGTTTCCAATTCATTTAACTCTCCCTGTGGAAAAATTCATTCAAACATAACAAAATAAAGAAGAAGACATGGCAAAAAGGATCACTAATTTGGCAGAGTTACATCAGATTAGAGAACAGCTAGTTGAAAAGGCTGCAACAAATCAGAAAAAGATCAAGGATGCTTTTGACAAGAAGGAAAAAATAGATGATTTTCAGGTTGGAGACTTGGTGCTGAAGTGGGATGCATTGAAAGAGAAGAAGGGAAATCATGGGAAGTTTGATGCTTTCTAGACAGGCCCTTTTATTATTTCACAGATTAAAGGGAACAACACCTTCATACTGAAAAGTATGGGAGGAGAGGCAGTTTTTGATGGCCCAGTTAATGGGCATTTTCTGAAAATTTATGTGATTTAAGGTCTTTTGGCCTTAAAGTTGTAAATATTTTGTTTTATCAGTTTTAGTATAGGTTCAGTCAGACTCCATGCCCAATGGAACACTAGGAATTTTGTTAATTTGTTTTCATCAGGAAGGCATTGATCTGCAGGTTCTTGAGACCTCACAGGGAGGATCTCATCCCCAGAAGGAGCCAGTGTTAGCTCTGCTACATGTTGTTGTTTTTCGAGGAGGAGGAATAAGCTTGGTCCTTGGTTGCTGGCTCAGAGATGGTTTACAGTGGTTATCCTCACCTCTCCCTATTTCCCCGCTTACTTCCTTTCACTCTGCTATCTCTGTTTTCCTTCCTAAACCTCTCCATTCCTTGCTTCCCTTTCATTCTCATTTTTCTCCCTTAACCCGTCATTTCTGTTTTCCTCTATAATCCTTTATAAACCCCATATTAACCCATTTTTCCCTTGGGTCCCAGGCGCAAAGTTAAACCCATATGACTATATTCATATAACCGTGCGTTGTTACTGTTGCTGTCCCTATCACATCAGTACTGAAAACATGTGCAATTAATCCCCACCGTCCGATCATCCCCGCCGCGATCGGACGACAATCACACCTCCCACCATTGGAATATGCCCACGTGTTAACCCACGGGGAAAGCAGTTTTCCTCTGCCACATGTCACTCGTTTAACGTGATCACGACCCCTCTATATGAATACCACCGTCCCCTGATAGCAGTGCGGGGATACCGCTTACCGCCCGTACTCCGTCCCCCGCTCGTTAACGTTCGCACACCTCTGCCGCCCGATAGCTGTCGAATCTGCCTGACTGTGATCCGACGGTCCATGTTCACCCATCCACGTTTCCTCCTGACACAGCCCACCAAGATATATCAGCGATCCGTCTGTTCCATCCAATGGCTAATATTTATTCCCTACCCTCCATTCAGTCCCATGCAGTCATCGTGTTTTTGGCCTGTCCCGTGCATCCGAAGGAAGAAGGCGATCACCCACCAGCACTCTACGTAGTTAATCTTCAACTACCTCATTCAAGAGACAGCGCCGCCAAGGAAGGAAAGTACAGCCTCGAGCAGTTAAACGCCTTCAGCAGTTATGGAAATTTATTCATACAACACTCCATCTGCTCAAGGAATACACCTAAGTACCAGAGAATGTCAAATTTTGTTTATTAAAGCAACAAATCGTAGCAGAGGCCCATATCAGATAGTTAATGTGGTTGGTGGTCCATTATGACCCCTCCATGCATAGGATAACAAATATTTTTGTAATCAGCCTCCATATATACCCAGAAACAAGATGTAATGAAGGTTGATGGATATTGTTTTGATGTAAAGTTCAACATCTGGAGACTGTAACTACTGTGATACCTACATCGTTTGGTCTTCATTTTCAGCTAATGCAAGCTTCTTTTGCTGTTAATTTCTCACTTTCCACTTCTTCTTTGTTCCAGGCTGTGCCTGTTATGCATTTTTCATGTGCTCTTGATGTTTAGCATTAGAGGGGTTGTCATCCCACCTCTATATTAGAATCTAGTATGTATTATTGAAGGTGTATGTAGGTTTCTGTTTTCTTGGTGCCAGAGAGTTGTCATCCTGTCTGTGCATTAGGAAATAGATTTACAAACCTTTCTACTGGTTGCAGCTGACCATCACATGGTCTTGTGCATTTGTTGGTGTGGTCAGTATTCTCCATGTTCACCTATTCCTTAAACTGTGAGTAATTGGTGGTCTAAAGCCTTGTAGTCTGGGGTTGTTCACCCATGTCTGGGGTTAAGCAAAGTAGAAGTGGTTATCTGGCTTGAATATGCATCATTCCTTCCATTCATCCACCATTTTCCAACATTTTTGTTGGGTTTGTAATGTTCCCGAGCATCTCTGATATACAACCTAGGAGAGTTTCTTTGGGTGTTAACACTTCCCATTCAGATGGAGAGACTCGTGATGAGATACCAACACCTATTATTATTTGTGTAATGATTGTAAAATTTAGGCTACCTCAGAGGTTTTGAGGTGGATGAATAGGAGACCCATGATTGTAGATTGAAACAAGTCTTATGGACTTGGATTGATGAAAATTTGATGTTGTTGAAGGTATGTCTTTGTTAATTAATTTTATGTGCTAACAGTTCATTAATGACAAAACTGGTTTACCCTTGTAGTTTCAAGATCCACATCTCGTGCACGTAGAGGACTTCCTTGTTAGAGGAAGTGATATGTAAGAATCATGGCATGTTGGATTGGATTGATGGACTATTGTTTCTAGATTTGGTGGATCCCGTAATGAAAAATAAACCATATGGATTCTTGTGCTATAAGCATGCACCCTGAGCTAGATGGAGTCTGGACATATATAGAGACAAGCTTAAGTTTGTGGTTGTTTCCTCCCTGTGTGAGAGGGAGAAAGGATTAATATGGTATTTTTTATGTCATGGATTTTATCTAACATAATATTTGATTTGATGTCCTTTATGAACATAAAACAAATAATTGTTGCTTTAAGTACTACATGAGGCAATATGACTAAGCTACTTAGTGAGTTGTTTTGAGCAGGTGTTAGATATGGGCACATTGATATTTTGTAGAGAGGAGTAGTGAGGCTCCAACATGACTAATGGAAGAGCAGGAAACATTTTGATCTTCATATTATGTGAACCTCTTGGGCAAGGGTCTAGGTGTTATAGACATTTTTGTGCCTCGCGACATGGAGCATGAAATGTCAATAATTACAGGGATCCTCAGTCCCTAAACATGTTGTTCTTACCCCTAAAAGAACAAGGTCATCAAACAACAAACTGGCGACTCCGCTGGGGAGATCCTAGTATCTTGTTGTTGTAGTATTTTGCTATTCATTTCTTGAAGAAAGGAGTACCGAATCGAAAAGCTTTTGACTCTATCAAAAGCGAAGTAGAGGGTTTTGCTACTCTTGCTCCTTTGCTGAGCAAATTCAAGATTTAAAGAGCTAATCTACAGATGAATCCTTACTCTTAGTGATAGATCTTTATCCTCTTGATCATCCCTTAGCCTGTACTTAACCCATAGCATTTTATTTCAGTCAAAACAGTACATTTTTGAGCTTTTTATGACCCGGAATTCTTAGCAGACGTAACTCTCGTAAGTCAGTGCAGGCTGTCCACAGGCAGTCTGCATTACAGCGCAGGTGCTCCCTTCGGGAACTGCGCTGAGAGTGAAACTGGCAGACCAGTGCCTGCGCTGGTCCAGTTGGCCTTAGTCTAGCTCAGCTCTTCCTTTGTGTCTTGGCCCTGTTTGCACTTGTTTTTGGCTGATTGCTTGCTGGTTATTGTATTTGCTGTAGACCACTTATCCTTGACATTATTCCGCCTCAGTTGTGTGATGAAATTGTAAACGTTCTTTCAGTATTTCTTGTTTCAGTTACAATTTCCCATTGTGAAAAGCGAACCTAGTAGCTGTGGCCTCTTAGATTGCGATCTTATGAGTTAGTGTTATTGCTGTTCATAGCTGTTTTGGATTGGTTTGCTTCTCACTTTATGGTTTGAATCTATACTTTTCCTGTATTTAAAACAAGTCTTTCATAAGGTGTTCTTTTGATTGTGGACAAGCTTGTTTATTTCTACTTGAAAGTTGATTCAAAAATCATACAACAGTTTCCTTTTGTTAAGCATCAACATTAAGGATAACGAAAAGAAATACATGCATTGTGCATTTTGCATTTGACTGTATGCTTGACGATTTAGGAAAATGTGCATTTTAGTGTGTGTTCTTTGATCTGTGGAAAAAGTTGTGTCTTGCTCTTTCCTCAAGTAGATTAAGGTTTTCAAAGTTGAAAGATTGAAAAGATTTTGCTTCTCATTCTTAGATTGCATATAGGAAGTTGTATATATACATCTCGTGGCGAACCTGAAAGGCAAACTGTTAAGGAAGATCAACATTAAAATAAACTCAATTTACATAACAACGCTTTGGAATTTAACGCAAACATCTAGAGGTCTAGGTAGAGACGTGTTCCGGCGTCGTTAAACATAGTGACTGTCGATCTCTACGAAGGTGGGTGATTCCTCCTGAGAGTCGGTGGCACTAACACGGATTTGAGCTCCCGCGTACCGTCGCGTATATTGGGAGACCCCTATAGGCTTTTATCCTTTATCCTTAGGAAACCGTGTCGGCCGCCCTACTGATCGCGATGCAGTGAACACAGCATTCACGAAGATCGACCACTCGTACCGTAAAACGTATTCTGTGGTTTCGCGAAAGGTTTGGCACACCCTCTGCCTAGATCTCCAGAGCAGTTTCTTTTGGCCTTTTTCAAACTCTATAACTGAAAAGGTCCAACCGAGCATTTGTCACTTCGGGCTCGTTAATACATCGAAGGCGACTAGAGTCATCTTTAGCTTTTTCTCGACTCTTAAAACATGAAAAAGCAAGTTTGTGTCTAAAAGCGTCGTAAATAAAACTTATTTTAAAGCGGAACATAATCACCTGTTATTCCCACGTTGATCTTTCAGTTGAAAAGTATGGAGCCCACCAACCAAGGAAGTAACCTTGGCGGAAGTCCAAATCCCTTCTCCTCTTGGGGAGATGTTGGTGCGCCTCATATGGCTACATTGTCACTTCCAGGATTGACAATCGGCCTTCCTGTTTGGCTCTTTTCAACTAATGTTGTCCAAATCGCCACTAATCCTGAGCAGTCGAATCAACTGTCAGAACAATCTAGAACTACCCACCAGCCTTCTACCTCTTGTGATACTTCCTCTGATCCTTCATCTTCGCAGGGTAGAGCCGGCAAAAGTCAGCCTCCCAAGGAGAAGAAGGAAAAGAAGAAGAAAGGGAAGAAGCAGAAGGAGCCTCTGGCGAAGGCGACTGGGGGCAAGCAGAAGAAAACTGACAAAAACCCACACACTGCACCGACCGGGCCTAAATCGCCATGTGTCATTTGCAAAGGGATCCATTTCCATCGTGATTGTCCTTGTATTCCCCGGATACTAAGGGACTGGTCCCCGAGGTTGCACAATCCGGTAGCATCAACCTCTGGTTGTCAAGTTGATTGCATTCCCTCAACTAGCGAGAGTGAAGGACGAAGAAGGGGACCAAGATCACCCTGTCTATTGTGTGAAGGTCACCATGCCATCCACAAATGTCCATTCTTAGATGAGGCAAAGAGAGTTTTGGAAGATCGCCCGGTGTCACCGGTGCAACTTCCGCCTGGATACCGAAAACTCGCGCCTAATCCCTCGATAGTTGAAAATCCAGTTGAACCACTCAAGTGGTCAGCTGATGTGTCAGTCATTGAGAATGAACCTACCGAATCTAGACCAGACGAAAGTCTAAAGGTCGAAACGGCAGTTGACCCGGTTCTTCCTTCAAAGGTTCTATCGTCCAATGACTCCGTCATTGAAGACCCGTCTTCAAATGACACCGTCACCGAAGTGTCGTCTTCATGTGACACCCTCACTGATGAGAACAAGGATGACACCATCCAGGTTCTCTTTATCAGCACCGACTCCGACGAGCATCCGGGCAATGCGCCCATTCCTTTATCGCAGGAAGGAACATCATTTGAGTCGTATCCGGCCGTATATTCGGTCCCACCACCAAGCAACCTGGTTGTATCCTTTGATTGGAATCAACTAGGCAGACCCCGGTTACCAGCCAGTACACCATTTAGAATCATTGTCCAGATCTATAGAATGGTTATGGCTGGTACTATCATTGATGAAGGGGCGTCTGTGAGTATCCTTTCCTCTATTGCTTGGAAAGCACTGGGTTCCCCAGCGCTTTTACCTGAGTTGAGAAATCTCTCAGGTTTTGATAAAGGAACCAGTCGACCATTAGGAATCCTCCCCGATGTACCTGTTACATTGAAGAGGAAGACCGTCAGGATGAACGTGTTGGTAGTTCAAGGACCCTTGGATTATAACCTACTCCTTGGACGCGACTATATTTATTGCATGGGAGCGATAGTCTCCTCACTCTTTAGAGTAATGTGTTTTCCACACGAAGGAAGGGTGGTCAAGCTCGTAGACCAGCTTTCATTTCCGGGATCTCGCATTGCAAATAGTCAAATACCAATCCTAAATGGTCTGTTCACTCAAGATTCGCCTCCGCCCCCAGTCCTCCTTCCTGATGAGCGCGAGTAATTCGGAAAGAAAGACTAGGACCCAGGGGGCATGCACCCTGGTCTGCTTCGGGCAGAAGGAACTCCGGGTATAAGGAAGAATTTCCGCAGGAGAACATGACTAGTCCGTACCCCGTCCGAAGGAAGTGGGGTTGTTCTGGAATAATGATCTTTTGTTAAAGTTATGTGTTTGGGAATCATTCACCTTTGTCTAAAAAGTGGGCAATGCCCAAGTAGGAATTCCCTTATTGTAACAAGTAGTCACCATCTTTAAATTCAAGCCTCGCCCATCGAAACATATGTTTTGAAGGATAAGCAGGGGCAGTAAACTAAGAAGGAGACCGTATTGTTATGACAGAGGGTAACCATCTTTGGACAACCCAATGATAGACACCGCCGAAGAAAGAGATTGATTTGCGGCAGCGAATAGAACCACTCTTCGGATAATAAGAAAGAGGCAAGCCTCCCTCGATAATACCAATGTTTTATCTTTGAGTAGTGTTCTTCTATTGTCACAATAGCTGTTTGTTAAAAGTGGGCCGACAGGAAGTCTGAGTACTGCGTAAGACCCCTTAAAATAACGAGAAGACAAGTATCGTTAGCATTAGATTAGCAAGATGACAAATAACTGTGAACACCCAAAGAAAAGCAGAAGTAGGAGAGAGGAGGGGCAACCTCGAAATTCTATCCTATACCTGGGGGCATGCAAACTTTCTGGAGTGCAAGCTAGGGGCGGTTATTTATCTGGTTTTAAGATTAGCCGTTTCCAAACTTGCATGAAAGAAAGCCTGTGGGGCAGAAGTAAAATTTGCCAAATAAGAGCATAGCTGTAGTAAGGCATAAGCTCTATAAAAATTGGTCCTTATAGGAGGCATTCTTATGACTGGTATATCGAGCAGTTTTAGCATATAGTTCATGCTCGTTAAAAAATAAACGCGAAATTCGAGCAGTTTTAGGCCTGAATTTATGCTCGTTAAAAAATAGAAAAGTGTGAGCAAATGTTTCCCCCAGAGTTCAAGCTCATGGAAAAAATGAACCGGTAAATAACCTTTTGAGATCGTAAATTCATTAGCCATAAGAACCTTGATCGTGTTTTCATCCACCACCTCCACCGTTCATTTGGCCGATCATTCACTTCCATTGGTGTGTTTACCTCTTTTGAGAAACAGCTGCGAAGAGTGATTTCACCTAGCCATCCTTGTGACACTGCCGTGATTGGAAATTCCAACCTGTACCTGGAATCTGTAGCTATCCCTGTTTATCACTCGTTCCTCAAAAGACGAGTCTTCTTTCAGCTCTTTTCACTGACTCGTAAAATATGAAAAGTTTGCCGAGTTTTGGCCTTCCAGCTCGTTAAAATGACCGGAACGCTATCCCTCCTCTAAATTTTAATCTTTTTGGACTTGAGGGATTATTGCACAAAAGGATCGAGCGCTTGCCTGGTTCAGCTCGTTAAAAATACCGAACAGCCATCCCTTCTGTATTGTTTTATACTTTTTCGGACTTAAGGGATTAGCTGACGAAAAAGGAATTATGGAGTTGACTTTCTGTACCTTTTTAGACTCTCTAAAAATGAAAAGGACCGAGTTTTCCTTGTCGTTAGACTCGTTAAAATAATTAAATAGCGACAAACTTGTCTTTAGACGAGAACGAGTTTCCCTATCGCTAGGCTCGTTAAATCTTAGCGATGGGCTTGCCCGAAGGGCAGGTTATAGAACAAGCATATGTTATCCTCCTCAAGCTTGACAAAAATAAAGAGGTACTGGTCAGAAATGACTGGGGAAAAATTGGGAGAACATCAAAGTTTAGAGGTAGCAAGTCACTCTTGAACATGACACTTTTTCCGTATCATATCGGGTTGGGTTGTCTCATTCACCGGTTTCATCACCATGGTCCTCGCCACACCATTCGGGGTAATGCTACCGATCCATCACATCAGTGTCGTTATATGTTCAAGAGGGGTCATTCAGAAAGTGTCAACCGTGTCCCATCCACTACCATACATTTTCCTTCATCCATTTCATGATCGCCACCCTGAATCATATGTCACAGTTTGTTTCACCTCCACTAAATCATTAGCTCCGTTCCGTGTCATTGATGTGGGATTCATCAAGGCCCTCCTTTGACGGATCACTTCTTGTCGACTTCAGCTCATTATCCAAGAAGTCGATCTAGGAACACCCCCATCAGTACTTTGAAGCTTGCATGCCTCAATGGCAAGTTTCTCACTTCCGGCGACAGGTATACATCAATGACCTTCGACCAGAAGATTTTGCGTGACGTTCGACGCCAAGTCCTTTATTCACGTCACGTGAATTGTACTGCCGTACCTTGAGGGTCATCGTCATTATTGGTGATTCCTCTCGCGCTTGTTAACGGTTTTCATTATTGACCAGTAATCAAGCGATGTCTTTCCATGTTCGACTTCAGCGTAATTCTCACATGGATCGACTTGTACTTAGAGTGAAGATCGAACGAGTTTGAAGACCCCGGATCTAGTTTCATCCATCCGGGCTGCGATATATATTCAGGGAATATAAAAGCATTTGCCATGTACATCATTGCAGCAGATGATCATCCTACTCAAAGGATGATAATTTCAGCAGAAAATTATTAGTCTACCATCAGACGATCGTCTGTTCTATGTACCAAAATGTATTTATAAAGCTGAGCATGGGAATGCCCGCCTCAGCTAGATCATGAAAACAGAATGAAAAATAATGTATTGTATTGTATTGTATTACAGGGCGCCTCCTCAGCACTAGAATGAACTTCGGACCCTCTAGATAAAGCATTTCACCCGATAAACGGCCTCATACTTTAGGGGGCAACTGTTATAGACATTTTTGTGCCTCGCGACATGGAGCATGAAATGTCAATAATTACAGGGATCCTCAGTCCCTAAACATGTTGTTCTTACCCCTAAAAGAACAAGGTCATCAAACAACACTAGGATGATTGAGAACACTGAGCTATGGTCTTCCCCTTGTCTGAGCTCCCAAGGAGAGGACTTGAGCCGGAGAGTTAATGGGGTTGAGGGAACTCGTGGAAAATAGGTGTGTTTGATCTATACCTCACTATAAGTGTGTATATACCCTATTTTCATTCTAGGGCATGTTTGATCCTCACCTCACGATAAGTGTGTATCTCCCCCTACCAAGTATACCCCAGTATGAATCCTACCCATAAGTTGGGCTTTTTGGGATTGTCACCCATACGGTCAATGGGTGAGAAGACTTGGGCATGTCTAATCTGTTGAAGAACCTAGGGCATGGAGTTGATGAGATTCTTCTTTACATGATAACTAGTAATGTTTATCTTGTTAATCATTAGTGTGTCTTCTTTAATCATTAAATAGATCCCATAACAAAGAGACAAGAACACAATAAGTTGGCATTCCGCTAGGGCCAAAACCTCTCCCTCTTGGAGAGGAAAACCCGCGTAAAATTATTCTTATATAGATTCCAAAGTGTCGAACACCAAGACCATGACCCTTGACTAACTGAGCCACTCTAAGTCAAAGCCACCAATCCTCTTCTTCATACTGTTGAAACCATCATCTTCACCGCACCATGGAGACATACATTACTACTGCAACATCACTGAGAATATCCATGTACTTCCTTTGAGAGACTCATCATAGCTATGAGCTTCATGGCTACTACGTTACAACATAAATCACATCAATCTTCTTTACCATGTATATTCTGAGACATTAAGACAATGATCATCAAAATATTGACTGTGCTTATGATATATGAAGGTTGAGACAGAGTTTGATAGGGATCCTTCTTGTCGAGGGTGTATACTTGTGATTGCACTTATTATGACACCGAAATTCATATCATCTCCTTTTCACTAAGGAGTATACTACTTCCGTAATGCATCGAGGTCTGTAACAAGGAGGAGACTAAGACTTCTTAGTGAGATTTCAGGTGAGTTTGAGATGGTATCTCTACTGTGATTATCCGAGAGAGCGCTCCTTAAAATATGTGAATTCCATACCTATACCCATCCAAGTTTCTTCAGAGAGATGTGAGATACTTATTTATTCTTTTGCGATGATCCCAGCTGCCTATTTATAGGTGTATGTCCATGCATGTATGATGACAAGAATTAATGAATTTTTGTGTCACTTCATTTGAGCCGATGTATCTATTCTTTATGTCAATTTTGTTTGCCGACTTGACTATTGTTTTCAACATTTTTCTTGCTTGTTTTCAAGAGGATTGTGTTGGCCTTGGAGGGTTGTTCTTGACTTTAGGTTGACTCATATACATTTCATAAATTCTCAAGAAGAGCTCTTTGACTCTTTGACTTTCCTAGACCTATGGAATGAGTAAGAAACTCATTCTTATAATTCTCAAAAATAATATTGATTTTCTTTACAAGTACAAACATCAAAATTACATGTATAAATACCGAACCTAGTTACCTTTTCTTCAACATGATCCTTGCCGATGGAAAAGTATGTATCTCCCCCAAGTGCCTTGGGTTGTGTCTAATTCTACCTTTCCATTAGAGAAATTTTGAGGTAAAAAATGTACCTCAAAACAAAAATGTACAACCAAAATCAACTTTATAATAACCAATAGGATTCAAGATGATGTCAACCATGGGGGATGATTCACCATTTTTGGAGAAAAAAAGTAAAAATATTAAAAAATATAAAAAAGCTACTTTTGCGACTCATATTTTCAACTTATCTCCCTATGGTTTTACTCAAATTTTGAGTGGGAGAACTTCTTCGATGTGGAATTTAATTCCTCATCCAAGGAGACTACCCATGTTGCATATTTTCAATGGATATTTCTACACGAAAAATGATAAATACATGAAAAATTTGATTGTAATCACATTTTTCATGCATTTCCCATTTTTCATGTAGCAGGGTCCATCCAACGAGTGCCCTTACTAGAAATTTGAGCAAAATTGTAGTGAGATAAGATGAAAATGAGTTGAAAAAATAGTTTTTTTCTTTTTTCCCTCTAAAATTTGATGATGTAATCTAATCTTATTTTATTATTTCTACTATTATTTTATAATATTCCTTAGGAGGCCCATTTTAGACCTCAAAATTTCTCTAATTTCGATAAGTGTGTATCTCTTCCCAAGGTAGTGGATGCAAGTGTTCTAACACTAACTCTTGAGGTTCAAGTTGGGAAGATCAACAGACAATAGGATAGTTGTGATACTTACCTCACAGTGAGTTGTATCCTACCTATTGTCCCGATGATAGGATAGATTTGATCCTTGTATTTCTTGATAAGTCGTATCTTATCTATCATCGATCATATATAGGGTTGAAAATTAATCTCCCCTATTTTCGTGGATATAGGGTGGTAGCCTGAGCTCCCCTATGATGATGTTTCTTCTTTAGATTGAGACATCATTGTTCATTTGTTGATAAAAGGGGTCATTTTGAAACAAAATGTGATGAGATGTAGCTGAGATAAAAGTCACAAGACTTTACCGGAAGACAAGTAGGGTTTGGAGGACTGATCTCCCCTACCATTTGTTATGGATTCCTCTTATTTTATGAGACAATGTGAGATGTGTCTTATTGATGATACAATTTTCTATCTTTCTTATGATTCAGATATGTTCACTCAAGATACGTCATGATGCAGCAGCCTTGATGGACTTTGGCATAGTTGATGGAATTCCTCCCTGTTGAGAGGGAGATGAGATAGGTTTTGAGTGTCTAGTAAGGACCTTCCCTTATTAATAAACTTGATTGAAACAATATGACAATATCCCATATGATGACTCTCTTTCTATGAGATATACTAAGATAAGATGATCTTGCAGATACTTTGATTTGATGCAGTGATTGAATGACCTTGGGACTGTGATGACCTGGTACATTTGGAAAAATATAAATAGTTATGACTACCTTGATAAGACAATGTTGACTTGTTTCTAGTTATAGATCATCAAGAATTGTTGGTTGCAAATCTTGATATGGAACTTGCTACAATATTCATGATGAGATCAGGACCTGAAATTTTATAGTCTTATTTACAAAGCTTATATTGCTCCTATGGAAATATTTGATCACCTATATCGACATATTTGGAATTCCTCCCTAGCTGAGAGGGAGCGTTAATTTTGGTAGCTAGGGAGAAATCCCCTGGCCCTCCCTCTTAATTGATCAAGCAAAGAAATTTGTTTAATAAAATTCAATTTCTTTATTCACTTCAAGTAATCTCAATTTGATCAAGTCATCTTGACAAAAAAAGGTGTCCTTTTAGACCCTCAAACAAATATATATACCCAATTGAGTTGATCTCCAAAATGTACTTAAGAGGGGATAGACTGTTTTGAGATTTTCGGGTGGATTTGAGGTTCCACGGGTCTTCTCTCTCGCATGTCTGAGGAACTACAACTCTCTAACATATGGCTATACTCTTGCATTATGGCTACAATATTTATGTCCCTGCTACAGGACTCTCTACACTCTCGCTACAATACTCTCACATTGGTATCTATATTTGGCATATTTATAATGTTAATTTTCTTGCTCTTTGGAATATTTGTAGTGACAATAATATCGTTCTTGAAGTGACTATAATAGCACAGGATTTTCGCTCTTTGTATGGATTATGATCTCACTCTTATAGTATTTTTGTAGTGGCAATGAATTCGCATCATTGTGGTCTCTCATTACTTAACAAGGTCTTGATTGTGATCTTGCATCTCTGATATAGTATCTCTGTAATGATATATGATCACTCTTGGTATGGTCTCACTGTAACTATAATGTCACATGATCCCTTTGTGTTATATATGGCATCCTCTATGGCATCCTCTACATGGCATCTTTTGTGCTATAATGTTATGGCTTGTATTTTTGATGGCCCTCATGATGACAGTGATAAATATCAAAGAAATATGTAATATGGTATTAACTCAATATGGGAGCAATGAGTTATAACCCTAATGACAGTATGGCAACTTATGGTGATTTTTCTATTTATGCAACAATGACCTAACATTGACCTTCTAAGCTACATATATCAATGACCTTGTTGACAACCCCCTTCTGGAAGTAACCTTATTTGATATGTCAATAACTATGATACACGATGGGAGTGACCTTGATGGTAGTTACACTCTAATTCATGGCAATGCATATGGGTTGTATGATGTGTTCCTTTGATGATTAAAGTTAAGAGGCATGAGATGATTATTGTGCCTCATTCTCATTGTACTTTGTATCTTAGTTGATTGTTGATGAATATAAGAGGAATAATTTGGATGGGTTTCCCCCTTGTGGGGTTTCACCCTGCTCTCTGACCTAAATCATGGTGTCCCTATTTGCGCATGTTTTTATTTTGATGTTCCTTTCATTGTTTCAATGTATTGTTGACGATATCGTTCTTTCTACTTAATTTATAATTATGTTAAGATGTATGTGGGGTGAATGTGATATATGAAAAAGTTCAAAACTGAAATTATCTAAAGTAAAGAACAATATAGATCCAAGAAAAGTTAATAGGGATAGCATCAAACCACAAAGATATAATTGTGAACCATAGATAAAGATATGCGAGCCATAGTTTATTGTAATGTGAGCCATACAAGCCATAAGAATATAAATGTGATCCATAGAGAAGCATTATGATCCACATGAACATATTCATGCCACAAAAAAGCAAAGCGAGTCACATAAATAGATGCAAACCAAAAATTGTTAGCCATAGAAATTTCAATTTGTTACAGAATAATCCAAAATCTTCCACATAAGTGTTGAGTCAATTGTGCCAAATGGAGGAATATTAACGCCTATTTATAGTTGTTCCTTTGAGCAAAGGGTCACCACCATTGGGGCAAGCCGACATGATGAGGCCAGCTTGTAACTTGGAGGGAAAACTCAAAGTTAAATTTTCTTTAAATGTACTAACAATTTTATTTGATGATGGCTTGCCCAATTAACTTTTTGCCACATTAAATAATAAGATGAGTTCCCAAAACACATTAATAACAATTTTCTTTAACCAATTTAAATTCTCTCTTTGCAGTATGATGGGATAGTTGGCTCTCTCATGGGAAATCCATCCCATAGCTACCCCAAATTTCAACAAATGGGACCTAGGGCATTGGTTTTAGTTTCCTCTTCCTTCCTATCCAAATTAATTCCAATGAGAAATTCCTTAATACTTGTCTTGTTAATGGTCATGGATTTCTTTGTAATTCACCCATATCAACAACAAAAAACATTAGCATAATCAGTATTATTAAGAAAAGAAAATGTCACTATAGATATGATTCATATTGGATCTTTATATAATTTTTATACATATCAATCCTTTTAGAGTGAAAAAGTTGAAGGAATCAACTTACAAGAGTAGTTTTATTAGGTGGACTCAATTTGGAGAATTGTGGTCTAAAACCTTTTGCGATAAGTTTGAGGCTTTAAATGATTTTTTTTTTTTTTTGTGTAAAAATTTATTTCTTAAATGAAAAACCTAATTATGTTGTTTTACACTTAAAGAACTTTCCAACAATGCAAAAATGGTGTCAATTGGAGTTTAGATGCAAAAGTTGTGCCTCTTGGAAGTTGACTTATCATGATTGACCACTATAATTCAAGAGAGTGCCATGTCGGCCCTCGTTACTCATGAAAAATGGGCTAGCCACATGGGCACCATGAAGAAGAATCTAGAAAGGTAAAGTTATAACTCATGTTGAGGGTTGAATGGGTCAAATTTATCCCTTAATTGGATATCGGTTTGTGTTATAACTAGGCCACTAGGAGGAAAAGTGGTTCCATTCTATTAGCTTGCATTTTGTTCTATTGTAGAGAGTAGTTGAGTGTGGACAGAGAGATATAATGACAAAGAGGTTTTGTATTATGTTGTAGCCCATGGGAAACAAGCCTCTGGTAACTCCATAGAGATTACTTTCTCCTTTGCACCTGCACCATTTCCATTCAAGACAAAAGAGAGCAGAGTAGTCTTACTTCTAGCTACGTTTTCTCATGAAAGGATTTCCTAGAGCATATATTGGTTTTTGTTGTGGTTTGTGAGTGATTTTATTTATCTATTTTCTATTTTCCACGCATTATCTATTGCATTCATAAGCAAGAAAACAATAGCAGAATCTAAAAGGAATTAACTTTTCATAGTGTAGATTTCAATAAATTTTCACAGATTTATTGTGACAAACCATCCAATAGATTATCCACAACAATTTATAGATAAATAGGGGCGATTTTCTAGGATAGGAATTTATATGATACTTCTGCGTGAATTTTACCATTATGGTTAGGGGTTAAGAGGTGTAACTAAGATAAAATAAGGTTCCATGTATTGTAAGGAGGGATTGAAACTGTGACTAAGGCCACTATGGGACACAATTTCACCCAAAATATTATCTCTTAGCACCTAAAATTTATGGGTTTGGCCCTAAATAATAAAACTAAAGAAAGTATGCTTAGCCACAAACGAAAGTATGCATTTGGAATGGGGAGACTTAGAGTAGGAGATGGGGCATAATTGGCATTGAAGGGGTTTAAGAATAAGTTTATCGGTCATAGTTTGTGCCCTAAGAATGTTATGAAAGGATCAAAGGTAGGAAGGTGCTAAGCGATAGAATTTTTTTCCATTTATTATGAAGGTCAGGAAGGAAAGGGAATGAAACAAGGCC
The DNA here is from genome assembly GCA_031772625.1 of Pinus tabuliformis. Lineage (NCBI taxonomy): Eukaryota > Viridiplantae > Streptophyta > Pinopsida > Pinales > Pinaceae > Pinus > Pinus tabuliformis. The sequence goes on from CM062813.1 coordinate 138,700,889, forward strand.
CGCTTTTTTCTATATATGCTTAAAATTTATGATGGCATTCCCTTTTTCCTTTCCTATTTTTTGAAATAATATGCTTATAAAAATCTAGCGAATAGGAACTCACTTGTTCATTAGTGAATGGTTGTTCAACGATGCAGACAACCTAGTATATGACATGGCATAAGAGCTTTGGGCACTTCTCTATGCAATGTATGTGAAATGATAATCATGCAATGAAAGATGGGAAACATGGTTTCATAACCCAAAAATTGCATGGGAATGCATTTAAAATCCCTTTTCATTTTATTTTTTGAAGTCAAACTAGTGAAACGATCTTTTCATGAAGAAAAAATCATTTGTGCAATTCAATACAAGACTTGTCACAAAGAAATATTTTTGTTGAATGTGATCTATTGATTGAAGATATATATTCATGTGATATGTCACACTTTAGACAATATATTTTGTGTGACATGTCACAATGAAAAAAATATAATGGAATGACACATCACCGAAAAGAATAATTATTAGTGTTATTATTCAAAAATGGATCACGTAGCTCAAATTGTTAATATTACCAGAATGAAATATTATAGTATGGATTTCCATGTTAAAACACACTTTTACATCATTTTTAGAAGAAAATAGCCTAAGGAACCACTTTTCCTAAAATATTTTTAATTCACATATGCTCAAAAAAAACAGTGCAACCATATAGATCACTAGACCATCAGGCATATGAGTCTCAAGTGTGTGATGATGAGTTAGAGTCTAGCACACAAGAAACAACCAATTCAAAGAGAAATAATGTCTCTTCTTGCTCGATTCAAGGCACCTATTACCACTCAAACTAGTAGGGTTGTAAATGTTCAACCTAACCTTCTATATGGTAAGCACTATTAGGAATACACCCACTATCACCTCAACATATTCCTCTTGCTTTAGGCCAACTCCTATAAAATTCCAGAGGTGGTATCCTTACAAACAACAACTCAACCAAAGAATAAGTAGACCAATTCCTAAGTAGAAATAGATGGAAGAGGTGGGAGTTAATATGATACCAAAAATCTGATATGATTAGTGATATAACAACAGACTTATATTGTAGACCAACAAAGGTAAATACTCGATATATCAAGGAAATAAACTTGAAAGTGCCACAAATTCAGTATGAGAACTTCTTACGATAGTAGAAAATAAATTGAAAATACTATATCTATTTTATATGGATGTAAGAAGAAAATAAACTTGTTGTTTAGGCTTGTAACTTTTGTAATTATGAAGATTCCATAATGATAACAAGTAGGAGGACACTTTAGAGGCCTAGAATTGGTTTTTTGTGGATCTGAAACTCAAGGGAATTGATTGGAAATTATATTACTCTGAACGAAATTTCCAATGAGCACAAGAACACTGAATTTAGATAAGTAGTTAGAAAGATATTCAATATTCAAATCAACTACCTCAAAAATAGCCCACAATCATGAGAGTTGAAAATTTTCTTAGCTCAAGAATATGATCATATCCGCAATTTATTTCGAACATCCAATATATGATCTAAAAGTAAAAATAATAAATGGAGAACATTTTTAGACAATTAAAATGGATACAAAAGAAATTATCTTGGATTTCACATATCCCAAGGCAAGGTTTTTCCTCCAATCACTTCTAATTGCTATAGATTATTTCCATAATCTGTAATCAACCTTAAAACACTTGGAAACAATGTTACCATAGTAATATAGAGAAAATAAAGGGGGTCATACAGCCTTAGGGCTTTAGGGATTCCCCAAAATGCAATTTTGTGTTGATTTGACCAATAAAATAGTTGATAAATGCAATTTAAACCACAATTTAATAATGAAATTAATTATTGAAATATTTTTTATAATATGTGATTAGGGTTTTTGAAAAATAATTTTTTTGAGGGGTTTTTAATTTAATGCTAGCTACAAATTTAGCAAAAGTACAATCAATTTTGAGAGATAATTTTTGTAGAGAAAATTATTTTAATTTGTTGGAACAAGGATATGGTTCTTCTTCCACAATAGTTAAGGATAGGGAATTATGTCCAATCTTGATTTGGTATCTCAATGCTTGAGGTTTTGGAATACTAGGTGGAATACCAAGGATACAACTGCATAATCAAAAAAAGATAAGTAATAGAACCAAAATCCTAATAGGAAGGCTTTCCAATAAGTGAATCCTTTAGTCAAGCAACCAACAATTATAGAAAATAAATGTATTTACCTTTAGAGAAGAGAGTGAATCATGTCCCAAAAGAGAAAAATAGTACCTTATATGAATTAAGAAAAAGTGTGAGATAGACCCCAGACCTCCTCTTCCAAGTATTCTTTTATTAATTTTCTTAGCCTTGTAGTAACTTTGTGTTGCTCCAAAAATTGCTTTTGAAAATGATTTGATCAACCAATCAAAAGAAGAGAATTCACATGTAAATTTTTTATCTCATGAAAAAATTCACTTTATTGTAGATATCAACAAGTTTTACAATTATTTGCCAAATAGGAGAAGGCCTATATTTATAGATGAGGCTCTTCAAAATTTCCGCCTTAGTCTCCCACAAAATAAGTAATTTGTCATCCACAAAATGCTCGAAGGTTAAGTTAAAAAAAAATATATATTTTTTTCAATTTTACATTTAATAGACCCCAAAAGGAGGTAAAACACTACATAAATGAGGTCAAGAGGGGTCGTTTTGACTATAGATGACCAAACATTCTAGTTCTAATTGCATGGCTAGTTCACTTATAAAATCAACTCTCTATTGGTGGTCTAATGACTTGATTTGACAATGGTTTTACCCTCCAATCGCTAGGAGAAAGGTGGATGGATCTTAAAAAAATAGCTATAATAAAGACTCAAATAATTCTTATTATCCTCCAAGACATGTCTTAAATGAATTCCCATTCCTATACTATCAGTCAAGGCACTTCCTGTTATACAATATTTTGTCACACTCCTATTCATGTATCCTGAAGTGTCGCAATTTGTGTCGTCGATACCACCAGTGTCACAAAATGATGAAAGTTGTTGCAAACAATGTACTCACCATGAAACATGTTTGTGGTTATTAGAAGAATATCCTTGAAGAAAAGGAAGAAAACTTGCCTTGAAAGAATTCTGAAGAACTTGTCAAAAACCTTGTTTTTCAAGGCCAGCGTGTTTTGCATAACTAGTGACCAGTGTTGATCACTTGTTTCATCATACATTCCTAGTGCTACCAGTGTGACTTTTATCAGGAAAATCCACATTGTTCCTCTTTAGGTAGCTTTTCCCAAAATGGAGGAGAAGCTTCTCTTACTAGAAATCTCGAGAACAAAAACTTAGTTTCAGGTAGATGAAGATTGGAATGAGACCTCCCATTCCTAGCCCTAGATCCTCTTTCCATGGATCTCTCCCTTGAGATGTGGAACTCAACCCTCTTTTCATGGATCCTCAACTCCCTCTCCTTCCCTATAAATTAATTTCCCACCTTCCACTAATGGTTGGTTAGCATCCCCCTAAATTGTGCCTAATTATTTCTAATTTGCAAAGAGAGAAGGTGCTTGGAGGCTACGGCTTCGACTTGGAATCTCACTTGAAGGATGATTCCAACATCAAGGCTTCATTAGTTGTAATGCTCCCTTTTTCATATATTAATAATACAATATATGTTTTATTTCCATAAATGGACAATAATTGACACATTTATGGAAAGAAAACATATATTATATTATTAATATATGAAAAGGGGAGCATTGCAACCAATGAAAACTTGATGTTAGAAGCCTCCTTCAAGTGATATTCCAAGTCCAAGCCTTAGCCTTCAAGCACCTTCTCTCCTTTGCAAATGGGCAATAATTGGGCATAATTCAGTAGTAGGATGGCAACCAACAATTAGTGGAAGGTGGGAAGTTGAGGATCCATGAAAAGAGGGAGGAGTTCCACATCTCAAGGGAGAGATCCATGGAAAGAGGATCTAGGGCCAGGAATTGGAGGTCTCATTCCAATTTTCATCTACCTGAAACCATGTTATCGTTATTTCCAGGTCATCATTCCAATATTCATTTACCTTTTTTTTCTGTCCTAGATCCGTATTCATGGAGTCCTCACCTATATTATTTTGATTCTTAAGATCCTTTCAGTTAGGCTTTCCTTACTTATGAAAGCATTATCGAAGTCATGTTTCTCGAAGAAACCCCTTGGAATGATATCCATCATCGTTCCTCTTTTCTTCCTAGCCTTAGAGCAATCCCTACCTGTCTAGATACCTTGGTTTTGCCCGCAACAATTGTTACCCTTCATACTCCCATTTTAATCCATGATTTGTTATCTAAAGGGAATATGGGTAACATTTCAACAATGTTCCTATTGATATCTCTTTGAAACCAGGTATAATTGAAAACATTCACGTAGGGGCCTCTTGTTCTCCTAATGAAATTACAACCTATACGACCCTATTTAAATAATCTCGCAATGTCTTCACCTGTACCTACGAAGAAATGCCAGGTATTGATCTAAGGATTGTGGTGCATGAGATCCAAAATTACCCGGATGAAAAACCTATTCGGAAATGCCTTCATCTAGTGCATGCAAGGAAGATAGTTGTTATTAACGTTGAAGTTAAAAAACTTCTTAAAGCTAGCTTCATCTACCCCATACCATTGACATATTTGGTTTCTAACATCGTCCTAGTGACTAAAAAGAAAGGAACCATACATCTTTGTGTTGATTATAGGGATATTAATTGGGCCTGTCCTAAGGACAATTTTCCTAATCCCTTTATTGACTATATTATCGACGAATGTGTCAGAAATGAAATATTTTCCTTTATGGATGGATTTTCTAGGTACAATTAGATTAATATCATTCTCGCTAACCAATAGAAAACCACCTTTATCTATCCCTAGGGGACTTTTGCTTATAAAAGGCTTGCTTTTGGCCTTAAAATTTTTGGTGCAACCTTCCAAAGGGACATGTCTTATGCATTCCGTGATATTAAATACATCGTTCAGCCGTATCTTGATGATTTACGTGCACATTCCACTAAACATCAAGACCATCTATCTCACCTTCATTCAATTTTTCTTCTTGTCGGCACTATAATATTTGGTTAAAACCTCACAAATATTGTGTCTTCTGCATTGAATTCGGATGTATCCTAGGATTCATAGTTTATAAAGAAGTTATATGAATTTATCCTCTTAAGGTGGAGGCTATTGTTAATCTACCACCTCCATCTACCTTACAACAACTCCAAATTTTGCAAGGGAAGGTGAACTTTCTTCATCGTTTCATCTCGTCTATGCTGAGCTTGCCAAGGGTTTTACTCACCTTCTAAAGTAAGGGGTCCCATTAATTTTCGATGACGTTGCCTAAAAAGCCTTCGATGCACTCATCAACGCACCTTTGTCGCATCCCACTAACTATCATCATGACTATTTCTTGTACTTGGTTGTCACTGACAGTACTATTTCTATGGTGCTAGTTCAAGACGATGATCATGATAATGAACATGTGGTATACTACCTGAGTCATAATCTCCTTGAAACTAATATTTGTTGTGCCCATGTGGATAAATTAGCCTTGGAAACAGTTAAATTTGTCCAACGTTTCCGCCATTACATCCTTTTATGCAAAACCATAGTGATATATGATTGTAACCCTATGATTTATATTCTAACTCGCCAGTTTCTTGGGGTAAAATACTCCAAATGTGTTTTCATCCTATAGGGGTTCAACTTAGAGTTCACTAAATCTAAGTAAAAAAAGTCACTAGTTTTTCCTGAATTGATTTGTGATATTCCATCTACAGACACAACCACCATATTTGATGAACTGATTCTTGATGAATCTCTCTTCCTCATTAGCACTCTCGATCCATGGTATGGAGACATTATCATATATCTCCAAACTCATACTTCTAGACTAGTGTTATCTCGCTCTGAGCGATGTCGAATCTGGTACCAATCTCAACCTTATCACATTGTTGGGAATACCTTATATCATCATGGTGTGGATTCAGTCCTTCACCTATGTTTGACACATGAGGAAGTTGAGAAAGATTTAAACGATTGCCACTTTGGAGCCTATGGCAGTCATATGTCAGGATACACAACAACTCAAAAGATCCTTCGTGCTGGCTATTTTTGGCCTTCCATCTTCAAAGATTTCATTCTTGCAGTCCAAAAATGTCATGCTTGTCAAATCTATAGCTAGAAATAGTGAATCCCACATGCTCCCTTACACCTAGCTATTATCATTGGTCCATTGTCAAATTGGGGCATTGATTTCATGACTTGTAACCCTCACTCAATCGGGGGGCATGGGTACATCATCGTTGTTGTGGATTATTTCACAAAATTGGTCGAGGTGATGCCTACATATAATGTCGATGGTAAAACTCCAGCCTTATTCCTATTTGATCATGTCATAGCTTGGTTCGGTTTTTCGTAGGCCATAGTCATCGACCATGGATCCCATTTTTGTAATTACATGATGACATAACTCACTTCTCAGTTGGGCTTACGTCACGATAGCTCAACTCCATATTACCCATAGGCCAATGGTCAAGTTGAAGTTGTCAACAAAGTTTTGGTCACTATGCTTCAATGAACTATTGGGATGCATAAAAAGAACTAGCATCTTATGCTTTTTTCGGCCCTATGGGCATATCAAACTGCTGCTAAAATGACAACTATATTTACACCTTTCTAATTGGTATATGGTTTGAAAGCCACTCTACCCATTGAATGTGATATCCCATCATTAAAGCTAGTTGTTGAACTACTTCGTGGTACTTCTCCTGGAGAAGAACGGTTGCTTTACTTAGAACGTCTTGATGAGACCCACTGAATTGCCACATTGGTAACTAAGACTCAAAAAGGATGAGTTAAAGCCCAGTGTGATAAAATCGTGACCCTTCGTGCATATGTGGAAGGTGACTTGGTCTTATTGTATGATCAAGCTAACGATAAATTAGGAGCCGGAAAGTTTGAACCCATGTGGCATGGGCCCTATATTGTCAAACATGTATTACAAAAGGGTGCATATGAGTTAGTTGATTATGATGGAAATCAATTGTCTGAGCCCCACAATGGGCTCTACCTGAAAAAGTATTATGCTTAATATTGCATAGATACTTTGTACATTAGTGTGTTGTCATTTGGTGTGATTGCTTGTATTTTTGCAAACATGTTTTCCCCTACTTACCGTGTGTTCCACTTGGTTTACAAATGTCGACAAACCATCTTCCTTATGTCAGTTTCACTAATGGTGCTTGTCATAGTACACAGAATATGTCTTTCACTGCGTGGGCACTCTTTTCTCCCAATGATGAGTTAGTGAGTTTACAGGGTATATGTTTAGGATATACAACTAACAATATAGCAGAATATAGTGTGGTCATTGAACTATTGTCAGAAGCTATTGCTCTTGGTATTAGGGCGTTAGTTGTTAAACTTGATTCACAACTCATTGTATTACAATTAAACATGCATTATTCCGTTAGAAACCCTAACATTTTAAGAATGTATTTGCGTGTTCGTCTCTTGGAAATAAATTTTGATTACATAACATATCAACACATTCCAAGACATCTAAATACATTAACAGATGCATTATCTAACCATGTTTTAGATCGACATTTGCAACATATGTAAAAATAAAAACCATGATACAATAGGAACATTAGGTACATAAGGTAAAACATGTATATATATAGATCGCCATATAGAGTTTGTAAAATGGTTTTTACATCAAAAATCAAAATTTGTGTTCTAAGACACATGGCTCCTCAAGCCTACATAAGTGAAAAAATAAGAATAGGGACATGTCTATCCACCAACATGATGCTCATGATAACATGATACAACCCTAACAAATCAGCCTAATAGCCGATGCAATCTAGCTAATACCCTCATGGCATGTCTCTAATACCGAAGTGGCACTTCATCAATAGTAGCATAATCTGGAATGCCTCTAGTCAAGGCCTCCATATTGTGCTCCACCTCCACCATAGGATCGACTCCTTTGACATATGGTGAATCCTAGAGATGTTGTGTCTCTCTCCCCACTATCAGAGAAACCCCTGGAAGTCTCTCTAGTCCCACATCTGCAAAATATCACAAGTCTCAATCTCAGTTCACATAATTAAAAAACACTAAAAAAATTGAAAAACTTAAAAACTGTTTTTTACTTAGTCATTCCACTGCACTCCAGGTGGTAGTGGGAGATCAGGATCTCCTCATAAATATATCCCAGCATAGGCCCAATCATCCACCATGATAAGTTGTTGACGTAGCCATATAAAGAATGTGGGTGGAAATGATATTTGTTTCCCACCTCCAAGACGAGGCATCAACTCTCCCCACCACAATAAACATGGATCCATGGGTCCGGTATTTTCTACCTACACCCACTAGTATCTGAACAGCGTGTTAGGCCCCTATACTACTAGTGCAACCCCTTATTGTTATTAGTACAACCCCCTTATTATATTGATGTACCCATGTAGTGCCCATATTATTACTATTGTGCCCCATAGAAGCCCACTATTGTTATTATTGTGCCCTTAAATTATTATTGTTATGTCAGCTCTGATTATATTATGACCGCTTAGACTCCTATATATAGAAAGGAGGTCTTTTCATTTGTATCATCCAAGAATTGTTCATTTATGTAAGGTAAAGGAGGTTTCCCCCTCGAAGAGGCTGAATTCTAAGGCGTTGATCTATCTTTTCTATCTTTTTGTGAGCTGGTTTCATAGCATTTGGTATCAGAGCTTTGGATTCTAGGGTTTCACTGCTCCAAATAGGTCATCGTGGAATTTTTTCTATAACTTTTTTTTCTGCAATGTTTCAGAAGCGAAAAAAAAAACCCATTTGAGATAAAATCACACTGAACTGCGAGTCTGAATTTCAGAGCTTGTCGCTCTATATTTACGGAGATATGATCAGAGGAAGTTGGTCTTTTTGTAGACTCCTGAATTACATTCCAAACATGTGACCTGGGGAAAATCGTCATAACTTTCTCTCTGAGCATCAGATTGAAATTTCGTAAGAAATTACAGAAAGAGGACGGACTGTAGTTTCTTGTATATATTTTTTAGAGCCAAAGGTAGAAACAAGGACATGTGGCACATCGTACAAGTTCGCTCTACTGAACTAGTCTATAATCAGGTCACTGTGGGAGATTGTGCATAACTCTTTCTTGGAGAATCTAAATTCGATCAGACTGGTGGCATTGGAAAGAGGACACAGAGGGCTACTGCAGGTCACAATTTCAAAACTAGAAGAACCGAAATTATGGAGTTATAGTCATTTCAAGATCGAGCTCCTAAAATCAAGAAAAGGCAATATGAGGATGTTTGATGGCAAGGATCCGGTAAATTGGATACTTCAGATGGAGCAATATTTTGATCTACATGGTGTACCCCTGTTACAGAAGGTATGTATTGCATCTTTGTATTTAGAACCGGATCAATTTTTATGGTATAAAGGGCTTTGTTCTCGTAAACAACTTGTTACATGGTCAATTCTCATGGAGGAAATGATAGCACATTATGTGGATACAAAGAGCAACACCTTCTTCAGAGCAACACCACAACAATTGGAAAGAGTAAAAGGGCTTTGTGACATAGTGGAAAGTAAAATTATGGCAACAAGGAGGTCTACCCCTCACAACTATAAATATGGAAGTGTTGTTTCTCCTAACCTTCCACAACCTATAAGGGTTACACCACAACAATTGGAAGAAAAAGGAGAAAAAGGGCTTTGTTACAATTGTGATAGCAAATGCACTAAAGGTCATAAGTGTGCTAAGAAGAAATTATTTTACATAGAGTATGAAGAGGAGAGGAAAAGGATCAAGAAACATCAAAAGAAGAGGATATACGCCAGGACCCAACCCCAGAGAAATAAGAAATGAATCAGACCATATCTTGTAAAGCATTGGCAAGAATTACCACTCCTCAAACTATCAAGATAGAAGGACATATCAAGAAGAAAAATGTTCAAGAAGTGAAAGATGACATCAAGCATCAAGAAATGAATCCGACCATATCTTGTAAAGGATTGGAAGAAATTGCCACTCCTCAAACTCTAAATATAGAAGGACATATCAAGAAGAAAAAGGTTCAAGCAGTGAAAGATCACACCGAGCATCGACAACAAGTTCTCCAACTTTTAAAGGATAACGCCACTTTGGTGCAAAATCAAATGAAACAACAGGTATATCAACATCGTAGTGAAAAATGTTTTGATGTAGGTGATTGAGTATTTTTACTGCTACATCTCAAGCAAGCTATTTATGAGAAGGAAATGTTGGCAATACTACATGCACTTAAAAAATGGAAACCTTACCGAATGGGAAGAGACTTCAAGGTAAAAATGGATCATGATAGTCATAAATACTTTTTAGAAAAACTATTATCTTTAGAAGAACATAAAAAATGTGTCACAAATATGTTGGGTTATGACTTTGACATCATCTATAGAAAATGGAAGAAAAATTTTGTTGTAGATGAACTCTCAAGGAAGGATGAGGATGTGGAAGCATTGTTTTGTGCTATTTATATTATCCAACCAGATTGGATAAACAAAGCAAGGGATGAATGGAAGAAGGACGAAGAAGTATGGTCACTTATTCAAAAGTTACAAAAGATCCCAATTCAAACAATATTGCCAGAAATTGAAGAGGAAGGAAAAATCATATTGGAACCTGGAGCAGTCACAGAAACAAGAACCCAACAGCTACGAAATCGATCAATTGCAGAGTATCTCATCAAGTGGAAGAACTTACCTGCTGAAGATTCCACATGGGAGGACAAGAATTTTATACAAAAGCACCAAGAACTACTCAAGCATTGAGGACAACACTTTTTGAAGGAGAGGGGCATGTTAGGCCCCTATACTACTAGTGTAACCCCTTATTGTTATTAGTACAACCCCCTTATTATATTGATGTACCTATGTAGTGCCCATATTGTTACTATTGTGCCCCATAGAAGCCCACTATTGTTATTATTGTGCCCTTACATTATTATTGTTATGTCGGCTCTGATTATATTATGACCCCTTAGACTCCTATATATAGAAAGGAGGTCTTTTCATTTGTATCATCCAAGAATTGTTCATTTATGTAATGTAAAGGAGGTTGCCCCCTCAAAGAGGCTGAATTCTAAGGCGTTGATCTATCTTTTCTATCTTTTTGTGAGTTGGTTTCATAACACAGCGGAACATGATCTAGAAAGAACGTCACCAAAATTGATCTGTATCCAAATTGTTTGAGTCTACCTATCTTGCACTTGGTGAGTTGGTCTTTAAGATTGGCCAGTAGTCCTTCAGACCAATTAAATACGGTCATATTGAGGCAATCCACTGCATACTAGAAATGGGATTTTCTTGCCTCATGTAGAGCTTGGACCCTGGTCATTTGAGCTATAGTATAGAGAATTGTTCTTAATGGAAGATTTTTGATGGTTTTGATGTCCATATTCCTGCTTTTTGTCTTTCAAGAACCATGGAAATGCCTAGTTATTAGCATGTCAGTGTTTTCTCCTCTAGCACGAGAACCAGACAATTAAACTTGTTGTCCTCTCTTGGACAAACCAGTGATAAATTATATGTCAAGCTCTTGGTCCCCTATTATAAACATTTGATAGTCTACATCCCACCATCCTACCATGTACTGCAATAGCTCCACTTGGGCTCTGATCCCAGGGGCATGGAAGAAATTAAACAATCCACATGCATGGAGAGCCCTTATGCAATTAGGATCATGTGATGCTTGGTGATCTTCTGATTCATGGCCTCTTTCTTTCCACTCAATAACCATTTTCTCCATGAAATAACTTGTAAAACATCATTGAAAAAGGTTTTAATTAGGTCCTATAGAGAAAAATTTGCAAAGAAAATAGTATTTTTGAAGATTTGTTGAAAATTTTTACTTTGTGGTAGCAAGTCTGTGCCTAATTTTTTTCACACTTCCGATGGGATGGCACCATTAAACTCAGGGAGGGAAGCATGATCATGATGGGTAAAAGCCGCATTGATCGCCCTCGACTCAATTTTTCTTCAAACCCTCCTAAGCTACCTATTATATGGGTTAAATTACTTGATATTACTATTAAATTGCAGAGGAAGGACATATCTCTTACTTGTGATAGATGGTTCGTTGAATGGTGCCTTGGATTGATCACACTCCTCACCTAAATATCGAGGAAGTTTAGGGAAAAATGTGCTCTCCAATTCACAAAATTACAAATAGTAATTTTATTTTTACTTTTGGATTTTATATATTTAAACATTTCTAAGTATTTTTACCATTTAGGGCATATTTTTATCTATATTTGTATATTTTTCTTGAACTAGGTAACATTTGTTCACATGTGTAGCAATAGGTTATTATAATTGGTGACAATAATTGATTTTGGATGAACTATCAAGTTTTGTTTTATCACTTTTTTGGACTCGTAAATGTTAACGGGAAAAGTGTCTACTCAGAACGGCCCTATCCCACTAAGGTGTGACAGTGACCTTAGAAACAAACAGAGAAAACTACTTTCGTATTCTTCTTTATGAACTATAAACGAAGAGGAATAGGATGAACCAACCTGTGTCTTGCGCTAGTCCTTTGATCCAATCTCTCTCCTCTTTGACAGCTTCCAGCTACCTGCTCCCTTACTTTCCCAACTTCACCAAGTTCCTGTAAGATCACAGAAGAAGAAAACTACACAAAGACATGGATTTATATTCATAAATAGCTTAGGATCAGATTTAAGCTAAACATACAAATGTAACAAACATCAATGATACACAAGCATGTAGGAGAAACGCAAATAGTTTTATTGATATAACAAGAAGATCCAGGAGGAGTTACAACCGATGATTCCTGATCCAGCATCAACCTCCCAGCAAAGGAATCCCCTCTTCACCTCCAACAAAGCATAAATCACCCAATACTCTGATATCTATCTCAAAACCAACAGCAATTCTCTGCAATGTACAAAATTCCAGCCTCTTGGATCTCTGGGATGAGGGATCCATATATAGATGTATGCAAAGAGGATGAGTCAGCTTATGATTTGACTAGTGGCTTCTCTCTGTCAGTTTTTGCTTCCACTTGGAGACTGAGAGCCTCTTACTCATCCTTGGTCGAACTCAGTGAGGCAAGTGTCATTGGAGAAGATTCTGGAAGCTTCCATTGTCTGTCCACCTCGCGGAATGACACTGCCATTTGTCATTTCCCGCTCAACGCACCCTGGTAGTGCATTTAGGTGCGTTGCAACACACCTAGCTAGTGTACTTGGGTGCTATGCAACGCAGCTAGCTAGTGGAGCAGCTGAAATGATCCTGATTTGACTGATTCTGAGTAGTTTCTGGGAGAAGCTGTAATTTGTTGACCTTGTTCCTTTAGGGGCCGGAACAACACTTTTAGGGACTTAGAATCCCTTGGTTTATGGACATTTCATGCTTAGAGCTGTAAGGCACAAAAATGTCTATAACAGTTGCCCCCTAAAGTATGAGGCCGTTTATCGGGTGAAATGCTTTATTAGGAGGATCTGAAGTTCTTTCAATGTTGGGAGGAGACCTGTAATAAGATACAATACAATACATTATCTTCATATTATTTTTCATGATCTAGCTGAGGCGGGCATTCCAATGCTCAACTTTATAAATTCATTTTCATGTACATAGGACAGACAATCGTCTGATGATAGACTGATGATTCTGATAGAGCCATCATCCTTTTGGTAGGATGATTATCTGTGTTGCAATGCTATACATTTCAATGTCTTTATTTTCCTGAATATATATCGCAGCCCGGATGGATGAAACTAGATCCGGGGTCTTCAATCTCGTCCGATCTTCACTCGAAGTACAAGTCGATCCATGTGAGAAATGTTTTGAAGTCGAACATGGAAAGACATCGCTTGATTACCAGTCAATGATGTAAACTGTTAACAAACGCGAGAGGAATCACCGATAATGATGATGACCCTCAAGGTACTGCAGTACAATTCACGTGGTGTGAATAAAGGACTTGGCGTCAAACACCACGCAAAATCTTTCGGTCGAAGGTCATTGATGTATACCTGTCGCCGGAAGTGAGAAACTTGCCATTGAGGCATGCAAGCTTCAAAGTACTGAAGGGGGTGTTCCTAGATCAACTTCTTGGATAATGAGCTGATGTCGACAAGAAGTGACCCGTCAAAGGAGGGCCTTAATGAATCCCACATCAATGACATGGAATGGAGCAAATGATTTTGATGGAGGTGAAAACGATCTGATGATATATGGTTCAGGATGGCGGTCATGAAAGAATGAAGTATAATGTATGGTAGTGGATGGGACACGGGTGACTTCTCTGGATGACTTCTCTTGAACATGTCGGCGACACTTATGTGATGGATTGGTAGCATTTACCCCAAATGTGGATGGTATGGCGTGACCATGGTGATGTGACCGGTGAATGAAACAACCCAACCCGACTCAGACACGGAATGGAAGTGTCATGTTCAAGAGCGACTTGCTACCAATAAAGATTCTTTGAGTTTTCTTCCCAATTTTTCCCCAGTCATTGCTGACCAGTACCTCTTTATTTTTGTCAAGATTGAGGAGGATAACATATGCTTGTTCTATAATTTGCCCTTCGGGCAAACCCATCGCTATGTTTTAACGAGCCTAGCGATAGTGAAACTCGTTCTCGTCTAAAGACAAGTTTGTCGCTATTAATCTTTTTAACGAGTTTAACGACAAAGATAACTCGGTCCTTTTCATTTTTAGAGAGTCTGAAAAGGTACGTAAAGGTAACTCCAAAATTCCTGTTTCGTCATCTAATCCCTTAAGTCCGAAAAAGTATAAAACAATACAGAAGGGATGAATTTTCGATAGTTTTAACGAGCCGAACAAAACAAGCGCTCGATCTTTTTGTGCAATAATCCTTCAGGTCCAAAAAGATTAAAATCTAGAGGAGGGATAGCACTTCCTGTCGCTTTAACGAGCTGGAAGGCCAAAACTCGGCAATCTTTTCATATTTTACGAGTCAGCTGAAAAGAGCTTAAAGAAGACTCGTCTTTTGAGGAACGAGTGATAAAATGGGTAGCAGCTGATTCCAGGTAAGGGTTGGAATTTTCCAATCATGGCAGTGTCACAAGGATGGCTAGTGAAATCACTCTTCGCAGCTGTTCCTCAAAATGGGTAAACAATCAAATGGAGGTGAATGATCAGCCAATGGAAAAGTGGAGGTGACGGTGCAAACATGACCAAGGCTTTAATAGCTGAAATGCTTCATTCACGGTGGTTATTTACCAGGGAATAGTTCATTTTTTAACGAGCTTAAACGCGGGTGGAAACATTTGCTCATGTCTTATGTTTATTTTTTAACGAGCTTGAACTATGTGCTAAAACTGCTCGATTAATCCAGTCATATGATAAGAATGTCTCATATAAAAAACTCGGCAATCTTTCGAGTGTCGCCCCACATCCTTTCTTTATATAAGTTAGGAAACGACTAATCCTACGAGTTTAAAGGGTTAGAGGTCCTAAAAATTTAAAAAATAAATAGCCGCCCCTCACTTGCACTCCAAAAGGTTTGCATGCCCCCAGGTATAAAATATGGTTTCAAGGTTACCCCTCAATTTGCAGACAAAACATTTGTTCTATCAGGAAAGGCCTACCTCTTACAGGTTACCCAAAGATTGTTCTATTCGCGGTGCAAACAAAACACTTCTTTGGCGATGTTGCTCGAAATAAACAAAGGTGAGTGACGATGCCCGCCAACTCACATAACTTTGACAAGAGAATCTTATTCTAGAATAACCCCTCTTCCACCGACGGATGGGGTACAGACTAGTCATATTCTCCCGCGGAAACCTACCCTATACCCGAAGTTTTCCTGCCGAAGCAGACCAGGATGCATGCCCCCTGGGTTTCAGTCATATCCCTCCAAATTACTCGTGCTTATCGGGAGGACGGACTGGAGATTGAGACATTTCTTGCGTGAAGAGACCATTTAGGGATGGTATATGACTATTTGCTATGCGTGATCCGGGAAATGAAAGCTGGTCCACGAGCTTGACCACTCTTCCTTCGTGCGGAAAACACATTACTCTAAAGAGTGAGGAGACGATGGCTCCCATGCAATAAATATAGTCTCGTCCAAGGAGTAGGTTATAATCCAAGGGTCCTTGAACAACCATTACATTCATTTGAACTGTCTTCCTTCTCAATGTTATGGGCACATCGGGAAGGATCCCTAAAGGTTGACTGGTTCCTTTATCAAAGCCTGTCAGATTTCTCATCTCAGGCAAAAGCGATGGCGAACCAAGCGCTTTCCAAGCAGTAGAGGAAAGGATACTCACAGAAGCCCCCTCATCTATGATGGTACCAGCCATGACCATTCTATATATTTGAACGATAATTCGGAATGGTATGCTTGCTGGTAAACGGGGTCTGCCTAGTTGATTCCAATCGAAGGAGACAACTAGGTTGCTTGGAGGTGGGACCGAGTAGACGGTCGGGTATGGCTCTGACGAACTTCCCTCCTGCGGTAAGGGAATGGGTAGATTGCCCCCATGTTCGTCGGAGTCTGTGTTGATAAAGAGAATTTGGACGGTGTCATCCTTGTTCTCTTCAGTGACTGTATCATCCGAAGATAAAACCTCTGAAGTCAAGACCGGGTCAACTGCCGCCTCGACCTTTTGACTTTCGTCTGGTATGGATTCAGATGGTATATCTTCGATGATAGGCGCTTCAGCCGACCACTTGAGCGGGCTAGCTGGATTCTCAACTAGCGACGGACTCGGCAAGAGTTTTTTATATCCAGGAGGAAGTCGTAACGGTGAAACCGGACGATCATCCAAAACTCTTTTCGCTTCGTCTAAGAAGGGACAACGGTGGACGGCATGATTGCCTTCGCACAGTTTACAAGGAAATTTAGCTTTCCCTTTTTGTCCTGGGGCTTCACTTTCACTAGTTGACGGTGTGCTTTCAACATGATCATCAGAGGTTGATGACACCGGATTGTGCAAACGAGGAGACCAGTCCCTTAGTATCGGAGGGATGCAAGGACAATCTCTGTGAAAGTGGTCTCCTTTGCAAATGACACATGGCGAATTAGGCCTGGTCGGTGCAGTGTGTGGATTTTCGTTAGACGACACTCGTTTTCCCCCATTCGCCTTTGGCTCCTTCTTCTTCTTTTCTTTCTTCTTCTTCTCCTTCTTCTCCTTAGGAACTTGACTTTTGGCTTTGCCAGCCCCATCAAGCGAAGAGGAAGGAGGAGAGGAAGAATTAGAGGAAGTAGAAGGTTGGTGGGCAACTCTGGACTCGTCTAATTGCTGATTCGACTGTTCATGAATGGTGGTGTTCTAAACGACATTGGTTGAGAAGAGCCATACTGGCAAGCCAATTGTCAGTCCTGGAAGCGACAATGTGGCCATATGGGGTGCACCAACATCTCCCCAAGAGGAGAAGGGACTAGGATTTCCACCAAGGGGAATTCTTTGGTTGGTAGACTCCATTTTCTCAACCTAAGATCAACGTAGGAAAAGGGTATGAATATTCTGTTTAAAATAAATTTTAATACGCTTTGACACAACTTGTTTTTTCAGTTTTAAAGAGTCGAGAAAAAACAAAAGATGACTCTAGTCTCCTTCGATTTTTAATGAGCCTGAAGTGACAAGTGCTCAGATGGACCTTTTCCGTTAAGGAGTCTGAAAAGGAACGAAAGGGACTGCTCTGGAGATCTAGGTAGAGGGAGTACCAAACCAATCACAAAACTGCAGAATACTTTTTACGGTACGGCAGTCAATCTTCCTGAATGCTGTGTTCGGTGCATTGCGATCAGTAGGGCGGCCGACACGGCTTCCTATGGATAAAAGGTTTTAAGCCTATAGGGGTCTCCCAATATATACTCGACAGTACGTGGGAGCACAAGTCCGTACTGTCACTTATCGTCTCAAAGTGGAGGAATCACCCAACCATCAGTGAGGACAACAGTTACCAGGCTTTACGACGCCGGAATACGTCTCTAGCCTAGACCTCTAAATGTTGTGCGTTAAGTTCCAAAGCGTTGTTAGATTCATTCAATTTATTTTAAGTTGATCTTTCTTATGAAGTTTGCCTTTTGGGTTCACCACGAGATGTAGATGTAATTCCTAAAATGCAATCTAAAGATGATAAGCAAACTTTTATCTCTTTTCAGCAATGAAAATCCTAGCTACAAGGGGAAAAGAAAGACACAATCTTTTCTCAAAGAGCAAAGAGCACACTGTAAATGCACTTTTCCTAAATCAAGCCAAACAGACTGTCAATATGCAAATGCACATGTGCATGTATTTGTTTTTCACTTTCTTAATATTGATGCCTAAAAAGAAATTTGATGTACAAATCTGAATTTGCTTTCAAGTGACAAACACAAACAAGCTTCTTTTCGAAATCAAAAGGTAGAGATGATTATGACACTTTATGATTTTGAAATAAATACTCGTTTCGACACTAGAAAGTCACAAATTCAAACCAAAGGCAAAAGTAAAAGCATAATCGACTGTCAACAGCAAATAAACTTTCTCCTAAGACCAAAATCGACACTTACGACAGATCTAAATCAAAGGACGACAGTATGACTATTCTACTTTTTCAATGGAAAACTGTAAATGATGTAACAAACACCCAAAAACATCTACAATATTTTTGTACAAAGGAGGTCGAATTAAGGCAAAGAAAAGGGGTTTTTAAACAGACACATACACTGATCACAGGCTGCAAAAATCAGAGACAAAACTGAAAAATGAAGCAAAGAACCTCAGTTGCACAAGGCCAGGCTGATCAGCGCACCTGTTACACAGAGAAACTAGATTGCAGCGCAGGTAGCCCTCTCGGGAACTGCGTTGAAATGCAGAATCTCTTCACAGAGCCTGCACTGGGGCAGAAACGAGAATTCTATCCGGGTTCTGGGTCACGGTTTGCAGTTTAATCTATGGTTTTTGGCTGAGAAAAAGCAATCAGTAATGCACAATCAGAGGGTAGATTTAAAGGAGGTGTAAGAGCTATCACAAAGGGAAATCAGATCATTTGTGAATCAGCTGTTCAAATCATAACCAGATCCAGTGAATGGATTGAAGTAGCAGATATCTACTTTGCATTTGTTAATGGCAAATGCAGTTCGATTGCTACTTCTATGTTTATGAAACAAACAACAAGAGAAACACAAACAAACTAATTAGACATGATCCCCAGTGGAGTCGCCATTTTGTTAACGGGAAAAGTGTCTACTCAGAATGACCCTATCCCACTAAGGTGTGACAGTGACCTTAGAAACAAACAGAGAAAACTACTTTCGTATTCTTCTTTATGAACTATAAACGAAGAGGAACAGGATGAACCAACCTGTGTCTTGCGCTAGTCCTTTGATCCAATCTCTCTCCTCTTTGACAGCTTCCAGCTACCTGCTCCCTTACTTTCCCAACTTCACCAAGTTCCTGTAAGATCACAGAAGAAGAAAACTACACAAAGACATGGATTTATATTCATAAATAGCTTAGGATCAGATTTAAGCTAAACATACAAATGTAACAAACATCAATGATACACAAGCATGTAGGAGAAACTCAAATAGTTTTATTGATATAACAAGAAGATCCAGGAGGAGTTACAACTGATGATTCCTGATCCAGCATCAACCTCCCAGCAAAGGAATCCCCTCTTCACCTCCAACAAAGCATAAATCACCCAATACTCTGATATCTATCTCAAAACCAACAACAATTCTCTGCAATGTACAAAATTCCAGCCTCTTGGATCTCTGGGATGAGGGATCCATATATAGATGTATGCAAAGAGGATGAGTCAGCTTATGATTTGACTAATGGCTTCTCTCTATCAGTTTTTACTTCCACTTGGAGACTGAGAGCCTCTTACTCATCCTTGGTCGAACTCAGTGAGGCAAGTGTCATTGGAGAAGATTCTGGAAGCTTCCATTGTCTGTCCACCTCGCGGAATGACACTGCCATTTGTCATTTCCCACTCAACGCACCCTGGTAGTGCATTTAGGTGCGTTGCAATGCACCTAGCTAGTGTACTTGGGTGCTATGCAACGCAGCTAGCTAGTGGAGCAGCTGAAATGACCCTGATTTGACTGATTCTGAGCAGTTTCTGGTGGAGAACTTCTGGGAGAAGCTGTAATTTGTTGACCTTGTTCCTTTAGGGGCCAGAACAACACTTTTAGGGACTTAGGATCCCTTGGTTTATGGACATTTCATGCTTAGAGCTATAAGGCACAAAAATGTCTATAACAGTAAAAATAAATGAAAAAGGAA
Source organism: Pinus tabuliformis (assembly GCA_031772625.1). Classification (NCBI taxonomy): domain Eukaryota; kingdom Viridiplantae; phylum Streptophyta; class Pinopsida; order Pinales; family Pinaceae; genus Pinus; species Pinus tabuliformis. The sequence goes on from CM062813.1 coordinate 138,721,185, forward strand.
CCCCCTTGGAGTCATCTTTCATCTCTTTTCTGACTCTTGAAATATGAAAATATTATAGGGCACTTATATTTTCAAACTTGTAAAAGTAAATGAAAAGACATCTACTCAGTACAAGTTTAACCCTTTTCCAGACTGACATAGACTAGTTACAAAAAAGGAATACCTTAGTCACACATGGCTAAGAGGTTCTCTAGAGTATTGTTTTCTACCTTTTCGGACTTAAGAGACTATATACGAAAAGGGACATTTGGATTTTTCTTTTTGCCTCTTTTTCAAAGTCTCTAAACATGAAAATACGTCGAGTTACCCCTCTGTCAGACTCATAAAACTGAAATGATGAAGGACTTGTCACATGAAGAGACCGAGATACCCCTTCCTAGGGCTTGTTAAAAATACTAGGATGGATTCATTTGAAGGATGAACTTATATGCCAAGCATCTGGTATCTTCTTCAAGCTTGAGATTAAAAATAAAGAAGTACTCACTAGAAATAATTGGGGGTGCGAGGGGGGATGGAAGGAAGCATATATCCTGTATTTTATATAAAATGTAGCATGTCGCTCTTGAACATGACACTTATTTGTATCTCGTGTCAGGTTTTGGTTATCCTCACTTCGTCACTTGCCTTACTGGGTTTTGGGAATCCATTTTCCTCTCATTTGATTATATCCTATTGTCACCATGACCTCTGATCCTATTTTGAGTCAAATGCTGCCAAATTCTGGAGTCATGTTGCCGATATGTTCAAGAGAAGTCCCATATGCAAATTCAAACCACTTATACCCTGTTTGAATTTTTATGCAACAATCCTGAATCACTTTTGCTAACTCTGCAAAATGCTATGTTTTGTGTCGATGATGTGGGAAAGATCACTTCATGTTGATTCCAACTCATTATCCAGGAATACGATCTAGAAAATCCATTTAAGTACCTTGGAGTTTGCATGCCTCAAAGGTAGGTTCTTCGTGTTCGACGATAGGTTCACATCACTGGCCTTCGATCGAATGATTCTGTGAGTGTTCAACTTCAACTTCATTGTTCACACTCATGGATTGTGTTGTTGTACCTTGAGAGCCATCATCATCATTGGTGGTTTCTCTCATGCCTGTTAATGGTTTACATCATTGACCGGTAATCAGGTGGTTTCTACCATGTTCAACTCTGACACATCTATTCACATGGTGGGATTCGTACTTTGGTTGGATCGAGACAAAGATGAATACCCTAGGTTTCATTTGATAAATATAGGTTGCATAGAGTTATTAAGTATTCATGATTGTAAACATGATCCTTTCTATTCGGATGGTTGCATCCATGTCGTGGATCCATGTATTGCTAGATGCCTACTTAGAGATGTATTTTCAGGCAAACTTACATCATAGACGTCAGATATATTGTATTATGTTTGATTTGCAAGTCTCTTAACAATGGTTCTCCAAGTCCTTACCTTTGCTTGTAAATCACCTCACCATCACTTCCCTTTATGACTTCATGCTTTAGGGGGCATATGTTATACAGTATTTTGTCACACTCCTAGTCTTGTATCCTGAAGTGTCGCACTTTGTGTCAACGACGCCACCATTGTCACAAAATGATAAAAGTTGTTGCAAACAATTTATTCACCATGAAACATGTTTGTGGTTATTACAATAATATGGGTGGTTTCTTTCATCAAGCCTAAAGCCAACCGTCAAGCATCAAGGTGAAAAACCAAAAAGCACTCCCTGAAGAAAAGGAAGAAAACTTGCCTTGAAAGTATTCTAAAGAACTTGTCAAAAACCTTGTTTTTCAAGATCAGTGTGTTTTGCATAACTAGTTACTCGTGTTGATCACTTGTTGCATCATACATTCCTGGCGCTGCCAGCATGACTTTTATCAGGAAAATTTGTTTTGGTCCTCTTCAGGCAAATTTTCCCAAAATGGAGTAGAAGCTTCTCTTACAAGATAGATCATGAACGACGATGTGGTTTCAGGTAGATGAAGATTGGAATGAGACTTCCCTCTTTCGGCCCTAGATCCTCTTTCCATGGATATCTCCCATGAGATGTGGAACTCCTACCTCTTTTCATGGATCCTCAACTCACTCCCATTCCCTATAAATGAATTTCCCACCTTCCACTAATGGTTGGTTGCCATCCTACTGCTGAATTATGCCCAATTACTTCCCATTTGCAAAGGATAGAAGGTGCTTGAAGGCTAAGCCTTGGACTTGGAATCTCAGTTGAAGGAGGTCCAACATCAAGGATTCATTGGTTGTAATGCTCCCCTTTTCATCTATTAATAATACAATATATGTTTTCTTTCCATAAACGTGTCAAATATTGTCCATTTATTGTAATGCTCCTTGATCTGTTACATAATTTATATTAGAAAATGTTATGCTTCATATAGTTTTGTTGTCTCTATTTGATCTTTCTTGCAGGAACTCATCTACACCAGTGAAGAGGAGATCATGAGCTTGGAAGCCAAAGAGCCAAGGTCGACATCAAGGGTATTAGCATCAGAGAGAGGTGGGAGATCTACCCTCATTTTTATTTTCTAGTATGAATTAGGAAAGGTTGCATGTAGTTGTCTTCTCTAGTTGCTAGATCCTCCCATAGAACTAGAGGGATCGTTTATGTCTGTAGAAAGGATTGCTTGCACAACACTTCCATGAGACATAGGATTGACTTTCAAAGCTCAAAAATTGGTCATAAATCCCTCAACAAATAAAGTGACATCAAACATAGGAGAAATATATTTACCTTGAGGATGCAACTTTCTCTTAAATTCTCTCTTGATTTGGCTTGGAATACTATGAAATAATCCTTGGGGGCTATCCTTCATGTATAACTCTCCTTAATTTTTCTTTATAAAGGGTTAAATTTTCTCAAAGTGGGCTTGGCCTCCTTCCTTGGTCCTCAAAATTTGCAACATGTACCTTACTTGAGATAAAATACTTGGATTTGACATTACTTTACTTAATTTAGCCCTTGGGGGCCTGCTTCTTCATCTCTTCCTTCAACATCTTGCTTGGAGGATGTGGCCTCCCTTTCTTCCCTTAGAAACCTAATGACTAGGATGAATTGAAGACCTTTGACCTTTTTTTGAGTAATTTTGAGTGGATACTTAGACAATTAGCACTTGGGGTCTCTGATTTGCAAAAATAGACTTGAATGTTCAATTATTTGTCTATATCTTTTGTCTTTACTCCATCAATAGCCCTAAAGAGGATGAAATTATGCCCACATGTGGAGTAAATGTTGGAAGATCTTGACTTGATGTCACTTGGCTTGAGTGTTGAGCTGATGTGGCTTGTTGATGGCACTTTCTTGCCCTATCTTCTTTGTCCACTTCATCACTTGCCTTCAAATATCGTTGCTTGCATTTCCACATGGAAAGGCCTCTTTCCTCAATAGTGGGTCCAATATTGTCCCTAGAAATTTGTGTTGGCTTGTTGATGACACTTTCTTGTCCTATATTCTTTGTCCACTTCTTCACTTGCCTTCAAATATTGTTTCTTGCAATACCACATGGAAATCCCTCTTGCCCTAAAAGTGGCTCCACTATTGTAACTAGATATTTGTGAGGGCATTACGGTTGCTTCGAAAGACAAGTGGTTCATATTAGCATAGAGAATAAAATTTCCTTAAAATATATGGCATGATTCCTTGGGATACTTAAATATATTGTGAATTATGAGGCTATCAGGATGAATAGCCAAATCCAAAGGGGAGTGCAAAGTACATAAGACACAGGGCAAATGTGGGGTACGTGGGTGCACCGGGATCAGAAGGGATAATGTCAGGGAAAGGTACATATGGTGATCATCCTTACAAGGCTTTATTGATGCAAATGATCCCTTAAACCATGAGTCCTCATAGTTTCTAATCCATGATACTCGCAACACCATCCCAGGGTATAAGAATACCTGTCAAGGAAAGGAGTTACTTCCCAATGTTGTGTTGTACAACAACCCCCATTTCATAAAATTTTACTTAAAAAAATCATAATATGAAATGGGTCCCTTTTAAACTTAGATGCGTGAATAAAGTGGTATTAATCCATCATTAGAAAAACCCTCATCAAAAGGTCCAATGGAAATGATATATTTTAAAATAAACCTTTTTGAATAAGAATAAAGCCAGTCTTGTAAATAAATATAAAGTTCTTTGTTATTGCAATAAAGCGATCGCAAGATCTCATATCATAATAATAAGGAAAACATATACAAACACCCATTGACTTACTCTGATCCGAAAAGCAAATAACTATCGGATATCGGGAAAGGTGAATCACAAGTATAATGAAAGACCCTCCCTCATTTCTCCGATGCGATATCGCTATCGGCAATCGGGGGTAGCAACCCAACGCATGTTTAATGGCACATTCAAATCCTCTGATGCGATAAGGCATATCGCAATCGGCGATCGGCGAAGTTATAAGAGCATAAGTAATAAGACCCGAATCCATCTCTGATTGTGATGCGTTAAATCAAGGTGCGTGTTTCGAAAACATAATTAAAAGGCTTGCATGTGTTGTATCACCTTTCAGCAATCGAAAGATATTTTGGACAAATATTGAAGCCTTTCTATTCACATTACCAATCACCGATTGCGATTTACTTCTGATTATCCGCCAAAGAATCTAAGCCATGCTTGAATGGATCATTCATCATATAAATGATATAATGGGTATTTAAAAACTCCTTTACCATGATTGACAAGTTAAACGGCCAATTAATGAAGCAGTTATGGCGAGATTTTCCTTTAGATTGTATCTGCGGCAGTTTCACTATAATCCTTTATTATCCGCCAATTGATATAATTATTTCATATTGGTTTATGCTATCTATTCTCTGTATCACTTTGGTTTCATTCCTTGTACAAAACTCCACCGAAATAACAAATTTGAAACAAATGGGAAAGAAATCCAAGAAATCTGTAGCAGCAGCGGCTCCTACAGCAACAGTGCAGCCAACCAATGATCCAGGACCAAGTAAAAAAGGTTTAATCTCAGACACTACATGTCTCGGCCTTGGAAATACAAGTTGGCAAAGCATCTACAATTTAATTGAAGTAGAGGAGCCTGAGGAAGTATTGGAAGAAGCTACTGCAGACTCAACTAATAAATCAGAAGCTTCCCTTAAAGATTTAGCCGATTCATATTTGCACAAGATAGCAGCACGTGAGAAAATTCTTCCATACACTGATGTAGTGAGATGGGTGGTAGAAGAAATTCCAGTTTCAAATAGAATGTTTTGCACAGTTGACGGAAGGATTTTTGGCTCATTTCAGCCTGATGACTTAAGGAAGATGTATCACTTGCCCGAACCTGAAAAGAAATACAACAAAGCCTTTCTTGAAAAGTTCGCAGAGGAGAACGAGACTGAATCGGCCCCAATTAAGCAGTGGAGACAGAATCCCACAAAGCACAAACATGAATCATTGGGTAAGTACTCTGTGGAATCATTGTCATCTCCTTATTGTTATGTTGGGGCAATGATGTGTAGAATGTGGGGAATGCATGAATCTGCAAGGTTCACTATTGAAATGGTTCCTTTAATGGAAGCGGCAGTTAGTAGTTATGTGATGGATTGGGCAAACATATTGTCTGATAAATTAACCACTGCAATTCTTAACTTTAGATCAAATTCACGTAAAACCACCAGGACCATTCCCCCTTTTTATTACAGTGCTTATATTATGGATATTCTTTGCTTTAATTCTGAATATCATGTACTCGGGTGGAGATGTACTTCACAACACCCTAAGCCAATCCACATTTATCATCAGATGTTATGGAAGGCGCACCATAAAGACCACTTGTATCAAATCTGTAATGGTTTCATGTTACCTATCTATTATGCCATTTTTGATAAGCCTGCCCCAAGGATTTCCGAGGAAGCAGGGATTGACTTGACTGCTGTAAGCTGTTAGCTCGAGAATTGGCCTATCAGATAACAACAGCAGGAACATCCAAAACTCTTAGGAATTCTAAAAAGCAGGTGTGGCCTACATTTCCTTTGAGATGCGGTGTTTACACTCTACATGATTACAAACATGTAGAAAATAAGGCGGGAAAAATAAACATGCTCAATCTTGCAACCATTCCTAACAGGCAATATGATCCAAGGAAAGTTTCCTATAATGTTCTTGAACAAGCCAAACTTACAAGGTTTGATCATGAAAAAGATGAATTTGATGACCTGTTTTCTTCAGCAGAATCATTATTTCAGGTAAAAACATTGGCCAAAATGAGATATAAAGATGAAGGGCTGGTAGAATTCAATAGGCTCAGAGAACAGAGGTTGCAAACTCTGCCTCTGGACTTATTAGCTACTACCCCAAAAACCCAGTCAAGTGAGCTTGAACAACAAACTATTGACAAACCTCTTGCTATGGAGAAGATTCCCGAGAAAGGAAAAGATCTAGAATAGGAGACAGAATAGGAGAAATAAAAGGAACAAGACAGTGAACATATCGATATAGATACTCAGATTGATCCCAAACTCGTTAAAGAATGGCAACAATTTGACTCCATTATAAGCAATCCTGAAACTTCACAAGGTTTCAGCACACCTCAAGTAACAGTCGGTCAAGAGACAGCGACAACTACGGTTCCAATTAAAGGGACCAATGGCCTACCCACCAGAAAAGATGTAGAAATAATTCCTAAGGATCCATCCAATCAAATTGTTTTGCAGATAGAAGACATACCACCATTAGATGTCTTTTACAGTCCTAAACATAGGGCTGTAGTGAAAAGACAAAGGAAAAAGAGAAGACTTGATCAATCTTCCCTTTTACTAGCACAAATAGAGATGGCTAATGTGGTGTGGAAAGAAGAATTTAATATATCCGATGACCTTACAAAACTTTCTCAGTATGCCAGAGTCTATTCGACAACCACTCTGGATAAAGCATAAGAAGTAAGCAATCTACTTAAGGAAAAAGACCAAACAATTGTTTCATTGCAGTCACAGGTGTCTGAAAGACAACAAAAAATAGAACAGTTAGAACAACAACTATCAACACAGCAGTAGATAAAAAATCAATTAAATGAGAAATTACTCAAGGAGAACTAGAGGATAGACCTAAGTGCAGTACATAAACAAAAAGAATTATCCGAAGCATTGGCGAGGTTGAAGACAATGAATGAACAAATTAGTAAGACGAAAGATAAGCAAATCGCTCAACTGTCACACCAAGTAGAAAAGTTCAAGAGTCTTCCTCAACCAGCAGATTTTAGGTCTGAAGCTCTCCAGATCAATAAAGCATTGATTACATGGCTAAAATTGCTATGTCATAATATTTCTCTGGTTGCGCACCTCTGTGAGATTACTTTATCAATAATTGACAAATCAGTCGATGCCAGGCAGGATTTGGAACAGGCCGATGAGACTTTAACCAACTTTCTTGCTTGGCAAGAAAACAGTGAAGGGAAAGCCGTGAATCTGCCTAAAATTCTAGAATCACACAAAGAAATCATTTTCCTAGAATGGCAGTCACAATTGATGAAAGCAGAAAGCGAAACCTCAAGATGCATATTATCAACTAGTAATTTAATTGAGTTAATCAATGACAATCTTTATCTGTCTAACTTGATTTCACAGTGCACTCTAGGTAAATTGCCGTCAGCCAAAGCATTGGAACAAACATGCAATCAAGAATTGGAGAAGAATGGAAGATTAATTGCCGACATCCAAAGTTTAACTTGGGACACCTTTTGGTTTTTCTTAGTTAAACCATACAGTCAAAGGTCTGCACTCAAATGTTTAACCAATGCAATCGGTTACATGATTCCCGAAATCCATGATGCCACATACTCAGCCCAACTGCATTCTCGTCTGAGTCACCCTCCATAATTGCAACCAATGCTTGCTATCTGCCAGCTCAAGCCAAAGGAAGATCATCCGAAACAATGAATCATGCTGCCGACTGCAAACAAGCCTATTTTGAGGAGATTCTCATGATTTAGTTATACCACCTAATAGAATTTTTATTTCATAATTAGTTAGCTTAGATAGTATTTATAGACCCTTTCATTGTCTTTAGAAGGGGTCCTCAGTTTTTTTATAAACTCAAATCAGTAAGTCACACTATTGTGCTTCTGATATATTTTTTTTATAAAGGTTGGGCCAATATTCCGAATTTTAACGAAGAAAGCTTTGATGAAATATGCACTATTGCTTTGTTATGGAAGTGTTTCTAAGTTAGAAGAAGGAATCTGAATGTGATTGATATCGGGAGTGATCCAAATAACATATGGTACTATTATCTATGCTCTTGCTTCATTCTTTCATGTGAATCAACATTAATTTAATCTTGCTATCATTGGATAGATTTATGTGTTTTAACAACAGTCCTTATACTTATCACTATTGAATGTCTAAGGAGTGTTATTCTTTCAATCATATTTATGTCAATGATATATATGAAGAATAGTGTAATAATGTTTTCATGATTACTTTGTTCAACTACTTGAACAAAGTAATTATCATATGAATAAATGTCTTTGTTTACCAATAGAGTCATCTATATGCCTGTTTGTAGATAAAGATCATCAAAAGTTACACTAAAGTAGAAATTTCTCGGGATAGGATAGTTGTTTATAATTTTACTTTTTAGATTAAATCATCCATCCATTATCATTATATATTAGAGAATCAACCACTTATCCATCCTATTTATCAATTATTGGGAAACTGGTCCCATTATTTCCAGTCGAAGCCACCACACCAAATGGAAAAGGAGCTGCCTTTAAGGTCTGGACCGGGTGGTTTTCCCCGATGTTGTTGCACCGATTTTCGAGGAATCAACATTTTTGGTGTTAGAAGGAGGACATGAACTATGAATGGCGAGCCAACCCAAACCTATAACCCATTCTAAGAGTAAATATCCCTCCACCTCACCTCAGACCTCCCGTTTGCATGCTGGGACACCAATATTCAAATGAGAAGAAGAGGAGTCAAGTACCACTGCTCAAACCCATCATACTTCAGAACGATTAAGTCCTGAGTCCCCTGAAGTTCAGTCTCTTATCCATAAACTTCAATGCTTTTTGATATCACCACAGAAATTTGAGGTATCTCAAGGCAGTGAAACTTCGCAATTCAATCCACCCCACCCTCTCACCAGACTTCAAAGCGGAAAGCTCGGTATTGAACCTACTAAGTTGCCTTTACCCAAAAGGAAAAGGGAAAAAAAGACTACTGAAGGATCTGATAGTGAGACTTTCTCATCATCATCCTCCATTTCATCTTCTCCAGTGTGAAGTCAACCATCCACTCCTCCATTACACATTGTTGTTCAACAGGGATCAGGAACTTCACCACCTCAAACCTCAATATCAACTCCTTCCCAAACATCTGGAATTTCATCGGCAATATCATCTACTATTAATTTTACAATGGCTCAGAATCCATGGAACAATCCTGGTGCGGTCACTATGCCTGCACCATTACATCCATTGCCAGCACATCCTGAAAAATGGTTGCCAAAATTTAATCCAGATGCAGGAATACAAGCCGACGAACATATTAACAATTTCATGTTATCAGTTAATTTAAAAGGAGTGACAGAGGAAGACGTTGTTGTTAGGATTTTCCCTTATACCTTACAAGGATCAGCTGGGTCTTGGTATTTCTCCCTGCCCTCTGGATCCATTACTAGTTGGAACATTTTCCAAGAACAGTTTCTGACTAAGTATGGCGACGACAGATCTTTAGCAACATTAATTAATGATCTCTCGAATCTTAGGATAGAATCTAAAGAACCTATAAAGGAGTTCAACTCATGATATAATAAACTCTTGAATAAGATTCCAACCACCTCTAAACCAAGTGAGCAAATTAGAAGAGAATGGTATATAACAGCCCTACCTTCAAATATAGCCATTTTTGTAGATAGACCTGCAAAACCAACTTTAGCTGAAAACATGAAAGAGGCGCTTGCTGTAGAGAAACACATTTTTGCTTTAGAAAAGAAAGCTACTCTTGAAGATAGAAAATCCAAAAAAGTTTCTTTTAAGGATGATTCAAAGAAGAAAACCCCTAAAGATCCATATGATATGGAGGGTGTACAAAAAGTTCTCAAGACTATGTCAAATGAAATGGTAGAAATCAAGAAGCAAGTAGCTGAAACTTCAACAAAAATGCCATTTAGAAATTTTAAGAAACCTGAATCAAAACCACCAAATGCTATATCCAATGCAGATTCAGATCCTGAAGAGGAAGAAGAGGATGAAACAGTCTTGTCATCCGAAGAACCTAAACAAGAGGAGACTGTTGAATGCCATTGGATGTGGGACTTTATTTTACCTAAATCCGATCTAGAAAATGAACAAGAAGCTTTCCCTGTGACTACCAGAAGTAAGGGTACTCCTGAACCTGTTCAGACAACTTCGAAGAAAAGAAATGCAGGTACCACTACTACCAAAGAAAAGGTTCCCACAAAGAAAGTTGCAGCGATACCATCCCAAAATCAACCATCATCTTCAAACTTACCTTCAACTTCTAAGACATTAGTAGTTACAGATTCTATGGACTACAATATTATCGAAGACATGAAGAAGACAAAGGCAAATATTACTATGTTTGAGCTTAGTAAACTCAAACATCAACAGAAATTACTTCTCAAGGAGTTAAATGTTGTACCTTCTTCTCCTCTTCCTAATGTTGTATTGTCCAAAGCTTCTAATGACTGAGGTCAACCACCTCCTGGTAGAATAGAAGCTATTGATGTTGTTTTAATTGGGGATAGATCAAATTCTCATACTCCTCCTTTCCTCTTAACCTATGAGATCTATAATAGAAATATATACAACTGTTTGATTGACTTAGGGGCTTCCTCTAATATAATGCCAGCTTCAGTTTGTTCAAAACTGAATATTGAACCCCAAAAGTCTGCAATTCATATTGTACAGTTGGATAGAACTAAGGTCCAGGTTTTAGGGGAAATCAACTCAGTGACTATCAGGTTATCAGCTGATCCAAGAGTGGTTCAGAGAATTGATATTTTAATCGCTGATATACCTGAATTCTATGGTTTGATTTTGAGTAGAGACTGGTCAGAGAAACTCCATGGTTATATCTCCACCGGTTGGTCCTATATGTGGCTTCCTTATAAAGGAAAGCCAAATCAGATCAAGATCGATCGGGAGAAACACATGACCCATACTGTTACTGAATTCAAACAAGAAAATCAACCAATAGCATTCAATAAAAATATTTTGGGGAATTACTCATCTGAATCATTCTTTGGCAATTTCGCTACCCAACCATCTCCTTTCTCAGTTAATAATTTCAGATCTCAAATCGAAAAATTTTCACAAACATATAGATGAAGATGTATCAATATTACTGAAGAAACTGCAAATAAAATTGTTGATAATTCTTTATTTTGGTCATTATACTTTGATGGGTCTAAATCTAGTGAAGGTGCACGAGCAGGATGTATTTTAGTTAGTCCCGAGGGAGAAAAGACCATGTTATCATGTAGATTGGAATTTGAATGCACAAACAATACAGCTGAATATGAGGCCTTAGTTGAAGGACTATACAAATCAATTGGCCTTAAAGTTCAATATTTAAAAGTGTTCAGTGATTACGAAGTCATTATAGAACAAATTAGAAATACAATTCATTGCCTTTTTAGTCATCTCAAACACTATCAGTCTTTGGTGCAGGAACTCATATCTCAATTTTTAGCATTCAATATTTCTCCCATCCCTAGGTCCCAGAATGCAGCAGTAGACCTACTAGCTAATGTTGCTTCCAAACTCCTACCATCCGAAGATTACAGCCCAAACAGATTTTCAGTAGAATTAATTTTTAGACCATCAATTCCTTATAACGCCACCAATTGGCGAGTGTTCAATCATGATGAAGACATTTTAAATATCTTGACTTCTGACAAGTCCTACGACGATCAAATCATTGATGAAAGTGATCATGACCTTCAAATGAAGGAAAAGCAAGAAGAAAACTCAATACCTAAACCAGTGGTCAAGTTGGAAGATCTTTATGATATTAAAGATAGGTTTAAACAGGTGACCAATTCAAAGCTTCAGAGTTCCACTTTAAGATTTGAATTGATAAACCTAGGTATTGAGGAAAACCCTCAAAACATCAATTTGGGATTAGGACTTTCTTCAGAAGAAAGAACGACATTCATTAGATTGTTGCGGAAAAACAAATATGTCTTCGCTTGGAAATATGATGATTTGAAAACATACGATGCATCGATCATTCAACATACTATTCCAATGCTTTCCGAACAAAAGCCAGTGCAACAGAAATTAAGGAAGATTCATCCTAACCTAGAGAGTCAAATAAAGGCTTAACTAAATAAACTCTTGAAGGCTAAGATAATTTTTCCTGTCAGACATTCAAACTGTGTGTCCAATATGGTGCCAGTAAGAAAGAAAAATGGCGACATTAGGATTTGTATTGATTTCAGAAATCTTAACAAGACAAGCCAAGAGGATAACTTCCCTTTACCTACCATGGTGCAAACACTCCATTCGGTAGCTGGTTCTGAGTTAATTTCCTTTTTAGATGGTTTTTCAGGATATAACCAAATTTTGGTTCATCTTGAGGACAGGCTTAAAACTACCTTCAGAACTAAGTGGGGAACTTATTCTTACCAAAAAATGCCTTTTGGACTTATCAATGCTGGAGCTACATTCCAAAGAGCAATGGACATAGCATTCAAAGGATTGATCAATAAATTAGTAGTTTTCTATTTAGATGATATTACTGTATTTTACAAGAAAATATCTAATCATTTACATGATTTGAAACAAATATTTGAACGCTGCAGAAGGTATGGTATCTCGCTTAATCCAAAGAAGTCATTTTTTTCTCTTAATCAAGGAAAGCTTTTGGGCTTCATTGTTTCAAAGGATGGTATTTATATTGATCCAGATAGAATTAAAGAGATTTCTGATATTCCATTTCCTCATAATAAAAAATCCATGCAGTCATTTTTTGGTCAAATTAACTTTGTTAAAAGATTTGTTCCAGATTTTTCCCAGATTATTTTACCATTGCAAACGATGATCAAGAAAAATTCGGTGTTTAAATGGGGACTTGCAGAGAAAGAGGCATTTGATTCTATCAAACAATCAATCATTAATGCCCCTGCTTTAAGCACTCCCAATTTTTCAAGTCATTTCATGCTATATACCCTCGCATCCGCCTCATCTTATGCAACAGTGTTGACTCAGATTAATGATCAAAACTTGGAAGCACCAATCTCATTTTACAGCTCAAATCTTCAAGGTGCTGAACTTAATTACTCGGAAGTTGAAAAACAAGCCTTTGCTGTGTACAAAGCCATTAAACACTACAGACCCTTTCTCTTAAAAGCTCACACAAAAGTTATAGTTCCTTTTTCAGCAGTAAGACAATTACTAGTTCAAAGGGAATTAGGAGAAAAGAGAGCAAATTGGGTCACAACATTACAAGAATATGACTTAGAAATCAAGCCAGCAAAGATTGTCAAAGGCCAAGGTTTTTGCAGGTTGTTAGCAGGAGCATCCAATATTCAAGAACCTGAAGATACAAAAGATATCAATCAGATAAGTATCACAGACCCTGAATCACAATATGCAGATCTGATTTTCTATTTAAAAAATGGATACGCTCCTTCTAATCTTTCCTATAAAAACAAACGTGCCATTAGATTGAAAGCAAAAAACTTCATAATTGTAAATGATGTATTTTTTAGTCAAAATTATGATTCAATTTTGTTAAGATGTTTAGAAAGACCTGAAGCACAAAAGGTTTTGCAGGAGCTACATGACGGACCAGCAGGAGGACATTTTGGAGCTGACACAACAGCTCAAAAAATCATTCATGCTGGATATTATTGGCTCACCCTGTTTAGAGATACTCATGAATACGTAAGGAAATGCCAAAGTTGTCAAACCACTAGTGGAAGACAAAGAAAGCTGAATTTCCTTTGCAACCAGTGAACATTGAACAACCATTTGAGCAATGGGGATTGGACATCATTGGGGAAATCACTCCACATTCATCCAAACAGAATAAGTATATCCTTACCGCCACTGATTACTTCACTAAGTGGGTTGAAGCAATTCCTTTGAAGACAACAAACTCTGAGGCAATCATGGAATTCATAGATCAATAAATTATTACCAGGTTTGGTGTCCCAAATGCTCTTGTTTTTTGTAATGCATCCTATTTCACTAGAAATTCTATATTTGAGTTTTCTATTAAAAGGGGATTTAAATTGAAGTATTCTGCAAATTACTACCCTCAGGGTAATGGTTTAGCAGAATCCACCAATAAAAATCTGATCAAAATTATTAAGAGGACTATGGAGCAGAATCATAAAAACTGGCATAAATCTTTGATATACGCATTATGGGCTGATAGAATAACACAGAAGCCCTCCATAGGAACTTCTCCATTTAATCTAGTATATGGAAAGGAAGCTGTCATACCAGCAAATTTACTACTTCCATCCCTAGCTTTAGTGCAGTTTATTGAAGAAAGTCCCTCATCTTCTATTCAACTAAGACATGATCAAATCTTGAAATTAGAAGAAGAAAGGGAAAAAGCCAGAATCATACATGCAAAACATCAGCAAATTATCAAGTCATCGTTCGATACAACTTCTACCAGTTCAAAACAATTACAAGTTGGTGATCTAGTTTTGAAATGGGACAAATCCCATGAAGATAAAGGGAAACACACTAAGTTCTAGAAAATGTGGCTTGGACCATTTCAAATCAGTGAAAAGATAGGCCCTTCCACATTCATATTGCAAGATCTATCAGGAAAGAGAGATTCTCTTCCTGTTAACGGCCTTATCTTGAAAAAATTCTTCAATTAAGGAGGTAACCCCTTCTCCCTTGTAAATATTCAATTTTCAGTAAATTTGTGTACATAGTTTATCTTTTAGAATCTTAGGAAAATAAAGTTGTATGAAGCTTCCCATTGGTTTTTGCTATATTGAAGAGTTACTCAAAAGAAATAGTTTTGGTATTTACTTTTGAGAAATGGAAGCCTTAAACGAAAGAAAAATTTCTATGGAATTAGGTATATTTAGATTCTGAAAACCCCATTTTATTTTTGTGAAATCTTCTCAAGATTTAGAAGTACTGTAAATCATTTTAATGTTTTCAAGCAACCTGAAAACGGTTATCAATACAAAATAGAAACTAATTCAATCTTAGCATCTGCAACTCTTACCCTGTCATCCATGTTCTCTTAAGGAGAAAATTGTTCATCCCATTCATCAAAGTTTATAATTACTCAGAGTGTAATTCTAAAATATGTATGATATAAAAGATAAGAGGTCTTATTACAAGCCTGCTTACCATGATCATTAGGGGAATAGTTCAACTGACATTACCAATACTGCATACCAAACAGGGTAATGGCTTATAATTATAAGACAAGGGGTCTCATCACGAGCCAGCTTGTTCAGTTAAATTACAACCAGTGAATGGCATTGTCTAAACAGCTGGCCACCAAACCAGGACAATGGCTTTTTATCTTACAAAATAAGGAAAAAAGAAAAAAGAAAAGTAATACAAAATATGGAGACATATTTTTGAATTCATTCTTTTTTATTATACTCTGAAATGGATGGAATAATGAATGATCAAATGGTTAAAAGGTATCCCTATCGAGACTATAGATGTTTGCTGGCAGCAAAGGATCTACCTATGACAAAGGAGTCATTATAAAGCTAAGTTCGAAAAGTCTTTTAATTTATCATTATCAACCAATTAAGGCTAATTTAAAACATAGAATGTATTTAGTTTTAACAAGAGAAGAAAATAGCATAAATAGTTATTATTATATTCAAGATTTATGATTACCTAGTTATATTAGAATTCTTCTATTAGATGAGATTTCTAGATTAAGAAAGTTTAAGTATTTTAACATTTCTCAGAGATAACTGTTTCTCCCAGTGAATCGCCAATTGTTGTGCTGTACAACAACCCCCCATTTCATAAAATTTTACTTAAAAAAATCATAATATGAAATGGGTCCCTTTTAAACTTAGATGCGTGAATAAAGTGGTATTAATCCATCATTAGAAAAACCCTCATCAAAAGGTCCAATGGAAATGATATATTTTAAAATAAACCTTTTTGAATAAGAATAAAATTGGTCTTGTAAATAAATATAAAGTTCTTTGTTATTGCGATAAAGCGATCGCAAGATCGCATATCGCAATAATAAGGAAAACATATACAAACACCCATTGACTTACTCCGATCTGAAAAGCAAATAACTATCGGATATCGGGAAAGGCGAATCGCAAGTATAATGAAAGACCCTCCCTCATTTCTTCGATGTGATATCTCTATTGGCAATCGGGGGTAGCAACCCAACGCATGTTTTATGGCACATTCAAATCCTGCGATGCGATAAGGCATATCACAATCGGCGATCAACGAAGTTATAAGAGCATAAGCAATAAGACCCGAATCCATCTCCAATTGTGATGCGTTAAATCAAGGTGTGGGTTTCGAAAACGTAATTAAAAGGCTTGCATGTGTTGCATCTCCTTTTAGCAATCGAAAGATATTTTGGACAAATATTGAAGCCTTTCTATGCACATTACCAATCGCCAATTGCGATTTACTTCTGATTATCCACCAAAGAATCTAAGCCATGCTTGAATGGATCATTCATCATATAAACGATATAATGGGTATTTAAAAACTCCTTTACCATGATTGACAGGTTAAACGGCCAATTAATGAAGAAGTTATGGCGAGATTTTATTTTAGATTGTATCTGCAGCAATTTCACTATAATCCTTTATTATCCGCTAATTGACATAATTCTTTCATATTGGTTTATACTAGTTATTCTCTGTATCAAGTTGGTTTCATTCCTTGTGTAGAACTTCGCCGAAATAACAAATTTTAAACAAATGGGAAAGAAATCCAAGAAATCCATAGCAGCAGCGGCTCCTACAGCAACAGTGCAGCCAACCAATGATCCAGGACCAAGTAAAAAAGGTTTAATCTCAGACACTATGTGTCTCGGCCTTTGAAATAGAAGTTGGCAAAGCATCTACAATTTAATTGAAGCAGAGAAGCCTGAGGAAGTGTCGGAAGAAGCTACTGTATACTCAACTAATAAATCGGAAGCTTCCCTTAAAGATTTAGCTGATTCATATTTGCACAGGATAGTAGCACGTGAGAAAATTCTTCCATACACTGATGTAGTGAGATGGGTGGTAGAAGAAATTTCACTTTCAAATAGAATGTTTTGCATAGTTGACGGAATGATTTTTGGCTCATTTTAGCCTGATGACTTAAGGAAGATGTATCACTTGCCCGAACCTGAAAAGAAATACAACAAAGTCTTTCTTGAAAAGTTCGCAGAGGAGAATGAGACTGAATCAGCCCCAATTAAGCAGTGGAGATAGAATCCCACAAAGAAAAAACATGAATCATCGGGTAAGTACTCTGCGGAATCATTGTCATCTCCTTACTGTTATGTTGGGGCAATGATGTGTAGAATGCGGGGAATGCATGACTCTGCAAGGTTCACTATTGAAATGGTTCCTTTAATGGAAGCGACAATTAGTAGTTATGTGATGGATTGGGTAAACATATTGTCTGATAATTTAGCCACTGCAATTCGTGACTTTAGATCAAATTCACGTAAAACCACCAGGACCATTCCCCCTTTTTATTACAGTGCTTATATTATGGATATTCTTTGCTTTAATTCTGAATATCCTGTACTCGGGTGGAGATGGACTTCACAAGACCCTAAGCCAATCCACATTTATCATCAGATGTTATGGAAGGTGCACTATAAAGGCCACTTGTATCAAATCTGTAATGGTTTCATGTTACCTATCTATTATGCCATTTTTGATAAGCCTGCCCCAAGGATTTATGAGGAAGCAGGGATTGACTTGACTGCTGTAGGAAATTGGTTTGGGGAAGAAAAGTTCACATATATAAGGGTTTATGGTAGCCTTGCAAGACCCCATGTCCTCCCTCTATATGTACCTGATAAGATGTTAGCTCGAGAATTGGCCTATCAAACAAAAACAACAGGAACATCCAAAACTCTTAGGAATTCTAAAAAGCAGGTGTGGCCTACATTTCCTTTGAGATGCGGTGTTTACACTCTACATGATTACAAACATGTAGAAAAGGAGGTAGGAAAAATAAACATGCTCAATCTTGCAACCATTCCTAACAGGCAATACGATCCAAGGAAAGTTGCCTATAATGTTCTTGAACAAGCCAAACTTACAAAGTTTGATCATGAAAAAGATGAATTTGATGACCTGTTTTCTTCAACAAAATCATTATTTCAGGTAAAAACATTGGCCAAAATGAGATATAAAGATGAAGGGCTGGTAGAATTCAATAGGCTCAGAGAACAAAGGTTGCAAACTCTGCCTCTGGACTTATTAGCTACTACCCCAACAACCCAGTCAAGCGAGCCTGAACAACAAATTGTTGACAAACCTCCTGCTGTGGAGAAGATTCCCGAGAAAGGAAAAGAGCCAGAACAGGAGACAGAACAGGAGAAAGAAAAGGAACAGGACAGTGAACATATTGATATAGATACTCAGATTGATCCCAAACTCCTTAAAGAATGGCAACAATTTGACTCCATTATAAGCAATCCTGAAACTTCACAAGGTTTCAGCACACCTCAAGTAACAGTCAGTCAAGAGACAGCGACAACTACGGTTCCAATTGAAGGGACTAGCGGCCTACCCACCAGCAAAGATGTAGAAATAATTCCTAAGGATCCATCTGATCAGATTATTTTGCAGATAGAAGACATACCACCATTAGATGTCTTTTACAGTTCTAAACATATGGCTGTAGTGAAAAGACAAAGGAAAAAGAGAAGACTTGATCAATCTTCCCTTTTACCAGCACAAACAGAGATCGCTAATGTGGTGTGGAAAGAAGAATTTAATTGTTTCGATGACCTCACAAAACTTTCTCAGTATGCCAGAGCCTATTCGGTAGCCACTATGGATAAAGCATTGGAAGTAAGCAATCTACTTAAGGAAAAAGACCAAACAATTGTTTCATTGCAGTCACAGGTGTCCGAAAGACAATGAAAAATAGAACAGTTAGAACAGAAACTATCAACACAGCAGCAGATAAACAATCAATTAATTGAGCAATTACTCAAGGAGAAGCAGAGGATAGACCTAATCGCAGTACATAAACAAAAAAAATTATCCGAAGCACTGGCGAGGTTGAAGACAATGAATGAACAAATGAGTAAGACGAAAGATGAGCAAATCGCTCAACTGTCACACCAAGTAGAAAAGTTCAAGTGTCTTCCTCAACCAGCAGATTTTAGGTTCGAAGCTCTCCAGATCAATAAAGCATTGATTACACAGCTAAAATTGCTGTCATAATATTTCTCTAGTTGAGCCCCTCTGTGAGATTACTTCATCAATAATTGACATGTTAGTAGATGCCAGGCAAGATTTGGAATAGGTCGATGAGACTTTAACCAAATTTCTTGCTTGGCAAGAAACCAGTGAAGGGCAAGCTGCGAATCTACCTAAAATTCTAGAATCACACAAAGAAATCCTTTTCCTAGAATGGCAGTCACAATTGATGAAAGCAGAAAGAGAAACCTCAAGATGCAGATTATCAACCAATAATTTAATTGAGTTAATCAATGACACTCTTTATCTATCTAACTTGATTTCACAATGCACTCCAGGTAAATTGCCGTCAGCCAAAGCATTAGAACAAACATGCAATCAAGAATTAGAGAAGAATGGAAGATTAATCACCGGCATACAAAGTTTAACTTGGGATACCTTTTGGCTTTTCTTAGTTAAACCATACAGTCAAAGGGCTACACTCAAATGTTTAACCGATGTAATCGATTACATGATTCCCAAAATCCATGATGCCACATACTCAGCCCAACTGCATTCTCGTCTGAGTCACCCTCCAGAATTGCAACCAATGCTTACTATCTGCCAGCTCAAGCCAAAGGAACATCATCCGAAACAATGAATCATGCTGCCGACTGCAAATAGGCCTATTTTGAGGAGATTCTCATGATTTAGTTATACCAGCTAATAGCATTTTTATTTCATAATTAGTTAGCTTATATAGTATTTATAGACCCTTTCATTATCTTTAGAAGGGGTCCTCAGTTTTTGTATAAATTCAAATTAGTAAGTCACACTATTGTGCTTCTGATATTTTTTTTTATATAAAGACTGGGCCAATATTCCGAATTTTAACGAAGAAAGCTTTGATGAAATATGCACTATTTCTTTGTTATGGAAGTGTTTCTAAGTTAGAAGAAGGAATCTGAATGTGATTGATATCGGGAGTGATCCAAATAACATATGATACTATTATCTATGCTCTTGCTTCATTCTTTCATGTGAATCAACATTTATTTAATCTTGCTGTCATTGGATATATGTATGTGTTTTAACAACAGTCCTTATACTTATCACTATTGAATGTCTGTGTTATTCTTTCAATCATATTTATGTCAATGATATATATGAAGAATAGTGTAATAATGTTTTCATGATTACTTTGCTTAACTACTTGAATAAAGTAATTATCATATGAACAAATGTCTTTGTTTACCAATAGAGTCATCTATATACCTGTTTGTAGATAAAGATCATCAAAAGTTACACTAAAGCAGAAATTTCCCGGGATGGGATAGTTGTTTAAAATTTTACTTTTTAGATTAAATCATCCATCCATTATCATTATATATTAGAGAATCAACCACTTATCCATCCTATTTATCAATTATTGGGTAACTGGTCCCATTATTTCCAGTCAGAGCCACCACACCAAACGGAAAAGGAGCTGCCTTTAAGGTCCGAACGAGGTGGTTTTCCTTGATGTTGTTGTAGCGATTTTTGAGGCATCAACACCCACCAAGGTGTTGGCATTATGGCACAGGTTTGGAGCTATGGCACAGGGGTTGTCCTTGATGGCAACTCACTTTGGTGACAGATCTCAGTTCGGGCTCTCAGAATGAAGGAAAAGGTATATACGCAGGTTCACCTAGACGAAGGCGCGTATACATGCGGGTTAGACGTTACAAAGGTGCGTATGCATATACACGCACTTTCACGCAAGGAAAAGCGCGTACATGTTGGAGAACTTACTTTTGGTCCGTGGTATTTAGTCCTTGGTAATTGAACCTATGGTTTTGGGCCATGGTATCTCGTCAAGAGTGTTGATCCCAAGTATTGGGTCCATGGTATTGTTTTGTTATGGTTTTGGACCGTGGTATTGTGGAAGGCCTAAGACTATAAAAGAGGAAGGAGATCATTTGGCAAAGCATGATCTGAATTATTGAATATCTGATAAAGTGCTAGATCTGAAATATTGATTGGGTTATGGTGCAGATCTGGATCTGAATGAAGGAGGAACCTTAGCGCAAAGAGAAGGATAAGTTCTATTGATGGGTCATAATCTTAAGGCTTGAATAATAGTATCTTTGTATGATTTTGATCCGTTATATGTGGCGCATGCTTGATCTATAAATCTGGTAATCTGGGTTAATTAAGGTCTGAATATTTGAAATTATCCTTTATAGATCTGTATGCAGGTTCAGTGAAGTGAAGGCGCATATACACACTGGTTCGGTGAATAAAAACAACGTATACGCAGGTTGGTCCAAACACGGAAGCGTATGCACACAGGTTTCTGGTTATTGAAGTAGTGTATATCCCTTGAGTTGTGTTCTAGCAGCTTCTGCTTATTGTTGCAGTGTTCTGGGTTCAGAATTTGGTGTGTGGTTACTGTTACTGTGTACAGCTGTCAGAGAAGTGTCTATTTGATTCAGTTCTAATTAGTGAAAAGGAGATTGGTTGATGCAGAAATACTTAATGATTGGTTGATGTTCATGGATCCAGTCTAAAAATTTATGAAACGTGGTCCCTGGAAGAAAGAGAAAGTTGTAGCCTTCTGTAGGCCAGCACCTACGTACTAGCATCTTGGCTAGTGCAAGAGCAAAGGGGGTTGTAGCTCCCTTCCAGGAGAAGCTGGAGAACGAGAGAGGGTTGTAGCTCTCTGCAGGTTGCAGCCTGTGTACTGGTAAAGGACTGCACCAGTACATAATCATTGTAAAAATAAGTTTCTAATTAAAGAAGATAGAGACGAATTGCAGCAGGTGGTTTTCACCCACATTGGGTTTCCACCTTATATCTTGTGTTCTTGTGTGTGATTGTCTTCTGCTTTGTTTCACTGTTTCTGGTTACTGTCTATTTGATTCTGATACACAGATTAATGATCAACATCTGTAAGATAAATTAAATTATAAGTTTGCATGGTATACGTGGGTTTCCTTATACGTAGTTGCATATATACGCGGTTTTCTCTAACTGAAGTAGCGTATATGATCTGGGTTTGAAAAGGAAATAATTTACTTGATAATACTGATTCACCCCCCCCCCCCCCCCCCCCCAGTATTATTTCCAACAATTGGTTTTAGAGCAGGTCTTTCTGAAGAAGCTTGATCGCTTGAAGGAAGATCCATCATCATGAGCAACTACGAGAGAGAAGCATCTATCAGGCCACCAATTTTTGATGGGACCAACTTCATCAATTGGAAGGTAAGAGTTACAACCTATCTTCAATCTCTTGGTACAGAAGTCTAGGATATCATAGATACAGGGTACACTTTTCCATCCACAACTCCTACAGATTCGGCTGGTAAGAAGCAATATAAAACAAATGCAAAGGCTATCAATCCTCTATTAGGATGTCTATCTCAATCAGAATTCGTCAAGGTTATGCAGTATAAATCCGCAAAAGAAATATGGGACAAGATTGTTCTGAGCTATGAAGGAGATGAACAGGTAAAATGAGAAAAACTTCAAACCCTCAGAATTCAGTATGAAAATCTTAGAATGCACAATGATGAAAGTTTGGCTAACTATTTCCTTCATGTAGATGACATTGTTAATTGTATGAAAAACTTGGGCGAAGAAATAAAAGAGGTTGTTGTAGTTGAAAAGGTTCTAAGATCTTTGTCCTCTAAGTTTGAATCTAAAGTTTCTGCAATAGAAGAAAAGGAGAATCTACGGAACCTTACCATGTCACAGCTGCATGGAATTCTGACTGCTTACGAAATGAGGAAAGGAGGACCATCAGACAGGAGAGAAGTTGCTTTCAAGGCTTCAGGCAAAGGAGATTACTATGAGTCAGAAGAAGAGGAAGAATCAAATTTTGTCAAGAACCTTCAACGGGGTGCTGGAAGATTCAGAGGTAAGTTACCTTTCAAATGCTTTTCTTGTGGAAGAGTCGGTCACTATGCTGCCAAATGTCCTCATAAAGATAAGCTTGACAAGGGTAAGGAACCTGTTAGATGGAACAAGAAACAGAATGTAAATAAGAAAAGCTATTACACTCATGAAGATAGTGATGGACTTTCAAATAGTGATGAAGATGAACAAGGTTGTAATTATAAACTTTTAATGGCTTTTGAAGATGATGATTTTGTGGATGCTATAGATGAAGAAGGTCTTTATGAAGAGATTTCTAGACTCAAAATTTGTTTAGAAGAGAAGAATGTGATCATAGATACTCTTCAATTACAACTTGCTGAAAAGGAAAAACATCATGAAAAGTTAGAATGTGAAATTGTGGGACTTAGAAAAGAGATGGAGAAAACAAAAGCTCTTAATCTTAGATTTGTTAAAGGATCTGACACTTTAGATGAGATTATCAAAGTGCAGCATTCTCCACTAATCAAGACAGGTTTGGGATATAATGAAGAAACAACTCAAGCGAAGAAACCATCTACTTCCAAAAGTTATCTTGATGCAGCAAGGAGAAGTGAACAAAGACCCAATGGAAATCACCAGGTAAATCAGGGACAATCCACATCAAGAATGAACAAAGACTACCAGGTAAATCAGGGCCAATCTACTTTAAGGACAAACAGAAGCTACAACCAGCCACATGTAAAACCTTCTCAATTTTCCTTAAGAATAGATGTCAATAGAAACTACAATCATTTGGCTGGTAGATTTGATAATCACAGGAGTTTCTTCAATGGCCAATGTTTCTCTTGTCATAGCTTTGGTCACAAAGAAGCTCAATGTGTTGCCTATAAGACAATGATGACTAGAGAAGCTCAAAAACAGAGGAGTATGACTGGGATCACGAAAAGAACCTACAATAACTTTTCTGCTCTTGAAAATGAGATAGAATGTTCTATTTGTAACAATTTTGGTCATGAATATTCTGAATGCAGGAGCAGGTTTTGGCAGACAACTCAGAAGGAGCAAACCTCAAGTGCCAAAACATGGAGAATGAAGGAACCACAATCAGAGAGATGTGGTATAGCTTTATATGCGGAAGGGCAGGAAAATCAATGGTACATCGACAGTGGATGTTCAAAACATATGACGAGTGATAAAGAAAAACTTCAGTCATATTGTGCCTTAGAGAAGGAGAAGAAGGTATCATTTGGAAATGACACCCCTGCATTCATAAAAGGTAAAGGTTCTGTTCAGTTGAAAGAAAGGGTCAAAGCTAGAAATGTTATGTATGTTGATGGCTTAAAACATAATCTACTGAGTGTCAGTCAGATGTGTGATCAAGGAACTGAGGTTATACTTTGATCAAATGGATGTAGTGTTCGTGATCTTGATACAGGAAAAACAATGATCAAAGTAATAACTCCAAATAATTTGTACATATTCAAACAAGGACAACATCAATGCTATCTAAGCAAGAATTATGAACACTGGCTATGGCACAGAAGATTGGGGCATCTTAGTTTCTCACAGATAAGGAAAGCATGCAAATACCAGGCAGTTCGTGGTCTCCCAGACAATACAATATGCAAATCGCGTCATTTTGGTAAGCAAACCAGAACTAAATTCCCTGAGAAGGAAGGATCAGCTAGCAGGCCACTTGAACTTGTCCATACTGATGTATGTGGTCCATTTAGGAAAAGGTCACCCCAAGGAGAAGAATACTTTATATTATTCATTGATGATTTTTCAGGATGTGTTGGATAGGACTTATGAAGCACAAGGATGAAGCCTTTGAAAAATTCAAATCATTCAAAGCCTTGGTGGAGAAAGAATTAGATCACAAAATCAAATGCCTTAGGTCTGATCAAGGAGGAGAATTTACCTCGAATGAATTTTTCTATTTTTGTGAAGAACATGGAATAAGAAGGGAATTCTCTACAGCTAGGACTCCTTAGCAAAATGGAGTAGTGGAAAGGATGAACAGAACGGTTCAACAAATGGCTCATGCTATGCTTGATGAGTCTGGAACTCCCGCAACCTTCTGGGGTGAAGCCGCATTTGCTGCAGTTGTTATTCTCAACAAGACAAATGTCCGGGTGAACAACACTCAAACTCCTCATGAGCTCTGGTATGGTGAGACTTTGGTAAAATGTTTCAAAATTTTTGGAAGCAAATGATATATCAAAAATAATGATGAAAATCTTGGCAAGTTTGAACCTAGAGCAGATGAAGGCATTCTTCTTGGTTACTCTCCCCATAGCAAAGCTTACAAGTGTTACAATAAAAGGCTTGGAAAAATTGTTGAAAGTATTGATGTGGTAGTTGATGAAGAAGGAAACATTCCTAGGCAAGTGAATTCCGAAGATTTCGAAGATGATGAGGACTATCCTTCAACATCAAATCAGACTTATGATGAAGAAGAAGCTCAAGAGGCACCAGAAGAACAAATAAGGATAGAAGATAAGACTCCATCCAGGTACGTTCAGAAGAATCATCCAGAATCTCAAATTTTGGGGCAGAAAGAGGTAGGTATACAAACAAGAAGAACAATTGCAGAAGCCTCAAGCTATTTGGCATTGCTCTCCTCCACTGAACCACAAAATGTAAAAGAGGCATGCAAAGATGAATGTTGGGTCAAGGCAATGGATGAAGAACTTGAACAGATTGAAAAGAATAACACTTGGGAGTTGGTTCCTAGACCAAAAGATAAGAATGTCATAGGGACAAAATGGATCTTCAAAAACAAGTGGAATGAAAATGGGGAAGTTATTAGAAACAAGGCCAGACTTGTTTGTAAAGGGTATGCTCAACAAGAAGGAATAGACTTTGAAGAAACTTTTGCTCCCATTGCTAGACTTGAGGCCATCCAAATGTTCCTTGCTCTCTCAAGCTTTCAGAAGTTCAAAGGATTTCAAATGGATGTGAAATCAACTTTTCTGAATGGAGACTTAGAAGAAGAAGTGTATATTAAGCAACCAGATGGATTCATCCTTGGAAATGATCCAAAACTTGTATGCAGACTTAAGAAGGCCCTCTATGGTCTTAAACAAGCTCCAAGGGCTTGGTATTATCATCTGGACAAATATCTTCATCAACAAGGTTTCTCAAAAGGATCAGCAGATAGCAATCTTTATATAAAAATTGAAAATAACAAATTGCTAATACTTGTTGTATATGTTGATGATATCATTTTTGGCAGCAATGAAGAAGCTATGAGTCAAAGCTTTGCCTTGGTGATGCAGAAAGAATTCGAAATGTCCTTGCTTGGAGAACTGACATATTTTCTTGGATTACAAATCCAACAAAATGAAGGCGGTATCTTTTTATCTCAAACCAAGTACCTCAAGAAAATTTTGAAGAAGTATGGCATAGAAGATTCGAAACCTATATGTACCCCTATGGTTACAGGATGCAGCCTCAGTGAAAATGATGAATCAGTAGCAATGCATCAACCAACTTATAGATCCATGATTGGAAGTCTTCTCTATTTAATAGGAACCTGACCAGACATCATGCATGCAGTAGGAATGGTTGGAAGATTTCAGGCAAATCCTAAGGAAACTCATCTTCAGGCAGTAAAGAGAATCTTCAAGTATCTTCAAGGAACTCAAAACTATGACCTGTGGTATCCAAGAGATACAGATCTCACTCTTCATGCTTATACAGATTCAGATTGGGCTGGAAGCGTGGATGATAGGAAAAGCACTAGTGGTGGTGCATTCTTTATGGGTTCCAGATTAGTATCTTGGTTCAGCAAGAAATAGAGTTCGATTGCTTTATCTACAACTGAAGCAGAATATGTGGTTATCGCATCTTGTTGCACACAAATCCTTTGGATGATGCAAACTTTGCAGGATTTTCAAATCACTTGTACTCCACCTATCTCCATCTTTTGTGATAATACAAGTGTTATCAGTATCTCAAAGAATCCTGTCATGCATTCAAAGACTAAGCACATACCAATCAAGTATCATTTTCTCTAGGAACAAGTGTTGGAACAAAAGGTTAAATTGGAGTATGTTCCCTCTAAGGAACAAGTTGTTGATATTCTCACCAAACCATTGCCCAGGGAAACTTTTGAATACCTCAGACAGAAGCTGGGAGCAGTTGATTCATCATCTTGCTGTTGAACCTTGTCTGTTTTAGAGAAAAATGGGTGTACGCGAGTTGCCTGAGGAGGATCCGCGTACATACGCCGGTTTATGCAGAGACAGTCGCGTATATGGCAGTTTGAAAGAAATCAGTGGGGACAAACTCTGGTTGAAGAAAGTATGATATGGGTCTGACAGAGATCATCTGGCACAGGTTTAGGGGGAGCAGATAAACTTCTGATAATGCATTATTGGCATTACATTAGAAGCTTTTTGCAGATCTTGCCTACAGTCAGGGGGAGCATGGTTAGCACAACAAAGCAGATATTTCAGCATGTACTCAGGGGGAGCACCACCCTTTGCCCTTGATGACAAATGGGGAGAATGACTTTGAGGATCTTGGGGTTGTCATCAAGTCCAAAGGGGGAGATTGTTGGCATTATGGCACAAGTTTGGAGCTATGGCACAGGTGTTGTCCTTGATGGAAACTCACTTTGGTGACAAATCTCAGTTCAGGCTCTTAGAATGAAGGAAAAGATATATATGCAGGTTCACCTAGACGAAGGTGCGTATACATGTGGGTTAGACGTTACAAAGGCGCGTATGCGTATACATGCACTTTCACGCAAGGAAATTGGAGAACTTAGTTTTGGTCTATGGTATTTAGTCCTTGGTAATTGAACCTATGGTTTTGGGCCATGGTATCTCATCAAGAGTGTTGATCCCAAGTATTGGGTCCATGGTATTTTTTGCTATGGTTTTGGGCCGTGGTATTGTGGAAGGCCTAAGACTATAAAAGAGGAAGGAGATCATTTGGCAAAGCATGATATGAATTATTGAATATCTGATGAAGTGCTAGATCTGAAATATTGATTGGGTTATGGTGCAGATCTAGATTTGAATGAAGGAGGAACCTTAGCGCAAAGAGAAGGATAATTTCTATTGATGGGTCATAATCTTAAGGCTTGAATAATAGTATCTTTGTATGATTTTGATTCGTTATATGTGGCGCATGCTTGATCTATAAATCTGGTAATCTGGGTTAATTAAGGTCTGAATATTTGAAATTATCCTTTATAGATCTGTATGCAGGTTCAGTGAAGTGAAGGCGCGTATACACGCTGGTTTGATGAATAAAAACAGCGTATACACAGGTTGGTCTAAACACAGAAGCGTATGCACACAGGTTTCTGGTTATTGAAGTAGCGTATATCCCTTGAGTTGTGTTCTAGCAACTTCTGCTTATTGTTGCAGTGTTCTGGGTTCAGAATTTGGTGTGTGGTTACTATTACTATGTACAGCTGTCAGAGAAGTGTCTGTTTGATTCAGTTCTAATTAGTGAAAAGGAGATTGGTTGATGCAGAAATACTTAATGATTGGTTGATGTTCATGGATCCAGTTTGAAAATTTATGAAACGTGGTCCTTGGAAGAAAGAGAAGGTTGTAGCCTTCTGTAGGCCAGCACCTACGTACTAGCATCTTGGCTAGTGCAAGAGCAAAGGGGGTTGTAGCTCCTGTTGGGCCGTTAATATGCCATTATTATTATCACTTTTGAACACTTATTCCACCCATTTCTATTATTCTTCATCATGTCATTTATTATAATTTATTATTTAAATCTATTTTATAAATGATTTATGCTCTTATGGATGAATATTATTTATTCTCCTTTATTTCTAATAAATTGATGATTATGCATGATTTTATCAATGATAGTTTTAATAAATCAGTTGTAACATTATTCACCATTTTTAGCCTCCAAGATAATTTCCAGATTGAAGATTTGATCATTAAAAGTGCCAACTCAGAAATTCGCTAGAATAAGAAGTGACGGTTTTGCGGTTGAGATTCTGAGAAAATGAAGCAGAATCTGGAAAATCCAGAACATGGGTTTTGTCCAGAACGGACCCAATTAACTTTAGCAAAGAATGGTTTGCCCAAATTCGGATTGTACTGGGAGAAATGCAGGGTTCTTTGAGCACGATTTTCTGAGATTTATTGTTGCGGCCGTCCTCCAAATCTCAGCTGCAAAGCCAAATTTGTCTGGTTCTTGTTGAAAGCTGGATGGAAAGATATCTTCTTGTTTATCAATTGGTTGGAAACAATCCAATTTTGTAATGTAAATCATGTTGTACTTATCTTTATTGTAACTGCTCTCTGATCTCTCTTTACTTAAATCAAAACAGAGATGAGAGAGGGGGATGATTTGGGGATGGCTAAGAGAATGGAGAATTGATGATTTGAATTAGAGATTCAGAAGCAAGGCTTCATGATAGGATAGGAAGAAGAAGGGATTGTTGCATGTGGTAATCCTCAAGCTTTTGCTATTTTAATGATTTCATAATTTGATGATTAATACATGATTTGGGAGTTGTTATTCATTCTGTTCATCTGAAGTAACCCAGCAGCATCCGCTGGCGGCTAAGGGCCCAGCCTCTGGTGGAGTACGTTGCTGCTGCTATTGTATATTATATTATTTTGTTTTATGTGTGGTTTGCTTATCAGTTTTACTTGGTAATCTGGTATGTTCTATTATTTTACATCACAGCTCTGTCACGTAATCTCATTTTCTCAGACAGAAATATCATATTGATTTTGCAACGCATTGTTGTTCCTTTAAGTGCTGATATAAATGGTTTTTACAGGATACCGTTGCTATTCAATTATGGAATGTCTGTGTTGTAACATTTGACCATTGGTATTATTGAATTCATCTTAGAAATTATATTTCCTTGCAATTGTTGAATCTATGAACATTGCTGTTCCATTCTAAAAGACAATCGTATTATTTATAACTAAGACTGACAAGTGGATTACCAAGATCAGATTGCTATTGAGGTGTGTCGTGTGTTAAGTTATGCATTTGTATTTGACTTTCCATCGTTCTTTCATATTCATTATTAGTTGATGGTGTTCTATTTCTGCGTGTTGTTTGATTTCAATTGCTGGTCTATTTCAAGATTGCTGATTTGTTGTTTCATTTACTTGCCATTTCATCAAGGACGATCTCAGGCTGTAGTGAGCCCCAGCATCTGCTACCTAGCTCCCAGACCTCGGATTTGTTCTCATCAGTTATGAAAAGGATGGGTTATTGCTACCGAACCTTCGACTGATGCAATGCTTGGTGTGATTTAGCCTTTTGAAGTAGTTAAGTTGTAGACATGCACCCATTTACTTTGTTGTTCATTTCTATTGATTAATTGCGCTAGTTTGCTTTTAAAGGGTTTTCCTAGTTTACTTTCAATGGCAGCTTAAGTTCAAGTTCAATTTCCTTTTGATTGCTTTAAAGCAGGAATGTCAACTGTAGAGAACATTGGTTATTGCTTCCTCGTTCCCAGATTGATTGTCTTGTTCCGGTTTGATTTCAATTGCATCAATCTCTAGAGGAATGAGTTATTGCTACTGTATCCTCAATTGATGTTTGCTGAGTGAATAGTTGGATTTCAGAGCATTTGAGTTTATGTTATTGTTAGATTTCTTTTCAAGCATTCATTTACTTTTGGGTTTTAAGCACTATACTACAAAACATTACTCTTGAGTAAATAGCCACCTCAGACTGAGTACACTCTTGAAATAAAAAGTCGTCCCTGGGTTGATAATTAATGTGAAGGTAATTAGGAGTTCAAAAGACACCTTTTTATCGCTCCACATTTTGGCGCCGTTGCCGGGGAGAGTGTAGCCATTTCTAAAGAGTAGTGTGGATCTGATGAGTGCCTACTAGGGAAGAGTTGGATCTTAAAAACGGAAGGTAAGAACCTGCGTGCGGAGCATGTAAAAGCCCTGCTCCACTGTCCGCTTTCCTAACAGATTTGCTGTTGCT
The DNA here is from genome assembly GCA_031772625.1 of Pinus tabuliformis. Taxonomy (NCBI): domain Eukaryota; kingdom Viridiplantae; phylum Streptophyta; class Pinopsida; order Pinales; family Pinaceae; genus Pinus; species Pinus tabuliformis. The sequence goes on from CM062813.1 coordinate 138,752,332, forward strand.
TTGTTGGGTAGAAATAGATGTTTGAATTTTTGTGTAAATGATTAGGGAAAAAAATAGAAATTTGGAAAAACATGATTTCACTCAAGTGGTGATGTAAGCACCACCCATTTCACTAACCGATTGACAGGAACATTTGAAGAAGGAGCCTCGAAGAAACACATGAAAAACATCTTATATTATGGTAAGAAATGGCTCACGTTTCTACTTTTGAATTTCCTATCAAAGATCAAGGAGGAGTGACACAAATGCACATAATTCCCCCGTCTTTACCAAATTTTCATGGTTTAGCAAATGAAGATCCAGATACATTCTTATTTGAGTTCGAAATACTTTGTAGAGGATATGATTATTGTACTAATGATCAAAGATTGAAAGTGTTTCCTCTTACTCTAAAAGGAGCAGCTCTCCGATGGTTCATGAGCATAGGTGGGAATTGCATCCAAACAATGGGAGGACATGAAGAACATATTCTTGAAGAAGTACCAAGACTATTGCAAAGCCAATGAAAATATTTCGATATGATACAATGGGAAGATGAAAGTTTGGAGGATTACGTAGATCGATTTCATTATAACCTTCAAAAATCAAAACATAAGCATTTGGAAAAAGAGATCTTAAAAACACTCATTCTTAAAGGAATCAAAGATGAATTTTTAGAACTCTTAAATCTGATAGGAAAAGGTGATGTTTTTCAGTTATCATATGATGATGTTTGTGAGTTGTGCATAAGGTATTCAAGAGGAATCTCCAAGGCTGGTAAGAATCCTAGAGATGTTTTTTCTTTGTTTTCCAAATCTGCTACAAGAATAGGAGAGCCGAAATCAATGATTTATTTGAAAATTTTAAAGTTGATTTCATTAGCTCTCTAAGCTCAAAATTGGATGTTTTGCAGGTTCATAAAAATGAAGAATTTGATGAAGTGTTTTGCCCTCATGACCGAAATGAGTAGCCCATAGATGGTTACTCTTCCTTATCTAAGATGGAAGTATCATATCAAAGAGGTGAGGAAGCTGCAACAAGGTCAAAACCATGAAATCATGGCCTACAGGTATGGTTCAAAACACTTCTTCTCCATTCTCTTACTTGCACAATCCATTATGGAATACTCATGTTCTAGGGCAGCCATGTCAATTTCAATATAACCACCAATCTTGTCTACAAGTTTGGCACGGTTCACCTTATGATTACATGACTACTCTCCCTCATCTTGTAGCGCAAGCACATTCTCCATATTCTCCACCACCTCTTCCACAACATCTTGCTTGCCCATCAAATTTATCCACTCAACCCAACCAACCACATCATCACAATGCTCCATTCCTTACACATTTTCCTGCTCAACTAATTCCACACCCTCACCACAATAAACCAGTACAACATGCTTACAATGTTGAACTGCCAAATTTACCCATCCTTCCCACCCATACTATCTCACATGCACCAATGGAGAAAACTTGCAATAAGATTCAAAATGTTTCAAATTCAAAAATTGTAGAAGTTATGGAAGAAAATGAAGTTTCTTTTAGTATGCATCAACAAGTCATTTTAAAAGCCCAAGAACTTCATGGTATGATGGATATGAGAAATCAAGAAAGTAACGGATACATTGAAGATTGGTTTCACTCCATCATTTGTTTGCAACATTGCTCCATACTTCCACAATTTTTGACATCATCTTTTCAAGGGAAGTTGGCTTCTCATACCCTAATTTTCATTAATATGCATTTTTCAAAGTTGGGTATGTGCATACATGAAGCCCTATTTCGAGAATGGTTCCACTGGAAGTACTCATATACGTAGTCATATTCATTTTTCAAATCAAAATAGGTTAGTGTAGAAAATAAAATAAATAAGGGAATAAATAAATGCATTTTGTTTTTCCATGTAAAACTAGTTGTTTTTTTGTTGCAACATGTTATGCAAATCAACATCGGTGATAATTTTTTAAATAATTTGTGTATGTAGATGAATCATAATGGAAATAATAAATTCTACAAACTCTCATTTTTATTTTTATCACCAATTTGAAAAAATGCTTGAATATCATTTTTTTTGGCTTGCGGGCTTTATGAAATTTCTGGAGAAACAGTCGGGACAATCATGTTTTGAGGGACCAAAAGTGAATATTTTTAAAACCTGTTTCTACCCTAGGTATCCCTTGATGTCTACTTTCTAACCCAATTTGAATCACTCAATTTGGATTTGAAACGAAAAAGTTAGAAATAAAACATTGACAGGGTGTCTAGTGGGCAGCTCAGGAACAGAGTTGGGACAGTCAGTTTTCGGAGGCCTAAATGAATGAATTTTAAAAAACTGTTTCTATGATAGATTACCCTATGAATCTAGTTCACAATTCAATTGGAATCACTCATTTTTGATATCGTATGGGGAAGTTATGATCAAAATACTGACTGTCTATCGTAAATCAGCACCCTTAAAACTATGTCTTTCCGGTTGTTCCTTACAATATTTTACCTATCAATTCTTCTTGTCTTCAAAACCTGTTTCTATTGGAGATAAATAAATGAATCTATTTTCATTTTCAATTTGAATCATTCGAATCCGACATCAAACGAAAAAGTTACGCTTGAAATATCAACTGTTGGTCTAAGCCGGGTAATCGACAATGACTCTATTATGCAGGTTGTTCTAACTAAAATTGACATATCATATCATTGAATCTTTAAAACCTATTTCTACTGGAGATAAACCTTTGAATTAGCTCTCATTTGCCTTTGGAATCACTCAATTTTGATGAAAAACAAAGAAGTTGTGATTAAAACACCGCTGGTTAGTATGGTCGACCACTGCTCTCCCGCAGGTGACAAATAAATTTTACTTTGTTATTTTCTCTGTGGATTTGTTATATATAGTAACTACTTGTTAGTTTTTTGCATAATTCTTGGATTAGGGGAGCCCGCGCACCTCTCTTTCTCCATGATTTAATGTTTTATTGCAGGTAGATACTCGTTTTTTGCAGGTCTTGGGAAAATAAAGAAGGTCAATTTATGGATGAGTGATTTTTGAAAGAAATTTTAAATGAAACAAAGGAATTTCATCCAACTCATTACCCAATGGATTCATAATAGAAGAAATGAAGAATTGATTTCCATTTGAAGATTCGTGTCTTGTCACTGTTGCCAAAACATTTTTCAAAGAGATCATTTTTTTTACATAACATCATAGCTGTTGTAACTTAATTTACTTATTTACATACTGTTTTTTAAATAAAATGTTGTTTCCTTTCTGATTTCTCTTATATTTTTTGTTTCAGGTGTTGCTTCATTCAAACTGTGACCCATCCTCAGCATCAATACAGTGAACAGCTAATTCATTCTTTGCGTGCTTGCATTTCATGCTTGTGCATTTTGTCGTTCCTTTTCCACGGTTCATTTTGTCGTTCCTTTTCCACGGTTCATTTTGCCGTTCCTTTTCCACAGTTCATTTTGTTGTTCCTTTTCCATGGTTCATTTTTGCTGTTCCTTTCCAAATGGAACAACACTTCTACACTTTCACGTTTTGCTGTTCCTTTCTGAATGGAACAGCACTTCTGCACTTTCGCTTTTTGCTGTTCCTTTCCAAATGGAACAACACTTTCACGTTTTGCTGTTCCTTTCCGAATGGAACAACACTTTTGCACTTTCATGTTTTGCTGTTCCTTTCTGAATGGAACAGCACTTTTGCACTTTCACGTTTTGCTGTTCCTTTCCGAATGGAACAGCACTTCTGCACTTTCACTTTTTGCTGTTCCTTTCCAAATGGAACAACACTTTCATGTTTTGTTGTTCCTTTCCGAATGGAACAACACTTTTGCACTTTCACGTTTTGTTGTTCCTTTCCAAATGGAACAACACTTTCACGTTTTGTTGTTCCTTTCCGAATGGAACAACACTTTTTCACTTTCATGTTTTGTTGTTCCTTTCTGAATGGAACAACACTTTCACGTTTTGCTGTTCCTTTCCGAATGGAACAACACTTTTTCACTTTCACGTTTCGCTGTTCCTTTCTGAATGGAACAACACTTTTGCACTTTCACATTTTGCTGTTCCTTTCTGAATGAAACAGTACTTCTGCACTTTCACGTTTTGTTGTTCCTTTCTGAATGGAATAGCACTTTTGCACTTTCACGTTCTGCTGTTCCTTTCTGAATGGAACAACACTTTTGCACTTTCACGTTTCGCTGTTCCTTTTCGAATGGAACAGCACTTCAGCACTTTTAGTTTTTGTTGTTCCTTTTCCAAAGGAACGACACTTTTCATTTTTGCTGTTCCTTTTCCAAAGAAACAACACTTGTGTTTTTGCTGTTCCTTTTCTAAAGGAACAACACTTTTAGTTTTTGTTGTTCCTTTTCCAAAGGAACGACACTTTTCATTTTTGCTGTTCCTTTTTTTTGCTATTCCTTTTCCAAAGGAACGACACTTTTAGTTTTTACTGTTCATTTTTCCAAAGGAATGACATTTGCATTCTCACACTTTTTTTGTGTGTATTTTTGTTTTTTTGTGTGCATTTCCTTTGTTGTTTCCTACAATGAACACCACTTTTTGAGTGTTTTTGTTGTTCATTCAAAAGAGCAATGCTTTGGGATTATTTTCGAGAGCAACCCTTCCTTCTTCTTGTGGGATTATTCCTAATTCATCTCAACCACATTTTAACTGACTCCCTTTTATGGCATGAAGTACACTACTTTTATGAGGACAAGAATTATGGATCCTTTTGAAGCAAAGTTAATATCATTCATGTTATGATCTTTAACATGACAACTCCTTGATGATAGTTTTTTTTTAAAAAGGGACACAATTATTTATATATTACTTTACTGCATTGTTTCCTGCTGTACATGATACTGATTGATCATCTTAATACCATGTTGGTTCCACCCTTCCTGGATATAATCTTCTCTGTCTGTAATAAATGAGATTATGGGTATATTTTTTATATTGACATGTTCAACTTCTTCCGCCATCCCCGCTCTTAAGGAGTACTGAGCCTCCCTCTTTTTATCATAAAAATATGTAATAACAATAAAATTTTGTTCGCAGATGGAGGATAGGGGGTCTCATTACGAGCCAGCCTACCATGTTCATAAGGTTGTAACAAAGTGACATTCCCATTATGGCCACCACACCAGGGTTATGATCCATTGGATAGCCAAATTATCCTTGGAACAGGAGGTCTCATCACGAGCCGGCCTGATCACTTTTGCTACATCCCAGTGAATGGCAGTGTGATTATCTGGTTACCACGCCAGCACACTGATCTCTTCTGTAGAATAGCACTGTAACTCTCCATTTATAAATTGAGGATCCTGGCTCATATGGGTTAAAAAGCAACCCTGCCGAGGCTATGGATGCCTGCTGGCAGCAGCGGCTCTGCTTATGGTATTGAAGTTATATCTTATCGTCAATTATTACTATAATACCCTTTTCTTATTTTTTCTTTTTATCAGAGAAGTTATTTCCTTAACTTTTTCCCCCTGTTTTGAACCTTTACGCATGAGAAATTGTTTTCCGATCAATCACATCATTTTCAGCTAGAATATCGTCAGCAAAGCATCTTTTTAGCATATTGTTGTCCTTTTTCATTTTGCATAAACTATCATCAATCCAAAGCGTCCTATCTCTTATTCATAACTATCTTTACACACTTTTCTCTCAATATAACCATAACTTTCACTGTCCTATCATTGATAAGTGTACTCTGCTTCATTTACTGATATATTGTTCATTCCATTGCCTTACCGTCAGCACCACCCCTTTCATATGCTTTATGGTTATGGAACCCATTTTCCAATTGGAGGGGGGAATGTATGCATTATGGGATTGCATGCGATATGATTACTGCACTTTGCCATACCTTGTTGATTTGACAACATATTAGTATTGCATGTATACATAAGTTTTTCTAATTGAAATTTTGCATGCATCTTATCTGTTGCTATTCAAAGCTAACACTATGGATTCAAGAACATTGTATGCAAAATAGTGCTTTGTTTACAGGAGAACAACAAGTATGGGCAAAATTCTATTCGTAGCATGACCACACTATTGCACTTAACAGAAGAGGCTCGCGAATGTGAACAATTCTTCAGACATGGTGTGCTTACCTAGATTCCACCTTTTGCATCACTTTCCGCACCCACTCAGCTTCAACAACTGCCAATCCATATATGTCATTTCACATTTTTCTTTTTGGAGGTAAAACTCGAGGTAAAATAGCATAATTTTCTAATTTATTACGAATTTAGGAGAATTTAATGAAAATCCATTTTGAGCATTATTTATCATCCTTCATTTCACATCTTTACCACTTCCCCTTTTTCAGCAGCATATCATTTCCGAGTGTGGGGGAGTGTTCCTTCATTTCTTTCTTATGACCATGTCATTCATATTCTTTATCATCCATTGCTATTCTTATTCATTCTCAACACCTCCCTTATTCCATGTTGTTTTACACCAAGCATAGAATTCAACAGATAGTAGCAACCACCTCTATTTGTTTTCTAGCATCGCATGAGGGCATGCTAATTTTTCAAAGAGGGGGAGGAATTGCTACGCATGATGGATGTTTTCTATTTTCTTTCTCATTTAAGGCATACAATTTCAGTGTAGAAATTGATTTCCATAATATTTTTAAAACTATGAACTCAATTCTTGTGATCTTTAGGAAACACAGACATACTATTAAAATACACATACCTAGATAAATTCAAGATAGATTGGTTCATAAAATTTCGGAAATCATGCACTCTCACCTACAGCCATTTTGTTTATATCTCATGATCTGTGCATCAAAACAGTCCGATTTTTGGATCATAAAGGCATTCATATATTATAAATTTACTTGCCAAATTTCAACAAAAGATGGGTTGTAGTTTTTGAGAAAATGGTTAATGAAGTTTGTTGTTACTTATATCATATTTTGTTGCAACTTCATATATACATAAATTGAATGTCAATGTAAAAATTGTTATGCCTTCATCAAGATTACTAAAAGTGAATATTCATTAATTAAGGAAGAATTCATTTGTTCTATCCATTTCATGAGCTGAGATGAACGTATTTTTTTATTGCTTGGTTAACACATGGGTTTTTGTCTTTGGGTTGCATGAGGACATGTAATATATTCAGTTTTCGTTGCATGAGGACATGCAACATATTGAGTGTGGGGGTATGTTGGGCCGTTAATATGCCATTATTATTATCACTTTTGAACACTTATTCCACCCATTTCTATTATTCTTCATCATGTCATTTATTATAATTTATTATTTAAATCTATTTTATAAATGATTTATGCTCTTATGGATGAATATTATTTATTCTCCTTTATTTCTAATAAATTGATGATTATGCATGATTTTATCAATGATAGTTTTAATAAATCAGTTGTAACATTATTCACCATTTTTAGCCTCCAAGATAATTTCCAGATTGAAGATTTGATCATTAAAAGTGCCAACTCAGAAATTCGATGGAATAAGAAGTGACGGTTTTGCGGTTGAGATTCTGAGCAAATGAAGCAGAATCTGGAAAATTCGGAACATGGGTTTTGTCCAGAACGGACCCAATTAATTTTGCGCAAAGAACGGTTTGCCCAAATTCGGCTTGTACTGGGAGAAACGCAGGGTTCTTTGAGCACAATTTTCTGAGATTTATTGTTGCGGTCGTCCTCCAAATCTCAGCTGCAAAGTCAAATTTGTCTAGTTCTTGTTGAAAGCTGGATGGAAAGATATCTTCTTGTTTATCAATTGGTTGGAAACAATCCACTTTTGTAATGTAAATCATGTTGTACTTATCTTTATTGTAACTGCTCTCTGATCTCTCTTTACTTAAATCAAAACAGAGATGAGAGAGGGGGATGATTTGGGGATGGCTAAGAGAATGGAGAATTGATGATTTGAATTAGAGATTCAGAAGCAAGGCTTCATGATAGGATAGAAAGAAGAAGGGATTGTTGCATGTGGTAATCCTGAAGCTTTTGCTATTGTAATGATTTCATAATTTGATGATTAATACATGATTTGGGAGTTGTTATTCATTCTGTTCATCTGAAGTAACCCAGCAACATCCGCTGGCGGCTAAGGGCCCAGCCTCTAGTGGAGTACGCTGCTGCTGCTACTGTATATTATATTCTTTTGTTTTATGCGTGGTTTGCTTATCAGTTTTACTTGGTAATCTGGTATGTTCTATTATTTTATATCACAGCTTTGTCACGTAATCTCATTTTCTGAGACATAAATATCATATTGATTTTGCAACGCATTGCTGTTTCTTTAAGTGCTGATATAAATGGTTTTTACAGGATACCATTGCTATTCAATTATGGAATGTCTGTGTTGTAACATTTGACCATTGGTATTATTGAATTCATCTTAGAAATTATATTTCCTTGCGATTGTTGAATCTATGAACGTTGTTGTTCCATTCTAAAAGACAATCGTATTATTTATAACTAAGACTGACAAGTGGATTACCAAGATCAGATTGCTATTGAGGTGTGCCGTGTGTTAAGTTGTTATGCATTTGTATTTGACTTTCCATCGTTGTTTCATATTCATTATTAGTTAATGGTGTTCTATTTTTGCGTGTTGTTTGATTTCAATTGCTGGTCTATTTCAAGATTGCTGATTTGTTGTTTCATTTACTTGCCATTTCATCAAGGACGATCTCAGGCTGTAGTGAGTCCCAGCATCTGCTACCTAGCTCCCAGACCTCGGATTTGTTCTCATCAGCTATGAAAATGATGGGTTATTGCTACCGAACCTTCGACTGATGCAATGCTTGGTGTGATTTAGCCTTTTGAAGTAGTTAAGTTGTAGACATGCACCCATTTACTTTGTTGTTCATTTCTATTGATTAATTGCGCTAGTTTGCTTTTAAAGAGTTTTCCTAGTTTACTTTCAATGGTAGCTTAAGTTCAAGTTCAATTTCCTTTTGATTGCTTTAAAGCAGGACTGTCAACTGTAGAGAACATTGGTTATTGCTTCCTCGTTCCTAGATTGATTGTCTTCGTTCCGGTTTGATTTCAATTGCATCAATCTCTAGAGTAATGAGTTATTGCTATTGTATCCTCAATTGATGTTTGCTGAGTGAATAGTTGGATTTCAGAGCATTTGAGTTTATGTTATTGTTAGATTTCTTTTTCAAGCATTCATTTACTTTTGGGTTTTAAGCACTATACTACAAAACATTACTCTTGAGTAAATAGCCGCCTCAGACTGAGTACACTCTTGAAATAAAAAGTCGTCCATGGGTTGATAATTAATGTGAAGGTAATTAGGAGTTCAAAATACACCTTTTTATCGCTCCACAGCTCCCTTCCAGGAGAAGCTGGAGAATGAGAGAGGGTTGTAGCTCTTTGCAGGTTGCAGCATGTGTACTGGTAAAGGACTGCACCAGCACATAATCATTGTAAAAAGAAGTTTCTAATTAAAGAATATAGAGACGAATTGCAGCAGGTGGTTTTCACCCACATTGGGTTTCCACCTTATATCTTGTGTTCTTGTGTGTGATTGTCTTCTACTCTGTTTCAATGTTTCTGTTTACTGTCTATTTGATTCTGATACACAGATTAATGATCAACATCTGTAAGATAAATTAAATTATAAGTTTGCATGGTATACGTGGGTTTCCTTATACGTAGTTGCGTATATACACAGTTTTATCTAACTGAAGTAGCGTATATGATCTGGGTTTGAAAAGGAAATAATTGACTTGATAATACTGATTCACGCCCCACCCCCCCCCTCTCAGTATTATTTCCAACACAAGGGGGGAGTCAACAATGAGACAAAGGAATACATACCATGAAATAAAAAATATTGGGAGTAGCCATGGTCATCCACACCAACGAGGATTTAGGAGTCATTTTCACAAAAAACCACAAGCCCACATGGATTTACATAGTTATAAGGAACACCCTTTGGGCTTACATGGCATGGAAACAAAAATTGGAGCACCCTTGCTAAAACAGGGGTAACAACACCCACCAATTAGGAATAAGAGTCAAAGGTACTCTCTCCTCTTGACCAAACCCATAGAATACAAGCGTTTAATTCGATAGGCTAAGGCCTGCTGGAGTCAAAGAATTGATAAATCTTTGAAACCATCACGAGGTGGAAAGTATGAAGTAACCAATAGAAACTAACACTATATGAGGGATGGGTAGGAACTAAAATGTGGAATCAAGATTTATATTATTCAAAATGTCAATTCAAGACTGACCTATCAATGATTAAAAACATTTCACGGGGAATTCTCAATAACTTGGTAGAGGCTTTACAAAGACATATCAATAAATGTTGAAATTTGAGAGCAATAGAGAATTTATAGACGTGATAATTACTTGTGACTATTTATTTGCATGTTTTTTCATTTATTATTTACTTATTTCATTAGGTCATTAAGAAATTATACATATGCAATACATAAAATAAAAGAGACACTAGAAATTATGCCAAAGGTCAGGGAAAAACCACAAGGGGAAAACTTGTCAATCATTTCCTTATAAATAATTCATTAATAGGAGAAATCCAAGTCAAACTAATCAGAGTTTCAAGTGCCAATTCATCTCTCCTTCTCTTTCACAATTATGTCAATACGTTTGATCACCAAATGCCACATTTCTATCCAATTATAATAAAGAAACTCGCCTCATCATCTCTGAAACTCACCTCATATGTCCACTAGAACCATCACAGAACTCGCATCAAGAATGCATCATCACATAATAGAAACTTTGCATCACATAGAACCTTGAATCTTTGTGTATTACAGATGATAGGGGCCTTAAAAATACTTGCATTGTTATAGAGAAGACGCCTCAAAAAACTACCACAAGTAACTCACATATATCTGCTTTAGGATCTGCCATAGAAGTTCAGTTATATGTGCATTAAGAATGTATGCCACAAACTTGAATTTGTCTTCCTCAAGAAGCTTTGTATTCTACCTCAAACATATGAATTTCTCACCACAAATCATTTTCGAATTGTGTGCCAAATTATGGAGGATAGGTGCTAATTTATAGTTGTTTGACCATATGAAGAGACACATCTTATGGGATGGATGACTTGTCCAACTAAAGGGTTGACTTGGAAACTTGGACAGAAACTTTCAAAAATTCAAATTTTACTTTTTTTTCACAGGGTCATGAAGAACATTCCCTTTTGAATTTATCTTTTGACAAAAAATAAAGCATGAAGAACATGCTTGATAATAAATAATAATAATAATAATAATTTTCTTCTTTTTGTTTTTATATAAAATGCATATTGACACAAGTACAATGATAATTATGAAAATCTAACCTAGTTACATTTTCAAAACTCCCTCTTAACTAGGGAGATATTCATAGTGACTTATCAAGATATTCTCAAGTTGATAACTTCTATAAGAAAGTATCTAGATTAATAAGAATCAATGATGATTTACATCATCATACCCAGCATTGTCAAAATAGCAAGGCCTTAGCAAACACACTCTATCTCTCCATTAGATCAAAGCACAATGCTATGGGGCATACATTTGGACACATACCCTACCTAGATGTTCTGAAGGTATAACCTCACAATACCATTTCCTAATCGGGAGTGGCCAAACCATTAGAAATGGTGGATAACACTATCGAGAGTGAAAAAACATGAAGAAATGACCAAAAACAGAGCTATCGACGACTTGGACAGTGATGCACAGGAGCCATCAGATCCGGCCAATCAACAGTCCAGATCTGATCGACATATCGCAATTAGCGGAAGCTATTGGAGGCTATCAGAGGCTGCCACATAAATATTGCGATAGCGGTCAGCGTGGTCAACGAGGACTGTCAATCAAGCTCGCATATCGATGGCCCGAGTTAACCCATGATATCGCGTCGGAGAAACACACGGGAGTGCTTACCAACGGCCCGGGACTTGCAATATGCGATTGCGACAAGTCACATCATAATATCACATCAGAGCAGTACAACGGAGCGTGGATATATCTATATCTATATATATATATATATATATATATATATATATATATATATATATATATATATATATATATATATATATATATATATATATATATATATATATAGATGCGATGCGATGGCTGGACCCGATGGAATTATTAACCAAATTTAATATATATTGAGTTTCTTAAAACGACATTTTTCTATGTATTTTCGTTAAATAAACGAAAAGCGAAGGGAATGCGCCGATGCAATGAAATCGGACTCGAAAGGGTTTGTAAATGCAATTGCATAACATTTCAAGTCCGCCATAAAGACATTTTGTGATGTTTTCAATGATTTAATGTATTTTTCAAATACAAAGGGAAACCACGAAATGAGTGGGATTTCGGGCGAGCCATAGGCAGTAAGTGGTTTTGGTCGGGCTCTGCCCGAGCCCATACACTAGCTGCCACATGGCTAGGCACCGGAGAGAAAAAAACCACCCTTTTCGAGTGGGTAATCCCCGTGCGTGTTAGCCACCCGAAATCAATAATAATTGTTGATCAATGATTACTTGCGATGGTGCTCGAAGACGGATCCAAAAGGATATAAGGTGAAATTAATGATTTTTGAAGTTCGATAGACTGAATTTGGGTATATTTTTACAGGTTTTCTGTGTATTCTCTGTGTAAATAGAGGATGACCATTTTTGGGATTTCAAAGGCACCGATGGTCCATTCCGTTATAGAACAAGTGGCCACCATCCCTGAAGGTGTTTAGCAATGATTGCTAACACTCAGAAGGGGGATTTGAGCGGACAGAGGCCGGAAGCCAGAGAGCCCAGAAGAGGAAACAAACAAACGGCACATATTGGCTTTAAAAGCCACAAAATGATAGAGACAAAGGCAAGCAGTGCTGAGACAGAGAGAAAACAGAGACAGAGAGCGAGTCTGTGTACTCAGAGAGACTTGAGGGATTCAAGTAAACTCATGTTGTTTTGTATTTGTGTGTTGAGACTCAAATTGAACTTAGTTTTGTAAAAATCTTCTCTTGAAGACATAATAGAGAGGTCACCACTGAAGGCTGGACCAGGAGATGTCGCCTAGGAGTTTTGGGTGAACTCCATATTAAACTTGTTGTGTTTATGTGTGTTTGTATATTATGTTTTTTAACTGCTTCCTTGTCTATGTTATTCGTAATCTTATCGATCCATTGCACTAAGTAATATGGGCAAATCCATGCATATAAGTTTGTAATACCTTAAAAGTAATCTAAGATCTTCATTTTCAGATCATCCCTCAAAGATACCTTTTCCTTCCCCACGTGATGTTGCAACTCAAATGACAATATATCTACCTAATTGAAATCTTTACCACATATAACCACCATATTGAGCATATATACCAGTTCTCCCTAAACACCTCAACATTCTTCTACCCATGAAACCGACAACACATGGCAATCAGATACTGATGAATGTCTCTGTGAATCTTGGTTGAATACACTACAGATGGGTAGTAACAAAACTTAGTAGGCTCTCAATGCCAAGATTTGATGATGTCACTTGTGTCAAGGTCATCACGTCTGATGTATATGTCATCATTTTCATATTCTGTGGGCCTAAGCATCTTGCAGAAGTTTTCATGTCTTCTCCATGATAGGTGGAAAGATGACCGCCACTCTCACTACAAAGAACAAGATGATAGTCATCCATATGTGTAATGATCCACTCAATCACTTCTACACAGGGGATGACCAGGAATCTCCATGCGATCCTATGCATCCTGGACCACTTGATATTGATATATACTTCCAATCCCTCCAAGTTCTCTAGAAATGTTTTATGCGTGAATGTGTGTTTTATGTAGCTCTATGTGGCCTATATAGACTTTTCGATGAAGCATTGTGTGTCTACATATATAGGAATGATTGGCTTGTTAGCTTCAATTGCTTCCTTAGTGCTTGCTTCTGAGACTTCTTTAGAGGCCATTTTATGTGGAGTCATGGCTCCAATAGATGATGAAAGAGTGATAATACTTGTAGCTCAAACACCTATTTGTGGAAACACACTCATGATGACAAGACTAGCTTTATGAAACTAATTATGTAGCAATATCTTATAAAATGATATTCAAAGAGCCATTAAAGTAATGTGAATATAAATCTATCAATGACAACACATAATTACTTGCATGCATAAGAAAATAGGCATGCAAAAAATGAGGGCTCACTTTAAAAGTATGAAGGGGGGTCAAGGGTCATTTAGGGCTTTTTAGTGTGCTCATGCACTCAAGAAAGGGAAATAAAACCTCAAGGGTGCACTAGAGCACTCTGAAGGGACTAAGGAGTGAACCTTTAGGCCTTCAAGCCTTCATGTTGCACTCATGTATTCAAGGAGACAGAGAGGGCACACTGGTACACTTTGAAGGGACAAAGGAACAAGCCTTCGGGCCTTCAGGGTGTGCTCATGGGAAAGGAGGGTGCACTAGCACACGCTGAAGGGACAAAGGGAACTCACTCAAGCCTTCGAGGTGCGCTCATGAGCTCAAGAAGGGTGCAATTCTTCGTGGTGGAGGAGTGCGCTCACTGAGGGAAACTCGATTGTTTTGGGTGCATTTTTCAGAGTTGATTGGGCTTCAGGTTCCAGAAGTGCGCTCTTCCTAGGGATGGATCAAGAACAAGTCTAACAGAAAGATTTCATGATGATAATGAGAATAAGAAGGATCTACAAGATTTTATGGATGTTGTGGCAATCATGGTGAGAATGTGAAAAACTGATGAATGTGCAGAGTTTCAACATGTGACAACAAATTAACACTTGCAAAAACAAGATTGAACATAAACGCCAGTAAATAAACTGAAAAAAAATGAAACACAATCAAGGAAAGCAAGATCGACAATGAAATCATGAAAGGAAATGAATAGATTCTATTGAGAAATGGAAACAAGAAATTCCAGTTTAATTTGTCCTTGAACTAAACTTAGAATTAAAATCGAATTATATTCTCATAACAACTTGTCAATAGTTAATTATGTTTAATTGACTTAATTAGCATAGGAATTTCATGTTGGAAGTATTTTTGTAGTCATGTATATGTTCTCCCTAAATTTTAAGGGTCTAGGATGAGTTTATTTGAGTTGTAATTAGATAACTCAGTTTGACTGAGTTATAGATAATTAAACTAGCTCTAATTGCTTGTGGAACTAGTAGAGTTCTAGTAGTGAGCCAGTGTATTGGTGCATCCTCAATGCTACTCTAGATAATTGAGGATTCCCTCCTGAGAAACTCATGCATGCCAGTTCAGAGAAAGACCTAGTTGAGACTAGAGTGCAGGGGCAGTGTACTATTAGTTGTAGAATGATCTGAGTTGTACAGATCATGCATGCAATTAGAAGAGGGCCTAGATTTGGATTGCACAGTTATGGAAGAAGGAATTCCCAATTAAATATGGACTATTCCTCACAGGAATTTCACAAGGAAAGGGGGCTCAGAAGGCAGCATAAATTGGCTAAGTGTTGGTTAGTGTGGGCTTGTGAGGTAGATAGTTGATCATACTTGTGCAGAAATTGTTCTAGTGAGAACAAGATTTGTATTATCACTCAGATTTCTGATTAATGAAATAGATATTCGGGGTTTTGAGCAGTGACTTTCCCCAGAGAAATAAATTTGTTATGTGTCTTTGATTATCTTCCTCTTGTCGACTATTTTTTTCATCGATCTATTGGTTTTTGCTGTTTAAAGAGTAGAATAGATTTTTTTCTTATGTTTTAGTACATTACATGAGCTATGAATCTACAGGAAAATTTACATGGTATCATAGCTGAAGACAATATAATAGAAGAGATTTCAAACTTTTGAGTTCAGGGTTATAGGTGAAAATCAAATTTGCAATACATACTTCAGGATCGGCAGATGATGTTCTACGATTTGTGGCTCAAGTATGCCTTCGAAGGCAGCTTGAATTATATTGCCTGGCATGACAGAATGGAGGTTGTGTTGGAGGATAATGGCCTCAAGGAATTTTTTGATCAATACATTCATAAGCCAGCAACATCGGATGCACAGAGTCTGGCCGAATGGAAGAAGTGTGTGGCGAAAGCGAGGCGGATAATCCTTGAGTGAGATTGAGACCACATTATCTTGAGTCTCCATGGGAAGGAAACTCCATATGATATGTGGAAAGCATTGACAGACCTATTCCAGAACAACAGTGACCATAGGAAGTTGGCACTAAAAGACAAACTTCAAAAAATTAAGATGGAGAAAGGCGAGACCATTCCAAAATACTTTAACAATTTCACTCACTGTCGTGATGAGCTTGGAAGTGTTGGAATAATCATTATTGAGGATGATATTGTGAGCCTAGCTCTCCTAGGGCTTCTCAATATTTGGAATAGATATCATTACTCTGTCAATGGGAGGGAGACACTACCAGATTGGGAATAATTGTGGTCAGATTTGATGCAAGAAGAGATCAAAAGGAACACCAGAGATGGTTCCTCATCAACGACTGATGATGCAGAAAACTGTGCCTTAGTGAGTAAGGAAATTTAAGGGAAAGGGAAGGCATCCCATTTTAAATTGGATTATTTCCATGGAGGTAAGAAGAAATACATGATGAAAATTAAGTGCTTTCATTGTCACGAGTTGGGCCATTTCGCTACAAAATTTTTGCTCAATAAGTCCTAAAAGAAGTCCTCAATATGAGCGGCAGGTCAGGATTTGGCCTCTCAATTCGAATTGGACTTTACACATTTCATGCATGTTGTCATCAATGATGGGTAGTGTATGATACCTTCACAGTGGAGCTTCATTCCACATCATTGGCGACAAGGAGTTGTTCAGTGACCTAGAGGAGAAGGATCTCTAGATGCATATCGAGATGGGTGATGATGGGAGGTATAGTGCTACTGGATTGGGCACGGTTACTTTTCAGAGGGAGAAGGGTGCTCCTCTCACCTTGAGAGATGTTATGTATGTGCCTGGGTTGAAGAAGAACTTAGTATCGGTCGCCATGCTTGAGGATAGAGGCTATGATGTAATTTTCTCGAAAGGAAAGGCATACCTTCAACACATAGCCACGAGTCAAGTAAAGAAGATAGGTATTCGAGTTAAGAATCTCTATAAGTTGGAAGTATAGGATTATGCTTCTTTGAGCACAAAAGAAGAGAAGGTGCAGAGCCGAGATGTTGGTGAGTTATGGCATAGGCGATTGGGTCACTTGCATCACGGGGCTTTTAAAATCATGCAACTGATCTCTACTAGTGTTCCCAAAGGTACACCAGAGAAAGTTGATACATGCAAGGGGTGTACTTTGAGAAAATACACCAAGGCTTCCTTTCACAACAGAGACAATCGAGCAAAGGTGGTTCTAGAGCGAGTCCATTCAGATGTGTGTGGACCATTCTCAACAGAATCCACAGCCAAACACAGGTATTATGTTATATTTTTTGATGAATTTTCTCGTAAATGATGGATATTTTTCATGCAGAAGAAGGATCAAACTTTCACAAATTTTTGTGAATTTAAAGCATTGGCCAAGAAATATTATGGCAAGAAGGTTAAATCTCTGAGGAGTGATAACGGTGGTGAGAATGTCTCAAATGAGTTTAAGAGTTTTTTTGCAGTAGAAGGGATTAAACGGGAGTTGATGACACCCCATAACCCACAACAGAATGGGGTGGCCGATAGGAAGAACATAATCATTGTAGGGGAAACACGAGTGATGTTGCATGATCAGGGCCTACCACTACACTTGTAGTCTAAGGCATGAAACACATCGGTTTATTTTTAGAACTGTAGTCTGCATCAGATTCTTGGGATGAAGACACCAGAGGAGGCTTATTCTGGTAAGAGAACAGATGTTGGTTGCTTTAGGATTTTTGGATCATTAGTATATTGCTATGTGACCAAAGATGCACAGAAGAAGCTTGAGCCGATAGCAGAGTTGGGGATATTTTTGGGCTGCACTGTGTTGAGGTATAAAAGATATCTTTTGAACTTCTATTTATCCTACATTAATTATCAGTCCAGGTACGTTTTTTTATTTCAAGAGTGTACTTAGTCTGAGGCGGGCAATTTATTTCAAGAGTAATGTTTTCTAATTTGCAGTACATTGATAAATACAAGAGTAAACATATGCTTGAAATAAAATCTAATTGCAATCAAAAGAAACTTAATGCTCTGGAACTTAAATCATTCATTCAGAAAACTACAACAATTTATCAGTTAAGGATGTATTAGTGATAAATCTTTCCTTTTTCAACTGATATAAATGAAATCAAATATAAACAAGATCCACAATCTAAGAACTTAGACAGCGATAGCCAATGTCCTTTACAATTGTTGATCTTACACTCCACACTAAAGCAATTAATTGGAAATGATACTGAAAAGAAAAACCAAATACTTGCAGAAAAGAAATAACACCTATCTAGTATGAATGAACAGAAATGCTAACTTAATAGAAATGAACAACAACGCTAAATGGAAATGAACAGTGACATTATCTTAGTGGAAATTGACAGCAAAGCCAAATGAACAACAATCTGTAATGAACTGCAAGACTTTATAACTAAAATGAATAACGATATAAGTGGTAAAGGATAATAATCTTGTTATGATAGGAAGGGAATAGCAACATGATTCAATCACAACTTATGCAATAAGATGATTCCATAAAGTATTAGAACTTGTAAAGACAGGAAACTGTAAAGCAATGTGATTCAAGGAAATGAAAATTAAATCAAACCATCACACGAATGGAACTATAAAATAATGTTACAGATAGCAAGTGGATCCACCAGGACCAGGCCCTTAGCCGCTAGTGAAGCACCGCTGGGCTAATTCGGTAGGAAGGAATGGAACGGAAACTGATTTATGTATTAATCATGTATAAAAATTTTACAAGCAATCGTACTCTGTTTTAACCAACAAGAGTCTATGATCAAAGTAATAGCACAATAGTAAGTTCTGCAAAATGATAATACATGCCCCCCTGGGCTACAAGTGATGTCCCTTTCTATAATGGCCAGGCGGATATATCAAGAGTATAGATAAGTTGTGAAGCAACGATCCCTCAAAATCCTTTGATCCTGAGGGATTTTCTCTAACTTTGATTTCCAGTTTATCATTTTGTCTTCTTGCGTTGATGCCACGCTTTCCCTTTCTTCTCCTGGATTATGCGCTCTGATCTTGATCTCCTTGTCTGGATATGACTTCCTGGGGAAGGGATAGCAGTTGCTTCTGCTTTGTCTTTTCCTCTCGAATAGTGGTTTTCCATTTCCTTCATTTTCCGTATAGAAAAATACAATAATAAGTTATTTTGTATTAATCACAAATCTCATTAATTCTACCATAATTCTTTAACATATTACCATTTTAGAATGTAAAGGAGTTATGATTCAAAGGAAAAGATAAAGAAATAAATGGAAAATGCATACCTTTTCCATCACTCAACACACCCCCCTGCTTACCCTTTTTCATGCCCTCATGAAAACCATGTAATTTACATGCAAGGCAGTTAGGGAATAGGCTAGAGAGGGATTTTCATGAAGTGGTCTAAAACCATGATGTGTAGCTAAAACTTCAAAAATGCGCCCTGTCTGCCCTTCAGGTAATTCATAGATGGCCTTATATTTTGTTGCAGGATACCAGATAATAGGGCTTCGAAATCTACAACCTAGCCAATACGGTCCTTCCCTCAAGATGAGGTTACCATAGGTAACCAGGCGATTGGCAACTAACTTAAAATTTTTGTAATTGAATGGCTCTCTGTCCTGAATATTCCAATTAGAAGTCTTCCATCGGAGTTTAGCTACTGCCAGGGCATCTTCTTTGATAGACAGGAAATATTCTACCCCTTGCTGGACAATGTCTTTGTGGATGGGTCCCAATGTTTGGATCACACCCTCATTTTTCATTAGGCTTTTATGCTTAATCCACAGTTGTAATGGGTTTTTCAGTTCACCCCTAACCCAAAGGTCTAACCCATTTTCTTGTCTCTGAAAGGTGTTATGGGCCTTGAGCCACTTTAACTAGTTGGCAGCAAATGAAATGAATGCTTGAAACTGGATATCTCCCACAAAAGGACTGGGATTCTTCTCCATTTCCTCTTCCAAGATAAAATTATGCAAATAAAATTCACAGAGTAAACACTGAACTTTGACTCCATAGTGTTTACAACAATTTATAAAATCATCAACAATTTTCAATTCTATAGGTTTCCCTGCCTTAACAACTTTAATTTTTAATTGCAAATATATTTCTAATAAAAACAAAGCATAATTTTTGGCAGGGGCCCTACATGCTAGGACATCTATATATAGATAACAGAGAATATCCATTTGACTCCTTACTATTTTTAGTCTATTTATTACCTTTTTGACTTTTTCCTCTACCCTTCGACATTTATTAAAGTCCTCGCTCTCTGATGCATTGTTCTTTACTTGTTGTTGTAACTTTTGATATCTGCCAGATCCTCTTGGAGTTTTACTACCCTAGGGTCATTGTTCGTCAAAACACTTTTGGGTTGAATATTTACCTGGATCTTCTTATTGCAAAATCTGGTTCCTACAGTCTGTGTCCCTTTATCATAAACTATCTGGTTCGTTGTGACGCTAGAGGACAGTGCCTCTGTCTGAACGTCCTTATTACAGATCAGTGTATCTTCTATTTGGGCCACTGCGTCTGTAACAACCACATATTGTTCCTTGCTATCCTGAATGGATATGGGCTCAGCTTGAGTCCCCGTGGCCTTTATTTTATGGGGTTTCATTCAGGTGGCTACATCTCTTGTTCTTGGGGATATTTTTGAGATTTTCCCCATTTTTAGGGCCCTTATCTGCTGTATGAATTGTTTTATTACATTTAGTAGCCTTTGTAGTTCCTTTCATAGACTCTTGATTTCATTCATCTTCTTCTTCTTTTTCTTGGGAGGAGCAATTGTTTCCTTGACTGGACTTGGCTGCTCAGCTAGGTTTTGTTCTTCAAGGACTGTGCCCTCACCTCGGCTTGTTCCCATATTTTCTGTTTGGAACACTTCTTCAGTGTTCTCTTCATCCTGATTAGGTTCCTCAGGGGAGATAACCCTGGTTTGATCTGCCACTTCCCGAGTGGCTACTTCTTCTTCTTCTTCCTCGTCGTTCATTTCCTCGGATGCATTGTTACCATGAGCAAAGTGTTCGTGTGATTGTGCTTCTTCTTCTTCCTTGTCATTCATCTCCTCGGATGCACTCTTACTATAGGAAGAGCGTTCTTGTGATTGCCCTACCTCAATATTGAGGTTGAACGGGCTCTGGGGTTAAATATATTCACCCATATTGGCCAAAATTTGGGCCAATTCACCTTCCTACAATGGACTTTGTAGTGGACTTGCAGCAGAGCGCTTAGTTTCTTCCTCCAATTCCTCTTCCAATTCTTCTTCCACGTTTCCCCTCCTTCGAGTTGTGGGGGTTGCTCATCCTCGGAGCCCTATATTTCTAAGGGTTGGCTACTGTTATCTTGGAGATTTCCCAACATTCCCCTGCTTCTCCTCAATCTGGAGGGTTGTCTGCATTTCTGTGGTCTAGTTGATGTGCTGGTGGTTCTTTTTCTTTTCGGGGCTGGTAAGGCCAATCCCCCGTCTATTGAAAATACCAATTCTTCCCAACTAGTCTGCTGCTGAGCAAGACTATAACTGACTATTAATCGAATTAAACCATGATGACTTACTACCATTTCTGTATGACGTGATTTCCTTATGCTTCGAGCGGTGTCATTCAATAAAGAAATTAAATATGCAGGCAAATTTACAGCACATTTCTATCTTAATACTACTAATAATTTGAGATGGGGTGGTCTTACCACATCCTTTCTCCCATCACATTTGATGTAGCTTTGCACTATTTTGGCTAATTCTGCCCATGGTTCTCCCAGAGTTGCAAGCAGGACACTTTTTCCTTTGACGATAAGGTTTTGTCCTTCGTCCTGAAAGATAGCTATGGCCTCTTGAAGTCTCACTTTTTTCTGGGTCCATATTGGTCCAATAGCTAGTAGTCCAGATACTTCAACAATTACCACATCTGTTACTGTTATTTGCCTTCCCCTCACCATGGAACGATCTTCCTGCAAATTCTGCAGAAATTCGATGGCCATCATTTCATGGGACTACTGTAGTTGGGTCAAGTAGGCAATCCATCTTGCTCTCTCTAGAATTTCTCCTGCAGCGTCAGAAATTATTAACACCTGTGGTTCAATGCATATTGCTCTGCCTCCCATTTCATCTAAGCTTAGCACACTGTTAATTTTTTCAAAACACAGAAATGATAAAGGAACAGCATAGTTGTGCATATTGGAAAATATCAATAACGTTAAACTTGCCATTTCTGAGATCTGATGGAGTCGTAGTACCTCCTGTTAGCACCTAAATCTGCCTTAGGTTGAAGGAAGGCAAAAAATAGGGTAACCACAAACCACGCTAAGTCTGGTAGCTAGCCCTACCAGAGCAGGAGAGGGCTCCCTCCGAGTCACGCTCAGTGAATAGATAATCGAAAACAGTCTGAGATGACTTACAATGAAATATTTACCTTAGGCTAGTAAGTGAATAGGGATTCGGGAAACAATTTTCATGAATGACCGAGCTTCTGGGATGTTATGGGACCGGCGCTCAGCGAAGAACAGAGAATTTAATACAAAGGCACAGATTATTCCATGAGGCAAGGTAGGCAGAAAATGTAACAATTTAGTTTGAGGTACCGTAGCATGAATAAATTGCTAAAGAAAGTGAAAAGGGCATAGTGACATGAATCCTTTTCAACAGAAGAATAACACTGAACATGAAATTTTCCCACAGGCAGAGCAATAAAATTGAATTCTACTAATCTCACTCAGAAAATTTCACTGAAAATGAACATGAATTGAATTATGAAACATAACTAAATACATATGAGAACACAAGAGACACATGTGCTACACTCACAACCACAAGAATCTCATGAAACAGAGTCGCTGCCTTTCATTAATTCTCTGTCAAAAATACACATTGAAGAAACAAAGTTTCTTTCCCACAGTCTCCCAGAAGTTACAAGCCAACCCACCCTTTGCAAATAACTTGCATACAATATATAGATTTTGTGAGGAAGAGATAGAACGCCCAAGGGTTGGGGAGTTACTCGAATCATTGCAAAATGGAGATGGAGAGCCAACCATCAGCGACAGGTGCAGCGCTACAAACATGACATTTGGCTTGGGTGATCGTTTGCCTTCCTTCGCCACTTAGATAGAAGCCAATCTGGAGAAAAAACACTTTAAATCCCACCTTTGGTGCCAAAAAGCTGAAGTGTAGATGAGTGGGCCCACTTGGAGAAGTCGCGAACCGATATTTCGCGAAACGGAAGCAAATTGGCAATTTTTCCTCTGTGCGCCGTGCCATTTTCTTTGTGCGTCGCGCTACTTTGGGGCCTGTTTTGGGGAACTTGCAAGTGTCCAAAATGTGCCCACGTGGGCTTGCTGGAAAGCTTGTCCTATCTACTTTCTAACTCAATTGGAATTTTCAAATTTGGTGCTCATTTTCCCCTCCAAATATCCATTCTCCCAAGACTGCTTTCTATGTGTCAAAAAAGTGGCAGAGAGGCCATTTTTGGTGTTTTTTGACCTTTAGGAGACTCAGATCTTGCCCAAATTTCTTGCCCGGACACCAGTAGTCTAGTTTGCCATGCTGAATCCAAAACTGCAAGCCATTCCTCATTTGGATCTCTAGAATTTTAGCGTCGCGCCTGTTATCAATGTAAATTGCAGTCAATGTATGTAATGTTGTCCAAAAAAATTTCATAGTCAAAAAAGAGTTGTCTAGTGGTTATGTTCCTATGTGTGTTACTTAGGGATTATGTTTTAAAAAGGGTATTGATGTGAGTCATTTTCAAAAACCGTTTATCATCCTTCATCATAATTGTTTAAGGCATGTCTTGTCTTGTTTGCGTCATTGGTCCTTTGCACAGTTTCGTAGCGCAGTCTGATTGGCCAATTTGGCAGCGCAATGATGTTTCTGTTTTTTCGTAGCGTGTCATCTATCAGCCATTTCGTAGCGCATTTCTTTAATTTTAAACTGTCTGCGCTACTAAATCGGGGATTCAGGGATTTTGCAGCGCGTTTTCTTGAGATGTCAAGTCTGGGGGGTTGAGTCATTAGGTCCGTGCATATGTTGTCAGTTGATGTCCTCTCCGGGCCATTATGGGTCATCATTCCGCCATGAGGTTCAGAACCACGCACATAAACATCATTCAAAGTGATTTTATGATGTATGGTAGTGTCATGATATTTGTTATTTGTGCGTAAACTGATTTGCTTGTATGACAAGACTGTTGAAGCGCAAAGGGAGCCCGAGTTTTCTTTTAAAAGGACCTGATTGCAAGCGAGCCTGTATCCCAAAGTTTGAAGTTCTCTTCTGAGTTGAAGCTGCTGTTAGTTTTCTGTTCGAAAGTCTGCAAAGTAAAATGGAGAAAAGGGAACATCGATCCGGTAGGTGCCAAAGAACAGAACCCGTGGGGCTTGATATTACTTTAAAGGATGAAGGTGTAGCAAGAGCTTTTAAAAACGCTGGTTGCTGGAGGTTTTGTGAGAAGTTGCAAGGAGGGCACGCAGAGGTAACAAAAGCTTTTGCATTGAATTTTACTGGTTTAAACTCTAAGGTGTCAATGCTAGAATTCCCTGTATCCCCAGAAGCCATTTCTAATGTGACTGAGATCCCTAGAGGTGGAAATGAATGGTTCAAAAATTTTAAATTCGACATGAGCCCATGTAAGGAATTTTTGAAGGAGCCTTATGTAAATGAGGATCTCACGAAAGCTGTGCCAAGGAGTTACGTGAAAGAACATTTTGCCCTGCTCCTCACATGCATCCAAAAGTATTTAACATGCGAAGGGAGGTATAACAAAGTGTACTCATATCATTTTAAGCTTTTGTTACATTTCACAGGCAAAGCATCAATTGATATCCCTTTCTATTTATTCAGAAGCCTAAGTAAAATGTGTGATAAAATTCAGTTGAAAAAAGATGACTGTGAAACATCACTGTTCCATCATGGTTTGGTGAAGTTGTTAGTGTTAGATGGTTTGCAGAAGATTGGTAAAGATTGGGACTCCTTTATTTTTATGGCGGGTTTTCAGAGCAAGACGGGCCTTACTCCATTGCCTGTTAGGGAAAGGGAGAAAACAATTGAAGAACCTACTCTGGCTGAGATCAGGAAGGAGGTGAAAGATCTAAAGAAGTCCAAAACCAAGTTGAAGAAACCAGTCAAGCCTGTGGTGATCAAGGAGACACCTAAATCATCATCAAAAGAGAAGGTCAAACAGAAGAAGGATGCACCTGCACCAAGTGAAGTTGAAAAGGGATCAAGAGTAAAAACCAGAGGTCAGTTGAGCAAGGAGAAGGGTAAGTCAATTGCTGTTGAAGAGAGTCCTATGTCAAAAGCTAGTTTAAATGATTTACTTGAAGCAATTGAACTTGAACAAGATCAGTCAGTGCAGATTGAGCCAATGGAACTTGAACAAGATCAGCCAGTGCAACCAATGCACATTGACTTAACCCAATCTTCACCAGAGAGCATGAAGAAATCAAAGGCTTCGAAAAGGTTACGGTTTGAGGAGCCAAGTGAAGAATATGTGTTTAAACCAAGGAGGCCAATTACAAGAAGACAAATGAAAGAGGCCGAGAAAGTGCATAAAGAGGAGGCAGCTGTAAAAATGCCTAGTACAGAGTTTATTGAAATTTTGACTAAAACAGTGCATGCAGCCAAGAGTAAAGACAAAGGTAAAAAGGTTATTATTAGCCAAGGAGGGAATGTCATAGCTATCAAGAACCAGGCAGGAAAGACCCAGGAAGAGGTGCCTCAGACCAAGAGTTTTTCTAGAGAACGTGCAATGAGATATGCTAGTTATAGAAGGGCTGTATTAAAAGGCAGCACAAGTCTACTGAAGCAAGCTGGCTCAGGGTCTGATGTATTTTCATGGATGATACCAGCACTTAAACAAGCAAAACACGTGAGAAAGCTGAACATGTGTCTGAGATCAGAAAATAAGGCTTTGAAGGAAGAGGTTAGCAGTTTGAAGAAGAAGCTAGGTAAACTAGCTCACTGACTTAAGAGGAAAGGTACTTTTCAAAGTTTTGATAAATTTTGGTTCAAATTCTATCATTTTGAAGTTATTTAGGTCCCTAGCACCTGTATAAAATGTCTGAAGGAATCATGAGTTTAAGCAGAAAGCGCTGCAAAATAAATATGTTTTGTTTTGACAAAAACAGTAGTTTCGTAGCGCGCTACGAAACTACTGTAGAACGTTGTTTTATAAGAAAACAATGAAATTTGATGATGGGGTCAGCGAATTTTGAAAGGAATGCCTCGAGGACCGGAGGGAGATTATACATGGATATCATAGCAGCTCAAATAGTGACAGGTGTGAGTTTTGAAGAAAAAGTGAAATATTTTGTTTTTTGCTAAAGTGTTCTTAAAGGCACTTTATGTCCGAATTATTAGGGTTCTGGTAGGGTTACCGAGATTGTTAGTTAGCACACCTGTTCAGTCCACAAGGCATCCAGATCATGATGCAGATGGTGTTATGCGTTATTATTGAAGGATTAAGAGCTTGGGGCGTGGTTTTTAAATGGTGAAGAAGAATGGAAGACAGGGATCGTGAAAATAGGGTGTTCATGTTTACTAATTAATAAGCCATCTTTACAGCTAGCACCCGAAGGCCAGCTCATTCAGTGAATGTTCCTCAATATATCTCAGCCATAACAGAAATTGTACAGCTGTCAAGGATCCAAGGAGAATCATGCACACGAGAAGATAGAGTTGGGCTTTCAATGTAATTAGGATTCTCTGCATTTACAGCACAATACCTTATGTATTTAATAAGTTTGTTTTGAAATAGATAAGGTTAATTAATGGTAGATCATCGAGCTCTCCCCTCATGCTTGTTGAGGAGACTCAAGATAGTTTTAGTTTTGGTTTTCCTATATATAGTGAAAACTCTGATGTATGTAGGGTTGGAGATTTATGAAAAAACAGAGTTTTTATCAGCTTATGTAAAAAGACTTTTTGACAGTAATATAAGGATTACTTTTTCTTCCCAAGATTCATCATGTGTTCAATGCTCAGAATATGTGTGGTTTTGTCATTATCCTTTATATATTTTACAGCTCACTAAATATGCAATCACTCTGAATTCACCTAGTGCTCAGACTTCCTGTGTATATTTATGAGTTGAGGTTCTTTTTGAGAGATGTTTTGAGTGTTAAACATTATATGCCTTGGCTTCTATGATTGAGTGGTTTATAGTTTACTGCAGAAGTATTTGACTCCATGAGCCCAATGGAAGAGATGTTATTTTGTAGTTCCAACCAGCTTGTTTTCATAAAATGTTTGAAGAATTAGCCATCTTTTCTTGTTAATAATTCCTATTACAAATCTGTGAGAGAGCCCTCTCTGACTAAGGAGGCTAACCTTAGTCTAAAGCCTGGTCGGAAGTAGTTACATGAAATCTAACTGGTAGCAACCATCAGTACATGATTTTGTGATAACAACGCCAGTGGCGCGGCGCACAGGGAGAAAATCCCTGTTTTTTACCCAAAAAATTACCAAGTGACCAAAATCTCCCCAAATTTTTTGAAATTTGGGCTGGAGGTTCTCTATGGGATGTTATGATGGGCCAAGGAAGCCTCATCCAAGATCCAAAGCCGATCTTGCTCTTTTGCCCTTTTTTCCTTTCTTGTTGTTTTCCTTAATTTTGCCTTCAAGTTCCTTATCCGGGCCTGTGCACTCATGTTTCGCACCCTGTAACGGAAAGCCATGTGTCTCAGTAGAGCAAGGTCCTTGTTGGATTTTTCTAGAAGCCTCTCCAAATGCATGTTGACCCTCTCAAGGTTGGCCTCCCGATCCTCATTGATTTCTTGCTCCAAAGATGTGAGCGCAACCCTTCTTCTTTGAGCAGCTTGGCGATGCTCACGAATGTTTCGCAGCTCCATGATTGTCTATTGGTCCTCAAGCTACTTGTTTCTCTACTCCAGGTACTTCATGTTCCACTTGGCTCTCTCCATGTCAAGGGATAAGGACTAAATCACTGACTGTTGCTCCTGGATGATCTCTGTAAGCTCCGCATTTGTTGGTTCTGCATCTATCTCATCATCATGAAGGAGAATGAATTTGGTCTCTTTTTCACCTGATGGCCCTTCCTCCTGCACTAGCTCCTTACCCTTTCCCTACTCATGTGATGCTGATGTCGGAAGCGAGGCCCCTTCCACCCTGGGTGGAGATAACACTCGCTTTGCTGCTGCAAATAAGGGTCTACTGCCTCTCTGATAGGTGATGTATACTGGTATAGTAGCAGTTTCATGTCGCTCATACTGATGAGATGGGCCATCTATCTCATGCTCTGCCTCTGATACTACCTATGGAGCGTTGAAGAAGTCACGGGAGATGAAGTCCTCCCAAGTATTACCCTGCAATCCCAACTGATGGTCCACCAAAATCCGGATAAGGGAAAAGTGATAAACACTGTTGAGTTGTTGACGAGGGGTCTTGTGCTGCATGAAATTCTTCATCCTCTCTATATTCCCATAGATGAAAAATGGAAGGTTCATCATTCGCACCCTGGTAAAGTGCATGAGCAACCTGATGTGATAGGCATAAAGGCAAGAAAACCTCCCCTCACAACTGAAATACTTCATGATCAATTTCATGAGCGGTGCATACTCATCTCTCAAAAATCTGAATGGAAAAACTCTCGTGAGGTGGCTCAAACAACTGTCTTTGATGTAAGGCTCATAATGATGCCTCTCCACCTTCTTCTTCTTATGCCACTGCTCTCCAATGTTTGGTATGCCTGTTGCCACTGATATGGTTTCGGGTGTCAATGTGAAAGTGACCCCAGCCAAGATAGACTGTCCTCCATGTAGGTGAAGTGCAAAAAGACAGGCCAACTCATGATGAACTCTGACATTTGCCACCCTCTGACAAAATTCAAAACATGCTAAGTGCTAGAAACAAGACATAGCAAGAGGGCATGCCTGCAACACAGTGAGGGAGTTTAGCTCATCTCTAAGATGTCTGCCACTCTGGTGATGTC
Source organism: Pinus tabuliformis (assembly GCA_031772625.1). Lineage (NCBI taxonomy): Eukaryota > Viridiplantae > Streptophyta > Pinopsida > Pinales > Pinaceae > Pinus > Pinus tabuliformis. The sequence goes on from CM062813.1 coordinate 138,781,369, forward strand.
TCCTGTGGGCCCTTTCTCCTGAAGCTGTGTCACTGTGGGTCTCGTCCTCATATTCTGATGAAACTTTGGATGCCATTATTTCTATTTGTACCCTGAGTTTTAGGCTACCCTTTGATTCAAATGAAGCTGGTAGTTGCTTTGACAATCTTTCAAATTTGATGAGCATCCACAAAATTTTTGGGCAAATTAGTTGGTTTCTGGGCTTTATATCCCTGTCTGCCACGCGCAATGCCTAGTGCACCGCGCCAGTGGTGGATTTACACAGCGGATGGGCTCTGTGTGTGCCGCGCCCAATGAGTGCGCCATGCTCCTTTGTGTGTGCGCCGCGCACTCTGAGATCACCCTAAATTGCTCCAAATTGCTTCACTCTTCAACTCTTCGACCTTGCACCTTTCTTCCACCGCCTTGCTTGCACAATGAGCTTGTCTTATGGTGATTTTGTGTTGACCGAATAGTGGAGGGATAGGGAGAGGGTTTGGTAGTAATTTAGGGCAGGGGTTTTAGGAAAAATGATAAAGGGAGGATGGGAAAAATGATAGGTGAGGGGAAAAAGGTGAGTGGAGTGAAACCTTGGCACTAACAACACATTTTAACAACCCTAGCCATCATTTTCTTGGTGATTTCTTATGGTTGACCTTATGCATTTTGGTGACATTCAAACATCTCTATAAACACCATATCATTGATAAAATTTGATGAACAGGTGATGTCGTAAGGCCTACCTCTCGATTTGATAGCATTCACCAAAATTTGGAGTGATTTGGTAATGTTTTTCGGCCCCTGGTCTGTGTGCACCGCGCGCAAAACCCAGTGTGCTGCACCCTTAGAAAATTTGAACTGTGGGTAGGCTGCGTGTGCGCCGTGCCCTCTGTGTGCACCGCGCTCCTGGGTATGTGCGCCGCGCCCTCTAAAACCAGCTCCCACTCACTCAAACGCTCACGATTTCGCACTCACACCTTTGCAATGTCTCTCCAAGGCTTGTAATAGCACAATGCCCTTGATTTGGATAAAAACATGTATATATAGCCTTGGAAGAGATGGGTTTAATTTTTGCTTCCTTGAAAACCCATTTTTCTAATGTTGTGTTTTGCACTTTTTCACTGACTTTAAAACACACTGATTTTCACTTTCCCTTTGAAATTTTGGCTCAAATGATGAAATTTTCGGCACATCTTTGCAGGGACTATATGACAGGACATTTGGCCATGGAAACCATGACTGCATATGAAAAATTCAACTGCCGATTTTTTTTTTTTTGGGAAAACTTTCATAAATGACACTGTTTGACTTTTCTTCAAAACAAAGTTTTGAAGAAGAGTCGAAGTCTATCCACATGACGATGAAACTCTCTGAACCATAGCTGTGTAAGGGCCTCCCTCTAGCCTGCATGGCTTTACTAGACATGTTTCAAAGACCAAATTGATGAATTCCTAGACCTAAACATAAAAAATGACTTTTGTCCTTTAAAGGACCAGACCTTGATTGTCATGGACTTTGGTGATTATTGAAAAAATACCTGAGCCAGCAGGAGCCAGACATGAGGGGGAATGATTGGCATGACTTTCTCTGTCAGATCATGGCATGCCCCTAGTGAAATGCAGCTGAGTGAATGGAGCGGGACACCTAGACATGAAATGCATAAAGAGTTTTGATCTCTGATGAAGGGCTGACCAAACCGACGCTAACATTGGCTCCAATGGGGGATGGTAGCTCCTTGGAGGTGCCAAGAACAACAGATCTCTGGAGGAGCTATACAGTGCCTTTTGTCCATTGGGCTATGGAGTCATCATTTCGATAAACAACACATGACTTTGACTTATTTATGAAACTGAAATGACCAAGAAATTGACTCAAACTTGACATTGAAATAACTCAAAAACTAACTTTGCAGACTGAAACCAAACTGAAATAAAAAAGGTATTTACAATGACAGTGGAAGTAGCATTAATAAATCAGCAATGATACCGCTTGAGCAGCCAACCATTGATTGGCCCTCCAGGACAATCTTCCCCATTCATTTCCTTCAGAAGAAAAGCATTCTGACCCCTATATGCCGCAATCTTGAAAGGACCTTTCCAAAGATTTTCGAACTTTCCATGCTTACCTTTCTCTTCATTCCTTGCATCCCACTTCAGCACCACATCATCCAATTGAAATTTATCTGCCTTTGCTTTTCTGTCATATATTTCCTTTATCTTCTCCTGCAACTTGGATGTGTTCTTGAAAACCTCTTCTCTTGTTTGCTGCAAGTGGACCATTTGATTCAACCTTCTCTGCATGGGATCTTCTTCACTGCCGGCCTCCTGAAGAAGTTTGACCACCGAGGCAGCAAGAGAGACGGGAAATACTGTGTCAACTCCATAAACAAGCTCAAAAGGTGACATACCAATGGACTTTTTCTGACTGATCCGATCCGCCCAAAGCGCATGGACCAACCTCTTATTCCAACTCTTTTTATTTATTTCCAGCAGCTTCTTGATGATGTTGACCAATGATTTATTCGAAGATTCCGCCAATCCATTGCCTTGCAGATGATAGGTAGTTGAATGACCCAAAATGATGTGATATTTATGACAAAATTCTACCATCCTTTTCTATTTGAAAGCTGTTGCATTATCGGTGATTAATTTGTTTGGAAAACCAAAGCGAGACAAGATGTTATTTTCAAGGAATGAAATGATTACCGTGTCTATAGCTTGTCTGGTGGGAGTTGCCTCAATCCATTTTGTGAAATATTCTGTCGCTGTAAGGATCCATCTATGCTGTTTGGAAGAGGCAGGATGAATTTCCCCAATGAAATCCAACCCCCACTGCTGGAAGGGAGAGCTCACCTCAATAGGCTTAAGTGGCAAAGGCTGTAATTTCTGTTTTCCTTCGAAAATATGGCATTTATGACAGTGCTTGACCATCTTATACACATCAGCAAACAAAGTAGGCCAGTAGTACCCTTCTCTCAAAATTTTGTTCGCTGTTGACTTCCAAAAAAGGTGACCACCACACTCTCCTCCATGGAAATCCTCCATGACTTTCTTTGCCTCCTCTTCCACCAAACAATTTAACAAAATGCCACCGGGATCCTTCCAATACAGTGCAGAATTCAAAATGCAAAACTTGGCAGCCTTCAATTTGAGTGTTCTCGCTTTGTTTCTAGTCATGTCGGGCGGTGGTGACAGATTTTTCAGCACATATATTATATCTGAATACCATGGGGACAAAGCAAACATTTCAGATACCTGAATTGATGTTCCTTCCTCATTCTCATCAGACATGGTAGCGATCAAATTTATGTCCAAGGCATGCAAGTTTGATTCGGCCATTAGCTTTTCCAACCCTTGTCCTTTGACCAGCTTTGTGGGCTTTATTTCCACATCATATTCCAGCAAAGCAGCGATCCATTTGCCTCTTCTCCCTTCTGGATCGGTCTGCACTAAAACATCTTTTAAAGTAGTATTAGGAACATAGGCCAGAACATGAGAATGTAGGATATATACCCGGAAATCCTTCAATGCCTTCACCAATGCCAGGGCTTGCTTCTCAATGATGTTGTACTTTAAAGTTGCATCCCTTATAGCCCTGCTGAAGAATGCAATGGGTCTTTCATGATCATCTCCCTTCTGCAATAATACCGCTGCCATAGTGTGCTCAGAAGCAAATGAAAACAATATGAAATCCTGAGTGTAGTCCGGGCTGACTAGAACTGGAGCTGAAGAAAGGGCCAATTTGACCAAGTTGAAAGATTTTACAGCCTCCTCTGTCTATTTCACCTGGCTATCCTTCTTAAGCATGTTGGTCATTTCTCTTAAGTGTTCTGCAAGATTAGGCACAAAGTGATGCATAAAATTCATCTTACCATTGAATGATTGTATCTCTTTTTTGTTCCTAGGAAGATCGATTTGCTAAATTGCTTGCACACGTGCTGGATCTATATGAATGCCATCCTTTGAAATGATGTGCCCAAGTAATTTGCCTTCCTCCATGGCGAACAAGCTTTTCTTAGGATTCAGCGATAGACCATATTTCCTGCACTTTTGAAAGACAATTTTTAGGTGATGCAAGTGCTCTTCATCAGATTTGGAAAATACCATCAAATCATCCAGGTACACCACCAAAAACACATCCTTCTCATTTGCAAAAGCCAAGTCCATTGCCCACTGAAATGTGGCACTTGCATTCTTTAAACCGAAGGGCATTTTGGCATAGTGAAAGGTTCCCCATGGAGTGGTGAATGCTGTCTTGTCTCTATCATCTTCATGGACATAAATTTTGTTATATCCGGAATAACCATCAAGCAGTGACATACGAGATGCCCCCACTACTCGTTGAAGTATATGGTCCATCTTGGGTAGTGGATAGTTTTCCTTCAATGAGACTTTATTTATATTTCTGAAATCAATTCATAGGCGGATCTCACCGGTCTTCTTGCGTACAGGCACTAAGTTAGATATCCAATCTGAAAATCTGATGGGCACAATGATACCTGACTTGTACAACCTGTTTACCTCCTTTTCGATAGATGGCAGCAACTTTGGATTTATCCTTCTCAGCTTCTGTCTAAATGGTTTTTGATTGGGCTTGATGGGTATTGTGTGCTGAATAATATTGGTATCATAGGTCTTTAAATCAGAATAGTCCCAAGCAAACACATCTGCAAATGAAGCCATCAAACTGATGTATTTGTCCTTGATCTTTGGCGATAATGCTTTAGACAATTTTACCAACTTTGGATTGGCAGCTATACCGATGTTGACCTCTTCTACACCCTTCTCTGTTGGCTACAATGTTGGCTTGTGGGCTACATCATCCTGATCAAAAAGTTCCTCTAGAGATATTAAGCCTTTAGGAATGATGTTATTCTTCAGCTGCAATACGTCCATTTCATTGATCTGCACTTCATCTGTACCATTCCTTTTTCCATCATCATTTTCTACATCAATGGAGGTTTCTTTGAACTTGCCTTCGTTTAGCAGAAAATCCTTAATCTCCTCATCATCTTGAAACACTTGCCAATATCGCTGATTGTCTGGAATGGTTGGACGATGCTTGACATGGATTTCAAATTTATTGCTGGAGTTCATGGGGATCTTCAAACTGCTTGTTGCCTTGGCAAGAGCATCAACAATACTATTTTGTATACGAGGCACACATGTCAAGGTGTATTATGAAAATAACTTCAAGATGTCTAAAACTGCATTACGATAGGCCCGCATCCTAGGATGTTTTGCTTGATACTCACCTCTGACCTGCTTTATTACCAATTCGGAGTCGCCATATACCAAAATCCTTTTTGCATTCAGCTTTCTGAGAATCTTCAGGCCAGCAATTAGAGCTTCATACTCAGCTTCATTGTTTGAACACTCAAAGGCCAGCTTGTAAGAGCAAACCCTCACGTTGCTAGGCACTTTGTTTGGGGCAGAGAAAGGACTGCGTACCCAAATTCCAATTCCAACGCCATCATTTCCTACTGCTCCATCGAAATCCATGGTCCACAAGCCTTCTTCCTCCTCTTGTAAGTGTTGGAAATCAGTTTGTTGTGCCTTTTCTGCTTGCTGTCCATTACTTTCAGCTGATTGCCCAACATTTTGCTGCTTTTCTTGTCCTTCTTTCTTCAAAATTTCTCTGAAATTTTCTGTTATTTCTTGAATGTCATCTGCTTCTACTATTTGACTATCTATATCATTTAAACTATCTGAAAACAAAACAAAAGACTCTAAATCTGTATGTACATAGTTAATAGGATGATTTATAGGTTTCTCCTTGCTTGTGATCATATATTTCATTTTTTTTTCCCAATATAACTTCCTCATTTGTCCAAACACCTGGATTGTTGCATAGGAGAAATCCAGTTGTAGTGTCCCTTTCAATTTCGCTACCCAAGACCTGGAAAGAAGCATGCCAAACCTTGGAGGAATATCTGCTACCACCACATCCATCAAAACATTTTTCATAGGAAGCTGATCCAAACTCACAACCAAGTCTTTGATGAGTCCTATACATCTTACCCTGCTGGAATCGAATGAATAGAGATCATGATATTGCCGGGTGATGTCCAGGCCAAGCTTATCCATGATAGCCTTGGGCATGAGATTGTGAGAAGCTCCGGAATTGAACATGGCATTGTGTAACACAAAATCATGCAATCATAAACTGATATAGAAGGGTGGCACATCTCTATCAGGAGACTCGCCATTCGATGCTGGTCCAAAAATCATTTTGGGCTAATCATCTTCTACATTTACCATGTCGGACATTGGGTCCAAATTCGACATTTTAGAAATCTGTCCTCTATAACTGTTGTTCTTCATTATTTCAGTCAAGGGGATGGATACCTTTAACTTAGAAATATCATTCTCTAAGCTAAAAGCGGGAGTCTTTTCTACCTCTTTGACTGGGATCTCTTTCTTTTCCTTTTCCTTTGATATAGCTTGCTGCTGTGATTGTTCTGCTGATTTTGATTTTCTGCTCTCCGGACCAATCGCCTCCTTTCATTTTCTTTATGTAGCTGATGAATCGTTCTTTGCTGCTTCAACCTCCTTCTTTTTTTGAATTGGTTTGGCCGGAACATCTCTATTTCTAAGTGAATATCACTGTTTTTGTGCAGACAAAGAATTCATATATCCCCTTTGATATTCTTTCGATTCTTCTTCCAAAACAGTGTCGCTAGCTAGAATAAAATCTGTGTCTTGGTGTGCAGCTGAATTCACTGCACATTCTTCTTCTTCGGTAATGTAAGTAGGCAGCTCATTTGGAGTAAAGAGGTGGTTTTCTTTGCCTATTACATTCCCGTCCTCATCTGACTCCATTCCATGCACAAAATTCTGTTGCAAAGGCGTTTGTACCAGTTGTTGTGCTGTCTGCTCTTGAGTTCGCTGATCTCTCTATCTTATTCTATATTGTGGCTGCTGCTGGCCACGAAAGTTAGGATTCCTAACTTGTGGCTCAGGCTTGTCAAGTTTTACCCTTTCAAGCATCTGCTCTACCTTTTTGAGTAGTTGATCCATTGAAGAAGACTCTTCTTTTACTGTGATTTTCTTTTCCACTTTCGCTCTAGCTCTTTTGGACAGCAGATTTGCTTCAACGCTGACCGCGATTTTCTGCATATCTTCCATTGTGGCCGATTCTCTCTCTCTTAATTGGTATGCCATGTCAGCATCAAAAACATCTGGAAACTTCATCATTGCTAATCCCAAAGGTGGCTTTAGATGATCTGGAATTTCGTTATAGACTACATTAAATCTAACACAATAGTCTTGGACCAACTCACCAGCGTTTCGTATGATTTGTTCATATTCGGCCAGAATTTGAAGGGGATTCATTTTTACTTCCCACCGGTTCAAAAATTGTCTTTGTAGTTCAGCCAAGGTAGTGATACTTGCTACCGGCAAACCTCTGAACCATTTCCTCACATCACTTGCAAATGTCTATACAAAGAGCCTCATTGCCACGTTCTCTGCATCAATCTCATGAAGTTCATAGAAGTCTGCCATTTTGTCTACATGTTGCTGAGAAATAATGCTATTAGGAGTGCCATCAAAAAACAGGATTTTACTTTGATAATCCATTGGCATGTCATCTAGAACTTGGGGTAGAACAAGGGGTGCGAAACGGGCAGCCATCATTCTTGGTGGATTTGGCCTTGGAGGTGTTGGAGGAGTGTGCACAGTTTGCAAGGGGCTTGCAATTGGAGTTTGGGGCTGTGTTGCAATGTAATTATCAATTAACCTATTAGCTCTTTCTGTTTCGAGGTCTACAAGAAATTGCAGATTGGGGACAGTATAATCAACAGCCCTTTCGGATTTAGACTCAAACAATGATATCTCAAACCGTTCGTCAAACTCAAGCTCTTCAAGATACTCAAAAATGTCGGGACATGAATGGGATTTGAACACGGGAGTTATGGTGCTTTCTTGACGAAGGAGTCTTGGGATCAAATTGGGGTTTTCATAAATATGAGGAGGATCCGGGTTTGGATTGGCTCTGGTATATTGTCTCGAAGGCATCGTGCTATTGATAAAAATCACAAGACACAACCAACTTACTCAGCCTTTCCAATCCTAAGCTCATCATCTAGAAGCTTAGAATTATTATGAAACAAGGGGATTTGATTTTAGTTTGTCCCCAGTATGGTTGCCACTATGTTAGCACCTAAATCTGCCTTAGGCTGAAGGAAGGAAAAAAATAGGGTAACCACAAACCACGCTCAGTCTGGTAGCTAGCCCTACTAGAACAGGAGAGGGATCTCTCCGAGTCACGTTCAGTAAATAGATAATCGAAAACAATCTGAGATGACTTACAATGAAATCTTTACCTTAGGCTAGTAAGTGAATAGGGATTCGGGAAACAATTTTCATGAATGACCGAGCTTTTGGGATGTTATGGGGCTGGTGCTCAGCGAAGAATAGAGAATTTAATACAAAGGCACAGATTATTCCGTGAGGCAAGGTAGGCGGAAAATGTAACAATTTAGTTTGAGGTACCCTGGCATGAATAGACTGCTGAAGAAAGTGAAAAGGGCATAGGGACATGAATCCTTTTCAATAGAAGAATAACACTGAACATGAAATTTTCCCACAGGCAGAGCAATAAAATTGAATTCTACCTAATCTCACTCAGAAAATTTCATTGAAAATGAACATGAATTGAATTATGAAACATAACGAAATACATATGAGAACACAAGAGACACATTTGCTACACTCACAACCACAAGAATCTCATGAAACAGAGCCGCTGCGTTTCATTAATTCTCTGTCAAAAGTACACAGTGAAGAAACAAAGTTTCTTTCCCACAGTCTCCCATAAGTTACAAGCCAACTCACCCTTTGCGAATAACTTGCATATAATATATAGAACGTGTGAGGAAGAGATAGAACGCCCAAGGGTTAGGAAGTTACTCGAATCATTGCAAAATGGAGATGGAGAGCCAATCATCAGCTACAGGTGCAGTGCTACAAACATGACATTTGGCTTGGGTGATCATTTACCTTCCTTAGCCACTTGGATAAAAGCCAATCTGGAGAAAAAAAATTTTAAATTCCGCCTTTGGTGCCAAAAAACCGAAGTGTAGATGAGTGGGCCCACTTGGAGAAGTCGCGAACTGAAATTTCGCGAAAAGGAAGTAAATTGGCAATTTTTCCTCTGTGCGTCGTGCAACTTTGGGGCCTATTTTTCGGCACTTGTAGGTGTCCAAAATGTGCCCAAGTGGGCTTGATGGAAAGCCTGTCCTATCTACTTTCTAACCCAACTGTAATTTTCAAATTTGGTGCTCATTTTCCCCTCCAAATTTCCATTCTCCCAAGACTGCTTTCTATGTGTCAAAAAAGTGGCAGAGAGGCCATTTTTGGGTGTTTTTTGACCTTTAGGAGACTCAGATCTTGCCCAAATTTCTTGCCTGGACACCAGTAGTCGTAATTTTCCATTCTAAAACTAAAACTGCAAGCCATTCCTCGTTTGGAGCTCTATAATTTTAGCGTCGCACCAGTGGCGCGATGCACAGGGAGAAAATCCCTGTTTTTTACCAAAAAAAATTACCAAGTGACCAAAATTTCCCCAAATTTTTTGAAATTTGGGCTAGAGGATCTCTATGGGGTGTTATGATGGGCCAAGGAAGCCTCAGCCAAGATTCAAAGCCGATCTTGCTCTTTTTCCCTTTTTTTCTTTCTTGTTGCTTTCCTTAATTTTGCCTTCAAGTTCCTTATCCTAGCCTGTGCACTCATGTTTCGCACCCTGTAACGGAAAGCCATTTGTCTCAATAGAGAAAGGTCCTAGTCAGCTTTGTCCAGCAGCCTCTCCAAATGCATGTTGACCCTCTCAAGGTTGGCCTCCCGATCCTCATTGATTTCTTGCTCCAAAGATGTGAGCGCAACCCTTCTTCTTTGAGCAGCTTGGCGATGCTCACGAATGTTTCGCAGCTCCATGATCATCTGTTGGTCCTCAAGCTGCTTGTTTCTCTGCTCCAAGTACTTCATGTTCCACTTGGCCCTCTCCAAGTCAAGGGATAAGGACTCAATCACTGACTGCTGCTCCTGGATGATCTTTGTAAGCTCCGCATTTGTTGGTTCTGCATCTGTCTCATCATCATGAAGGAGAATGAATTCGGTCTCTTTTTCACCTGATGGCCCTTCCTCCTACACTGGCTCCTTACCCTTGCCCTACTCATGTGATGCTGATGTCGGAAGCGAGGCCCCTTCCACCCCAGGTGGAGATAACACTCACTTTGCTGTTGCAAATAAGGGTCTACTGCCTCTCTGATAGGTGATGTATACTTGTATAATATCAGTTTCATGTCGCTCATACTGATGAGATGGGCCACCTATCTCATGCTCTGCCTCTGATACTACCTGTGGAGCGTTGAAGAAGTCACGGGAGATGAAGTCCTCCCAAGCAATACCCTGCAATCCCAACTGATGGTCCACCAAAATCCGGATAAGGGCAAAGTGATAAACACTGTTGAGCTGCTGTCGAGGGGTCTTGTGCTGCATGAAATTCTTCATCCTCTCTATGTTCCCATAGATGAAAAATGGGAGGTTCATCATTCGCACCCTGGTAAAGTGCATGAGCAACCTGATGTGATAGGCATAAAGGCGAGAAAACATCCCCTCACAACTGAACTGCTTCATGATCAATTTCATGAGTGGTGCATACTCATCTCTCAAAAATTTGAATGGAAAAACTCTCGTGAGGCGGCTCAAACAACTGTCTTTGATGTAAGGCTCATAATGATGCCTCTCCACCTTCTTCTTCTTATGCCACTACTCTCCAATGTTTGGTATGCCTGTTGCCACTGATATGGTTTCGGGTGTCAATGTGATAGTGACCCCAGCTAAGATAGACTGTCCTCCATGTAGGTGAAGTGCAAAAAGACGGGCCAACTCATGATGAACTCTGACATTTTCCACCCTCTGACAAAATTCAAAACATGCTAAGTGCTGGAAACAAGACATAGCAAGAGGGCATGCCTGCAACTCAGTGAGGGAGTTTGGCTCATCTCTAAGATGTCTGCCACTCCGGTGATGTCTCCTGTGGGCCCTTTCTCCTGAAGTTGTGTCACTGTGGGTCTGCTCCTCATATTCTGATGAAATTTTGGATGCCATTACTGTTGTTTGTACCCTGAGTTTTAGGTTTCCCTTTGATTCAAATGAAGCTGGTAGTTGCTTTAACAATCTTTCAAATTTGATGAGCATCCACAAAATTTTTGGGCGAATTAGTTGGTTTCTAGGCTTTATATCCCTGTGTGACGTGCGCAATGCCAAGTGTGCCACGCGCTCTGAGTGCGTCGCGCCAATGGCAGATATACACAATGGACGGGCTCTGTGTGCGCCGCGCACTCTGAGATCACCCTAAATTGCTCCAAATCGCTTCACTCTTCAACTCTTCGACCTTGCACCTTTCTTCCACCACCTTGCTTGCACAATGAGCTTGTCTTATGGTGATTTTGTGTTGACCGAATAGTGGAGGGATAGGGAGAGGGTTTGGTAGTAATTTAGGGTAGGGGTTTTAGGAAAAATGATAAAGGGAGGATGGGAAAAATGATAGGTGAGGGGAAAAAGGTGAGTGGAGTGAAACCTTGGCACTAACAACACATTTTAACAACCCTAGCCATCATTTTCTTGGTGATTTCTTATGGTTGACCTTATGCATTTTGGTGACATTCAAACATCTCTATAAACACCATATCATTGACAAAATTTGATGAACAGGTGATGTCGTAAGGCCTACCTCTCAATTTGATAGCATTCACAAAAATTTGGAGTGATTTGGCAATGTTTTCCGGCCCCTTGTCTGTGTGCACCACGCGCAAAACCCAGTGTGCCATGCCCTTAGAAAGTTTGAACTATGGGCATGCCGCGTGTGCGCCGCGCTCTTGGGTATGTGCGTCACGCCCTCTAAAACCAGCTCCCACTTACTCAAACGCTCACGATTTCACACTCACACCTTTGCAATGTCTCTCCAAGGCTTGTAATAGCACAATGCCCTTGATTTGGATAAAAACATGTATATATAGCCTTGGAAGAGATGGGTTTAATTTTTGCTTCCTTGAAAACCCATTTTTCTAATGTTGTGTTTTACACTTTTTCACTGACTTTAAAACACACTAATTTTCGCTTTCCCTTTTGAAATTTTGGCTCAAATGATGAAATTTTTGGCACGTCTTTGTAGGGACTGTATGACAGGACATTTGGCCACGGAAACCATGACTACATCTGAAAAAGTCAACTGGTGATTTTTTTTTTTTTTTTTGAAAACTTTGTCATAAATGACACTGTTTGACTTTTCTTCAAAATAGAGTTTTGAAGAAGAGTTGAAGTCTATCCACATGACGATGAAACTCTCTGAACCATAGCTATGTAAGTGCCTTCCTTTGGCCTGCATCGCTTTACTGGACATGTTTCAAAGACCAAATTGATGAATTCCTAGACCTAAACATAGAAAATGACTTTTGTCCTTTAAAGGACCAGACCTTGATTGTCATGGACTTTGGTGATTATTGACAAAATACCTGAGCCAGCAAGAGCCAGACATGAGGGGGAATGATTAGCATGACTTTCTCTGTCAGATCATGGCATGCCCCTAGCGAAATGCAGCTGAGTGAATGGAGCGGGACACCTAAACATGAAATGTATAAAGAGTTTTGATCTCTGACAGAGGGCTGACCAGACCGACTCTAACACCTCCAAATAAGCAATTGACACGTTTTCCAGTGTATTTTGGATGTCACCAGCGCCCCCCTGAAATATGATAGGTCGTCCTCAATCGGAAAATGGAGGAGCAGCGTACTGGACAACAACCTTATAGTAAAAAAGGAGTGACGTATATATCCATGACATGATTGCAAAAAGTAGCAAATTACTAAAATCGAGGCTTATGATGAAAATCATGAATAGATATGGAAATGCTATGAAATGATGCGAAAAATAGGGAAGAGGATAGCTATCATAAGTAAAAGTTCTTATGCGGTCATTATCCACTTTAACCATTATGATTGATTTTCAAACAATATTTCATGTGTAAGAGATTTGAAAGGATTTTAAAGCATAATCTCATTTGAAATCAAGATAAATATATAAGAAAAGGGTTTATAATGACTATTGATGTGTGAGAAATATGACTTCAATACCATCAGTAGAGCTCTGTTGCCCACAGGTGTTCATAACCTTGACAAAGTTTCTTTTTCACCCTTGGAACCATAATCCTTTATGTATGCCTAGGAAAGTGCTTTGTGATGTTAGAATGGAGGTGATTTTGCTAGCTTGGTAACTAGATGAGTCACAATTCCATTCACTAGGAAGGAGTGAAAGGTGGGCAGGCCAGCTCGTGATGAGACCTCCTGTTCCAAGGACTTTTTTTATTTTTCTGATGTGCCTCTTGGATCATAACCCTGGTGTGGTGGCCATAGTGGGAATGCCACTTCACTGCTTCCTTATGATCATGGTAGGCTGGCTCTTGATGAGACCCCCTATCCTTCATCTGACAAATCATAGAATTGTTAGTAATCATATATATTTTTTCTTTTCTTTTTTTCTTTTTCTTTTATATAGCACTTTCCTATTTATATACAGAGGATGGCTCAACACTCCTTAAGAGTAGGGATGGTGGAAGAAGTCTGAACATCTCAATAGAGGAAAATATGCCCTTATTCTTATTCAATAATAATGATCAAAGAGAATTATGAAGATTAGGGAAGAACCAACATGATAAAAGTAATCAATCAAATTAGTTTTAGTGAAAATAAAGACAGCAAAGTGATATAAATAGTTGTGTCCTTTCCTCTTTTTTCTTATCGATACAAAGAAATTTCTCTAAAGATAACAATTTTTCTTTGGTTTGCTGATTTCAGTATCCTCTAGTTTTTGTATCCTTGCATAAATTTATATCTGTGCCTTGAAGGGATCATGAACAGTGAACCATCATTCACAAAAATTCTCTAAATGATGTTTTTTAAGAAACACACATATAAAAAAATGCACTCAAAAAGTGTTGTTCCTTAGATGGAACAGTTGTTGTTCCTTAAGAGGAACAGCAAAAAGAACATCTGCATGCCAAACTACGGTTCCTTTAAGAGGAACAACAAACAAAAGAAAAAGATACAGTCAAAATTGTTGTTCCTTAAGAGGAACAACAGTTGTTCCTTAAGTGGAACAACAAATAAAGCAAGCACAAAATAAAATATTGATCCTTTGGTGGAACAACCTAAGAACATTCCAAATCGAAACTATTGTTCCTTTAGAAGGAATGGCAGAAAATAAAAAAAAATGCGAAGGGGGTTGTTCCTTTAAAAGGAACAGCAAAAACAATTTGGTGGAAGTGTTGTTCCTTTAAGAGGAACAACAAAAACAATTTGGCGGAAGTGTTGTTCCTTTAAGAGGAACAACAAAAATAATCTGGTGGAAGTGTTGTTCCTTTAAGAGGAACAACAAAAACAATCTGGCGGAAGTGTTGTTACTTTAAGAGGAACAATAAAAACAATCTGGCAGAAGTGTTGTTCCTCTTAAATGCAAGCGGGAGTGTTGTTCCTTAAGAGGAACGGCTACTATTCCTTAAAAGGGATGGTAGTTGTTCCTTTAAAAGGGACAGCAAAAATAAGCACAGAGGAATGTTGTTCCTTTAAAAGGAACAACAAAAATAAACATGCAGAAGTGTTGTTCCTTTAAAAGGAACAACAAAAATAAACACACAAAAGTGTTGTTCCTTTAAGAGGAACAACAAAAATAAACACACAGAAGTGTTGTTCCTTTAAAAGGAACAACAAAAATAAACACGCAAATGTGTTGTTCCTTAAGAGGAACGATTGTTGTTCCTTTAAGAGGAACAACAGTTGTTCCTTTAAAAGGAACAACAAAAATAAACGAGGGTGCGGAAATGTTGTTCCTTTAAAGGAATAGCAGCTGTTCCTTTAAAAGGAACAACAAAATTTGTGAAATACACAGAAATGTTGTTCCTAAAGAGGAACGATTGTTGTTCCTTTAGAGGAAAATCAGCTATTCCTTTAGAGGAACAACAGTTGTTCCTTTGAAAGGAACAACAAACAAATGTAAGCACTCAAAATTGCCGTTCCTTCAGAGGAACGGTTGTTGTTCCTTCGAAGGAACAACAATTGTTCCTTTAAAGGAACAACAGTTGTTCCTTAAGAGGAATAGCACGAAAAATACAGGCACACAAAATTGTTGTCCCTCAAGAGGAACAGTAGTAACAATCTGTAAAAAAAAATAGTTTATACAGGAAAAATTAAAGAGAAAAAGTTATATAAAAAATTCAGAAACAAAAGAATTATTCAGTGAACTACTGCTGAGGAGGGGTTATCTTCCTCAGCAAGAATCTACATAGTTGAATCTTCCTGTAATTGCTGGTAAAAGGATTCCCAAGTGAGCGGTTTGTGGTAAAGTCACACTCAATGACCGTTTGCTTTGAACAAGTGTCTAGATCCATCAATGGTAGTCAATGTAATTGTTCCATTGTCATGCACTTTCTGTATCTCATAAGGTCCAAGCCATCATGTCTGGAGTTTTCCTGGGAAATCCTGAAACCTGGAATCATATAGAAGTGCCATTTTGCTCTCCGTTGTTGAATTAATGTAGTGTGTTGAAGAGTCGAGAGCCTAATTTCATCTAGCTCATTGATTTGCTGTAATCTTGTAGTCTGGGCTTCATTTAAATTCAAACCCACCTCTTGTGTTGTTCTTAATGTTTGTATTTTGAATTCTATTGGAAATATGGGTTCTTTTCCAAATACTAGTTGATATGGTGAATGGTCGGTGGTATTTCTCCACGTTGTTCAATATGCCCACAAGGCCTCCGACATTCTTGAAGCTTAGCCACGCTTGTGTGATGCAACTGTTTTTGTCAGTATTGCTTCTATCACTTTATTTGTGCTCTCTACTTGGCCATTTGCTTGTGGGTGGTATGGGGTGGTTATTTTGTGCCGAATGTGGTAATTTTTTAATGTTGCAGTGATTTTATTACCTACAAATTGCGGTCCTTCATCCGTGATTATGTCCCTCAGGAGGCCATATCGCACAAATATTTGGAAAATGAAATGTATTACAGAATCCTTTGTAGCTCTTGGAAGTGCCTTTGCTTCCACCCATTTGGTAACATACTCTGTTGCTACTAGAATGTATGTTTTCTGATTTGATGATGGGTTAATCGTGCCAATAAAATCGAGCGCCCAATGCTCAAATGGCTCGATGTTGGAAATAATACTGAGAGGGGGGGGGGGTGAATCAGTATTATCAAATCAAACACTTTTTCATTTCCATACTCACATTCATATATGCTACTTCAGTGAAGGGAACCTACGTGTACATGCAACTGTGTCTAATGCAACTAGCGTATGTCCAGTAAATTTATGATTCAGTTAATCCATTAAATGTTGATCTTTAGTTCGTGCATTAGAAATTTTATTAACCATATGAACAGTAAATAGGTGCAGTAAAATAGAACAGATCATCACACACAAGAAGCACACATGAACACCATGATGTAAGGTGGAAACCCAATGTGGGTGAAAACCACCTGTTGCAAGTCGTCTCTATCTTCTTCTAATAAGAAACTTCTTTTTACAATATTTCTGTACTGGTGCAGTCTTATACCAGTACATAGGCTTCTACCTGCAGAAGGCTACAACCTTCTCTCGTTCTCCAGCTTCTCCTGGAAGGGAGCTACAACCCCCTTAGCTCTTGTACTAGCCGATGTACTAGTACGTAGGTGCCAGCCTACTGAATGCTCCAACCTTCACTCATTTTCCAGCTGCTACTAGAAGGGAGCTACCACCCCCTTAGCTCTTGTACTAGCTGATGTACTAGTACGTATGCGCCAACCTACAAAAGGCTACAACCTTCTCTTTCATCCTCTAGGTACCACGTTTCATAAATTTTCAGACTAGATACTCCTGAAGCACAACACCATAATCTGAAAGGCCATGTTTCATCCATTTTTCATACTGGACCCATCAATATCATTGAAGCACAAAATCAATCAACACTAGAATAATCAATCTCTAAATCACCCAATACTGAATCACTAAAACCCAGTCAACAAACTGCAATCACCAGAACACAGAGCAGAACACAGAACTCTGCAACAACATTCAGATCTAACTGTATCATAAAAAATCATGCATCAGAGTGCATACACTACTTGGAAGAGCCAAACTAGTGTGTATACACAACTTCACCAAAGCGAACCAGCATATATGTCATTAATTACTTACTTGTGTCTTCGTTGCACTCCTTGACTTCAGACATAACCAGATCATTACATATACAAGGATAATATGTATGTTAGCAACCGGATATAGTCCATCAGATCACATAAAGATAACTCATTATGATCCTGATCCATTATAGATGTCATCCATCCACACTGAAGCTAAACATAATCAACCAATCTGAATATGCAGAATACTGACACCAGCAAATAGTCACCAGAACTCAGACTTTGCATCAACTACCAGAACCACCTGTAACTTCAAATATCATAGTGTATATGGTATACGCTACTTAGATGTATATAACCTATGTATGTACACGCTTTTGTCAAAGTCAACCAGCGTATACATTTGTAAATATTCATTCATGAGTTGTAGTTATTTCAAACTTAAGTTATACCTAGATCAGAACATTACATGCGTCAGTATATAGATCTAGAATAGACATGATCAAACCGTATAGAGAGATTCATTCCACGCCATTAGATCCCGATCTATCCTTAGATCTTGTTCTCCATCAACCGCTGAGATTCTTCCTTAGCTCAGATCAAGCAAAGCATCATGAACCCATAACCTACATACTAGATCTCATACTTCATCAGATATTCAAGACTTTCTGAATGCCTTTTCCTAACGATCTTCTTCTCCTTTTATAGTCTTAGGCCTTACTCAATACCATGGTCCAAAACCATTTAGAACCAATACTAGGGACCCAATACCTGGGTTCAACACTTCGGACGCAATACCAAGGTCCAAAACCATAGGTCTAAATACCACGGACCCAAAAATAATCTTTCCCACATGTACGCACTTTTCCGTGCATGAAAGTGCATGCATATGCATACGTGAATTTTGATTAGCAATCTCACATGTATACGCCCCTTTGTATATAGTGACCCTGCGTGTATAACCTACGTGTATACACTACTTGGTATATAGTGAACCTACATATATATGTGACTTGGTATATAGTGAACCTGCATGTGTACACGACTTGGTATATAGTGAACCTGCGTATATACTTTTCTTTCTTCATTCTTTTTAGTCTGATCATCAATTATTTGCTACCGACCTGCTGCACTATGATCTGTCATCTGTGTGAGTTGCCATCAAGGA
Organism: Pinus tabuliformis; assembly: GCA_031772625.1. Lineage (NCBI taxonomy): Eukaryota > Viridiplantae > Streptophyta > Pinopsida > Pinales > Pinaceae > Pinus > Pinus tabuliformis. The sequence goes on from CM062813.1 coordinate 138,799,687, forward strand.
CAACACTTGTATCATTATGCCAACAATCTGCCCCTTTGGACTTGATGGCAAAGCTAACTTGCCATACTAAGAACTGTCAACTTAATGAGTTGTCATTGTACATTACATCTGAACTGATTCCTTTGAGCTGCCCTGCATCCCATGTGTTCTGTCACATCTGATCTCTCTTTTGTAGATTCATCTAGTTATGTATAAGTGATATGTTCTGCTACAAGTGAGTTGCCATCAAGTACAACACATGCATCATAATGCCAAAGATCTCCCCCTTTGGACTTGATGGCAACAACCATACCAAGTCACTCTCCCCCTTTGACATCAAGGGCAAAGGGCGAACCAAGATATTTTCTTCCTCGATATACATTCCACTGTCCATACTCCCCCTGAGTACCTGCTGAAATCTTTGATTGAGCTCCCCCTTTGTATATGCCAAGTTGTACCAATCTGTCCATGCTCCCTCTGAGTACATGCTAAAATATTTGCTCTGCTAAAGAGTGATATTCATGCTCCCCTTGACTGTAAGCAAGGTCTACAAAAAGATGTTCTACAAGAAGAACATGACTCTATCATAAATGACCTTCCTATCACCTAAGACTCATACATACATCCATCTCCCAACCAAGTGGGTATATACCAATATCAATTGTTTATACATGACTGAAATATTACATCATCTTTCCCATGCATAGTGGGGGTACAAATTACATCATATGACCAAAAGGGATTCATCAAATGACTACAATAGATAGAGACAAACTATTACATCATGAGTCTTGATATGACCTTTACATGACATTTATAACAGAGACTAAACATCTAAATAAGATCATGATAGTCATCAACAACTATCATACACAATGTATGATCTGCTCCATAAGCATCTGTCAACAGCATCTAGACCAGCAACCTATATATGTTCATTAGTGTAGATAGCATCAACTTGTGACAAGATATGTCTGCATATATATATCAATTCATCCTCTTGAATAGAATTCTGCATATGACATACAAAATCATTCACATTATATCATATGTGAAAAACACCATAGCCGTCTCATCAAGATCTGCATGATCCAAGTATCATCACTTTGGGAACATTTGCATCAATCAACTCATGTAAGTATCAACCTATCATCATATAGGTAAGAGCTCATCATCATCATGTCTCCAACAATGCAACTTTGAGTAATCATTCATGTATCCAACACTATGTATCTTGAGCTCAAGATCATTTTTCAAGACTTCTTGATATCATCAACAACAACAATCCTCATCCACATGAGCGCCAAGAACTATAGGAGTCCTGCATCATAACTATATTATATTATCTTTATGCATATGACGACATCATTAAGTGATGTGTATTCAAGCTTTGTACTTCTCCTTATCCTTATGAAGCTCACCATGTAAGCACCATATATGCATCATCAGAGAATCAACCACAAATCTGATATGAACATCAACTATGTAACCCCAAGGAATCATATGAGATTTTTTCATGGATAACTCATAACCATATCATAGAAAGATATATCATTTAGCCATATAAGCATCATTACCAAGACTACTAACCATAATGCAAACAATGCATTATTAAAGCATATGCTCCCCCTGAACCTGTGCCATCTTGTTTATTGTTAGATCTGATCATGCATATATCAACAAGAAATATCAAGGCATCATCATCAACAAGTTAGGATCAAAACACTTATAAACATCTTACAAGTATCCAAACATTTCCACACATCATTAGCAGATTGTAACCACTATCAAATAGAGCAAGTAATGGATTGAATCATGTTAGACCCTTTTCCTGAGCCTATCCCACTGCTTTACTCAAACTAACATATACGCGACTGTGCAGTGTCTAACTCACGTATATACACGACTTCTCTTTATTAAACTTGCATATGAGATTGAGAACATTGAATTTTTACACTTTCAGCTTCCTCTGAGTCTGTTAAGTCTGTACATTGTGCTGTGCCACATCTTTCTGACTGTACTTCCTTCTTCTTCCATATCTTCAAGTGTGTTGATGTTTTCTCCTTTTGGTATGGTGCCTGTACTTTGTTTCTGCATTCCTTAGCTATATGTCCAAGCCTTTTACATGCATAACATCTCACATGTTTCATATTCCTTCTATAGAAATCAACAGCTCTGTGACCAAACATATTGCAAGCAAAGCAATATCCCTTAAAGTACCTGGAACGTGATGATCTTTCTATGTGATGGTCTTGAACCATTCTACTTCTGCATCTCGCTGCAACATGTCCAAGATTATGACATACATAACATTCAACATTATTCATCAGAGGAGTAAAAGATTTTCTTTGAAGAATTTCTTTCCTTGGTTGTTGATGGGATTGACCTCTCATCTCCTTGTTGAGTATTTCAGATTGTGCATTAGAGTTCCTTGTCTTATTTTGTGAACTAGATTCACCTTCAACAAATTCATGAAAATCAAGACCAGTTTTGATAGCAGGAGACCTTTGACTACTAAGAATATCATCCAAGACCTTAGTACTATCTTGAAATTGTAAGAGCTTATCCTTTTCTTCTAAGTTATCTTTTAGAATATTTACCTCAACCTGTAGTTGCTCTTCCTTTTCACGATACTACTTCTTCATGTTTTCTTCAACTTTTCTTCCTTCTTCCAACTGGTGTCTTAATTCAAGAACTTCATTTTCTTGTTTTTCAAGAGCTTGGATTAGTTCTTTACTCTGCTTATTTGATTCTTCAAGATCTTCTTTTAGCGAGAGGATTGTAGCTTCAAGACTTTCATAGTAACTAGATCTTTCTCTGAGTTTCTTGATTGTTGTGCTCCTTTCATTTACTTCATTTCTTAATGATGTCACTTCATCCTACAACTTTTGACATTTTTCTTCGAATAGCTTCCTTACCTTGTTTCCTTCCTCTAGTTGAGCTTTTAGTTTGGTAACTTCTTCTTTGGAGATACATTCCCTTTTGTGTCATGGATCTTGTTGATCTCTGATTTTGTTTGTAAGTCTTTTAAATTCTGCCTCTATTTGATATCTTTCTTTCTCACCCATAAGATCAAATTCAGTTGTTTCACTATCACTTTCATCATCTTCAAATGGATGGATAAATGTATCACTAGAGGATAATAAATTCATACCTGATAGTTCTTTTTCTTGTTCATCTTCATTCTGAAGTGATTATGAATCTGAAGTTCTTCTTCCACATATTCCTCAATCGATTCTCCCATTGTCATAGTTCTTCTGAGATGTCTTCTTCTTCTTAGGCGCTTTCTTGTTAAGCTTCTTTCCCATTGTTCTAAGGATCTCCTTCAAGCGATCAAGCTTCTACCAAAGGACCTGCTCTGATACCAATTGTTGGAAATAATACTGAGGGGGGGGGGGGGGTGAATCAGTATTATCAAATCAAACACTTTTTCATTTCCATACTCACATTCATATACGCTAATTTAGTGAAGGGAACCTACTTGTACACGCAATTGTGTCTAATGCAACTAGCGTATGTCCAGTAAACTTATGATTCAGTTAATCCATTAGATGTTGATCTTTAGTTAGTGCATCAGAACTTTTATTAACCATATGAATAGTAAACAGGTGCAGTAAAACATAATAGATCATCACACACAAGAAGCACACATGAACACCATGATGTAAGGTGGAAACCCAATGTCGGTGAAAACCACCTACTGCAAGTCATCTCTATCTTCTTCTAATAAGAAACTTCTTTTTACAATATTTCTGTACTGGTGCAGTCTTATACCAGTACACAAGCTTCTACCTACATAAGTCTACAACCTTCTCTCGTTCTCCAGCTTCTCCTGTAAGGGAGCTACAACCCCCTTAGCTCTTGTACTAGCTGATGTACTAGTATGTAGGTGCCAGCCTACTGAATGCTCCAACCTTCACTCGTTTTCCAGCTGCTACTAGAAGGGAGCTACCACCCCATTAGCTCTTGTACTAGTTGATGTACTAGTACGTAGGTGCCAACCTATAGAAGGCTACAACCTTCTCTTTCATCCTCCAGGTACCACGTTTCATAAATTTTCAGACTGGATACTCCTGAAGCACAACACCATAATCTGAAAGGCCACGTTTCATCCAATTTTCATACTGGACCCATCAATATCATTGAAGCACAAAATCAATCAACACTAGCATCATCAATCTCTGAATCACCCAATACTGAATCACTGAAACCCAGTCAACAAACTGCAATCACCAGAACACAGAGCAGAACACAGAACTCTGCAACAATGTTTAGATCTAACTGTATCATCAAAAATCATGCATCAGAGTGCATATGCTACTTGGAAGATCCGAACCAGCGTGTATACACAACTTCACTAAAGCGAACCAACATATATGTCATTAATTACTTACTTATGTCTTTGCTGCACTTCCTGACTTCAGACATAACCAGATCATTACATATACAAGGATAATATGTATGTTAGCAACCAGATCTAGTCCATCAGATCACATAAAGATAAGTCATTATGATCCTGATCCATTATAGATGTCATCCATCCACACTGAAGCTAAACATAATCAACCAATCTGAATATGCAGAATACTGACACCAGTAAACAGTCACCAGAACTCAGACTTTGCATCAACTACCAGAACCACCTGTAACTTCAAATATCATAGTGTATATGGTATATGCTACTTAGATGTATATAACCTGCATATGTATGCACTTTTTTCAAAGTCAACCAACGTATACATCTGTAAATATTCATTCATGAGTTGCAGCTATTTCAAACTTAAGTTATACCCAGATCAGAACATTACATGCGTCAGTATACAGATCTAGAATAAACATGATCAAACCATATAGAGATGATTCATTCCACGCCATTAGATCTCGATCTATCCTTAGATCTTGTTCTCCATCAACCGCTGAGATTCCTCCTTAGCTCAGATCAAGCAAAGCATCATGAACCCATAACCTGCATACTAGATCTCATACTTCATCAGATATTCAAGACTTTCTGAATGCCTTTGCCTAATGATCTTCTTCTCCTTTTATAGTCTTAGGCCTTACTCAATACCATGGTCCAAAACCATTTAGAACCAATACTAGGGATCGAATACCTGGGTTCAATACTTTGGATGCAATACCAAGGTTCAAAACCATAGGTCTAAATACCACGAACCCAAAAATAAGCTTTCCCACATGTACGCGCTTTTCCGTGCATGAAAGTGTGTGCATATGCATACGCGACTTTTGATCAGCAATCCCGCGTGTATACGCGCCTTTATATATAGTGACCCTGCGTGTATACTTGCGTGTATACACTACTTGGTATATAGCGAACCTGCATATATACGTGACTTGGTATATAGTGAACCTGCGTGTGTACACGACTTGGTATATAGTGAACCTGCGTATATACTTTTCTTTCTTCATTCTTTGTAGTCTGATCATCAATTCTTTACTACTGACCTGCTGCACTATGATCTGTCATCTGTGTGAGTTGCCATCAAGGACAACACTTGTATCATAATGCGAGCAATCTCCCCCTTTGGACTTGATGGCAAAGCTAACTTGCCATACTAAGAACTTTCAACTTAATGAGTTGTCATTATACATTACATCTGAACTGATTCCTTTGAGCTGCCCTGCATCCCATGTGTTCTGCCACATCTAATCTCTCTTCTGTAGATTCATCTAGTTATGTATAAGTGAGATGTTCTGCTACAAGTGGGTTTCCATCAAGTACAACACATGCATCATAATTCCAACACTCGATTACTAACTGTGGATTTAAAGGCATTTCGTCGGACTCTTTAGGATGTCCCGCTCTTTGGCAATTATCACAGGCTTGAACAAATTTCTTAGCATCCTTAAAGATTGTAGGCCAGTAATAGCCTGTTTGTAAAACCTTGTGACCAGTCCTGCAGTCTATGAAATGTTCGCCACACGGTCTGTCATGGCAAGCTTTCATAATGTCAAATATTTCGTCGTTGCAGACACATCTTCTGATATGCATGTCCTCCCCTGTATGGAATAGGTAGCCCCTGTTCCAAGAAAATCGGGTACTGCACTGCACTATCTGTTTTCATTCATTGGGCGTTAGATGTTTGGGTAATTTACCTACTGCTAAATAATTTGCAACATTAGCGTACCATGGTGTTCTGACAGTAATAGTAAACAAATGTTCATCTAGGAATTGATCTTCGACTTCTATTGTGTCCACTGGATTTGGCATTCGTGAGAGAAAATCAGCTACAGGATTCTCTTTTCCAGGTCAATCCTTTATTTTGATGTCAAATTCCTGCAATAAAATCAACCATCTTGTTACTCTACCATTTGTAACAGGTTTATTTTTTAAGTATTTTATGGCAGAGTGATCTGTATATAAAACTACAGGATACCCAGTTATATAATGTCTAAACTTATTTATAGCATGTATTACAGCTAAAAACTATTTTTCAGTTACAGTATAGTTTAGTTCAACAGGAGATAGATTCTTGCTAATATAATAAATTGCATATGGTGTTTTATCTTCTTCCTACCCATGGACTACTCTAATAGCTGTGTCTGAAGCATTTGATGAAATTTGGAATGGTAAATCCCAATTTGGGCCCCTTAGGACGGGGGCTATCGATACAAGCTTTTTCAAATCCTCGAAAGCATAGTCACACTTATTTGTCCAAATAAAATCAACATTCCCAGTTAGTGCGTATAGAGGTGCAGCTATTTGAGAAAAATGCTCTATGAATCTCCTATAATAACCAGAAAAACCCAGAAAACTGCATACCTCTGTTTGTGTGGTAGGAGTAGGTATTAACAAAATTATTTGAATTTTAGCCGGATCTACCTGTATTCCAGCTGCTGAGATATAATGACCTAGGATGATTCCCTCGTTCATCATCATATGACACTTTTCATGGCTCAAGCAAAGCTTGGTGGCAATACATCTTTGCAGCACCTTTTCCAATGTGTCTAGTGTTGGCTCAAAATCATCTCCATACGGTGTGAAGTCATCCATATATACTTCAAGCCCTTCATTTATTAAATTTGAAAAGATGCTAAGGATGGCCCTTTGAAATTTGGCAAGGACATTGCATAGGCCAAAGGGTAGGACTCTGTAAGCAAATGTTCCCCAAGGACAGGTAAAAGTAGGTTTATCCTAGTCTTCAAGGGAAATCTAGATCTGATTGTATCCACTTAAGCCATCTAAGAAAGAAAATAATTTCTCTCCTGCTAACGTGTCTAATACCTAATCAATGAATGGAAGGGGAAGTGGTCTTTCTGGGTTGCTTTGCTTAATTCTCTGTATTCTACACATATTCTCCACTTTCCTTTCTTCTTTGGCACCACTACTAGTGGAGAGACCCACTTGCTATCAGATATTGGGTAAATAAAGTTTACATCTAAAATTTTTTGTAATTTAGCTTTCACAATATCCTTAAGATGAGGGTTTAGTCTCCATTGGGGTTGGAGAATGGGTCTAGCATCCTTTTCTGTATAAATGTGGTGTAGACACAACTAGGGATCAATTCCTTTCATGTCCGGGTAATCCCATGCAAAAGCTTCCTTGTATTTTCTCAGTAGTTGGACCAGCTTTTCTTCTTGTTCAGGAGTTAGGTTTTTGTTAATGTTCAAGGTTTTTCCTGGCTCAATCTCTATAGTTTTTCTATTTGAAACAGAGGTAGTAGGTATTGATTGATCATGAGTGTCTTTGAGGGGATCTTCTTCTAGTTCGTTATCAAATGCTGCCTCTATCATGTGACATTGTACATGGGATCTGGTTTCTGGTTGGTTAATGAAATTGTTAATGATGTCGTCCTCTATTTGGTCTTTAAATTCGAGGGCATATTCTATGGTTAAAGGTGATCTAATGTTTTCTGTGAGATATGATACAGGTTGTTTGTTAGTTTTCATTATTGTTAGGCTTGGCTGGGCTGGAGGGTATAAAGCTAAATTCTTGACATTACTCCCTCTAGTTATAGTCATACTGCCTTGTCAGCAGCCAATGTAAGCATCAGCAGTTGCTAGCCAAGGTCTACCTAAGATTAAAGGGTGTCCATCTAGTTGGTTTTTGGGATTAATTATCAAAAAGTCTGCAGGGTATTCCCAGGAGTCTATAGAGACCATTACATCATGTAGTGTGCCTTCTGGTCTGACTATCAATCAGTTAGCCAACTCCAATAAGGTTGTGGTTGGATCTAATGATGTAATGCCAAGTTTTTGACAAGTGGTGGTTGTTAAAATATTAATTATAGCTCCTAAATCAACTAAGGCATTTGGAAAGGAGTGTCCATTGATTTGCACCATAACTATAGGATTCCCTAGGTCCTCATATTTTACGGGTGCCTCTCTTCCTGATAGTAAGTCAGATAGGGTGCCGACTACTTGGACGGTTGGGATAGTTGTTATTCTCCTCTTTGGATTTTTTATACATAACTCTTTGATGGTTTTTGTGTAGATCGAGATATCTTGGATAGCCTGGAGGAGTGGGATCTTTATACACAAATTTCTTAGTTCTCCTAGAAGATCAAAGTCAGGATGTTCTATTGGGCACGGTATGATTAGTCGTTCTGGGAATGGGGGAGAAGAAGTGGTTGCTTGGTCATGAGTTTGTTGTCTAACCACATCCTTTTCTTGTAGTCGTTTTTCTACAGGTAACAGATTTTAACTTGAGCATTTTTATCTCCCTCAGTTTCTATTATGTGCCTAGACCTTAATTGAAGGTTGTTGCACTCCCTTAACTTGGTTTCTAGTTCTGGTGCTTCGATTATTTGAACAGATTTAACCGCTCTATTATTAGGGTTCGGGTTGGCTTGCGCTGGGAGTTGTGGTCTTAAGTTGGTATGGGTATTTTGCTGCAATGTATATGGTGCTGGCAGTGTAGTTTGAGGGAGAGGAATCATTCCAGCTGGATGATTTATCGGTCTTTGCTAGTTCGACTACCAGCTTTGACTCTGGGAGGTGGAGGGTGACCATTGTGTCGGATATGCATTATTTTGCCAAAATGGTGGACAGTAAGGGAAGTTTCGCCAATTGGTTTGATTTGTTTAATTTGGCCATGGTGATGTAGGAAATGGTTGTTGTGACCAGCTGGGGAAAGGTGGTTGATTTTGCCACATTCCATTATATTGCTAAGCATTATACTGAGGAGACTAAAAAGAAGAATATGGATCACTGGGTATACCTGTTTGTCGTGGCTGCCATTGATGGCATTGATTGAGTAGGTACACTGGTTCTGATTCTTCTTCTACCTCCTTGTAGACTGCTTTCAGACCCGGGAGTGAGGGACAGTTTTCTATGGAGTGGTCTTTTGTGCAAATGGCGTAGACTTGGACTACATCTAGTGGGCACTCTTTATGGTTGTGTTTCTTTCTGCATCTAGGGCAGAATATTGCCAAATTTTGCTTTGCTTCTGCTTGCTTTTGTTTAGCCTACATAATGTCGAGCTGCGTTGTTAGAGTCCCTAGAATATTGGTTTTGAAGTCTTCCAGTAGATTCCTAATTTCTATGCAGGTTACACCTCCACCAGAGATCTTGTTTTCCATTGTGATTATGTCATGTTCTGCCAGTTTTAACCTTGTACTACCTCTCGAACTCTTGATATATAAATCAATAATGTCAGCAAAACTTTCCTGATATATGTCACCTTTTTCCATAATGTTTAATGTTTCAACCCATTGTTCCTTCATCCCTTTAATTAATGTAGTTTTTAACACATTGTCAGGTAAGGGTAAAGATGCATAAGGAGATCTCTGAAGATTATATTGAAAGCGTTCTACTTATTCCTCCAGTGTTTCATTAGGTGTGGCTGTCATTTGAAATATTTCATCCTTTAATTCTCTAGACCTACAGTAATCCTGATATTTCTTTAGAAAAGTACCTTTCATTTGATCCCAGTCATTTATAACACCTCCACCTAACCCTATAAACCATCGTAAAGTTTCTCCTTTTAATGTGGAGGGAAATAGTTTTAGCTTTTGGGGATCGGTGGTATAGTCATACCCCTGGCGCAATACATCGAATTCAAACAGAAATGCATCTAGATCTTCCGATGTTAGGCCATGGAATGTAGGAATATGCTAGAGAGGAATGGACTTCTTAGGTGCATTAACTGCAGTTCTACAATGGGATATTGTAGTGTGGAGGTTTGAGGTGTTTGCGGTTCTAGGCCATTTGATCAAATATGTGCCAATATCCTTCCGAGATTTCTAGGGAGTTATTCCTAGGCTGACTAGAAGGAGTAAGAATGGCCTTAACAACACTTCCTTGGTCTGGGATGATAAATGTTCCTTGCTAAACTATTATCTGGGGGGATTTTGGTTCTTCAGGTTTGTTTTGGATGATTTTGACAGCACCTCCCTTATCTAGGGTGCTTAGTGTATGAACTACTCCAAGAGGGGATCTTGGTTCTTCTATTTCCCCTATTTCTCCTCCTCCTTCATAGAGATTACTAGAGTTCACTTCTTGTAAATAAATTGGGCGAGAATTCTCAATTTCTTGAAAATCTTGCTCAGTTTCTTTTTTTTGGCTATGTACCTTAGCAAAAGCTACAGATGGTGATTCTGTGGCCCAAAGGGAGCTAGTAGGTTGTTTAGAAGCAACTTTTCTAGGGTCTACTCATGGCTAAGATTCTACTTTTTTGATGATATTGTCTATAAAGGTCGATCGGCCAAGGGTCACCAGTCCCTTAGCTTTATCAGGTTTGGGTAGTGGTTTTGGATTCTTTTCAGGCTTTTTCTACTTAGTCATGCACATAACTAAAATACTTATTTCTACCCAAAGTAATCAACAAATCTGCAGGAAAGCGGGCGGGGGAGTAGCGTTGTTACATGCTCCGTACGCAGGTTCTTACCTTTCGTTTTTAATACCCAATTCTCTCGTAGTAGGCACTTTATCAAATGCACACTACTCTTCTAAAAAAACAAATGGTTACACTCTCCCCGACAACGACGCCAAAATGTTGAGGTATAAAAGGTGTCTTTTGAACTCCTATTCATCCTACATTAATTATCTTTTTTTTGCTTAAGAAAGAGACATGCCTTCTATTTCTTTAAATCAAACATAATTTACAACATATACATATTTTCACCCAACAGAGTGGAAAAAGTCAAAAAAGAAAGAAGTCCTAAAAAATCTATGCCCTTCAACCTCAAAAAGTACACGCGCAACACTTTTGAGAATCGACAAAAACAAGCTTCGGGATTTGCAGGACCCATGACCCCTCCCCCCGAAAACCCTCGCCAGCACACACTTAGTCTGTCACTTAATCACTGTCGTTCCTTCACTTTTTTAATCCGACGAAGGAGAAGCATATCACTCCATAAAGTAGCTAGAAGTTTAACCCCCCGACCCCACCAAAAACATGCCTCATCCCGATTGTTGATCTAGCAAGAAAATATCGAACAATAGCGCTGACCATCGCACGCCTAAAATGACCGAAGTTTAATGTGCGATGAGGGTGGTTTTCACATTCGTCCCTCGTCCACGTGTAAAAAGGTGTATGGAATCGTTGCCCCGACTGCAAAACCGCCTTCGGCTTGAAAGTGGTGCGATCACATCAAAGCCACTCGAGAGGCGGTTTTAACTCCCAACCCTAGAAAAAAAGGGAGATGAAGTTGCCAAAACAGGGCCATCAGTCAATCTTCTCTGCCTTTCTCTTGACAATGAGAACTGGTTGCCCTCCTTTGGGGATTTTTGTTGCTACGCCCACCTTCTTTGCTGAGACCACCTCTGTTGTGCTTACTTCCCTAGACCTGTTTGACCAAAAGAGAAAATTCTGGAACGATCTACTCATTTCCTATCGTTGTCCTTAGTGTTGTTCTGATATACTTGTCTGTCTTCTTCCACTTGGTGATGGAAAAGTTATTTTAGGTCACCCTGTGGCATTGCCAGCCAGCTCATTGAGACTCTGTTATCTTTGCATGTCACCCCTTGGTTGGCTAGAGTGTCAGCCAATTTGTTAGCCTTTCTACGCACATGGAATAATTTAAGTGTGCGTAGTCCCTGCAGATGATCCTGAATTTTATGTAGTACCCTTAGTAACCTCCAGTGTTTTGTAGCTTTTTCCGGCCCTGAACCGTGACTAATTTTCTTGGCCGCGTTGATGACTAGCTTTGAGTCCGCTTCTATTATCACATTTTGGTAGTTGTCCTATTTCAGAAGTTCTAAGCACTGCTCCAATGCCATTAGTTCCGCCATGTTGTTGGTGGCTTTTCCTAAATGACAATGGAAAAGGGAGATGATGCTTCCATGTTCATTTTGAAGAACTCCTCCAAAGCCAGCCATTCCCGGGTTATCTTTTGATGCTCCATCGATGTTATATTTCAGAAAAACTTCTGGGGGGGGGATTCTAGAATTCTTTGGCCTTTTCCTTCATGCTTATTTTCTTATCCAGTTCTTGTAGCCCCTGCAAGTTTAACTTCTTGAGTATTCTCACTTCTGTTTCGAAGGGAGGCTTCTTGGGGAGATCCCTAACTGTTGTGCCTACTGTCTCTTTTAACTATTTCAAGATCTGCTCTAGTAGGTGAAGAGAGGTGTTCTTCTCTTCTTTGAAGATTATTTTGTTCCTTTCTTTCCACACATTCCATATTATGAAGCTTGGCAAGAGAGCCCAGGCAGTGTTAAGAACTTCATTATATGAACCATAATTTCTCCAATTGTTTAGGGTGTTAGTGATACTATCTTTGTCTCTATCAGACTATTTGAAGATGTTGGCAAAGAAATCCCATAACCTGGAGGTGAAAATGCAACTATTTAGAAGATGTTCCATTGTCTCCTCTTGTGCTCCACAGAGTTGGCATCTGGAGGGCCCCAGAATACCCCTCTTTCTAATATTGTTCCAAGTTAGTATTTTCCTATGGTGAATCAACCACATAAAGAGTTTGATCTTTGTCCAACTTTTGCTTCTCCATAGTTTCTGCCAAATTCTGACCGAGCCTTGGGAGTCCAGCCCTAGGAGAATATCTTTTGCTTCCTTGATATTGAAGTTTCCCTCTTTTTTGTTACCCCATCTTACCTGATCCTGCCCTTCAGTGAAAAGAATCATCCTCTGATCCATTATCCTTTTTAGGGTCTCTACTCTGCTGTTAACGGTGTTGTCTTCTCTGCCATCTATCTTCTTCCATGTTCTCCATTTACCTGTATTGTGAGCATTATCCCTGCTATCACCCCAAGAAACTCTCCTAGGTTGTATCTCATAGATGCTCGGGAACATTACAAACTCAACATAATGTTGGAAATGGATGAATGGAAGGAATGATGCATATTCAAGCCATATAACCACTTCTACTATGCTTAACTCTAGACATGGGTGAACACCTCCAGACTACAAGGATTTAGACCACCAACTACTCACAGTTTGAGGATTAAGTGAACATGAAGAATATTGACCACACCAGCAGATGCATAGGACCCTGTGATGGCCGGATACAATTAGTAAAGAGGTCTGCAAATCTATTTCCTAATGCACAGACAAGATGACAGCTCTCTGGCACTAAGTAAATAGAAACTTGCATAACACATTCAATGATACATACTAGATTCTAACACAGAGGTGGGATGACAGCCCTTCTAATGCTAAACATCAAGAGCACATGAAAAATGCATAACATGCACAACCTAGAACATAGTAGAAACGGAAAGTGAGCAATTAACAGCAAAAGAAGCTTGTATTAGCTGAAAATGAAGACCAGACGTTGCAAGTATCACAGTAGGTACAGTCTCCAGAAGTTGAACCTTACATCAAAATGACAACCATCAACCCCCATTACATCTGTGTCCTAGGTATATATGGAGTTTATTTACCAAATGTTCTGCTATCCTATACAAGGAGGGGTCATAATGGACCATCAACCACATTAACTATCTAAAATGGGCCTCTACTATGATCTGCTACTTCAATGAATAAATTTGACATTCTCTGGTACTCTGTTGTCCTTCTTGAGTAGGTGGAGTGCAATATGGAAGACATTCCATAACTGATAAATGCGTTTAACTGCTCAAGGATGTCCTTTTCTTCTCGGCCATTCTTCCTTGTTAATTGCAGTTGTTGTGGAATAATTGCACAGGGTACTGGTAGTTGACCACTGTTGTCCTCCAGTAGCATAGAACAGTCAAAGGAGTGTGGACTTCATGGCGGGTGGACAGAGTGAACGGAGGAATGAGGTTGTCCGTCGGATTGTGTAGATCGACGGTGGAGATAGCACGACAGGGGCTATTGGGAAGGCGAGGCGAAAGATGATCGCAGGCCGTTGGATCTCAAATGGATGGCGGAGATCTATCGGCAGGGAGAATCAGGCAGAAGCAGGGCAGATGATTGTGAGCCGTTGGATCTCTAGCGGACAAATCCAATGGTGATCAGGTGGAGGATGTGCACGAGGGTTAGCGAGTGGGGAAAAGTGGTTTCGTTGGTGAGCGGTATTCCCTATACCGCTTTCAGATTCAAGTGGTATTCGTACAGACCTGCGCGCTCCCATTCATCAGTCGACGTGTGGCCGATGGGACAGGCGGAAAACCGCTTTCCCCGCGGGTTAACGAATGGGCAGCTCGCGTGATCGAGAGGTGAAAACGCCATTAGATCGTGAGGTGGGGGATCACATGGCGGGGATTAAAAGCACATGATTTCATTGGATGTGACGTGAAAAAGGGCTTGTGAAAGCACTCGGTCGGGTTAACACGGTTACATGACGTTTAAACTCAGCGCCCGAAGACCTAGGGGAATATGGTTTATAGAGAAATTCGGAGGAAAACGGAGGTAGCGAGAGCTATAAGAGTGCAAGGAAAATAAAAGGGGGGGGGGAATTAAATAGACTGCTACGAACTCCCTACTTGCAAAAACACACAACCATGCTAGTATTTTGGTCCTCCAAACGCACAAGTACATAGTAGAGGTAACAATCCCAAAAGTCTTTTACCTTTACTAAACCTTGGTTGTCTATCTCCTATTTGAGGCCCAAAAATTCTTCTTTCAAGAGAATTGGTTCTTGTTGCCATTTATCCTCCCAGAATAGTGCCTGATCTCCATCTCTGATTTCCTAGAAACTGTTTTTTTGAACCACCTCTCTGTTCTCCCAGGCCTTATTCCATATGGGAGAGCCCTTCATATTCCCTGACATTTTTATTAGCTCAGAATAATGCCAGGAACTAGCATATTTTTCCTTCCAGATTCTTGCCCATTGAGCCTTGGGATCCTTAACCCATCGCCACCAAAGCTTGGCCCCAAGAGACCTATTGAGAATATCTAGATCATCCAATCCTAGACCTCCTTGGTTCTTAGGTTTACATATCTTTTCCCATGACACTAAAGCCCATTTTTTCCTTGTTTCCTCCTTGCCCCAAAGAAAGTCTCTTTGAATAGTACTAAATTGCTGTAAGACTCCTTTTGGCACTGGGAGAACTGATAGCATAAATATTGGGATAGCTTGGAGCACAGCCTTTGTAAGGACCAGTCTACTAGCCAGATTTAAAGACCTGAATGTCCATTTTTTGACCTTATCTTGCATCTTGATTATAAGTGGTTCCCATATGCTCTTATGTAAAGGTTTGGCCATTAGAGGAACTCCCAAATACTTAGAGGGGAGGGACTCTCTTTGAAAGCCAAGAATTCTAGAAACATTTCTCTGAATGGCAATGTGGGTATTAAAGAATTTTTTTTTTGATTTGGTAAGATTGACCTCCATACCTGTAGCCAAAGAAAAGTCATTCAAAATTTGTTTGTAAGCCAACGCTTCCTTGACTGTGGGAATTCCCTGTAACATGGTATCATCTACAAACTATTGATGGGTCAGGACTTGACCATTCTCAGATAATTGGAGTCCTCGAATTTTTCCGGTTGCCTTGGCATGCTTAATGGACCGCCCCAACCCTTCCATCATGAGGATGAAAAGAAAAGGAGAGAGTGGATCCCCCTGTCTGAGTCCTCTAGAAGGAAGAAAAATTTCAAAGGGAGAGCCATTAACTAAAATTGAAAAGCTGGAGGAAGTCACCAGGGCCATGACCCATCTGATCCAATTATGATCAAAACCATACACACTGAGCACTTTCTTGATATATGTCCAGTTTACTTTATCATAAGCTTTGGATATGTCCAATTGCATTATCATACCCGCTTTCCTTTTGCTAGTTAATGAGTGAGCAACTTCATGAGCTTGAATGATGTTATCTAGAATTTTTCTGCCTTCCACATACCTAGATTGTTCCCTCGAAACTAGCGTAGGTAGCAAAGGTTTGAGTCTGTTGGCCACTACCTTGGAAATTATCTTGTATAATACATTGCATAAGGCTATGGGCCTGTATCTTTCTGACGTTTGAGCATTATCATGCTTTGGAATTAAGGAAATGAAGGAGGTGTTGAGAGCTTTCAAAATAGTTCTATTCAGCCTGGAATCTTCCACTACCCTCATAATGTCCTTTTTTACAATGTTCCAACAAACTTTGAAGAAATCCACATTGAATCCATCCGGACTTGGAGATTTACTGTTTTGCATTTCCTTAAGTACCTCACTGACCTCCCTTTCCATTACCGGTCTGTTTAGATTACTGTTGTCCTCTCTGGAAACCAACATGGGGATGTGTTTAGTGAAGTCTTTGATAAAAGGTTCCCTTACTAAGGAGTTCTCCTGGGAAATACCTCGAAAGTGTCTCACTAATACAACTTCTATATCCACATGGGATTGGTGATTTTTCCCATCCTTGTCCTTGATTAAAGATATCCTGTTATGAGTCGTATTGGCTATTGTGGATCTATGGAAAAATCTAGTGTTGCACTCTCCTTCCTTGAGCCATTGAACTCTAGATTTTTGTTTCCAAAAAATTTCCTCTTGTTTGCACAACTTTTCCCATTCTTGATGATGCTTCTCTACCTGATCATTTTTTTCCTTATCAAATCCTTCCTTGATCAAAGCTTGGTGAGCTTCAGGATGTTGTTTTCAACCGCTTTCTTTCCTGCAAAAATATTTTCGAATTCATTCTTGTTCCAGTATTTAAGCCTCATCTTAATGTGCTTTAATCTTTTGTGCAGCATGAACATTATAGATCCCTGAATCTACAAGTCTTCCGTCCACCATTTTTCAATGTTGCTGCTAAAATCTGGGTGTGAGAGCCAGATATTTTCAAATCTGAAAGGTCGGTTTCTTGGGGTACCTATGCCTTTGATCTCCATTTGAACCAGCTAGTGATCTAAGCCTCCAAAAGGTAGAATTTGTGCCGTTATTTCCTTGTCTAAAAGCATGAGATCCTCAGAGATCATTAATCTATCTAAATTGGAGGCAACCTGGGAGTCCTCTCCTTTTTTATTATTCCAAGAGCAGAAGCCATTGTTTCTCTCAATGTCGACAAGCTTCATGTCCTCTATGTTATGCTCCTATACCAATAGGTGTCATATTTCATGATTGACTTGATGAGCTTTGTAATATGTTCATACCTTTCTTGTTGCAAAGTTTTTCCATATTTTCAAAAAATAAAAAAATTTAAAAAATGTAAAGAAGGTATACCCTAAAAGAAAAATTAAAGGGTAAAAAGAATAAAATGGTCAAAAAATGAAAGAAATGAACCCCAAACAAAAAGACCGGGAAAGTGTGCAAGCCTAAATGCCACTTCTTTTTACTCTTGTACAATAAACAATTGTGGGCATCTATCCAAGTGATTTATGAACAGATTGATTTAGTGAAAGCAGCACATGGAGAAATTCAACAGACAAGAGCACAGTTAGGATAGATGCTTGAACAAGCCAACAAGCTTATGCATTTTTTGAATAACAGAACTAAGGAACAATTGGAAGCACTTGGCATCCTAGACTGGACAAAAACTATTTTGGAAATCAAAAGGGTGCTAACTAAAAGAACTTTGATGCAGAATCTAGAAAGAAGATGTCAAGATATGTAGGTGGAAATCAATTCTTTTATGGAAAAGTTCACAGTTTTACAGAATAAAGGGCTACCAAGTCCTTTGGTCATCAATGACAGGTTAATGAAGCACATTGATTATGTAGATAAATTGAATAAGTATGCTGGAGATCAAGCTAGTTCATCAACAAGTGCATCACGAACAAAAGCACTTCCCACAGGCCAAGTTCTCTATGACAGCTTGGAGAACTTATTCTATATTGAACATGAGGTAAAGCACTTGTTTAAACTCCAGCCTAATTTTTTTAGATATACAGAAACTGATGAGACTTTGAGGAAACTTCAGAAACATAGATTGCTAGAGAAAAAATGGTGGGAAGATATGTTAAAATTTTTGTAAATTTACTTTTGGTAAAATGGAAATTTTGGGCTATTTACTGTGGTAAGATAAATAAAGGTGAACAGAGATGAACAAAGGGCAAACAGGTCGAAGTGTATTAGAATAGGTGAAAAGTATTGGTCAAAACAAGGCAGCCAACACAAAATTACTAAAAGGACAACAGCAAGCCAAATAAAAGGGCCTGCCTCCAGCACATTCAGCGAGAATAGGAACAGCACAACAGCAGTTCACTTTCCTCCTATCTTCGAGACTAGTTGTCTTTATTTTTTGTAAAAATAATTAGTCATCACTGGAATATATCTCACTTTGTTATGAGATATTTTTGTAAAGATTTTTTGTATAAATACCCCCTCAATTGGAGTATTGAGGGTGGATTCTTAAACATTGCTGTAATATTGACTATTTTGGAATAAAGTGTTGTTTGGACCAACTTTGTGGCTTGCTGGATGAAGAATTGAAGCTAAGGAATTTTCTCAGAATTCTTGAATCAAACACTAGATCAATAAGTTCATTTATACCTTGTGTTTTAAAGCTTTCCTTGTTTAAAATATCATCTATGTTTCACATCTGAATGATAAACAAAAAAGAATAACTCAAAATTTTCTTAATTGCACTCTGTTTTCAATCGTTATTATTCTCAATGTTTTCTTTTGAACTAGTATAAATAGTGAATTCTTGATTGCTCCTGTTTCCTAGTTTGTTCATTTTAATCATTTAATAAAGAATTCTTAATTTCTCTTTATTGATGGTTAGTCATGTTCTGCTCTTTTAAAGTATGTTAAAGGATTCTTAGTTTCCCTTTAACCCTTTAAGCCCATTCCATCTTTCGGTCTATAATTGTTCCCTGTTTGACTACCTTGCTCTGTTAAACCATCCTTTGTGAAGAAACCAGGTCCAGTCAAGCCATTCTCTTTGACTCCATCAGCCCAATGGACTAAGCTACTCAGTCTTACCCCTTTTCTATTGAATCTCACCACCCAAACTCAAACAAAACCCCTAAACTTCACAACTAGCCTAATATCTTTTAAAAACCAAGCTAAATCATAAAGAGAGAGCCCTCTCTGAGTACAGATTGGCTAGAATCTGTACTTAAAAGTTGGTTTGTGGTTACCTCGGACCCCTTTCCTCTTCCCAACAACTTCTAGGAAAATCTGAGTGATAACATAGTGGCAACTCCACTGGGGACCTGAATAATTTGTTTGTTACTATTGTTTACTTTATAAGCTACAGACAGAGTCTAAAGTTAGCCAGGTAGCCTCTGAAATTCTCTTGCTTTGCAATTGCAGAAGTAAATGAATGCTGCTTCAATCTATCTCTAGTCTAGTTTATAGATTGAAAATTTGGTTTCAAATACTTGATTAGTTCCTCTTGTCAAATAAGTCTTTAAGAAATTTTAAATCTCATATCTAAAGCCTCTTAAAGAAATCATAGAAGTTGTTTTGAAAATTCATAAAAAAGAAAAATAATCATAAAATACTCAAAAATTTGGCTTCCTGGAGAACTAACTTTTTCATCAGAATTGCTTTACAGGTTTAGATATGATCTATGATGGTGGACAGTGATCAGACACACAAAGGTTAAAATCATCCACCTGGCGACTCCACATCAATTTCACAACTAAGACTCCACTGGAGGAATGAATCTGAAAGAAAAATGCAGAAAGATCAGACTTTTAACTTGGATTGTTATCCAAGACATTATGTTCTTCCTAAATTGATAGAGTTTTCCAATGTATATTGTATTTTAGAGAAGATTTTAGATTAATTTTTAATTATTTTCCTTTGAAAATTGTAAATATATATCATCCTTTTGAATCTTATGATGATCACTTTCCAATCAAGAAGCCTCAAATACTCAAGACTCCATTACTAAAAGAATCCATAATTGTTGAGAATCTATAGTGACCCAATTTTAGCATTGAGTGTTTTCAAGATGAATTCAATAAATCAACGCAGGTATGCTCCTTTGGACAGGTCAAAGATTCCAGGTTTTCCAAATCTTTTGTCCAAATTTGATTGGTCAAAAAATCTTCCATTGTTTAAAGATGAAATAGGAAATGATTCTGCTTTACATTTACTAAAATTTCATATGCACATTCGAAAGTTTAATGTCAAATTCCATGAAGATTGTCTTATGAAAATATTTATGGTAACTTTAGAAGAAAAAGCTAGATCTTGGTATGAAAATTTACCAGCCTCTAGCATATGTTCTTTAAAGCATTTTCATGCTACATTTCATGACAACTACAAGGAAAGTTATTCATATCTATTGCTAATTCAAGACTGCTATGACAATTTTGAAAGTTTTATTCAATATCTTGAAAATTACTATGATGATGATGATCAATTCATGGATCATGAAATATTTTTGGAAGAAAAGCCTTTTCAAAAAGTGGAATCCTTGCTTGAATTATCTTCCCCTTAGAAAGAAAAGGATGATGTATGTTGTTCAGAAACCCATGAAGTTTCCCCACATGAAACAATTCTTACAACACAACAAACTAATCAGAATAAAGAAGAAATTCAGTTCCCTGAACTTGCTCAAATAGAAAATAGCAATGAAAACCAACAACAGTCTGAAGATCTAGAGTTAGAGGCGATAGAGCTTAAAAATATTGAACCAAAAGACCATCTTCAGCTAGTGGTTTCTTCAGAAATTAAGACCAGTCAAATTTATTTGATGAAAACATGTCACAAATTTTCTTTCCTTGCATGTAAATGAAATAAGACAACATACTTTGATAGATCATGATCTTTCATCTAAAATTAATGAGAGTTTGCAACTCCCTTGCAAGCTTCTATATGACAAAGATAATGATAAGGATTTTCCTGTTGTATGTGATAAGGTTGTTATATTTGATGAAGATCAAGAGTATTCAGAGCACTTGGCTACAGTGGATAATAAGGAGGAGAAACAATTGACCAATCACTTAAATCAAGTAGCAGTTTGGAATGAGGTTTGTTATCCTGGTACAAATCATCCAGAAGATCTTATATGGCAGGATTACCATTATCCTTTGGTCAATATATTGTATCCATTAGTACAACAAGAGATTAAGAATCACAAACAAATTTATGCTGATTTCAACTACCATAGATCGGAAGATAGATTTATAAAGCAATATATGGAGGAGAAAGCTCCTGATCTAATGTGTGTGTTTGATGACATTACTTCTTTTGATGATTTGCCCAAATATGATTAGTATGATGATAATTAGGTTCTTCAAATCCAAACTAACTTTACAGAGAAATCAGAGGCTAGTTTTGGGAATAAGGAAATCCAGTTTCACCAACTTGAGAATAGTGATCAACTTGTTCATTTCAGCTATGAAAGTGAGGAAGAAAATGCAGAAAATTTGGAAATAAGTGAAGCTTCTTTGCCTCTTTATTTTGAATCATTTCAGTTTTTAAAGGGAATGTGGTATAAAATCTCTAAAGAGAAGGGTAAGCAGCTTGTAGAAACTCATGAAGTTCCATTTAAACCTATCTGTAATAAGTTGCATCAATCCTTCCAAGTTTTTCATGATCCCATAACTGATGAGTTTGATAATGAATGCAATCATAATGTTTCTCCATCAACAGACTATGAGAGTCAAAATCAAGATGAAAATGGTTTCACCAGCTAGACATTTCAATCAATAGGAGTATCATCACAATGCTCATCTGAAAGTATGCAGGGTGGTAAAGATGAAAGTGATATTTCATTTCATGGCATGAAGCCTATCCAGAACAATTACAGAATTTTTTGAATCAACTCAAGAATAGTGTATATATTTTACAAGATCCTTTTGTACAATTTCTAGATTTAACAATGGAGATCAAGAATTTCCTTATCTTCTCAAAGGTTAACAAAACTATATTTGATTTTAAGATCTCAATTTTAACCACCAACAAGCACAGGCAACAAAAGTCACCAATGTATATGATGCTTGAGTGGTTGCATTGGTTGTTTCATTTTACCTTACCAATAGTCAGAAAGCTGATTACAGTAAGTAGGTAGGATTTCAATTTGGTTTAATTCAGTTTTCAGTAGATTATGAAATAAATCCTTAAATATTTGAATCTAATCAAAAGGCCCTAAGGTCTTGATGATTTACTAATTTGGTTTGAAGGTTTCAGCACCTTTTAGTTTCAGGTCAGATCTCAAGTTGTGCAGGAAAAGGTTAAAAATAAGTTTGATAAAAAGTCCAAGATTGAATATTCCTACCTAAGTTACAAGGTGCTCAAAGTGGGATTCAAGTAGGAAGAATAAAGGTTTGGTGTTGATTGGATAGTAACTTGTTGGAATTGAAGCCTGAAGAGAAGGCCCTAAGCTTCACAAGTGTTACTGTCATACATACAATAAAGCAACCAGCAAAAGGAGATATCAGAGCACAGTCAAACTCATTTAGAAGGCCATCTGACCTGCTGTTCTTGACTTTTCACCAGGAAAAGCCATCCCCAAGTGGAGCCAGTGTTATGCTCCTATACAAATAGGTGTCATATTTCATGAATGATTTGATGAGCTCTGTAATATGTTCATACCTTTCTTGTTGCAAAGGTTTTCCATATTTTCAAAAAATCAAAAAAATTTAAAAAATGTAAAGAAGGTATACCCTAAAAGAAAAATTAAAGGGTAAAAAGAATAAAATGGTCAAAAATGAAAGAAATGAACCCCAAACAAAAAGACCAGGAAAGTGTGCAAGCCTAAATGCCACTACTTTTTACTCTTGTACAATAAACAATTGTGGGCATCTATCCAAGTGATTTATGAACAGATTGATTTAGTGAAAGTAGCACATGGAGATATTCAACAGACAAGAGCACAGTTGGGACAGATGCCTGAAGAAGCCAACAGGCTCATACATTTTTTGAATAACAGAACTAAGGAACAATTGGAAGCACTTGGCATCCCAGACCGGACAGACACTATTTTGGAAATCAAAAGGGTGCTAACTAAAAGAAATTTGATGCAGAATCTAGAAAGAATATGTCAAGATATGCAGGTGGAAATCAATTCTTTTATGGACAAGTTCACAGTTTTACAGAATAAAGGGCTACCAAGTCCTTTGGTCATTAATGACAGGTTAATGAAGCACATTGATTATGTAGATAAATTTAATAAGTATGCTGGAGATCAAGTTAGTTCATCAACAAGTCCATCAGGAACAAAAGCACTTCCCATAGGCCGCGTTCTCTATGACAGCTTGGAGAACTTATTCTATATTGAACATGAGGTAAAGCACTTGTTTCAACTATAGCCTAATTTTTTTAGATATACAGAAACTGATGAGACTCTGAGGAAACTTCAGAACACAGATTGCCAGAGAAAAAATGGTGGGAAGATATATTAAATTTTTTGTAAATTTACTTTTGGTAAAATGTAAATTTTGGGCTATTTACTATGGTAAGATAAATAAAGGTGAACAGAGATGAACAAAGGGCAAACAAGTTGAAGTGTATCAGAACAAGTGAAAAGTATTGGTCAAAACAAGGCAGCCAACACAGAATTACTAAAAGGACAGCAGCAAGCCAAATAAAAGGGCCTACCTCCAGCACATTCAGCGAGAATAGGAACAACACAACAACAGTTCACTTTCCTCCTATCTTCGAGACTAGTTGTCTCTATTTTTCTGTAAAAATAATTAGTCATCACTAGAATATATCTCACTCTGTTATGAGATATTTTTGTAAATATTTTTTGTATAAATACCCCCTCAATTGGAGTATTGAGGGTGGATTCTTAGACATTGTTGTAATATTGACTATTTTGGAATAAAGTGTTGTTTGGACCAACTTTGTGGCTTGTTGGATGAAGAATTGGAGCTAAGGACTTTTCTCAGAATTCTTGAATCAAACACCGGATCAATAAGTTCATCTATACCTTGTGTTTTAAAGTTTTCCTTGTTTAAAATATCATCTATGTTTCACATCTAAATGATAAACGAAAAAGAATAACTCAGAATTTGCTTAATTGCACTCTGTTTTCAATCGTTATTATTCTCAATGTTTTCTTCTGAACTAGTATAAATAGTGAATTCTTGATTGCTCCTGTTTCCTAGTTTGTTCATTTTAATCATTTAATAAAGAATTCTTAATTGCTCTTTATTGATGGTTAGTCATGTTCTACTCTTTTAAAGTATGTTAAAGGATTCTTAGTTGCCCTTTAACCCTTTAAGCCCATTCCATCTTTCAGTCTCTAATTGTTCCCTGTTTGACTACCTTGCTCTGTTAAACCATCCTTTGCGAAGAAACCAAGTCTAGTCAAGTCATTCTCTTTGACTCCATCAGCCCAATGGACTAAGCTACTCAGTCTTACCCCTTTGCTACTGAATCTCACCATCCAAACTCAAACAAAACTCCTAAACTTCACAACTAGCCTAATATCTTTTAAAAACTAAGCTAAATCATAAAGAGAGAGCCCTCTCTGAGTACAGATTGGCTAGAATCTGTACTTAAAAGTTGGCTTGTGGTTACCTCGGACCCCTTTCCTCTTCCAAACAACTTCTAGGAAAATCTAAGTGATAACACTCTGAAAATATTTGGAAGGTTGAGGAACCTTTATTCAGAGCTCTAGTGCCCCCCCTTTTCTTTGAGAGAGATTTGATCATATTGAAGTCTCCTCCTATGATCCAGGGTAACCCTTGGTGCCTGGCCCGGAGATCCACCAAGGAGTCTAAAAACCGGATTTCGTCATCTAACCTTTGGGGTCCATAAACATTCATTACTGGGTAAGTGTCCCTATCTCCTACAATTTGTATGACCACTGCTAAATAATTCCTTGTTGCCTCCGCATCAATTATTCGAATATTTTGGGGATTCTAGACACTGAGGATACCCCCTGCTATGTTTTTAGCTTTAACTTCTAGAAACTCAAATCTATTGAGCCATTTACTATGTATTTGTCTCAACTTTTGAATAGAGCATTTCATTTCTTGGACAAAAATTATATCCGGGGCTGCTTGTTGCATTCTGTTGTTCAACAATATATGTTTTCTCTTACTGCCTAGACCTCTAATATTCCAAGTTGTGAACTTCATGATTAAAGATTGGTAAAGGAGTAATTGGTTAGATCTTTCATCTTAAAAGGAGTAATTGGTTAGATCTTTCATCTTTCCACATTCCATCAGTAGCTCGTTCTGCTTTTTCCTGCCTCTTTTTTTTCCTAGATTTCTTAGTGCTAGCCCTGGAGTCATTTTGACTGCTTTCTCCCATTCATTCCTCTATCTTTTAGTGTTGCTTCCTTCCTCCAAACCCTTGGCCTAAGTTTTCCATAGCATTAACTGTTGTATTCTATTGATCTTTTCTTGTGGTAGCGATTCTACCCCACCCAAAGTTCCCTGATTCAAGAACCCTTCTAGATCTAGGTTTTCTCTATCCAAAATCATCTGTAGTTCATTGTCTTCCATTTCCATCTCACTCTGGTTCATTTCCTGATCCATTTCTAGTTTTTAATCACTCATCATGTCTCCCTTCCGTTCTTCATTTTCCTGTGCGTGGTCATTTTCTGCTCCCTTATCTTTCTTTTCATTACCTTCCTTCATTACTTGATCTTCTACTGCTATTTCTTCATCCTCAACAAGAACCTGAAACTGATTCTAAATAGCCTTTTATCCTCCTACTTGGTGTTGACATTTTGGACCCTTTTTACCGCTTTTTCCTTTAGGAACTACTTTGTGAAAATTGTCTACATCTTTCGTTGTGTTAGTATTTCCTTTGATTTCTGCTTTAGTGAGAGGGCAATCTCTTAGAAGGTTCCCATGTTCATGGCATCTGTAGCATCTAAATGGAATGTGCTTGTAGTCTACTGTCTGCACCCATTCCTCGTCGTAAACCTCCAAGATGACTTCATCCGGGAGAGCTCCAGATAGATCCATCTCCACACAGATCCTTGCAAAGGATGTATATTTTCCCCTCCTTGTGGCTTCAGCAGCTTTGACGAACCTTCCTAATTTATTGCCTATGGCAGCTAGCGATTCTATTTGCCAATAATCAAGAGGTAGAGAATAGAGTCTTACCCAAACTGGGACTGAAGTGAAAGTTTCCCTCTCCAGAACGAAATTCATCATCCATGGCCTCATGTAGAGTCCTGCTGCTGCATAAAAGTAGGGCCCGCCTTTAAACACTCTATCTTTATCCTCAATATTGGTGAACACTACAGTGAAGAAACCCTTGGACTCTAGGTGAAGATCAATGCTTCCTTTAGGCTTCCAGTGGTATCTGATCCAAGTTTGCAACACTTTTTCAGTGGGCCATAACCCCACGAATTTTCATATGATTGCATAAGTCTGCATGTGCTCCCTGTGCGCCTGTAGCGCTGGATTATTTAATACCACTCTAGGAGTGATTTCAGTCTTGGGTTTGCACGGCCCCTTCTGTTTTTTGTCTTTTTTTCCCTGTTTTTCGTCAGTTTCCTCTTTGTCTTTTGTGCTTTCCTTCTCCTTCGAAATGGAACCATCTGTTTCCTCTTCCCTGTTTCTCCTTCCTTCCTCATCATTACCTCTGCCTCTATCCGGGGGCTTCTTGTGTTTGTTGACCAACGCCTCCTTGAAGGAAGGAGTAGATTTCCCTCCTCTGTGCCCATCCATGGGGAGAATCCCTCAGAGAACCAAAACCCTGGTCACTTCCGTTGCGCTCCTGTTCCCGCCGAATGCTCCTAGCCTCACCATCCTACATTAATTATCAATCTAGGTACGATTTTTTATTTCAAGAGTGTACTCAGTTTGAGGCGGGCAATTTATTTCAAGATTAATGTTTTCTAACTTCCAGTACAATGCTAAGTACAAGAGTAAATGGATGCTTGAAATAAAATCTAATTGCAATCAAAAGAAACTTAATGCTATGGAACTTAAATCATTCACTAAGAGAACTACAACAATTTATTAGTCAAGGATGCGGTAGTGATAACTCTTTCCTCTGTCAACTGATATAAATGAAATCAAATATAAACAAGATCCACAATCTGAGAACTTAGACAACGATAGCCAATGTCTTTTACAGTTGTTGATCTTACACTCCACACTAAAGCAATTAACTGGAAATGATAATTAAAAGCAAAACCAAATACTTGTAGGAAAGAAATAACACCTATCTAGTATGAATGAACAACAATGCTAACTTAATAGAAATGAACAACAACGCTAAATGGAAATGAACAGCAAAGCCAAATGAACAACAATCTGTAATGAACTACGAGACTTTATAACTGAAATGAATAACGATATAAGTGGTAAAGGATAATAATCTCTTTATGATAGGAAGGGAAACACAACATGATTCAATCACAGCTTATGCAATAAGATGATTCCATAAAGTATTAGAGCTTGTAAAGACATGAAACTGTAAAGCAATGCGATTCAAGGAAATGAAAAGTAAATCAAACCATCACATGATTGGAACTGTAAAATAATGGTACAGATAGCAAGTGGATCCACCAGGGTCGGGCCCTTAGCCGCTAGTGAAGCACCGTCAGGCTAATTCAGTAGGAAGGAATGGAACGGCAACTGATTTATGTATTAATCATGTATAAAAAGTTTACAAGCAATCGTACTCTATTTTAACCAACAAGAGTCAATGATCAAAGTAATAGCACAACAGTAAGTTCTGCAAAATGATAATACATGCCCCCTGGGCTACAAGCGTTGTCCCTTTTTATAATGGCCAGGCGGATATATCAAGAGTACAGATAAGTTCTGAAGTAGCGATCCCTCAGGATCAAAGGATCCCGAGGGATTCGCTCTATCTTTGATTTCCAGTTTATCATTTTTTCTTCTTGCGCTGATGTCGCGCTTTCCATTTCTTCTCCTAGATTATGCACTCCAATCTTGATCTCCTTGTCTAGATACGGCTTCCTGTGGAAGAGATAGTAGTTTCTTCTGCTTTGTCTTTTCCTCCCAAATAGTGGTTCTCCATTTCCTTCATTTTCCGTATAGAAAAAGACAATAATTAGTTATTTTGTATCTATCACAAATCTCCTTAATTCTACCATAATTCTTTAACATATTACCATTTTCGAATGTAAAAGAATTATGATTCAAAGGAAAAGATAAAGAAATAAATGGCAAATGCATACCTTTTCCATCGCTCAACACACTGATACACCTCACAACTATCATGTGTAATTGTCGACCAACATGATGACAGTGGTTCGCAGGGATGTCAGATTTGATGAGGAGAAGGCCATGTGATTTTCCCTTAAGAGGGAGCTTGAGCTACATGTGGTTGATGAGATTTTGTCTCCTAAGGTTGGGGAGCCTCGTATTTATGTGGAGCATTCACATGCAAAGGATCTAGGAGTAGACACATCCACTCAGACAAAGTCTTCCAGAGATGGGAGAAAGTGCACCATAGAGGCTGACAGGTTATTGCATGATGCATGGGAGAATGTGGGAGCACCCACATCTCAGCGTAGGTCGAGGAGGTCACCTGAGAGGTACACTAGATACATGTCTTTTATGATCAGATGTGTTGAGATAGAGATATCTTCCTTTGAGGAAGCAGTACAACAGCCGGTTTGGGTTGATGACATGGTGGAGGAGTATGACTCCATAGTTCATAACAATGTTTGGGATGTGGTCCTGAGACCAAAGGGAAAGTTAGTGGTGAGCTTCCGATGGATTTAAAAGGTAAAGCAAGTTGTAGATGGTAGTGTGGAGAAGCATAGGGCTAGATTTGTGGTCCATGGCTTTTCACAAGTAGAGGGGATTGACTATGATGAGACCTTTGCTCCTGTTGCAAGGTACTTATCGATCAGATCTATATTGGCACTATCAGCACAAATGGGTTAGAAGATACATCAAATGGATGTAAAGACAACCTTCCTTAATGGCACGATTGAGGAAGAGGTGTACATAGAGCATCCTGAAGGTTTTGAGACCTTCGACTATGAGTTGCATGTTTGTCAAATCAAGAGGGCGTTGTATGGGTTGAAGCAAGCACCCCATTCTTGGTACACCATCTTCGATAGCTACTTCACCAGGTCAGGCTTCACCAACAGTGAAGTGGATGTGGACCTGTACCACATAGTGGTGGAAGGTAATCTTTATCATTGTGTTGTATGTCGATGATTTGATTTTGATAGGTGACGATCAGTTGATCAAGTCTTGCAAGGAGGACCTTGCAAGAGAGTTTGGGATGAAGGACATGGGGCTCATGCATTACTTTATGGGAATGGAAGTATGGTAGGGTGATGGGGAATTGATTATGTTTTAGGGAAATTATGCCAACAAGATACTCAGGAGGTTCGGCACGGAGAGTAGCAAACCCATGGCGACTCCTCTAGCTGGTAACTGGAGGAACGATGATTCTACTTCAGGGGAAGTATTGGAAGGCATTGTTTACGAGAAGATTGGGGGTTCACTCATGTATTTGGTGAACACATGAATGGATATGTGCTATGCAGTTAACCAGGTTAGTCAAGTGATGGTTAGGCCTACCAAGATGTATTGGAAGGTGGAAAATCATGTGTTGAGATACCTCAAGGGCACTACTCAGTATGGATTGTGGTACAGACAGACAGAGAGAGTGAAGCTTCAAGGCTTCACCAATGCATATTGGGTGGGGAGTCCATCTGAAAGGAAGAGCACAATGGGAGGGATCTTCAGTATTGGGTCAGTAGCAATTTCTTGGTACAACAAAAAAAAGAGATCAGTTGCACTTAGTTCAGCAGAGGTAGAGTACATCACTGCAAGTTAGGCAACATGTGAGGCCATATAGATGAGGAAGATTTTGGTTGGTTTGTTTGTTCAGTGTATGGATCCAATTGTGATTTACTACAATAATCAGAGTTGTATCAAACTCTCTAAAAATCCATTTTTTCATGATTGGTCCAAGCATATTGCTATCTGATATCATCATCTCAGAGATTGTGTATTGAGGTAGATTATGTTGCTAGAGTACATTCCCATGAAGGAGAAAGATGCTGACATTTTGAAAAAGGAAATGTCAATATGTAAATTCGAGTTTCACAGAGATAGGATCAAGGTATTTGATAATCCCTTTCTTGTTGAGAGGGAGTGTTGAGAAATGGAAACAAGAATTTCCAGTTTAATTTGTCTTTGAATTAAACTGAGAATTAAAATCAAATACTATTCTCATAGCAATTTGTAAATAGTTAATTAAGTTTAATTGGCTTAATTATCTTAGGAATTTTGATTTGGAAGTCTTTCTATAGTCATGTATATGTTATCCCTAAATGTTAGGGATCCAGGATGAGTTTATTTGAGTTGTAATTAGATAACTCAGTTTGATTGAGTTATAGATAGTTAAACAAGTTCTAATTGTTTGTGGAACTACTAGAGGTATAGTAGTCAGTTGATGCATTGGTTCATCCTTAGTGTTACTCTAGCTAACTAAATATTCCCTTATGCAAAACTCATTCATGTCAGTTCAGAGAAAGACCCAGTTGAGACTAGAGTGCAGGGATAGTTTACTATCAGTTGTAGAATGATCTGAGTTGTGCAGATCATGCATGCAATTAGAAGATGACCTAGATTTGGATTGCGCAGTTATGGAAGAAGGAATTCCCAATTAAATATGGGCTATTCCTTATATGAATTTCCAAGGAAAATAGGGTTCAGTAGGCAGCATAAATTGTCTAAGTGTTGGTCAGTGCGGGCTTATGAGGTAGATAGTTGATCATACCTGCGCAAGAATTTTTCTACTAAGAACAAGCTTTGTATTATCACTCAGATTTCTGATTAATGCAATAGGTAGCCAGGGTTTTGAGAAGTGGATTTTCCCAAAGAAACAATTATGCTATGTGTCTTTGATTATATTCCTCTTGTCGATTATTGTTTTCATAGATCTATTGGTTTCTGTTGTTTAAAGAGCAGAGTAGATTCTTGTCTTGTGTTTTAGTACATTACACGAGTTATGAATCTAAAGGAAACTCTACAAATTCAACATGCAAAAATTACTTTTAACGTAGATGGACGAAGATTTTCTTGATCCACAATTGTGTGCCCAAGCTAGATGAGAATATTAGTTGGGTTGATTTAAAATAAATTACATGCAAATCAGTTTCATGCATGATCACCACTTGTAGCCAAGTGAATGAGTTAGTTAAGGGTAGTTATGTGGGCTCGTATTTTCTAGGAGTGCACCCACATGTAACAAGAGCTCATGCACACATTCAAGAAGGGTGCATGTCTTTGTCATGAAGGAATGTGCTCAAGAAGGGCACACTTGCTCAACATGAAGGAGGGCACACTTCTTCGACCCAAAGGAGTGCACTCAACACAAAAGGATGTCTTTTTCATCTAAAAGTGTGCTTTTTCCTTAAAATATGATTTTTCTTTCTTTTGTTTTCTTTTTTTCTCCTTTTTGAGTGTTTTTCGAGTGTGTGCATGGTGAAAAGGCTAGTTTTTAAGTCAAGAAAATTCTTAAGTCCAACTAACCATATGTTAGATAACATAAGTGCTTCTAAGGGTTAGGTGACGACACTTAGGAAACATTGACTCAGGAGGATGCGGCACTAGGAGAAAACACACAAATAATAAATCAAGCAATGTGACCACACTAAGGGGCTTGAAATGATAGTTCATGCAGGCTCCAAAATTGACTTAGGAAAATTTTTGGAGGGTTGTTTTCACGGTGACAATAGGATTGGAGTGTCTAACCTTCATAAAGGAGTAGTACCTACTATAATGATTATGTCCTAGCTCTCAAAAGAGAGGTTACATATCCTCATACTACCTTAGACATCAACAATTTTGAATGTAATTCCTAACATGCATCTAGGATGTACTTATTGGATGCTAGAGATCATTAACTTGGATCTATGCCTAATTCAAAATATAAATGTACCTCTTATGAAACTTTACCTGCCTTTTTTGAATATGCTACCAAAATTCATCATTTCTTCAGGTTGCTTATTTGGATGTCATATGCCTATAAAGTGCTTGAAGAACTTAATCTATCATAGAGAATTAATTTTATAGGTAGCCTTGGCCTGTCATTTAGTTAATATTCTTACAAACTCAGATGCCTTGAATATCGTGTTATAATATACCAATAAATTTTATCTTCAAGGATTTTTGTGAATAGGTTGATTCTCCACCAAAATCTTCAAACAACCAGTAACATTATAATTCAGACTTGATGTGCCTCAGAAGAATATGATCCTTTGTTACAATTGTCAACTATAGGTTTGAATCTCTTTTCACAAGTGTCACCTCAGGTTTAGACCTTTTAGAAATATATGTCCCTTTGTCATAGGTACCTTTTTCATTAATGGATTTCATAGAATTCAGACCTTTTCCTCGATCAAAACAAAATTGTATATGTTGGAGTTTGTATTGTGATTATGCATGAATTTCGATTCAGAAAGGTCGATTCCTTTAAATTATTATGTAACTTTAGACTTGAAGAGGAGCCTTGGGTAGCTTATCACAACAATACCACTATGATTGGATTCCATTGTATCTCTCTTGTAATTTAAGTAATATAACTCGAACTCCTTTTAGAAAATGAATTTTTATCTTCATACAGGAGCTTGGGTTTCTTCACACCAATGTTGTCAAAGATGAAACTTGAATTATCCACATATCTAGGAATTATTGTAGACATCATATAGGTTGTAGATTGGACTTGTTTATTGTCTATTCCATAGATATGATGATGAAAATTTCATATCTACTTTTCTTCATTGAATGGGTAGCATACATAAAAACCTTTTATTGCCTAGATAGAGGCTTCCTTTACTAGATGACAATGTTCTTCAACCTGGATGGAACCCTAAAAAATAATGTCTTTAACAATCTGAAGATTGTCCATGAAATATGCTACATGAATTTCGTTCTCTTCTTCTTCAGGGAGTTCACTCATAAAGAATGTGACTTTAGGAATCAAATTTTCTTTGCTTTATAATTTTGGCCTCCTTGATAACTAAAGCAAAGGTTGGCCCTATTATCTTCTGATTTTGTTTTCTAAAACTCCTCCTTCTTCACCTTTGGCATATCCCCATATTGAGGTTATCTTCCATACCTTTGATAACCCTCATTCACCTTGTGGTAGTCCTCTTTCATGGCCTATTAATTTTTTTTATACCTGCATTGTCATCTAATATTTCTAGGGCTTCTTGTCTACATGTAAACATGTCTTAAGGCTTCCTTTCTGTTGAAATTTGGGATAGCTATGGGACGAATTTCCCAAAGATCCCAAATGAAGCCCATATTTCTCCAAAAGAGAAAATTTGAAATTGGGTAAAGAAATATTATTACTATTTTTTTTTTGTGTAAATAAGCTTTTGTATTAACAAGTAAAACATATATTACAAAACTTCTGCCGAGGCAGATTGCTGGCTGCATGGCAAGCCTTACTCAGTAGCAACAGAGTGAAAAGGGAAGAGAGAGCTATAGAAGACATAGAGAGAACTAGAGCTGCCTAGAATAGCACCACGCAGGGTGACTTGATCCCAAAAAACTGATTGTCACATATCTGAAAAAAACACAGTAACAGAAAATATAGCAAAGTCCCGCAAAGGGACAGGGGAGACTAATCATGGTTGTTGGGAGGGGTTGCATGCGCCTCTCTGTGCCTGGGGGCCTGGGCCTGGTGGATGCACGATGGTCCTCCCTTCGGCGAATCAGTGGGCTTGCTATCCTTCTCAATGGATTTCTGGAGGAGCTTGATCAGAACCGAGAGCTTTTTGCTGATGGAATCCATCTCCTGATGCAGAGCGCAGAGTTTGAATTCGCTGCTTTCGACCACAGCTCGGTGTTCCTTTGTCATCTGGGCTGCGAACTATTGGAGGGTGCGAAGTTGCTCTGCCTGTTCCCCTTGAACGTCCATGGCTTTTGCTACGATGGTCTTTATCCGCCATGCTTCGGCTTGAGTGCGGACAAATTGAGTTGCTCTGGTGCTGGGCGTACCAGGGTCCTGCAACCAATCCACTTCCTGGCTGAGCTGGTGATCCGAGAGCTTTGCTTCCTCTTCTTGAGCAGAGGCCTCCAAGTCTATAATTTTTCTCTTATTCCTCTGAGAAGTTCTCCGCTCAAACAATTCTCGGGCCGTCTGCAGGTCTTTGTTTGCCGATTGATTTCGGCTGCTATTGCCCGCCATGAGAAAACTTTCGTGACTGATACCCTCCTGTATGCAAATGGGAAATTTGATGCTCTGCCTTCTGAGCGCATGAAACATGATGCTCCAATGGAGAGCAGGAGCAAATATATAGAAATTGGCGGGGAGGTTTCAGGCTGGGGAGTGGATCGCGGTGTGATCCTTGCCTGTCCGATCACCATAAATGTTATTGTGCGAAAAATTGGAGGGGTTTTCCATTGATTGGGAATGTTTTCCTTCGCTGCCTCCTGCATGATCTTGAGAGTGCCACGTGTCCCTCCGTCCCGCGCTTCTGCGTTGGGCTATGTCATCCTGGATCATGTTTCTGTACAAATCCCTGTAACCTGCTATATTCATGAATGCCCTTAACTGGCTTGTCCTGCGGTAGTTGTTAGGAGTTGATGGCCCCAGTCCCGTCGGCCTATCCATGTACCTGTGTAAGATCATTAAACGGAATGCTGACCTGCCCTTTCCGCAGCCACTAAATCTAAGCGAGCGAGTTGAGAGCATCGGTCTTTTAAATGATGATTTTCCACCATTTGCCAACAGTTGTCCACCATTTCAGCTGGGTATTCGATTCCGTGGTTAGCCAAGTGGTCGGCGACCGGATTTGCCTTTCTCCTTACTGCTTGGAAGACGAGGCCTTTCATTCTTCCAAGCAAATTCCCAATATTTTCTGTGACCATGGATAGGCGCCAGTGCTTCGTTACTTTGCTTATTGGAGTGCCCCTGTAAATTTTCTTGGCCACTGCTATGGCTATCTCAGAGTCGCCCTCAATTATTACGTTTTCTGTGTGATTTCTGTGAAGGATTTTTAACCCCTTTTCCATTGCTGTGAATTCCATTTCGTTGTTGGTGCCCTCACCCAGAGTTGTGCTGTAGATATGTAGTATTTCGCCTGAATGGTTTCGGATTATGCCTCCTATACCAGCTGGGCCCGGGTTTCCTTTCGAGGCTTCGTCGAAATTTAACTTCAGAAAACCTGCAGGGGGCCGAGTCCATCCTGTTAGCCTGTTGTTAATGTTCTTCTGTTTGGCCTGGAGGATGAGACTTTGGCCGGTGCAAATGTTGAAAGCGTTTAGGATTCGCTGTTCCTCAGGAGAGATTCGCCTAGCTGGGTCGGCTTTACTTTTAACCAGAATTAATTGGCGGATGTTCTGGAATAAGGTAATTCTCAAATGTTCCATATTCCTGTGCTCGCTTTGAAAAATCCTTCTGTTTATTTCTTTCCACAGAGTCCAAGTTATAAAACCTGGTAGAGCTTTCCAGATATCGTTGATTTGAGGGTTTTCAGAAAAATTGCTTGGCCAATTGTTAATAGTGTTGTGTATGGAGTCTAAATCTCTGTTGTTTTGCTGCATAATTGCTTCTATCTCTTGCCAAATGAGGTTCGCCCACTCACATGTATTAAATAAGTGGTTCATGGTTTCAGCGGCTTGGTTGCACATAGGGCAAAAGGAAGGGCCTTCAAAACCCTTTTTCTGCAAGTTTTCCCAAGTTAGGGTCTTTCGCCGCATGAGAAGCCAAAGAAAAGTTTGAATTTTGGCCAGAAGAGGGGGTCCCAAACCTTGATGTACCAAGATACGTCCTCCCTCTACTCTGTGAATTCCATCTACCTTCGGGCTTCTTTGAGATTGAAGTTGCCATTGCCCTTCAGCCCCCATCTCAATTTGTCCTCATCTGCGGTTATTCTGATTTTCCTTTTGTTTAGGATTAGAAGCAGGTTTTGAAGGTTAATATTTTCTTCATTAGGGTTTGTTGCGGCTGGGAGGGCCCATTCTCTCCATTCCTGATCTTGGCTATCAGGGTTCCAGTAATGATGGACGGAGTGCTTTCCATTGTTCTGACAGTTAATTTTGTACTCTGCAAGATCTGGGTTTTCAAGCTTTGGGTGCTGCTACCAGGAGTCTTCCCAAAAGAGGGCAGAGTTCCCATTCCGGATCTCCCAAAAAATGTGTTCTTGGATTAGATTTTTATTCTTTTTTGCCAAATTCCAAATTGGGGAACCTTCTGGCAAAGCCTGAAGTCTTATGAGGTCCTGGTTTCTGCAGTTGGGAGTGTATTTCTCTTTCCAATGTCTGGCCCAGGGGAGGTTAGTCTCCTTCAGCCAGCGCCACCACAGCTTCGCTCCACCAGTATTGTTGCTAGTGTCGGGGTCGATTAGGTTTAAACCTCCAGCTAGTTTTGATTTACAGACCTTGTCCCAGGCCACGAGAGCCCATTTCCTTTTCTCTGCGTTGCCACTCCATAGGAAGGATCTTTGAATGGATCTGATTTTCTGCAGAATTGCTTTTGGCGCCGGGAGGATAGAAAGCATATATTGAGGTATGGCCTGAAGAATAGCTTTTGTTAAAACTAGGCGTCCCACCAAATTTAGTGCCCTGTGAGTCCAATGCTTGCATCTTTTTTCCATGTTTGCTATGAGCCTTTCCCAGTGAAGCTTTTGCCAAGGCTTAGTGGTGAGCGGAGCTCCCAAATACTTCGATGGAAGAGAACCTTTGCGAAAGCCTAGGATGCTGGTAAGATGGTTCTGTATTGAAACATGAGTATTAAAGAAAAATATAGTCGATTTGGAGTGGTTTATGTCCATACCTGATGCCCTGCTGAATTTAGATAAGATGGATTTGAAATCCTTGGCATCTTTGATCGTTGGAGAGCCATGCAGCATGGTATCATCGGAAAACTGCTGATGGGTGGTTGCAGGGGTGGAGGGGAAGGGGCGCAATCCATTGATTTTTCCTTCCGCTTTGGCTTTGTGAATATATCTGCTAAGCCCTTCCATGACTATCACAAAAAGGAAGGGGGACAGGGGGTCTCCTTGCCTTATGCCGCGGGTAGGAGAGAAGGGGGCTGAAGGGGAACCATTAACCAGAATAGAGAAATTTGTTGACTTGACAAGGGCGAGGATCCAGTTGATCCACCGACTGTCGAATCCAAAAGCACTTAAGGTGGCCTCCAGGAATTTCCAATTTACTTTGTCGAAAGCTTTTGAAAGGTCTAATTGAATCATCATACCAGGGATTTTTCTGGATTGTAAAGTATGTATCATCTCCTGAGCCAAGAGGATGTTGTCCAGAATCTGTCTGCCTTCCACGAACCCTGATTGCTCCTCTGAGATGATGTCAGGGAGGATTGGTTTAAGCCTGTTAGCAATGACCTTAGAAATAATTTTATAAATCACGTTGCACAGAGCTATGGGGCGAAACTTTTCTGGAGTTCTGGCTTCCTCTTCTTTGGGGATTAGGGCTAGGAATGTAGAGTTTAGGGCTTTAAGAATCGAGCCAGATCGTCTTGAATCTTCAACTACTTCCCATATCTCTGTTTTGACAGTTTGCCAACAAGCTTTGAAGAAGTTTATAGTAAAACCATCAGGTCCCGGAGCTTTATCATTTGGCATGTCTTTTACAGCCTCCTCCACCTCCTCCATAGAGATCTTTCTTAACAAAGAGGCATTTTTGGCTGGAGTGATGATTTGGGGTATGGCCTGTGTTATTTCCTCTCTGGCTTCCGAACGATCTTCTTGAGATTCCTGGGCAATTTTCTTAAAGTGGCTGGTAAGCAGCGTTGAGATCTCATTGTGGTTTTGAATGACTTCTCCAGATGCATTGGTAAGCTTAAGGATTTTATTTGCCCCCCTATAATCCATCGTCGATCTATGGAAGAACTTTGTGTTTTGCTCTCCCTCCTTCAACCATTGGATACGAGACTTCTGCTTCCAAAGGATTTCTTCCTGTTGGCAGCGAAGCTGCCATTGCTGCATAAGGATCTTTTCCTGTTTAGTTGAGTCCTCCCTGTTAATCCCCGAAGCCCAGTCTTTATGAATTTGACTTAGGTGGTCTTCTATGTTGTGCTTTTCCTGGAAAATATTACCAAACTCGGTTGTATTCCAATCCTTGATTTTATGTTTGATGTACTTGATTTTGGACTGAAGTTTAAACATTTTGGCCCCCTTACATTTCTGGGTTCATCCCACCATTTTTTCACCAGCTCTGGAAAATTTGGGTGAGTTAGCCAGAATTTTTCAAATCTGAAAGGCCTATTTTTGGCAGTTTCTAAAAAAGCAGCTTCCAGGGCGATGGGCCAGTGGTCTGATCCCCCGCTGGGGAGAATATCAGAATCAACGGTTGTTCCTTCCAGTAAGATGTTTTCTGAGATCAGAAAACGATCAAGGCGAGAGGATATCCTGTTTTCTCCTCCTCTTCGGTTGCTCCAAGTGTAGAGCCCATTTTTTGGGGGGATGTTGACCAATTGGGCGGATTCCATGAAGTCAATGAAGAGTTCTGAGTCTTTGTTCAGACGCCGAAGGCCTCCTTTTTTTTCCAGGAGGGAGGTGATCATGTTGAAATCCCCTCCCATTATGATCTTTGAAGAATTGTATCTTAGCTTTAGCTTCATTAGCAAGTTCAGGAAAGAAATTTTATCTTCTATACGCTGAGGCCCATAGACATTTATACAGAGGTAGGTTTCAGAGTTACCTGTTAATTGGAATTCTGTGGCGATGTATGATTTGGTAGCTTCCATGGAGGTGATTTCTATTACACTGGAGTCCCAGAGGGTTGCAATGCCTCCATCCCATCCGTGGCTGGCTATGTCTATATATTTGATAGTTTTCCCTAGCTTTTTAGTGATATTCTCCAGTTGATCAGAGGCACATTTCGTTTCTTGAATGAGCATAATATCTGGCTTTTCCTGTTGTAGCTTCCTCTTTAGAAGGCGTTGTTTGACGTGGCTGTTAAGCCCTCTTGTATTCCAGGAGATGATTTTCATTGATAATGATGAGGTTATTGGGAGGACAGGAAGGCATGTAAATCCTTCATTTTGCCTGAATTGATCAGAAAGATACCCAGATCATGAAGAACTTCTCCATTCGTCCTTCGACCTCTTTTCTTATTTTTCTTCCATCCTAGTGAATGAAGAAAAAGATTTTTGGATTGGTTACCTGTGCCTTTCATGATTCCTAATCTTTTCTTTTGCTTGTCTAGCGCCGCTTATTGTCTTTCTATGAAGAGGTCGCTGATCTTCTTTATTTCTTCCTCTGGGATATTTTCCAGTCCTTGTGTTCTCCAGTGCTTTTCCATATCTGACAGGTTTACCCCTTCTTTTCCTAGGACTTCATTGAGTTCCAGGTCTTCACTTCCCCCATCGCTTGTTAGCATGTCTGTGTCTTCATCTCATTCATCTGCTACTTCATGCGTGTGTATTGCTGTGTATTTAGTGGTTTCCTCTGCATCTGTTGCTCTGTAGTCTGTCTTATTTTTTGGAGGAGCTTCTGGAAGCCTTGTCTCTTTGTTGTGCCCTTCCGAGTCTGCTTCTAAGTCCAGAATGCTGAAGGGGTTAAGAGTTATGCTGGGATCTGTCACTGCTTTGCTTACTCTTTTCCTGTAGGTCCTTTGTCGTGATTTTGGTTTTTTAAAAACCTCTTGGTTCTTAGCTGGCTGCTCAAGCTTGGCTTCTTCCACTGGTTTGATTAATGGACATTCCCTTACAAGGTGACTGTGTTCATGGCATTTCCTACAGCAGAAGGGGATCTGTTCGTAGTCGATAGCTTGAAAGTAATCTTCGTCTCTGAACTCTAGCCACAGTCCGTCGTGTAAGGCACCTGAGACATCCATTTCAACGCAGATCCTGGCACAGGAAGTATACTTCCTTTGAATCGTTGCCTCAGAGGCTTTAATGAAGGTACCAAGTCGGTCTCCTATTCGCTTTAGAGTTGCTAGGCCCCAGTAATCTATAGGTAAAGAGAAGAGGCGAATCTATACAGGGACTTGGGTGAAGGTTTCCTTTTCAGGAACGAAGTTTGCCTTCCAAGGCCTCATGTAGAGGCCAGCTGATGAAAGGAAATAAGGCCCTCCATCGAAGATCCTATCCTTATCTTCTAGGTTAGAAAAGACAACAGTAAAGAAACCTTTGGCTCCGAGATGAAGTCTTACATCACCTTTTGGCCGCCAGTGTTGCTTGATCCATTGGCATAGAGCTCTTTCTGTTGGCCACAGACCCATAAATTTACAAATGATTGCATGCTCCATCATGTGGTCTCTGTAGGTCTGAATGTCTGGATCTGTGAAGACCACTCTAAGGGCTTCCTTCTTTTTGGGCTTGTAGGCTCCTTGCAGGGTATTTTTAGGGCTGAGGTTGGAAGCTTCCAGTTTATCCTCGTTATCTATGGGGCGTTTTCCCTCCCTGTGTTCCTTTTCCTCATCTGAGGGGGCGATTATTGGGTCAGAGTTGTTTTGGCCTGCTTTCGGTGTGTGCCTGTGTTTCTCCTGTCTGTTGCTAACTTTTCCTGGCATTTCTGATCCGTGATTTGGATCTTTTTTCCCCTGGGTTACTCTGCTGCTACTTGTCCCAGAGCTGTCTTTTCGAGCTTCATACCCAGAGATATTGAAACCCTCGTGAGTTTTGAGTTTCTGCATGACTATTTCCCTGTAAGATGGGGTCCCAGTGGACCCCCCGTCTGCCATATGTCGGGCCAGAACCCGGCCTCTGAGAAGAAGATCAGTTAATCGATCTCTGTGCGCTGCCAGAACTTTTGGTGAAAAATGTTCAGAGAACAGTGCTAAACCCTAGGTGCAGGGTTTCTCCATCGCTCTAACCTCAATTTTCATATTATTACTATTATTATTAATTAATGTTGAAAATCAATGTGGGCAAGCATTCATTAAGGCACGTGGAAACATATATTAAATATTAAAATGGGAAAAATTGAATATAAAGTATTTCCCTCCAAAATTAATAAGTTAGCCTCACAAATGAAGCTCCTCTAGGCACCCCATTGATTAGTATTAATATTGATACATTGGAGTTCATTCAACATATGCAACGAATATAAAAGATCAAAAACTTAATCTGAAGTGGCTTGTATTCTATTCTTTATGGTTCAGTATTTTATGTGCTTCACTTCTATTATACTTAGCCTCTAATGTGGTGGCTTGGGTTTGTTTTCGCATTCACTATACTTTGACTCGCTATCATAGATTGCACTATACTATGGCTCACTCTCATGGATCACTTATGTTCTATAGCATCGTGGCATCACTATCTCTACTGTGGCTCACTCATTCTATAGGCCTCACACTTTTCTATGGTTCACTCATTCTACAGGTCTCGTATTTTTATGTGACTTGAATATCAAGCTCAAAAGCTCGCATTACTTTTCTATGGTTCACAAACTTTTTAAGGCACACTATACTACACAGTGGCATCGTTATACCTTGTATTGTGTTATAGTGGCTCGCTTTACAATCACAATGGCTTGCACACAATATACATGAGGATCGCATCCTGTGATGGTTCATTGACATAATTTGGTGGCTTGTATTCATACCTTTGTGACTTGCATTCTACAACAGTAGATCCCATTACATAGATAAGGCTTGCATATTTCTCTCTATGGCTCACTATTATTCACTGAAGATCACATTAAATTATATATGGCTTGAATGATTCTGAGGCTCACTTCTTTATTTCTATGGTTCGAACATTATGAGGTTCGCATAATTTCTATGTTTCATTCTATACTTTGCAAATGCATTTTCTTTGGCTTACATAATCTATATGGTTCATAATGGATCTATGTGACTCGCATGAGGATGGTTTCTACAATGGCATACTTTGAAGCAGTGTTATATGTGACATTAAAGAGCAGTTACTTGGACAATAATTTATACATGATGGAAAGTGATATGCATGACATTGTCCTCATGGAAAAGATTTAATGATGTATAACATAGACAATGATTTATATGTCATTTATCTTGATATATCACAACGAAATTTCTTATAGTAGTGACATGAACTTGATATATGACAATGAACTTGTTTATAATAATGACAATAAACTTGACATGATATTGACCCTTGATATAATAGTGATCTACTTAACATGACATTGATCTATATGACATGATTGTGATCTAGATGAAAGTGACTTGGATACATGACAAGTGATCTACTTGGCAGTGATACTGCCCTTGATTTGGCTGAAACCTTGTATGGAAGTGACCTAATGATAATGACAGTGACCTCAATTCAGTATGATAGTGGTAGTTTAAGGGTTGTATGGAAGTTCATATGATAGTGATATACATGGTATAGTATGACAACACAATGATGTATGACTTGACATGACAAGGAAGTAGTTTGACTTATGAGGATCATGTATGATCCTTGGTTGGCCCTAGGTGGCCTAATATGAATGATGTGTCTCATTCTACATAGTATATCATATAAACATTTGATGAATATATAAGAAGAAAAATATGGGTGGGTTTTCCCCCTTGTGGGGTTTTTCCCTGGTCTCTGACCTAAATCTTGGTGTCTATTGTGCATGGTTTTCTTCTAGTGTTCCTTAGTGTTTTGTTTCTTTTTTGATGTTATTCTTCTCCCTACATATTTGCTAATGATGAAATGATGTTATGGGGTGATTGTTATATGAAATTGTTGAAAAAGTTTTAAAATTTGCAATTATCTACAACAAAGAACATTCTAGCCCTAAAAGTTAACATGGTATTAGAGCTGGGTTGAAGAAAAGTCATTAAAGATCAACCCCCATCCCCCACACCCCTGCCACCCCCATAGACACCTATGATGGAGCAAGCAAAGTGAAAGGTATGAAGATGGTGAAGACCTAAACGAATGTTAGGGTTTGAAGGGAACCCTAGGAAGACTTTTGTTCTTGCAAATAAGCTAGGGTGTAACATCCCTCGTGAAAATTCCATGTAAAAGTTAATAACAGAAAAAATAAGACCAAGGTCATGGGACACATATTTCAAGTTGGATGTTGGGAAAGATATCCTAGTGTGGGTATTCATTGGTTTATTATTGCTAAGGAAATTGGCAAATGAAATGGACAATGCTTTGGAAAGGAAAAATGACATTTTTGGCACATTTTTTTTATAAAAATAATGGAAATTAGGAGAAAAGGGAGGTGAAAGGTCATAGGTTGCATGTGAGGAGGAAAATGAAGGAAAATAATGGAAAATGAAGAAAATAGAGGCCTCATTGATAAAAAGGCTTATGAGGATCAATGGGAAAACTTGGTCAGTGTAACCTTTTGTCAATTCAGTTTTGGAGCTCTCTCATTATCCTCTCTCTCTCTCTCTCTCTCTCTCTCTCTCTCTCTCTCTCTGTAAACCTAGAGTTTTCTTGGAGCACTTTGGAATTGGATCAAGAAATGAAAATAAGGAAAGAGGAAGGAAGGAGCAAGCAAGGAAAAATGGGATCAAGCAGCTACAATAGGATTACTTGTAGGTATCGATTGGCATGTTTGATTTCCTTGCTAGATTTGGCATGCATGGTATTGCATGTGGTTCTTTTTTTCCATGGCATGGGTGTTTCCAGGTGTGACAGCGTTTTCAGCTTAGCCTTGTAATTTTCGGATAACCATGGTGTGATGGGGTTCTCATGTTTTGGTTGAGCTGGGTTTCCAGATGGATTCAAAGCTGAGTGAGGTGGATCT
This sequence comes from Pinus tabuliformis, assembly GCA_031772625.1. Lineage (NCBI taxonomy): Eukaryota > Viridiplantae > Streptophyta > Pinopsida > Pinales > Pinaceae > Pinus > Pinus tabuliformis. The sequence goes on from CM062813.1 coordinate 138,843,394, forward strand.
CAAAAAGAAATAACACATGGCCTAGTGATCCCTGAACCAAATTGTGGATTGTTGTAAATCCAGTGGCGTAGTGACCCCTGAACTGGACTCTGGGTTACGGTAAATCCAGGTATTGTGTGCCTCGGTGGGCCTAGGAATCCTTGACTGGTTAATGGCAGGATATATGGTAAAGCCTAGAGGTGGTTTCCCTTGATTAGGCCTAGGAATACTTGTAAGTGAATGGTGAGATATATGGTAAAGCCTAGAGGGTGGAGTCTCAGTTAGGGCCTAGTGATCTGGTGTGGATTGCGGTAAAGCCCAGATAATGGTGTCTCAGTTATGCCCTAGTGATCCCTCAATCAGACTATGGATTATGATAAAGCCTAGAGATTAGGAGATAGGAAAAATCCTTACGGTGTAGGTGGAGAAATCTGGTGGCATCCATGCTTGTTTTATGGCTTAGTGATCTGGGAGGGATTGTGGTAAAGCTTGGTTCTATTGATGAGGGTGAGGTGGTGTAGTGTCGGGGAGCCCTAGTTGAGTTTGGTTTTAAGTCCCACATTCATGCTTGGAATATGGAACGAGGGTGATTGGCTGAAAGAAAGATTTGGTTTAGCTAATTTATGGTCGGGTGGTTCGTGGAAGTCCCAAACCTGGTTATTCGTTGCATTCATTAATATAAGGCTATTTCTCCTTGTTATTTCATTAGTATTATACTAGTTCATTTTGGATTATATGGTTATTGTTTCCTTGTTATTTATGTTGTTATTATGCAAGTTGTGAATATGTATTATGACAGTGGCTATGTATGCCTCTCATCATGTTTTTACTTGTAATTGAATGAACAATGAACCTATGACCTAATTGATGATAATGCAACTAATGTAATAAGGAAAAAATTCCTCATAGTGAATCTCAGATAAGTATGAGACCCCTATGCTCAGCTCTATTGTTAATACCTTTATATTTAACATTTGTGACATGTTTAATGAAATTCCTATCATGGCTAGTAGCGGTCTAGTCTAGTACTTTTCAACATTTTTGCAAATGCATCATTGTTTTGTTGTGTAAATTCATTTCTGAAGGTGTCATTGAGTTATGGGTAGTGACTTGGGCTCTAGGCCTAAAAAATCAGCACAGATCCTGGATTTGTGGGCATGACACTAAGGGAAAAAGTCCACATAATCTCCCTTTCCCTTTCTATGGGTGCTTCTGGAGCCTCCCAGACACATGCTTGTCAATATCAAGGGAGTTTCCAGAGGTTTGATGGACTAAAGCTTCAGTTGGTCTCAAGGGCTGGTTACCTAAGTGGTTGGGATGGCTCCTAGGAGTTCTGTTACTGATGTGGAAGGTCTTTGTGGTGTGTTTCCATAGATTCCACTTCCTTAAGGTGACTTAGGAGGTTGAATCCCATTATAGTGGCCTCTCATCACATATTTACACCAGCTGGTCAGTTAATTGGGCATGCAGGTATGTAGGTTAAGGGTTGTTATATGCACTATGGTTATGTGTATGCCTTTTATTCTATTGATGTTATGGTTACATACATGATAGATGCTAGTTGATTAGTGTAGTCATATGCACATGTGTTGGATAGTCATGAATGATAGTAACCTGTGGTTTTATGCATTGCTATTGTTTTTTTATGTTACATAACTTGAATATTATATTATATGTTGTTGATGAGTATGTTATAGGTTAACTTGTTGTTTTTATGTGACAGTTAGCTTGATGATTAGGTTATATGTTGCTTTTGAGCATGATATATAACTTCTTGTTGTTATATGATAATAACTTGATGATTAGGGTTATTACATTAAGATCTTGATGTTATATGTATCATACTAATTTGGATTGGTCTATGCAAATGGTTAGGGTTATGACATTCAGGTATGAGTTATTATGTTGTGATATTATTTCATACTAATCTAAACTAACAGTGCAAATGTGATTATTATGTATGGATGATAATTTTTTATGAGTTTATGATGTGAACATGTTAGATAGTGACTATGGATATCATCACCTTATTTATGTTTGAGTTGATATGTCATGAAGTTATATCATGCTAATCTAGATTGATTGTGCAGACAAGATATCCTCCCTTGAGATACACTAAGTTATGAGTTTTCTTATTTCTTATATTTGGTTCTTGACTGTTTGATTATGTTGTCTATTTTGTCTTTAAGTGTTTGGTGTTTATTATAATGTCTAGTTGATTTATCTAACACGTACATTTATAGTTTGTTTGAATGTTTGATTAATTGCATGATATGAGTATGTGTTCAAATGATCTTGTTTTAAGATGATCATACTAACACATATGTGTTGAGATAGTTGATATATACTTGAGTGTAAGTAGGTGATAGTTGTAGCATTTGTCTAATAACTATGAGTTGACTATGGATCATGACATGATTGTTAGCCTTGGTAAAGGTTGATTTAAAATTAGTAGATATGTTGCCTTGATCCTTGGAATATGTGGTCAACATGTGTGAGCGATTGCAGGGAAACATGCTTGGCACAACAATGTAAGGTAATTTGTGTAATGTTATGTTCACTTATGCATTGACAATTATGTGTTTATGGTAGTATGATGTAGGGGACTGCATAGAAAAAGAGATTTCCATGAAATCTTAAAGAAGTCTTGGGTTGAGCTTTCACTTGGAAGCAATGGAAACCCATGGGGATGGAGTCATGGTGTCTGTTTTCAGTCTTTTCCTTTTTTTCAAGTTGAGCTTGATTTTTGGTTTTGTTTATGTTTGGTGCAAGGTGTTGCCACTTTTTTGTGGTGTCATGTTGTTATTGGTTTTCATGGTATTCTTCTTGTTTGTTTCGTGTGCTTTCCTTTTAAGTTTTGAGTCTTGGAAATTGATTGGGAAAGAGGAAAGTTAATGGAGCTTAGGAGAAGATAAATGAAACCCACCAAGTAATATGAGACTCAGATGAAGTTCAGTGCATGAGTAAAGGGTAGTTGAAGGAAAGAATATGACAACCAATTGGATTGATTTGGTCCATTGGGATAATAGACAGTGGCGATACAGACATGAGAAAGGTAACAAGAAAGGTAAAGTAAATGGGCTTAAGATAACAAATGCCTTAGATATCTTGGAAACTCTTGTTCTCAATGTTGTGTATGTTGTGCGTGAATAAATGAAGTTCTTTTAATATTGACCTTGAGATCTAGTAATTGTGTTGTGATCATGATTGTTTTATGCTAATGTTTATATGCATATATGTATGTGTGTATGTTGTTATCTGATAGGGTCATCAGGGATCATGATTGTTTTATGATGATGTTTATATGTATACATGTATGTACATATGTCATTGTATGAAAGAGTCGCCAGGGATCATTCTTGTGGAGGAATGATTTTTTATGCAAGTGAATGGCATGAAGAGGTTCATGGTTTATGAGGAATCAAGTGAGAAGAGTAGTCATGACAAATATATAAAGTCAGTATCATGTGGATATGAAATGATATTGTATGCTTGTATTATGCCTATGTTTATGTTATGATAGGTAACGTGGAAGGATACATCAATGGAATGAAAAAAATATGCTTTGTGGCATGCTAGGATAAGCAAGGATGATGAAGAGACACTGGAAGCAAGGTTGTTGGGTAGAGACAGTGTGGTTTTGGATGCATAGTGCTACTATTGTGTATATGTTGTGCATATTTTATATTTTGTGATTTTACCTATGTTGTTGAGTGCTTGTTGTATATATGGTGTTGTGTGCATATTGCACATGCAGTGATGGGTATATATGGTGTTATGTACATGTTGGATATGATGTGTTGTGTACATATTGTACTATGTACGTGATGGATATGCAGTGTTGTGTGCACATGGTGCTATATACATGTTGTAAGAACAGTGTTATGTACATATGGTGTTGTGTGCACGTTATACATGTGGTTCTATGTACGTATGGTGTTGTGTGCATGATTGTACATGTGGTGTTGTGTGCATATGGCATTGTGTACATGTTGTACATGTGGTGTTGTGTGCAGGTGGTGTTGTGTACATGTCGTGTGTGTGGCAATGTGCACATGTGGTGTCGTGTATGTGGTGTTGTGTACATGTGGTATTGTGTACATGTTGTACAACTGGTGCAATGTACATGTGGCATTGTGTACAAGTTATGCAGGTGGTGTCATGTACATGTGATGTTGTGCACACGTTGTGTAGGTGGTGTTGTGTACAAGTGGTACTATATACATGTTGTACATATGGTACTGGTGTACATGTGGTATTATGTGCATGTCGTACATGTTGTGTTGAGTACATACGGTAATACATATGTGCATTGTGTAGTCATGGCATCGTGACATGTGTATTCATTTTTTTGTACTACTTGTACGTATTTGTGTTGTATTGTACACCGAGTGTAGGTGTATGTATTGTGTTGTGGTGTACACAAGATATAGGAGTATGTATTATGTTGTGTTGTAGACTAGGTGTAGGTGTATGTGTGGTATGTCAAGTGTAGGTGCATATATTGCATGGTGTTGTATGGCTTGTGTGGTTGTATGTGTGTGTTGCACAATATGTGTATGTGCACATGGTTGAGGAGAAGGCACTATGTTTTTCGGGTGTGGAAACTGATCCAGTGTGTGTATGGAATAAATACAAAGGTAAAAGCTAAGTATTGATTAAAGGATAAATATCAGTATTTTATTTCAGTTTTATTATGCATGTGATTTATGATTTTGGTCTATGATGATTACATGTGATCTATGATTCTAGTTTATGATGGTTACATGTGATTTATGATGGTTTTGTTTTGACCTAACCTAATGTGATATGTTTATACATGATGATTTGGTCAAAGATGCTAGTTTGACTTGTGGCAGGAAGCGAAGAGAATTACAAGTGTACCTTATTAATAGAAAACCAATGAGGTATGACTTGAAGTTATTTCAATATATTTTAAAATATAATGGTAGTTGAATTTATGTTCTTGTTACAGGAAGGCATGGGAAATGCCCGGGTTGGGTGGTTGAAACCGACTGCAAGAATTAGCAACAGCAGTGAAATAAATTGGAATAGGTAGCAATATATTGGTAAAGCACTTCAGGAGCAAGGCCATTATGGGACACTGGTGCCCAATAGTGTCCATTGATTTCCATGGGCATGTTATGACGGCTATGATGGTTTTGAGGCAGGTATATGATTTTGTTGTTGACCTTCTAATGTGAGAAAGCCTTGCCGGGGGATGGATCACCCAGGATAGGGGATGTCAGGGAACTTGGAAGGTTAGTGACTGCACAGAAGGGATGACCGAATTACCCAATTTAGAGAAATCCTAGATGTACTTGTCTTCTACCCAATAGGATATGATATGATACATATCCAATGATCATATTATGCATTGATAAATTGGGATTTACTATCAATAAAAGAGTTCAAGTATACATGTGGCCTTATAGAGGAATCATTTATTCTTTTGTAGATGACTTCGACATATGGTTTATGGTTCATGATGTAGGATCAAGAGGTAGTTGATAGCTTCCTACAATCCTCATAAAAGGGAGAGATGATCCTGAGGATCATCAAGATGCAAAATAATGCGAGAAGAGTAAGCCCCAAGAGGAAGCTAGTGTAGGAATAGTAAACTCTAAGAGGGAGCTGGTGCACAAAAATGAAGAAGCCACTCTCATATCAGGAGAAGATAGATAGTCTTGCCTTATCATCAGGTACACTATTATTACTTTTATTTACTTTTCTCTTGCTCTTGTTCTTGGGTCTATGGGTAAATCTAATAAATGTGAAAATCAAGTCTCGATACTAAGGAGTATGTAGAGCTACCCTTGATTAGAGTGGCAATGGATAAGAGCTTAGACCCCAGAGAAAGGATTATAGTCTCCCAAGTTGATGATTATGACTGAACAAGATTCCTATTCAGAGGGAGTATACTCTTAGGTTGAATGCAACATTCTGTTGAGATGATGAGATATATATGTCCTTATTGCAAGGACCATTCTAATATGACAATATACAATAGTTCCAGATGCTTCTGCGATATCAAATTCATCATTGATAAGGAATATGTGCTCAAAGGGAGAGGATTATAACTTTGATTTTTGGATGCACTAATCAGATGTATGTGAAGTTGGCTTCCTTCATGATGTACTTAAGGAATAAGTGCACTACCTCAAGGCTTTGAGGCACATAAGATGAGACCCATGATTATAGATTGAATAAAGTCTCATATGGACTCAAGTAAGTCCCCTTGACCTGGAATGCTTAGATTGATGGACATCTAATGCAAACTCAAACCCCTCTTCAAGGTTGAAATTATTTCTTTGATATTTGATTTCATATGCTAACAATGTATTCCTGATAGGATCAGATCATCATAATATTCAATGCCATATGGATCTAACCTCTAAGCCTAGATGATCATCATCTTGAAATTAGTGATCAGGACTTCCTATTTAAGGGAAGTATGTTATCAAAGACTTGGCGTGATGGATTACATTGAAGTAGTTGAGAGAGACTCCTCTTCAGATTTAGATTTGATGGATCCTATGATGAGCTGGTAGATAGATGGATAGTTGCTTTGAAACTCTGAGCCAGATATAACATGGGTATTTATTGGGAAATCTACATGAAATGGTTAATCATGGAATAAGATACATTTTTGGAATTCACAGATACATTGATGCTAACTAAGGCTGAAAAATGTTGTTTATAGGAAGAGCACATCTAGGTGTTGTTTTAGCTTAAGGTCTTCCATGATTTCCTAGATGAGCTAGAAGTAGAAGTCTATTTATTTGAGTACAACAAAGGCAGAATAAAATGTTGCTAAAATGGCTAGCTTCGAGGCAGTGTGGTTGAGAAATCCCTTTGGAGATTTGTTTGAGCCTATGTTGGGCACGACTGTGATATATTGCATCAATAAGAGTGGGATCCGTCTTTGAGAGAATCTCGTGTTTCATGATAGGTCCAAGCATATTGAGATTAGATATCACTATATTCGAGATATGGTGCAAAGAGTGGTGAGAAATCTAGGGCATTAGGATTAAGTGATTTCTCTTCTAATGATAACTGCTTGAGAACGTTTCTACTTCTTTAGATTAGGTGCTTCTCTTGATTTAGATTATTATAGTGTTCATTTTCATCAAACATCTAATAAATCATAAATAATAAGGAGACAAGGGACACAAAATGTAGGTGATCATCCAAGGCCAAAACCTCTCCAACATGAGAGGAAAACCCAAACGAATATTTTTTCTTATAGAAACTTCAAGTGACAAATACCAAGACCAAGATCAAGACCCTTGACACAACAACCTCTCCAAGACCAAGTTAGAAGACCCTCCTTCACTGATTCTTCTTCTTTCCTAAGTCAACACAAGTCAAACTAACTTATATCACTGCAAATTTTGGCTACACTAGTATTTTGGCCTTCCTCCACAGATTTACAATTCTCGACTTCCTGAAACTTCTTCAAAATCACACGCGTGGGCTGAATTAAGGTTCTTGAGGATGTTTTCCTTCTTCACTTACCTTGAGAGCTACTCCTTATCACCTCGTCACAATTGATGGTATAGTGACCTTTTACTTGGCTTCTTTAAGGGTTGGTGTAACCCTACTACAGAAACCTTAGTTTATGTCACACGTGTGAGTAGGATGACCCAAAAATAGTCCCCAATTAATTTTCTCTTCTTCCTTTTCTTTTTGTTGGTTATGAGACTATTCTACTTGTGTTTTTCGCACTTCTTGTTTCAGATTGTTTGACCGAATTGAGTTCCAAGTGAGGTCGAGTCCCTTCTATATATAGTGATTTTGTTCATGAAATAGGTCGACTTGACCTTGTCAATACACTGATATGCTATTCTATAATCATCTTCATCCCATTTTTAAAGGTTGACTTGAAGGAGTGCTTGTGACAAGGTCTTGGAGGGTTAATGACTCAAAAAATTCTCTTTTACAATGTGTAATATGCCCAAATGGGTCTTCAATATATGACTTGAATCACTAGACTTTATGACTTGATGATTAAACCTAATAGATCACAAAGGGAGTTTCGTCTATAAAATAAAATTCCTTGAGCATGAAACCCATGACTCAAGGATTACAAAATAATTTTATTTTTCTTCTTTACATATATTACATAAAATCATGATTACACATTTCATTATGAAGACCAAACCTAGTTACATATTTCAGCACTCCCTCTTAACTATGGAGGTATTCATAATCTATACAAGGTACTTGGACATTCTCAATCTGAAGAATTCTCATAAGAAGAGTTAGATTGGTAACCCATTTGTTTAGCATCATATTATCCAACATTTTCACATAGAAAGGCCTTGGATAACTTCTCTATCTCTCAACCAGACTAGATCTCAATGTTGGCAAGACCCATGATGTATAGACACCCTCAACATTGTCTCTCTCGGAACATACCCACCCAAGTTCTCTTAGAGTATGTTACACTAGGACTATTCTTATCTTAGATTCCCAGTCCTCAAAGAATATTGGTCTTCTGTGAATACTCTTACCTTCGATGTCATATTACATCCTCAAAGAGTATCGGATGCCATATGATTACCCAATCCTCCATTTTGTCTTCCTAAGTGAAGACAAGAATGATGTGTCTATCTCTCCCTCTCAATTTAGGGAAGACACATCCATTCCATTGAAGGAATATACCCATTCCTTTAAAAGGAATGAACCCAAGCTCCCTCTGAACTAGGAACTTGTCCAAGATCCCTCTTGACTAGGGACTTGCTTCCATAAACTCTTTAGGTGGATATCATGGGATAGTTAGCTGCTTGTAGAACTCCTTCCTTTGATGTCATGAATGTATTCTTTGTCATGGAGTCTACATATTTTTGTACTTCTTGGTAGGGAACATACCATCCATCACTTTCATCCATGAGTCATGTCATCATTTACTTCATTGTGAGTGATCCATTTGTCCATATTTATCCTTCCTTCATGCCATGCTTCCTTCTTCATATCATGTTTCCTTAAGGAAATTTCATCTTGCCACATGATCGTCAATTGTAGAAGACTTCCACATTTCTTCCCTTAGAAACCCTGCATAAGCCCATCTAAATATTGTTCAAAAATAGGAAATTAACATTAAATCAAAATTACCTTTGTGATGGTATTTTATCATGACATATTTCTATTTGCATTATCATCCTGCATACATATTGACACATCTCCAAAATATATATATTGTCAAGGGTCTCTTTCTTTTTCATACTTCATCAGTATCTTTATATCTTTCATGGAGATATCATGGTCAAATATTTCAGTCTGTGGATGTTGATTTCCTCTTCCATAGTTGCATATTTCATGATTTCTTTCTTTCTTTCTTCACACATTTCCTTTCCAGAAACTTCTAATTAGAGTTCCTTCAATTTTTTTCAACCACCTCATATTTCATATGAGGACATATTATGTTGATTTCATCTAGTAAATATCTAAACCATGCCTTCTTGGATCCTTTCAAAGGAGGAGATCTTTCTTTTGATAATACTCTCGAGCTAGAGCATTTATCGAAGTTACCTGCAACCATATGACATGACCCTATTTTATCAAATACAAGTATACATACCTCATTTTCCATTAGATCACCTAGAAGTCCTTCGGTAGCTTCCTTGACTGAAAGAACTTCAATTCCTTGATCTTATTCACTTCATTTGACATCATTCAACCATCCCATGATTTCCCACAAGTTGGAATTCTTGATGAAACACTTGCTCCCTTTTAATCGGTGAACCTTCCCATGAAGATTCCATCAGAGGATCTTGAGTGTCCTCATTCAGCAAATGTTTCCTTTTTACTAATGTATGATGTACTTTGTACTATATTATTATTCCCTTTTTCTCATAAGTACCACTTATGCTTCTAATGAGGTTACCAAGGGCTATATCCTTCCATAGGTGACTCGCATAGACTTTTATTTCAGCTATCTTTCATGCTTCTCTATGATGATGCCATGGGATCTTGCTTTCAATGCTTCTATGATGCCATGATGCATCCTATCATGAACCTTAGTCACTCATCATGGCCATATGTTACAACAGAAAACTTGAAAAACGAATAATTGAAAAGAACTAGGTGAAGAAGGCTATCTCAATCATAGTAGATATCTTTTACTTCCTCTTTCTTGGATTTCTTCTTTTCAGCTTCCTCCACTTCTTCAGTGATATGGGCTTCTTCTCTTTGCCTTTTTTTATTGTCCTTGTTGAGTTTAGGACAATCTCACTTATAATGATATCCTTGACATCCATAGTATTGAACCTTAGCCATTTTCTTCTTCTTTTTTTGAGGGCCAAATTTTCCTTTTCTTTTTGTCATTGTGGCATATGCTTGGTTTTTCTCATTTGATCCTACATCGTTTTTTTCCTTTAGCCTGGTTTCTTCAATCTTGCATAGTGACCATAGATCCTTAAATGGAGTAGCTTTATTCTTCCCATAAATGCTTGATGTGAAGTTACCCTATTCCTCTAGTAGTGCATTTAGTACTACAGTGGTCATTTCTTTGTCAAACATTATTTCTCCCAGATCTTGAAGTTGATCCCTTATTTTAGATATCTTCATAAAGTATGAGGCTATTCCTTCTTATTTTGATATCATTAGCTTGTAGAGTTCTTGGCTTAATGAGATAACTTCTGTTGCAGTTCTTACAAAAAACACTCTACCAGTTTGTCATATACTTCTTTTAATGTTTCAAGTGTAGATACATAGGGAATGAGGGGATCCTTGATGGATTCTATAAGAATCCTTTGATCCCTTACTTCTCCTTCATATATCTTGCAAGTTCTTGAGCATCTTCTTTTGGAGGTTTGGTGATTGAGCCCTTAACATGTTCCATGACCTCAAATTTTTCAATGAGATTTAGATCTCTTTGTGAAATTTTACCTATTGCAGCTTACGGAAATTATTCGTCTAACTCAAAACTTAATTATGTAGTTTATTTTCTATGAAAAATAATGAATAAAATCACAGATGCAATTTTCACCATCAAAATAATGCGAAATACAAAATACTGGAAACTAAGAAATTCTAGCACATATACAATAATTTTGACACAATTATTTTTGGACAATTGTCCCCAGAAAAAAACCAATTTGGGAAAATCGGTGTAGCAGATTAGGGTTTTATTATTAATATTCAATAGCAATTATGAGTACAATAATTTAGATGCCCAACTCGCACTCTAATCTTAGGAAGATATTGACAAAAATATTGTGACAATTTTTTCTCACCCCACAACTATTTTTTGCCTCCAAAATAACTTCCCTATCCTCTGCATTGAGCTCCTTGTGTACCCTCTGTGTAAATCCCACACTGCCCCTCTGGATATTTCGACCTTCCTTCCTTAGACTATTCCGTGAATTGGAAATCTTCCCCCCGAAATGCTACTACTCTCCTCTTCCACCTACTACTCACCCTCTGACTCTATTTTCTCTGCTAAGATGTTGTTATTGAGAAAATCGAACTGCCTAGGCAAATGAGTATCTGCACTGGAATATTTCTCCATCACTACATAGACTTCCTTTTATAATCCATTTTTGGAGCACCAAAGACCAAGATTAAAACTTAACCAGTGGATAGGATTATTTCTAGATCGATCCATGTGAGTTTCTAGATGATTTTTACCTTATCTCAATTAATACTGATTAATTAACCATATTCCCAAAGTTTAGACTTAGGAAATATTTAAAAAACATCTAATAATATAATTGAAACACTTCTAAGAGAAATTTCTAGAAATTATTTATGGGTTTTGGAGATCTCATGTATTCTAGCCTCTCCACAAAATTTCAAGGCTAGAACACATCTGATGCTACAAAAACTAACACTCCATATTAGCAAGGAATGTGTTCTAGTGTTGTTGCACACCCTGTCTCTACATCACCTCCTTCCATGCTACTGATGTTTGGTCATACTACCCACCAACCACTATGCAACTCTGAAATATTTTCATTTGTGCTGCTACTGACACTGCTATATTGTTTCCATCATTGCACTTGCACTACAACTCCCTCGTCATATGTTGTTGTTGCAACTACAACACTTGCAACTGAAGAGCATCCAAAATAGCCTATCCCTGCTACTAAAATAGTTTCTCCATCATACCCATTTATTCTCTAAAATAGATGAACTTAGCTCTCCCTATAACTTTCATGAGTATATCTACAACCTCCTCTTCTGTAATAACATACTATAGCTGGAATGCTCCACATTGTACACAATCTTTGATAAAGTGACATCGAATATTGATGTACTTCGACCTGTCGTGAAACAATGTATTCTCAGATAGCTTTATGCAACTCTGATTATCACAATAGACATTGGTCGCCTCAATCCTCTGCTTGAACAAGCTCACTAGAAGCTTCCAAAGCCATATAGATTCACACATAGTTCTGTTGGCCACCATATACTCTACTTCTATAGAGCTCAGTGCTACTAACTTTTGCTTCCAGAAACACCAAGAAATCATCCCTGATCCAACACTAAAGTAGAACCCTAAGATACTTTTCTTGTCCACTGAACTACCTGCCTAATCTGCATATGTGTACCCACAAAGCCTGACATCATCACTTTGAGTATATCTCAATCCATACCCGACTGTGTCACGAACATATCCTAGAATATACCTCACTGTTTCCCAATGTACCCTCTTCGGCTCTACGATGAACTGACTAAGGGTATTGACTGCATAGCAGATATTTGGCCTAGTGTTGAAAAAATACATGAGAGATCCAATAAGTTGTCTATACAAGGTGGGGTTAACATCCTTGTCATCTGATGCATATATCTTCTTCCATTTGATGATCATGGGCATGGACATGGGTCTGCAATCCTACATTCTAAACCTCTTCAGAATATATGTGGCATATCTTCCTTTCCAAAGGAATATTTCCCCATCCTTCTGCTAGACTTCCAATCCTAGGAAATAGTGCATCAACGCAAAATCATTCATGTCAAATTCTCTTGCCATGTTCCTCTTTCAATCCTCTATGAGCCCTAGTGATCCTGTCAAAAACAGACCATCCACATAAAAAACTAGAATAAGTGGCTCTCCCTCTACCATCAAATAGTAAAGGTTGGAATTTGCATCACTCTTAACGAATCCCATCTACTGCAAGTAGTTGCCAATTCTACCATACCATTCCCTGGGAGCCTACTTGAGCTTGTATAGTGCTTTCTTCAATTTACACACATATGTGTGCCTCTCATGAGTCTCAAAGAACTCTGGATTTTCTATGTACACTTCTTCATCTATCACCCCATTCAATAAGGTTGTATTGATGTCCATCCAGTGAATCTGACATCCCATCTGAGATGTTAGATATATAACTAACTGGATAGAAGTGTATCTGGAAACTGGGGCGAAGGTCTCCTCATAATCTATTCATTCCTTCTATTCATACCCCTTTGCCATGAACCTAGCCTTGTACTTCTCCACACTGTTGTATGTTGCATATTTGATCTTATAGATCCATCTCAAACCTACAATTGATCTTTATTCTAGCCTTGGTACTACCTCCCAAACATCATTTGTCATGATAGATCTATATTCTTCTACCATGGCATCTACCCACACCTGATGTTGTGTGGCCTCTTGAAATATATAAGGTTATGTAAAGTAAACCACCAATGCTTGGTACATGTCAAGTTGTTTACATTGTCTCTTAATTGTCCTAGGAGGTCCAATGAACTCTTATACATCTCTTAATGTCTGACGAACCTCTCTTCTGCCTCGACCACTAGTCGTGGGAGGTTCTGCTAGCTCTTCCTCATCCTGTCTCTACTGCTCCATCTACTGAGAACTCCCTAGATTTCTTGCACCTAAGGAAATACTGGTGCTGGTCATAGTACTTGACCTTTTTGACTTCCTCCTTCCTGTTCCACTGGCTACCCCTACTATTGGACTAAAGGAGCTTCTGTTGATTGATTATAATCATCTATAGGCATCTCACCAGATATCTTGAAATATCGATCCTCCATGAACTTCACGTCTCACGTTACTACTATCTTCCTACTATTAGGAATGTAGATTTTTAATGCCTTTGAGGTTTCGCTATACCCAATGAAGAACCCCTTCTCTACAGTCTAATCCAGTTTGGTTTGTTTATCATCTGACACATGGCAATAAGAAATGCTTCCAAAAAAATTGAAGTGGCTAACTTCTAGCTTCTTCCCTGTGAAGACTCCTTCTAGCATTTTCTTCCCCAATTCTCTATGAAGAGTCCTATTTTGAATATACATTGTCATGTTGCATGCTTCTTCCATAGAAATTTGGGAAGATCCTGGTCATATTGTAGAAATTATAGTTGTAGATTAACCTGATAATGTAATAAAACTAAAGAAAAATACTTCAATCTACATCTACAATCAAACTTGCGGAAGCTTAATAGACTTGAGCAAGATCAAGAAGAACACATATAACCAGAAGCAGAAATGAACATGAAACATAGAAGAATACTCTGGGGAAAGCCTCAACTAAAAACCCTTCTATTTGTATTATCATACAAGTGGAAATATCTTAGGATTACACACAGCTTTAGCTCTCACAGCTAGCCAGCTCTAAGTACAATCCTCATAGATGCTCATAGGAAAAATAGACTTCTCATTAAGTCCTCCAAGCTCCTATTTCCTAGCGCGGTTTTTCCTGGTTGATCCTATTGTTACCATGTGTAACACTAATCACTCACACTGATCTTACACCCTGTAAAACTATGAAAATCTCAAGAATGAATTCCTTCTGCATGCAAAAGTTTTCCTTATAGGAAAATTCTTGCAACTGATAGTACATTGTCCCTGTCTTTAATCTCAACTGGGTCTTTCTCTGAATAGACATGCATGACTTATTTATGAGAGAATCTTCAGTTATCTAGAGTACGCTAGTTTGATGCATGCATGCATTCACTGACTGAACTCACAATTGGTTCCTCAAATTGTTTGGAACTAATTTAACTGGACATAACTCAGTTAACTGAGCTAACTAATTACAACTTAATTATAACTCATCCTTATCTGCTTAATTAAGGGATAATCTCCTTAATTTAAGGGATAACTGTTGCATGACTTCACAAATACTTCTAGCTTGAATTTCTCCAACTAATTAATCCAAGATGAATTAATTAATTATTTTTCAAGCAACTAGTGAGACTAAATTCGAATGTTAATTCAAGGACAAATTAAAATTGGAATATTCTTGTTTCCACATTTAAACACATATAACACAGCCCTTGCAACTCCAACAATGGTCTTGCTTTTCTACTCCAATACACCATTCTGATGAGGATTATATGGAGTTGTCCATTCTCTCTTTATGCCTTCCTTCACATAGAAATATGTGAAGTGTGTATCGATATATTCTCCACCATTATCTGAGTGAAGCACCTTGATCTTCTTCCCTGTAGCATTCTCCACGAGAGATTTAAACTCTTTGAAACGATCGAAGACCTCATCCTTGGTCTTCAAGAAGTAGATCCAAGTTTTCCTAGAATGATCATCAATAAATGTGACGAAATATTCGGCACTGCAGAGAGCTGTAGTGAACATCCAGCCACAGATATATGAGTCTATAAGTCTTAACACGCCATCAAATCTGTTGTCACTTCTTGGAAATTTTTCCTCAGCATACTTCCCAAGCACACATCCTCTGCACACATCATCGTGCTCGGTGCCAAGTTCTGGAACCCCTGTTACCATTTCTTTGAGCATCCTAAGTGATTCATGGTGTAAATGTGCCATTATCCCGTGCCATAACTCATTCAACTCCTTCCCACTGTTATTGTCACTCCATATTAGTGCCACTGGAGAATTGATTTGTAACTGGTACACTCTGTTCTTTCAAACTCCAATTTGTCTTACCTTTTTCCAGCTGGGTGTTTGACATGCACTTTCTTCCCTACGAAGTGAATATCATACCCCTTATCCTGTAACTAGGATACTGAAATCAAGTTCTAACCCAACCCTGACACATGAAATACATATGCAGCACTGGTGCTTGCTTTCTAATCCCCCTAAAAATCTATGGTACCTATCCCTACTGGAGTACATTTCCTTCTATAAGTAATATGGAAGTCCAACTACTCTTCTTTGTAGATAGAGAAATATTTTCTAACCCATGTCATGTGAGTTGATGCTACACTGTCTACATGCCATACCCCTTGTGAATTTAATCCTGCTAAGAAAGAAATTTTTTTCTCCAAGCTGGAAGAAAAATATTTAACAATCGTCTAATAATCTAATTGAGTCACTTCTAGGCAAAATTTCCATAAATGATTTCTGGGTTTTGGATATCTCATGTATTCTAGCATCTCCACAAACTTTCAAGGCTATAACACATCTGATGCTACAAAAACTAACACTATCATATTCTTCCATGCAAGAAAGTTTGAAGCCCCAACCAACTTGTTTCTTTCCTTGCAAAAAGACATTTTGGAAGATTTAGATGTAGAAATAAATATACTTACTTGTGAAGATGATTCCTTGAATTTGATGATGATATAGATAATATAAAAATTCTCCTTATGAAGATATTTTTCTTCAAGAGTGATCCTTGGATCCAAAGAGAGGGAGATCGCCTTAGAACTTTTGATGATGATGACAACATCCTTGTTGATTATGATGAAAGTGTCCTTGATATTTCTTCTCTTGGATGAGTATACTTCAAGTTACTTTGATTTTTATATCTTTTCAACTTGAGTAGGGTCTTTGTGGTCATTTTCTTTGATGATGACGGTAGCGAGGATCCAAAAACTTCTTCTGGTGTACACTTCTTCTGATCTGTGGTTTTGACACTTCATTGTATATGTTGACTTCAAGATCATAGTGCATATTTGATTTTATGCCCTTCTAGAGTTTCAATCCTTGAATGTTGGAGTGTCTCTTGATGAGCTTCCCTTCCTTGATTTGTCACCTTAGCTCCGATATCATGTTGAGAAATCTAGGGAATTAGGATTAAGTGATTTCTCTTGTAATGATAACTGCTTGTGAATGCTTTTAACTTCTTTATATTAGGTTCTTCTCTTGATTTATATTATTATAATGTTCGTTTTCATAAAAAAACTACCAAATCATAAACCATGAGGCAAGAGACACAAGATGTAGGCAATCAGCCAAAGCCAAAACCTCTCCAACATGAGAGGAAAACCCAAACGAATTCTTCTTCTTATAGAAACCTCAAGTGACGAGTACCAAGACCAAGACCAAGACCCTTGACACAAAAACATCTCCAAGACCAAGTCACAAGACCCCTCTTCACTACTTCTTCTTCTTTCCTAAGTCAACACAAGTCAAACTGACTTCTATCACTATAAATTTCAGCTACACTGGTATTTCGGCTTTCCTCCACAGATCTGAAATTCTCAACTTCCTGAAACTTCTGCAAAATCACATGTGTGGGCTTAATTAAGGTTATTGATGATGCTTTCATTCTTTTCTTTACTTGAGATATTCTCCTTATCACCTTGTCTAACACAATTGATGGTATAGTGAACTTTTACTTGGCTTCTATAAGGGCTAGTGTAACCCTAATATGTAAACCCTAGTTTCTGCCACACATGTGACGAGGATGACCCAAAAATAGTCCCAAATTCCTTTTCTCTTCTTCCTTTTCTTCTCATTGGTTATGAGGTTATTATCCTTATGTTTTTCGCACTTCTTCTTATTTCATATTGCTTGACCAAATTGAGTTCCAAGTGACACTGCGTCCCTTCTATATATAGTGATCTGCTTCATGAAATAAGTTGACTTGACCTTGTGACTAGGCCAACATGTGATTCTAAAATCATCTTCATCCCTTTTTGAAGGTTGACTTGAAGGAGTGCTCGTGACAAGGTCTTGGAGGGTTAATGACTCAAACAAATTCTCTTTTAGAGTGTGTAATATACCCAAAGGGGTCTTCAATACATGACATTGACTCATTAGACTTTATGACTTTATGACTAAACCTAATAGCTCACAATGGGAGCTTCATCTATAAAATAAAATTCCTTGAGCATGAAACCCATGACTGAAGCATTACAAAATAATTTTATTTTTATTTTTTACTTCAATTACATAAAAACATGATTACACATGTCATTATGAGGACAACACCTAGTTACAAATTTCAACATAGAGGAGAAATAAGTCTCCAAATCATCTCATCTAATGAGCAGATAACTAACATTCTTACCAAGCCCTTGCCAAAAAGGGAATTTCTTGGTCTTCAGAGAGAAACTTGGACTGGTGGAGTTGGCCCTTTAGGAAAATGCTCACAGTTGATCGAGAACACTTAGTTATTATCTTCCCTCCTGTCTGAGCTCCTAGGGTGCTAGGGAGAGTATGATCCTTGTCACTAGTGACAAGTTATATCTGTCCCCTACTCCCCTTTGGAGGATGAATAATCCTTACCACTTGTGGAAAGTTGTTTATGGTCTTAAGGGATATCCGATCCTTGCCACTTGTGGAAAGTTGTATGTAGTCCTGAGGAATGGTTGATCCTTACCATTTATAGTAAGTTGTATCTGGTGCCTATTTTCAAGTCCATAACTTGACCGAGTGTACCCCAGTATGTTTCCTACCCACAAAATTGGACTTGTTAGGATTTCCACCCATTTGGCCAATGGGTGAGGATATTTAAGACATGGTTGATCCTTTCCATTTATGGAAATTTGTATCTAGTGTCTGGATGCAGGTGTGTTGGAAAATGTAACTAGTTTCGGTCTTCATGGTTGTCAATGTACTCAAATCATTATGTATATTTTATGTTACAATAAAAAGAAGAAAGACAAATGTCATTTTTGAGCATGGGTTTCATGCTCCATTTTGATGGTCATTTAGGTAAAGCACGTTCTTCATCCTTCTATGGTTTTTCATGTTAAAATAATGATTTTCTTGAGTCAAAAAAGTATTTATCATTTATATAATACATTTTCAGGAAAGTTGTAACATATAAAAGATATTGATTTTGAGTCTAGAAAGTCATAGAAACCTCCAAGCACAAGTCGTCCTGTTAGCTACAAGTCAGTGTAAAGAAGGGAAGTCGACCTCATGGAAAGGCTATAAATATAGGTAGCTTCAACCTCATTTATTATCAATTTAATATCTCTAGTCAAGAAGTTTGATTTGAAGCTCGAAAAATCAAGGAAGCAAGTGCGAAGTTCTAGAAGGCAAGAAGAATGAATAAATTTTGTTTTTGGGATTTATTCTCTCACACACGTGAACGTTATGGCTTTTATAGCTTCAAGGAAGGCCAAAAATTGCATGTCTAAATTGTAGGAGGCTGAATTACAAATCCAAGTTGCAAGGAGAGTTGAATACTCTATTTTGATCTAGTTTGACTTTGGATACTTTGGCTTCTTTGAGTAAAGTCTTCCTGAAGAACTAATACATGCCATAATTAGGGTTTCTGCCACTGCCACAAGGCTGAAGTTATAGGTCAAACTTTCAAGTTAAAGCTAGGGACCAAAGTCGAAGTAGGATTGACTACAATTATCTTGGTTAATTTTTTACCATATTGGAAGAGCTTCTTGGAGAGTTGATTTGGTGCTTGGAGGAGGAATTGGTATAGGTTTTGGGTCTTGGTTTTATCATTTGAATTATATTCTATAAGAAGAGAAGGTATTTTCTAGATTTTTCCCCTTGGAGGGGTTTTTTGCTGGCTTAGATCCTAATTTCTGTGTACATTGTCCTTACTATTTTTTTTCTTCATAATTTTTTGATGAGAAGATCTAATAAAGAAACTTAAGAAGATAAATAAAGTGCACAAGAAATTATTAAGGTTAAGGAGAAATTGAATTAACAATGGCCCAATGACATGTTGATTTGGGGTAGCATCAGATGTGCTCTAGGCCTCAAATTTTGTAGGGAGTCTTGGACACATGTATTCTAAAGAACTCAGAAAGCATTTTGGGAAATTCCACCCAGAGACAATTTTATTAAAATAATTAATATTTTTTAATGGGAACCTAAGTCTAAACTTAGGAAATTAAAAATATTAATGGGTATTAATCTAATTGTGGGTGTAACTTCTAGAAGAAGACAAGGATCAAGCTAAAATGATCTTACCCATTGATTAACTTTTAATCTATTCCATTGAATGTCAACGAGAAGATTATTTAAGGAAGCTTGAGGGTCATTTGGAAAACACATCGAGCGATCAAGAGATTGAATTTCTGAAGTGAGAAGTTCTCAGGAGGAAATTCCGATCGATGACATTTCCTGTAGAGAGGGTAGTGAGTATCTGAAAGAAGGAAATTTTCCTAGGTCAGAGAGTACGAGGTAGAGAGAGGGAAGAACAATGTCCAAATAAAGGCAAATGTTGCCCCACGTAGAGCTGACACAGTGGTAGCATAGGCCTTATAGGGAGATCAAATTCTTGCTAAGGAAATCAAATTCTAGTAGTCGGGAGTTGGGGAGTGAGACCGGGAGGCAGAGATTTGGATTTTCCAGCCAGTAGAGGGTCTAGACAAGGAGAAACATGATACCCAACAGAGGTAACACAAGAAATATGTAGGAGTGACGCATTTCTACGTAGAGGGTATGTAGAGGCTCCAGTTCAGTGTGATCATACTCAAATTATCCCAGTGATAGGGTGAGATCATTTCACCATTCATTTTGTCCATTTTCTCTTTGTATAGGATTGCTAGTTGAGCATCCAAGAATTGTACTCATATTTTCTCGTGCATAATAATAAAACCCTCAGATTTGATGTATCAGTTTTCCTGCATTAGGTTTTTCCAGGGGAATTTGTCCAAAAATAAAGATGTCAATTGTGTTGTATTTTTCTTTCTTGCTCAATCTCTTGTTTCTGCATATAATTTAATTAAGTGAAGGTTGTAGTGCATGTACTAGGATATTTTATGTAGGAAACTGCAAGTAATTTGTTTAAAGGAATTTAACAAATAGGAGTAATATCATCAGTGGCTGTAGTAGGGATTCTAGTTGAGGAATTTTCACATGGTATCAAAGCTATAGGTGAAGCAAGAAGAGCAGAGCCGGTAGATCCAGTGCTGAGCAGAAAAGGGAAATTGGAAAGTTGCAAGAGGAAGCAGTTCAAAACCCTATAGGGTTTGCGTTGTTCTTAGATGGAGGGCTGAAATTTCAAGGCAGTCTCTCCGAGAAACTAACAAGACATTCTATGGAATATTTCCTTAGGTTGGAACCAATTAAGAGGGCCTACCTCTTAGTACGCTTATCCCATTTGGTGATGACCTTGCTCACTCGCTCCATCTATTTCGTGTTTCCTTCTTCAAACAACCTACTTAACAAGTCAAGAAACA
Source organism: Pinus tabuliformis (assembly GCA_031772625.1). NCBI lineage: Eukaryota > Viridiplantae > Streptophyta > Pinopsida > Pinales > Pinaceae > Pinus > Pinus tabuliformis. Next base: position 138,864,633 of record CM062813.1, read on the forward strand.
TTAAGCCATAAACGTGTGATATGACACATTATGTAGGAAATCAATAGATAGTTGCATATATATTGAATCAAGAAGAGATTACAACCATTGTCTTGACGTTGCTATTCTCTTCCAACAAAACCATGTTCTGACACACTTCCATTAGCATTCCATGATGGCCTCAACAATGATAGTTTTAAAGCTATTCCCTTTAGGCTTCACACTAAACCAAATTCACACTTCTCCCTCACACACAACTAGAGAGCTACAACTATGAATAGCTTTTTGTTTACTCCAAACTTAATTAGCACTAGCACACGAACATTAACACTAGCTTGTGCGTGGGAAAAAGGGAGGTTTATATAGCATGAATGGATGGGAGATGGTTCCTCTTCTCATGGGAGAAGGTCTTATCTCTTAAGGTAGTTCCATCCTTATAGGGGAAAGGAGCCCAAGCTGACATCCTCAACTCCATCCGGATCAACCATTTACCAAACATCCATTATGAAGCTTCTAGAGCTGGAAGCTTTGGCTCCTTATTTAAAAAAATATCCAAAAGAGGATCAGCGCGACTGAAACAAAGCTCAGTCGCTCCGGTCGGTGCTAGGGACAGTGTTAATCCCTGCATATTGGCACGAGGAGGACAAGGGTCATTAGTGCCGGTCTTGTAAAATGGGAAAATAGAATATTTTTGGGAAATGGTGCAAAAGGGAATTATTCTGCTCATGAAGAGGGACACAATGGGAGTTTCTTCATGAAGGGAAAGCATGTAGGGTTTTTTGTAGAGGTCCTCCAAGATCAAGGAACGGGAAGTACAGGGGCAGTGAAAAAATGATGTGTAACAGATTCCCTCTAAAGTGTGAAGGCCGAACTAGAGTGAGGGATGAAACGCTTTATGAATTAGTACGGGGAACCAGAGTCTGTCGTCAGAAAACATGCAATAAAGTACAGATACATATACATAACTAAAAACTATATCAAATGATACATGGATCATGGCATGAATGCAACCATCTGGAGAATGATCATGTGAATGGATCCAGGCATGGGCATAGCCATCCGATAAATAGGATCATATGGAAACCAAGGTATGGTCACAACCATCCAATAATGAGAAGGATATCATATGATAACTCATGGTATGGTCGCAACCATCCATCTAAGAGAGACATGTATATCAAAATAATCATGTCACATCGCCTTGCAACCTAGATGTTTGTAATCTGAGCCCAGGGTCTTGTGCTCCAACATGACCCAATCAAAGTACAAATTCTAGCATGTGAATAGATGTGTTGACGTCAAACATGCTAGAAAATTTCTTGATTACCAGCCAATGATGTAAACTACTAACAAGCATGAGAGAAACCACCAATAATGACAATGTTCCTCAAGGTACTATCAGCACAAATCACGGAATGAATAGAGAAACTGAAGTCGAACACCCGTGAAATCACTCGATCGAAAGCCAATGATGTAAATTGTTAACAAGTGTGAGAGAAACCACCAATAATGACAATGGTCCTCAAGGTACTATCAGCACAAGTCATGGAATGTGAATAAAGGAACTAAAGTCGAACACCCGTGAAATCACTCGATCGAAAGCTAATGATGTGAAATTGTCATCGAGTGCAAAGAACTTGCCATTAGGGCATGCAAGCTCTAAGGTAACAGAAGGGATTCTCTCTGTCAACTTCCCAGATAATGAGCTAAAGTCGATGGGAAGTGACCACGTTGAAGGAGGGCCATAATGTATCCCACATCAAAGACACAAGACAAAGGGATGGAAAATTATTTTGGATGATACAAAGAATCAAGGGTAAGTGTAACCGCAGAAGGACAACTCTTGAACATATCGGTGACACGATTGGAAGTTTGGCAGCTTTTGGATCCATAGGATCGGTGATCATGCTGGCGTGGCAGAGATCAAATGGAAGGCAAAAATGAATGGCCTAACCTAGGAAGGTCAATGATGAAAAGGAGGATATCCCATCCCAACATGAAGTAGAAAGTGTCATGTTCAAGAGTGAGCTGCCGACACAACTAATTGGATTTCCAAATTTTCCCCCACCATTCCTGGCAGGTACCCCAATTATTTTTTAATCACAAGCTTAAAGGGGATAGCATATGCTTGCACTGTAAGTTCATCCTTCGGACGAATCTGAACTAGTAAGTTTAACGAGCCCTAGGAAGGAGAAGCTCATGTTCGTCATGGTGACGAATCCAATGTTGTTTGTATGTTTTAACGAGTCCGACAAAGGTGTAGCTCAGTATATTTTTCATGTTTAGAGAGTTTGAAAAAGACATGGAAAAAAAAACTCCATATGGTCCCTTTTCATACATTTGTGTCTCTCGAGCCTAAAAAGGTATAAAACAATACTTGAGAGAACTGCTTGACCATTTCCGTCAAGGAGTACCTTTTTTGTAAATAGTGCATCCTAGCCCGAAAAAGGGGTAAATGTATACTGGGTGCACGATGTTTCACAACCATTAACGAGTTCAAGATGACAAGGATTTGACTATCTTTTCATGTTTAAAGGGTCAGAAAAGAGCTTGAAAGCAGACCCCCCATTTTACTCTCTTTTATGAGTCACAAGGGAAAAGTACTCGGTAATCTTTTCATTTGAGTTTTACGAGTCCAGAAAAGAGTTGAAATGTGACTCAACATCATCGTCAAACATCCATCACCTATTGCTGCGCAAAAAGGGTAAAGTGCATTATCCAGTTCTTGAGGCAAAATAGGTCAAAATATTTTAAAAACCCTAATATCTCATGAAAAAATGAATAAAAGGAGGGAAAAGTAAATATTTTTTACCATTTACCATTTTACCTTGCTGTGAGAAACTTTTCACCCACTTTTGCCCTACTTTTTCTGGAGCAGATTGTGGGAGATACGAGAGGTCATTCGCCGAGTCACCAGTTGCAGGTAAGAGCCAAGTCCCTAAGCTCCATTTCTATATTGTTTTTTCCTTTTTTCATCCTTTTTTTTGGATTTTTGAGGGAGGTTTTGGAAAGAAAAATTCTCCCTAGGTCGACGTGCGTTCCAGGTACAGAATTGCGCTGGATGAGGGTAATTAAAATGCTAAATCACGTTGTTGGTGCAACTATTTTTAAAACAGGCGCGTCGACCCCGTGAACAAGGAAAAAAACCCTTTTCCTCCCAAAACCACTATTTGAATCCAAATTTTATTGGCTAAAAATGATTATTGACTTGAATACATGGTTTTTGTAGGAAAGAATCGTCAAAAATGGTAGACTTGAAAGAACGTGAGCATGAGGATGTGGATACCTAGGCACTGAATGATCCAAATTACTTGAACACTTTGAGGAACTGTGGGCTTCTCAAGTTCTTTATCACACCAGGGATGTAAGCTCAACTTGAGCTACTTCGACACCTAATTAGTCTCTAGGACATAAATTGGGAAATATTCATCATTGGTGACCAAGAGCTGGAGTTAGAAACTTCAGACATATATTTCATCATAAAACTGTCTCGAAGAGGGGAACCAGTCAACCTATATGGGTCACGACCGATTGGGGCAAGAATATCCATGTTACTTGCCGAAAATTTCCCTGAAGCCTTCAAATCTAAGAGTGACACGATTGAGATTACCACTGTGCGAGATCTGACACTAAGAGTGCTACTATTGACTATCAATAGAGTGGCGGGGTCCTAAGCAGTGCACGAGACTAACAAGTTGAAATTTCTATATGCCATCGACTGTACAGCACCGACGATCTTCATTTGGGTGGAAGCCATGAAGATCAACGTAAAATGCTAGCTCACAAAAGCTATGGTGGGGAATCTAAAGAAAATTTCCTTCGGATTCGTACTAGTGACGTTTTTCTTGGAACGGGTGTCGCTATTCCAATACCAGATGACTGAAGTAGATTCGTCGATGCCACAAGACCCATGGATGGCCCGTTGGAGTTGTTTGATGCCTAGGATCACTAGGGGGTATCATATGTCTTACAGGCCCACCTTCTTTTCATGGCTATGACGACAACTGATCATTGTGGAGGATTGGCCATACAACGGTACCAACTTCTGCGAAGATCTAGACATGTCGCTGCCAGATGGGGAGGATTTTGACGATGAAGGTAAAAATCAATTTTTAATTTGTGATTTTTTAGTTGTTTTTTATATATATATGCGTTTATAACATTTTTTTTTATCAATGCAGATGTTGGACCAGAGCGTCCTGTCAGGATGTCCCTAACAGCTAGGTGCATCACCCGCCAGTTTGATGTCGCTCCTTACCAGGAGGGAAGTGACAACAAGGAGGAGATCATGAGGAACCTTGAGGGGTTGACTCATGGTATCCCAGAGTATGCTCAGGTGGGAGACATCCCTCACCAGTACCAAAGACACACGGTGGGAGTATCGGATCAGATCTGCCAATTGTTGACTCGTTTTGCATGAACAGTTTCATGCTACCAGGATCACCATGCTGATTAGTTCCTAGGTCCATCAATTTACATTTTTGAGGCCTACGTGCCACGAATATATGAGGCCTGCAAACCATCGATGTTATTTGAACATGCATATTATTTTTTGGGGTTTTGATGTATCAAACATTATCACCATATATATGTTGTATTTTATTGCTTACTATGGTACAAATGATTTGTTTTGGCTTTTCACATGTTTCTTAAATGTCTATCCAACACATAATTAGCTAATGCATCTGTCAATGTATTCATGCATCTAGGAATATGATGATATGTAATGTAATCAAAATGCCTTTCTAGTAGATGAATACGTAGATACATTCTCAATATCTGAGGGTTTCTGATGGAATATTGCCCGTTGAGTTGAAGGACAACAAGCTGTGAATCCATGTTGACAACCAATTCCTGAATGTCAAGAGAAATGGCTTATGACAACAATTCAATGACTACGTTGTATTTAGCAATGTTATTAGTTGTGCAACCTAAACAAATACCTTGAAGATCAATCAACTCATCATGAGGGTCATAAATGGCCCACGCTGCGGAGGATAGATTTCAGGTACTACAGCAAGCACCATCAGCGAAACCGATGTGAGGAGTCATAGACATCTGCAAAGCAGGGAGAACATAGTAAACAGGAAATCTGCTTGAAAACTAACACACCAAACCACATTTCACAAAAATGAATGATACACTAATGTACACAAGTAACCATGCAAGATAACCTAAGCATAGTACTTTTTGAGATAAAGCCTGTTTTGGGGCTTTTCCAAAGGGTTTCCTTCATAATAAATTAGCTCATAGGCCCCCTTTTACAAAATTCATTTTACAATGTAGGGCCCATGCCACATGGGTTCGAACTTGCCTGCCCCCAGCTTATCATTAGCTTGATCTATAGTAAAACCAAATCACCCTCATAGAACGTGCAGGGGAGACTAACTGATCGAAATGGGACTCGACTCGCTTATTTTGTGCTTCGATGACCAAAGTAATGATATGACGAGTCTCATCAAACCATTATAAATATAAGAGGCACTCTTCTTGAGGTGATGTTTCGGGGATAAGTTCGACAGCTAGCTTGAGTGAAGGAATTTCGCATTTAATCAATAACGTTGCTTCCAGATCGTAGGCAAGATGGAATGCTGTGAAATAAGTTGCATCCTTGATCGAGGTTCGATAAGCCCACAGAGCTAAAAAGAGCATGAGATGCCAATTTGACTTTTGCATCCCAATAGTAGGCTGAAGCATTGTAACCAAAAATTTGTTCACAACTTCAACTTGACCGCTGGCCTGAGGGTAATACAGGATTGAGCTATCGTAGTGCAAACCCAACATAACGGTCAACTCAACCATCATGTAATCTCGGAAATAGGAGCCATGGTTTTTGACAATGGATTGAGGTATGTCGAACCTAGAAATAATGTGATTGAAAAGAAATTGAGTTGTCGTTTTACCTTCTGCAGAGTATGTAGGCATCATTTTTTCGACCCATTTGGTGAAATAATCAACATCAACGATAATATAACCATGCCCCCAAACCAAACGATGGTTACATTTCATATAGTCAATGCCCCATTTGGAAAAAGGACCAATGGTAATGACGGGGTGTAGGTGAGTGAGTGGGGCACGCATCTTGCAATGGTAAATTTTGCATTGATGACACTTGCGAACAACAAGGATGTAGTCCTTGAAAATGGATGGCCACAAATAACCAGCTCGAAGGATTTTTTTGTGGTAGCATAGCTAAACATATGACCACCACATGCCCTAGAATGGCAGTCATTGAGAACTCTCTCAGCCTCCTTAAGAGTAATACATCGACGAAGAACTGAATCGATCTCGACACGGTATAAAGTATCGCCAACAATACGGTAGGGATGGGAGTGATGTCGAATCCATCGGTGCTCGTCCTTAGTCAACGTGGACCATAACATGGACGTTTGGAGATACATAATGATATCACCGTACCACGGGTTAATGGTGCTAATTAGAAAAAGAGTCTCGTCTGGAATCTATTCATCTGCACCAATGAGGAGAGATGTAGAAGGAAGGGAGCAAATCGAATCGAAGAAAAATAACGACTTCTTATATTTGACAGTGGTCAACACCAAATCGAATTCCTGTAGGATGACAATCCATTTAGAATACTTACCCCCCAACAACTGACGAGTCAGGATGTATGTCATGGAGTTGCATTCAGAAAGCACAGTAGTAGTGCGTAAGAGAATGTAGTGTCGAAAGCGTTGAACAACTTGTATGGCAGCCAAAGTCAACTTCTCGACATGGGAATAACGTGTTTCGGTGTAGAGGATATTATGACTAACGTAGTAGATAACGTGTTCATTGCCTTCATCATCGTCTTGTACCAATACCATAGCAATGGTGTTAGGTGTTGTAGCTAGATAAAGGAAGTAATCGCGATTATAATCTTAGGGATGCAGCAAAGGAGAATTTACGAGGACGACCTTGAGGTCATTGAAATACTTTTGGGAAACCTCATCCTAGACAAAGGGCATTCCTTGCTTAAGCAACCAGGTAAATCTTGAAGCTAGCCCAACATATTTGGGAGTGAAACGACAGAGGAAATTTGCCTTTCCTTGTAGGCTCTGGAGTTGGTGCAATGAAGATGGAGGGGGTAAATTTACAATGGCCTTGACTTTAAGTGGATCAAGGTGGATACCATCCTTGGAAATGATAAAGCCGAGGAGTCGTCCAGATTCTATGCAGAAAACACATTTACATAAGTTTAACTAAATTTTGTAGTGTCTACAATGAAGAAAAATATACCAAAGATGGTCAGGGTGATCTTGGTGCTTACGAGAATGAGCGGGAAGGTCATCCAAGTAAGGCTGAATGATGTTGCGAATATCATGAAACGCATAAGACATCACTCGCTGAAATGTAGCCCTAGCATTTTTTAGGCCAAAAGGGAGCTTTTGTACATGAAAGTACCCCACGTACAGATAAAATTTGTCTTTTCTTGATTAGATGGCATAATGTTAATCTGGTTGTAACCAAAAAAACTGTCCATAAAGGAAAAAATTTCACTCCCAGCACATTCATCAATGATCTGATCAATGAAGGGATTAGGATAGTTATCCTTAGGACAAGCACGATTGAGATCATGGTAATCAATGCAAACACGAATCATGCCTTGTTTTTTTGTCACTGGGACAATATTTGAAACCCAATCTATAAGAGGGATCAAATAAATGAATCCATCTTTGAGAAGTTTTTCAACTTCACTCTTGATAGTGGCTTCTTTCATAGGGTGCACTAGCAAGAGCTATTGGCGAACGAGCTTCGCATGAGGATAAGTTGGGCTTTCGTTCACAACAATGCTAGGAACAATGTTAGGCATTTCTTCATATGACCACGCGAACACATCACAAAATTCTTGAAATAAACAAGTATAGTTCTTGATCTCATTCGAAGAACCAGTTACCCCGATATGGACATGTTCAATGATACCAGGTTTGACAGAAATATCAATTGGCATATTTTGGGTAATATTACCCAAATTCCCTTCTGACCATACTTCATGAGTCAGGATCAGTGCTGGAAGTGGGAGGGAAGGAAATTGAGAAGAGAACTCCTCGAGACTGGTAGACATGACTGCCAAGAGAGGAAGGAACAAGGAACGATGATGAGTATCATTCCAGGGTGGTTCCTCGAGATACATTACTTCCATGACACTTTAGTTAGCAAGGAAAGTTTTGACTAAGGGATCTGGAGATTCCAAAGCACCAAGCTAGGGGGATTGAGAATACGGATCGTGAGAAGTCATTGAAATAGGAGAAGCAGAGGATACAAAACTTGAGGCCGAAACAATTTCCAGGTAATTGATTTTGGCAGGATTAAGTGGCATAATCTCACCCAGGTATCAAAAAGATCTGGTGAAGGTATGACCCAAGGATCATATTTGACCGAGATCATGTTGACAGAGACAACATGAGGAGGTGGGAGTGGAAAAATTCCCATCAAGGCGGAATCTTTAAAAAGACCTGCCCCTACACTTTCATAAGGAGCACCATTGTGCTTGACATACGAAACATTTCCATCTAAGGAGGAAGATGCAAAGAAGGACAGTTGGTCGACAGTGACGATCTTCCCTTGATGGGGAAAACAAATCACACATAATAGGGAGGAGTCTACAACATGCATGGCATGGGTCCAGCTCCGTCAGAGTAGGAGATTATAATTGAGATTAGCTTCAACAATATCTATCTCAACGTGTATTTTCTTGCCCTCCAAAGTAATGGCAAGGTTAGGTAAGACACTGAAAGGTCGGGAATCATGCCCGTCGAAAGCTTCCAAAGTCCTTTCGCAAATTGTGGCCATTGAAAGCTTCCAAAGTTTTTGGGGATTGGTTCAAAGTAGGAGAACCAATTTCCTTCTAGCAGGGGATTGACATGATGCAGGTAGAAGCACCTTCATCAATGACATTCCTATGAATGGTTTTCTCATTGATGATTCCCTAAATGAGAAAGGCAATTTGATGAGGCAAACGCGGAATGTGGTTCTCTAGATCAAAACATATCAAATTGGAATCGGTGGGATCAATACCCCCAATAACTGACAACAAGGATTTCTGCTGAGATGGACAAATTTGGAGTACCTCGAGAGCCGACATAGTTGATGGTGCCTGAGCCAAATCCTCAACAATATTATAGTGCTGAGTGGCTCAAGCATTGGGATTGTACGAGGATTTCCTTAGCACACCTTGAGAGGGTGGCTAAATAGTAGGATCAAGGTTAGGGCGCTCGATATGAAGAGAGCCAGAACTTGGGGTAGAAGAAGAAGGGGTGGCCTCTTTCTCTTTCCCAGCTATCGAAGTAGGATTTTGATAATATTTTGATCTAGTAGCCACATTAATAGGCATACGCATCATGAACACTTGAGATCCTGAGGAAGAAGATGATTTCAGTTGGTCTACCATTTGAGTCTGCTAAGATGGAAACGACTCTTTCAGGACGGCTGGGGTCCCTTTGAGCAAATGACTAATTTTAGACCATCGGGGACAATCCTTGGTATAGTGATCCTCCTTGCAAATGAGGCATGGATACTTAGGCTTCCGTTATGAAGAATCACCAGTAGATGACTTCAGAGGACCCTGTTTTGGAGCATTGGCTTTACCCTTGCCTTTGCCTTTCTTCTTACCTTTCGAGGATTTGTCCGTTGTGGTAGACTAGACAACATGGACCTCTGAGGTTTTGCCAGGGTCAGATGGATTCTGGGAGGAACTATTGGAAGCAGTGTTTGAGACCAACTTCTGTTTGGAAGAAGATTTAGTAGGGGTTTGGAACACTAAAACAATTACTCCATCAACAGGAGGTTTAGCCTGTGACTTCGAAGCCTTGGGATCGGATTATGGCTGTGGAGCATCGGGTAATAACTCGTACAAAGTGCCAGACTGAAAATAAATGAGATCTAAGTACTGGCACGAGAAATGACTTTTTCTTCAGTAACGCATCCACCCATGGCTATATCGCAAGAAATTGGAGTGATGAATGACTTGGTAAACCATTCAGTGAGCAACTGATCAACAATCTTGAATTTGATCAGGCTACATCTATGTCTCCATTCATGGATGCAATCGAAGATGTGTGTCGCATTATCTTGCTTAAGTGATGTGAGCAAATAGGTGCCATTTTCATAATGAACCGACAACTGGAAATGCATGAGAAATGCCATGGCTAAAGAGTTGAATTCATGGTAAGTACTTTCAAGAAGCTCGATGTAACACTTGGTTTCAGCACTTGTGAGGGTTTGTTGGAAAAGAAGGAGACGAATAGAATCATCAATATAAGAATTTGAAGAGCGACAGAGGTGATATGTCATCACATGGGCTTGAGGATCTTCTTTTGCTTCTCCATTGAACTTAGGACAATCACTCGGGATCTTGGACAGAACTGGAGGCCAATATGGCGAATGAAAAATTGGATCATTCGTAAGGCGTGACACATTTGGAAATTCTAGTGTGGACAAGAATGTCAATTGAGTATTGAAAGGCATTGGAGGTTGATAAGCGGGTCCAACCGGAGGAACCCATCCCTACTAGTAAGGAAAAAACAGGCGCGTCGGTGTTGTGAACAAGGAAAAAACCCTTTTCCTCCCAAAACCACTATTTGAATCCAAATTTTATGGGACAAAAATGAACATTGACTTCAATACATGGTTTTTGTAGGAAAGAATTATTAAAAATGGTATACTGGAAGAACGTGAGCACGAAGATGTGGACACCCAGGCACTGAATGATCCAAATTTCCTAAACACTTTGAGGAAATGTGGACTCCTCAAGTTCTTTCTTACACCAAGGATGCGGGCTCAACCTAAGCTACTTCGATACCTGATTAGTCTTTGGGACATAAATCGGGAAATATTCATCATTGGTGACCAGGAGCTGGAGTTATATTTCATCACAAGACTATCCCGAAGAGGGGAACTATTCAACCTATATGGGTCACAACCGATTAGGGCAAGCATATCCATGCTACTTGCCGAACATTGCCCTGAAGCCCTCAAATCCAAGAGCAGCAATTTAGATTGCCATTATGCGAGGTCTGACACTATGAGTGCTATTGTTGACTATCAACAGAGTGGCAGGGTCTCAAGCAATGCATGAGACTAACAAGTCGAAATTTCTATACGCCATCGACTGTACAACATCAACGACCTTCAATTGGGTGGAAGCTATGAATATCAACATAAAATGCTAGCTCACAAAATCTAAGGCGAGGAATCTGAAGCAATTTTGCTTCGGATCTGCACTAGTGACCTTTTTCTTGGAACGGGTGTTGTTGTTCCAGTACCAGCTGACTGAGGTAGATCCGTCGATGCCACGAGACCCATGGATGGCCCGTTGGAGTCATTTGATGCCTAGGATCACTTGGGGCTACCATATGTCATACAAACCCACCTTCTTTTCATGGCTATGATGACAGTTGATCATCGTGGAGGATTGGCCATATAGCAGTACTGACTTCTACAGAGATCCGGACATGCCGCTGCCATATGGGGAGGATTTCGATGATGAAGGTAAAAAATCAATTTTTAATTTTGTGATTTTTTAGTTATTTTTTATATATATGTGTTTATAACATTTTGTTTTATCAATGCAGATGTTGGACCAGAGCATCCTGTCGGGATGTCCCTGATAGCAAGGTGCGTCCCCTACTAGTTTGATGTCGCTCCTTACCAAGAGGGGAGTGACAACGAGGAGGAAATCATGAGGAAACTTGAGGGGTTGACTCGTGGTATCCCAGAGTATGCTCCGGTGGGAGACATCCCTCGCCAGTACCAAAGACACATGGGGGGAGTATCGGACCGGATATGCTGATTGCTAACTCGTGTTGCACAAGCAGTTTCATGCTACCACAATCACCGTGCTGATTAGTTCCTAGGTCCATCATTTTACATTTTTGATGCCTATGTGCCATGGATATATGAGGCCTGCGAGCCGCCGATGTTATTTCCTGTTTCCTTCTTCAAACACTTGAAATAAGTAAACAACAACAAATAACAATCGTGATAATAGACAAATGGTAATTCAACCTACTTAATAGGTCAAGAAACATTAAGCCATAAATGTGTGAGATGAAACATTATGTAGGAAATCAATCGATAGTTGCATATATATTGAATCAAGAAGATATTACAACCATTGCCTTGACATTGTTGTTCTCTTCCAACAAAACCAGGTTCCCACACACTTCTGTTAGCATTCAATGATGGTCTCAACAATGATAGTTTTAAGGCTCTTCCCTTTAGGCTTCATAGTAAACCAAATTCACACTTCTTCCTCACACACAACTAGAGAGCTATAACTATGAATAGCTTGATGTTTACTCCAAACTTAATTAGCACTAGCACATCAACATTAACACTAGCTTGTGCTTGGGAAAAAGGGAGATTTATATAGCATGAATGGATGGGAAACGGTTCCTCTTCTCATGGGAAAAGGTCTTATCTCTTGAGGTAGTTCCATCCTTATAGGGGAAAGGAGCCCAAACTGACATCCTCGACTCCATCTGGCTCAACCATTTACCAAAATTTCGTTACGAAGCTTCTAGAGCTGGAAGCTTCGGCTCCTTATTTAAAAAAATTTCCAAAAGAGGATCAACATGACATAAACAAAGCTCAGTCGCTTCGGTTGGCACTAGGGACAATGTTAATCCTTGCATATTGGTGTGAGGAGGACAAGGGTCGTTAGCATCAGTCTTGTAAATTGGGAAAAACAGAAGATTTTTGGGAAATGGTGCAAAAGGAATTGTTATGCTCATGAAGAGGGACACAATGGGAGTTTCTTCATGAAGGGAAAGCATGTAGGGTTCATTTTAGAGGTCCTCTAATATCAAGAAATGGGGAGTACAGGGACAGTGACAAAATTTTTTGTAACACTATTTGTGGAAGAAATGGAAACTAGTGGCTTAAGGGATCAGGACAGGTTGGACGAAACACCCAACTACATCATCTGGAAGGCTAGAATGTCATTCCTTCTAGATGAGCATGCCCTCAAGGCATACATCAATAGTGTGGTGGTTGTCCCTATAGATGGATATACATTAAAGAAGTATAGATCAGAAATGGTGAAGGCCAAGAGGATGATCCTTGATGGAGTAAAGGATCATGTGGTGTGTCATGTCTCTAACAGAGGGACTGATAAGGAGATGTGGGATGCCTTGGCTATGTTATATCAGGTATATTCCGAGCAGTGGAAGATGTACTTGGATCAGAAGTTGAGTTCTTCTCAGATGCAGAAGGGGGAGCATGTGGATCGATTCCTCACAAAGTTGAAGGAAACACATGATGACCTGTCTGTTGCGGGGCATACACCTCAAGATTTAGAGTTGGTTAGACTAGCCCTCAATTTTGTCTTAGATGAGTGGCAAGCCTTTATCCATATTATTTTGGGCAGAGCTGCATTGTCAAATTGGGATGAGATGTGGGCAGCTCTAAAACAAGAGGAGTTGAGGAGAGACTTATTCAAGGTCAAACTTGACGGAAGTAGAAGCAATGGGTCAAAGCCCAAGGAGGAGGAGGATAATGCATCCCTTGCATCGAAGGGACATCAAGAGAAACACATATGTAAGAATGACATCTCAAAGGTCAAGTGTTTCAAGTATGGTGAGATGGGTCACTATGCTACTCAGCATCCTCTCAAGAAGAAGGACAAGGATGAGAATCATGATCCGAAGGTTTCTTCCATGAAGATCGAGGAGGAGGATTTTTCCTTGAAAGTAGAGATACCTTTAGGAGGGAGGTGGGGTGATTTGGAGCTATAGTTTGAAAGAGCTACTGATGGGAAGATCCTTAAGGAGTCCACCTCTCAGATCAATACCTTGCTACGGGAGCCTAGTTTTTTGGTAGCATGATGGACTAGTGTCGGATTGTGCCAAGGAGTGTCGGAGAGATAATTGCAATGGCTAGGAGTGCCAGAGTATGGGCAGTGCAGAGCAGAGTTGACAATAGAGTAGATGGAATAGATAATAGGTTGACAACAACACAATATAATCAAAGGGTCAGTGCAGAGACTAGTAGCCATCAGGCTCTAGCATACACATGGTATCATACTGAACACAGTTAGTTCAGTAATTTTGGACGTTTTTTCATTGTTGATGGACTAGCAGAAAAACTTTGCAGTGTAGTAGTAGTTGGTAGTGGTAGTGCTAGCAGCAGCACAGATGCAACACTTGAGAGGAAGTTCTAATACGAATGCATTGTTGATAGTGGCAGTTTCAGCAGCAATACAGTTATAGTACTACTGTAGTAGTTGGTGGACAACATGTCAGACATCAACAACATAGAAGACAATGCTTCAGAGTCAGATCCATATGCAGCAACATATATTGTTATAGTGTATTCCTCGCTAAGAGGGAGTGTTGATTTGGGGTAGCAACAGATGTGATCTAGGCCTCAAATTTTGTAGGGAGGCTTGGGCACATGTATTCCAAAGAACTCAGAAAGTGTTTTTGGAAATTCCACCAAGAGACAATTTTATTAAAATAATTAATATTTTTTAATGGAACCCTAAGTGTAAACTTATGATATTAAAAATATTAATGGGTACTAATCTAATTGTGAGTGTAACTTCTAGAAGAATACAATGATCAAGCTAAAATTATCTTAGCCATTAATTATCTTTTAATATGGTCCATTGAATGTCAATGAGAATATTATTTAAGGAAGCTTGAGGGTCATTTGGAAAACACACCAAGAGATCAAGAGATCGAATTTCTGAAGTGAGAAGTTCTCAGGAGGAAATTCTGATCGAGGAGATTTCTTGCAGAGAGGGGTAGTGAGTATCCGAAAGAAGGAAGTTTTCCTGGCTTGAAGAGTATGAGGCAGAGAGAGGGAAGAATGTCCAGAGAAAGGTAGATGTTGGCCCATGTAGAGATGACGCAGTGGTAGCGCACACTTTATAGGGAGATCAAATTATTGTTGAGGAAATCAAATTCCAGTAGCTAGGATCTAGGGTGTGAGACCGAGAGGCAGAGATTTGTATTTTCTAGCCAACAGAGGGTCTAGACAAGGAGCAACATGATACCCAGTAGGGGTGACGTAGGAACTGTGTAGGAGTGACACAGTTCTAAGAAGAGGCTATGTAGAGGGTATGTAGAGGCTCCAGTTCAGTGTGATCAGACTCAGATTCTCCCAGTGATAGGGTGAGATCATTTCACCATTCATTTTGTCTAGTTTCTCTATTGGATTGCAAGTTGAGCATCCAAGAATTGTACTTAGATTTTCTCCTGCATAATAATAAAACCCTCAGATATACTGCATCGGTTTTCCTACATTAGGTTTTTCCGAGGTAATTTGTCCAAAAATAACAGTGTCAGTTGGGTTGTATTTTTGTTTCTTTCTCAGACTCTTGTTTCCACATATAAATTAGTTAAGTGAAGGATGCAGTGTATACATTACGATATTTTCCATAGGAAACTGCAATTAATTTGTTTAAAGGAATTTAACAAATAGGAGTAATATCATCAATGGCTGTAGTATGGATTCTAGTTGAGGAATTTTCACATGACATTCTCCCACATGATACCAAAGCTAAGGTGAACAAGAAAAGGCATCCGATACGACAAAAATAAGGGTTTTCTTGTCAAGGGGTATCATTTGTAGAATGACACAAGGAAAGAAGAATAAGACTTATTGATCTAGAAGGAGGGTTTCCACATCAAGATTACATTGAAGAAGACCTCATCATCAAGGTTTCATTAAAGGAAGGAAGGACAAGTATTTATTGAGTATTCTCTAGTGCATCATCTTGAAGAAGAGGAAACATCAAGGAATCTTGATATCATCATTCACTCTTTGGAGATTTTTCAAGACATAATTATTGAAGGAATCACAGAAGACATATTTCTAGGGCATCTTCGAAGTCTCGTTGGAGGTATTAAAAAACATTGAGATAGTTGGAGACATCATAAAAAAGGAGGACCCTTGGTTGGCAATGAATGGAATCATGGAGTATGTCCTAGGAGAACTAGTTGTACCAAACAAAGGGAAGACTCCAAAGCTATAAAGTATAAGAAGGGAGAAGTAAGGGCATAAAGGATCATTGTTGAATCCATAAAATATCATCTTGTTCCCTCTTTTGGTGATTTGAAGACATCAAAGGCTATGTACGATAAGTTGGTAAAGTTGTACTACATAAGTACACAAGGTCAAAATATTTCCTTAAGGAAACAACTATATAGAATAAGTAAATAAAAGGATGAATACATTGCTGCCTATCTAATTAATATATCACAAATAAGAGACCAATTTCAAGGGCTTGGGGAGATTGTTACAGATTCTGAAATGACTATCTGTATATTAAATGCTTTGTCTCCTGATTGGAACAGTTTTGCAACAAGCATCTACTCAAAGAAAGATATTACACCCTTCGATGAACTATGGGGTAAATTTGTCTTGGAAGAATCTAGGATTAAGGAAAAGGATGATATTGAATCAAATGAAAGATCTCAAGCCCTCATTGCATGAACTAAGAAGTTGGGGAAAGGGAAGTTTGGAAAGTCCAAGAATAGGACAGACATGTCCAAGATTCAATGTTTTGGATGCAATGAGTATGGACACTTTAAAAGGGATTGTCTAAACAATAAATTGAACAACAAAAGGAAGGAAAGAACTGAAACTCACATAGCTGAGGAAAGGGGAGAACTTAAGAAAAACTTGAAAGGAGAATATCCCAAGGATCTCTATTATTGAAGGAAATCACATCTCTGTTAGGTTCTTTATGATTTTTTGTCTTTCTTTTATTAAGTAGAAAGTAGAGTGGCATGTATTATTACTCTGGAAGAATCTTGGTTTTGAAAAAGCATGACATCATATATATAAGCACATGATAGTAGAAATATTAGAATCTACTTGTTTAATTTGATTTGGGAAAGATCATCTAGTTTAAAGAGAATGAGAAGTTTGGAACCATATTGCATATTATAGTTCATCCAAGCATTTTCTAATATCATGTTAGAGGTAGTCATTTTGCAAAGAAGGATCCTCAAAATCCTATAAGAATCATTATTATGGAATATTCTTGGAAGCAACATTATGACTGGTATATATTCCATCTAGTATGGAAACAATACTCTTAAAGGATGAAGGAATGCAAATGGTCAAAGTTGTAGTATGAAAGGCATAATGAAGGTATTTCTTGGGAAAAGAAACCTATCTTCATTAGGTACAAGAAGCAAGAAGGAATGGCTAGATGATTGTATGAAAGGAAAAGGTATGCGTACTTTACGTAAATCTTCTCTAGGGTGTTATCACTCAGGTTGTTCCCTTTGACTCCTAAGGGAATACGGCCGAGGTAACCACAAACCAATCTTTGGACTGCAGGTCCTAGCCTACCTGCAGTCAGAGAGGGCTCTATCTTTAGGATTTAGCTTTGTTTAAGGGATGATTTTAGGCTAGATATGATGCACATGGGTTTGTTTGAGTTTGGTGGGATGGTTGATGCTTCAGACAGAGTTGGCATGCAAAGGATGAGAAGTTCAGACCATTGGGCATGGAGTCAATGAATGTGAACTGAAGAGTGTGTTTTCTTTGGTAGAAAGAGGGGAATACAGAGCATGATAGCTACACATGGCACAATGTTAAATGCTGGAACCAGGATGAAATGGAGGTTAGGGGTTGAGAGGCAATTAAGGATCTCTCATCTGGCCAAAGAGGGAAAGTGAATGAAGACTATGTAGGAGCAATGAAGGATTCCTAAACAGCATTCAGAAATGAGAGAAATAGCTTGAACATGATCAATAAAGTATTCATATCCATCACTAATTCAGAGGAAAACATGTAAAAACCACAGAAATTGAGCACAGAGCACATAGAAGGAATTCTGAGCTATTCTTTCTTTCTGTAGCTTAGATTGTGATATATAGATGATACAAACACATAAAAACTGAAAAACAGAGGCGAGAAGGACTTATTGAGTCATGTAGAAACACCCGAAATTTGTAGCATACTCTTCAAGCCATCAAATCCACAACCAGCAGTTCAGAAACAAGCATTCCAGCATCTTTGATTATAGAAACTCTCAGGCTTACAGCGCAAATCTAGATAATGAAAACAATACAACCAACCAACCCTTTACACTATACAGAGGGTGGTCTTTATAGAGAAAATATCTAAAAATATGTACAAACAGCAGATCTGAGGGCAGATCTGGAGAAATGAATGATTGTAACCTAACATTTATTGGAATGAATGAAAAAATATCTATCTAACAGCTGCGCAGGGACAGCAGCCTCAAGAATGAATTAATATGGTCCTTTGGAGCTCTGCGCTGGCAATTTGCCATAACTGCACCTTGGGAACTTGCAGCGCTGCCCTCAGGTGTCTTTATACACTGTTCTGGCAATAACTGGGCTTCAAACACTTGAATTGCCTCTTTAGGCGGTTCTGCTACTGCAAAGTGGCTTTAATGCTCATAACTGTGATTTGGCGGGCTTTGATGGCTCCGAGCTGCTTTATTGACTTTGATGGGGGCCTCTTTAACGTTCTGCTGCTTTTTGGCTACTGATATTTTGAACTGATACTCTTTGACTGTCAAATCGCCCCATTCTACTCTTTGAATGCAAAATAACTGCTGCAAGTGCTTTCCGTGGCCCCTAGAATGCTATCGGCGCATGGCCGATCAAAAATGGTCCTTAAACTGATAAATTTGCAACACTGGGTCGAATAAAGGAGCTCTGGCGGCATGCCGAGGAGAAATCCCTGCATTTGGAAGTATTTGGGCCCGGAGCGATCTCAAAATGGCCAAGGAAGGCATCGCTCTTTTGCAGTTGTGGCGGGCGAGAGCGCTGTACACAAAACTTTAAAAATGGCCCTTTTATTATAATACAAAAATGCTTTCAAAATTGTGGAAATTCATGAAATTTGGGCGCAGGCGGCAACTGTTCATTTTATTAAATTCTGGCCGTTGGATCCGGCGCGGGCCGATCCAACGGCCCAAATCTCATCGCAATATCGGCGTCGGCGCGGACCGGGGGGTGGCCACATAAAACTTGCGATGAGCGAAACAAAGGGCGGACCCGAAATGCTTATAGGCCCTCTTTATTTTATTTCAGGTCCGGCCATCGGCGAAACCCAAAACAAAATGCCTCTGATGAGCGATGAACTCCGCGGACCCGAAATGCATTATAGGCTCCCTTTTGATTTATATCGGGTCCGGCCCATCGGTGAACTCTTATCGATGGATTTGAATGAAAATGATAAGCAGACCCGAAACCCATTCAAACTACTCTTTATAACTTTTCAGCTCCGGCCCGTCGGAGCCTTTCCATTTCGCTGTACAGGGGCCATTTACGGACCCGAAAAATATATATGTCGTGCCTTATTATTATTTCGGCTCCGCCCAGTCGGAGCCATATATAGGAATGAAGCGATAAAACATTAGCCATTGATCTGGGGCCCAAATGGATGGCTGAGATTTGGTCGGCATTTCGCTGTCGGAGCAAGCTGGGGGCGGGACATTATATACATATGACTGTCGATGCGAGATTGCAATCGGCCTTTATTGATCGGACTCCCATATATGCATTGTGTTAACACACGACTCCCCTCCCGACTGCGATATCACATCGAAGGGGATCCAAATAGAACTCTTTTGCAATTGGAGCAAGGCCCAAGGTAAGTGATGCGGGCTTTTATGATCGGAGGCAGAATTTTTGATGTTTTGAAGGGATTTCAAGGCATCAGAAGGGGTCTAAAAGCCCAAAAAGGGATTTTTCATGCCTTGGAAGGATTCCAAAGGCACCTGGGAGGATTTTTATGTGTTTTGAGAGGGGTTTAATGGCCTTTAAAAGGGTTTGTGCCTTGGAAAAGGTAGAAACAAGGCCAAAAGACGGTTTTTTATACATATGAAGGGAGTTTATGCTTTGTGAAGGAATCAAAAAGCACTAGAGGGGTTTTAAAGAGTGATGAAGGGCTTTATGCATCGGAAGGAGTCAGAAATGCATCTGGAAGATGGTTAGAGGAGGGCAGTGTGGGTTCTTGCTGAGTTTCTGATAAAATTAGCAATTCCCGAGGATGTATATGGTTATCTTTCAACCAGGGGGAGGGGATAAGTATATAGGGGAGTAATATACATAGCTTTAGTAGGGGAAGGGGAAATAGATAGGGAGCTACATAGTAAAGTTAATAGTTAATATGACAATGATGAGAAAAAGTGCTAAGAATGATGTCTTAGGCTATCAATGGGGGAAAATGACTGATAGAAGAAGTGTGTACATTCCTTGAGTGAAGCAGATCTTCACCAAGGCAAATGATATGGAGAATGATGAAACTAAGAGGTATCAAGCAGATCTTGACCTCTTTTAGGGGAAGTTAGTGAGAGATTTGGGAAAAGAGGAAGAAGGGGAAGTTAGACATACCTCGCTTGAAATCCTCCAACTGAAAAAAATGCCTCAAACTAAAAATGAATTGCTTACCAAAAATTGGAACACAACAGTGGCATTTAGACTAGCACGCTTTCATGGACAGTTCTTTGGCCATCTGTAGCAAATATGGAGCATTGCAGCATGCATAGAACGACATATTTGGCATGTAAAAATGTCGATCATGAAAGATGATTAACCTACTGCAGCAGGAGGCTAACATAGGGTATGGTTCATATATACAAGAATCACGAAGGAAGATTCAGTTATTTCAATGTACTTGGTAAGTCTTCCATATGGCTACATGATGCTTGAAAATAGAAATTTGACATGTTGTGAAATGGATGGAGATCAAAACTCTCTCACAAGATTGCATGGAATAAATATAACAATGTTGATCAACATCAAGTATAGTCTGGAAATTTGTGATTCGAATCACCCACAATATTATGTACATATTGTTGACATTTCAAATCCCAAAGGGGATCCATCTTTAGGAAATAGCGATATATTGAAGGAGGATCCATCAAGTATAGTCTCCGGAAGAAAGAAAGGGAGTTAACAATGACAACTCCAAGGAGGATATTATACCTTGGTGATTAAGCTCATTCCATGGGCAATATGATCAAAATGAATGCATGGAGAAAGATTCATATGGAGATGGATCATGTGAAAGGGTGTTGATCTCAAAGAACTCAAGTAAGTTTATTCTTTGATAAGAGGGCCATCATGACAAGGTAAGTCTGATATTTAATATTTTGATATTGGTTATCTGGTTAACATATTATTTTGCTACCTAGTAGGATATTGTAGGAATGCATGATGATAGTTGAGGCAAGTTCAATTATGGGTGTTGAACTCAATTCAATGAACATATGAATTGAGTATATGGTTTTGGCAATTAATAATTCAAGGTGTTCACATCATCACCTTGGGATTCAAAGTTATCAGTGAAAGAAGATAACCTGATGTTCATCGACAAAGATCACTTTCATGTTTAAGAGGGAGCTATGACTATCTTGAAGTTTTAAAAGTCTCAATATTACTCCTTCATTGATGGTGACTGGAGGAAAGTGATATGCAAGATTGATGGCTTGAAACATGTCAAAATATTGAAGGAAGAAGGGGTTCCATGATACCCACTAAGAAAGAAAGATCGATATAATGATATATGAAGGAAAGAGGGTTCCATGCTAATACATTTACGAAGACAAGCTATAAAGCTTGTGGTGATGACTTCCAAAATTTGAAGGAAGTCAAGGATATCCTCTATATTTTAGAGGGAGAAAATGGGTCTCCTCAAATAGGAGCAAGGATCTATTCCCTAATCAAGAGGGAATAGGGATATACTCTTTAGTTGAGAGGGAGTGATGATGGAAATCACATTTGTATACTCTTCTTCATGTGTCATGCAATTGACCAGGACTAACAACAGTAAGTCTAAGTGAAGGCCTTGGAGAGAACATGGTGGATGGAGGACTAGATAAGCATTTGTGATTTACTTGAGAATATAAAATCCAAGATAGGAAATGGATCGAAACTCTTTGAGGATTTGTAATATCCCTTATCAGAGATATCCCTCAAACATAAGAAAACTTCAACCAGAGAAATAACAGTAATGCAACATACAATAATGTATACATGGAATATAAGCAGATACTCGAGAAATGTAGAGAGAAATGCTAAGCCATTTTATTATACCGAGTAATGGAAAGAGTACAAGAGGTGATCAGAAAGATAGCACCTCGACTTGCACAAGGAAAGTGAAGAAATACACTTAGAATGGTAAGGAAATGGCCTCTCTCTGAACTGCGTCCAAACTGCAGGAGGACTGTTGAGCTGCTGCTACTGCTAGAATCAAATGAGGATTTGTGGCTGTTCCCCCCTTCAGAAAATGTTGAAACTATGGAATTAGCCTCTGCTCAATAAACCCAAAAAAGCCCAAAAAGATTTTCTAAAATAGCTGACCCCAGAAAATCACCTCCTTGGGGATATACGCAATACCTCAAGGCTTTGCGCTGCCCCTGAAGAGAATCCTCCAAAACTCTACTTGAAACTCTGCCAAAATCCTCAAATATGCAAGGGTTGATCCCTTGCTCAATATCCAAGCTCAAATCCTCCACATAAACCCAATCCAGAGCTCCAATAAAAATAGGCCATGTCCTCCCCTCTCAAGACTGCACAGTCATCGAAATGCTCAGTTCCTCCTCAACTCCAGAAATCGCTCCTCCTGTAAAATACTGCTAAAACTACCTTACCTGAGCAAGCACTCGAAGTCCCCTGGGGCTAAGGGTGAGATATTCGAACAGAGACACTCAATGCACTAAACAATGCTGCAGACAGGCTAAACAGCCAACGTGCTCCAAGTCGAAGTGATTAGCTCAAATGAAACATAATCGAATGATCAAAATGAGGAGGCTCCTCTCTCCTTTATAGCGTTGGCCTCTTCCAAAACCCTAAGGCCCACCTCCTCCAACGTAGCCTCTCTCTTGCCACGTGTTCCTTCTCCATCTGCGCAGTCCCTCCAAGTGTCTACATGGGCCCCTTATCTATGTGGTCCTTGGGCCCCCTTGGCTACCCTTTTAAGTTACAACGTTGTGCTACTAGGGAGTGACTTTATTCATAAAGTGAGTTATGTCCCCCTTTCCTCACCTTTTTATTTATAAATAAATATAGAACGTAAAATTGAGAAAAATCGAATATTCCAATTAGCCATGGCTAATTAGAAATATTACAGACTCCCCCGGCAAAATGTTGCTTGTCCTCAAGCAACTGAAGTGATGGATGCTTCAAAATTTTCTCACTCTCTCAAGTTGCATCCTCATCTGGTAAATTCTTCCACCTCACCAAGAATTCCTGGACTATCTTGCTCTGTAGCTGCCTCTCCCTGGTATCAATAATAGCCTCTGGATGCAACACCAAATGCCCCTCATCATTCGTGGGCGGTATCTCATCTGTCACTGTCACCTACTGCCCCAATGCCTTCTTTAGGCATGATACATGAAAAACATTATGAATCTTGCTGCCTTGGGGCAGCTCTAGTTCATATGAAACCTATCCAATCCTGTGTATCACCCTGTATGGCCCATAAAAGCGGGGCTTGAGCTTATCAGCTCCCTTCTGCTTTAGTGATGACTGTCGGTATGGCTGTAACCATAGGTAGACCAAGTCCCCTACCTCAAACTGTCTCTCCACCCGACCCCTGTCAGCATACAACTTCTGCTGGTTCTGCGCTGTAGCCATATTATCCTTGGGAGCTCAGAGGATATCCTGACTCTCTTGGATCCAAATCTTGGCACTCAGAGCCTTGCTAGCACCAAACATCATGTCAACAAAAGATAAAGGATGATATCCATACAAAGCATAGAATGGTAACATACCAATGGACATGTGATGCGTATTGTTGTAGTAGTACTCCCCCAGATGCAGCCAGTTCAGCCATGCTCACTACTACCCACTGAAATAGTTACGCAAGTAGCCCTCCAGCCACTTGTTAACTATCTCCATCTACCTATCCGTCTGTGGGTGATAACTGGTACTCGGTGTCAACTCCGTCCCCACCAACCGGAAAAGCTCCTGCCAAAACCGACCCATGAAACAGTTGTCCCTGTCACTGATGATGGTCTTAGGAAGACCATGTAGCCTGAAGATCTCTCTGAAGAATAGCTCGGCCACCTGCACTTTTGTGTAGTGTGCGAATATGGTGAAAAAATGTGTGTACTTTGTCAATCGATCAATGATGACAAAGATACAATCCTTGCCCTGCACCATGGGCAACCCTGTGATGAAGTCCATCGAAATACTCCCCATTTTCCCTCTGGAATGGGAACAGGCTACAATAATCCTGTGGGATGGTTCATCTCCCCCTTGTTCCTCTGGCAAATATCACACTCTCGGATATGCTGGATTACGTCCTCCTTGAGGCCCTTCCATGAGAACCTCTCTCTAATGGCCCTGAAGGTTTTGGTAAACCCCTAATGGTTGACCAATGGTGAATCATGTGATGCCTGAAGTATCTTCTTCTTGAGCTGAGATCCCTCAGTCAAGAAGATCTGGTCCCTATAGTAGATGATCTCATCGATTACTCTGTACCTGTCATCCACCACCTTCCCATCCAGAACCTCACATGCAAATTTGTCCTTGGAGTACTCTACTAAGAGTCGAGCCCTCCAGTCTGTGTCCAAGCTCATAAGAGACAACGTGGCTGGTCTACGTCAAAGGGCATCTACTACCACGTTGTTCTTACCCTTGACATACTCAATGTCAAAGTCATATGCCTGGATCTTACTGACCCACTTCTGCTACCTCTCGTGTAGTTGTTTCTGCTCCAAAAAGAACCTGAGGCTGTTGTGATCAGTCCTCACCCTGAACCTATTACCCACTAAATACTGTCAGAATTTGGCCAATGCATGCATAATGGCTAACATCTCATTGTCGTATATAGAATACAACCTCTCATTCAAAAGGAGCTTCTGGCTCTCAAAGGCTATAGGGTGACCTCCTTGCATCAACACTGCGTCGATCCCCTCTCCTAACGCATCACACTCCAAAACAAATGGCTGCGAAAAATCTGGCAATACAAGCACTGGGTAGCTGCTCATAACCTCCTTGAGCCTATCAAAGGCTCACTGCACTGTATCCGAACAATTGAATGTCCCCTTCCTCGTCAGATCTGTCAGGGGTCCAACAAGCTGTGAGAAATTCTTGATGAACTTCCAGTAGTAAGTAAAAATGCCAATGAATCCCAAAAGTTCTGTCACATTCCTCAGTTCCGACCAATCTCTGATGGCCCTGATCTTCTCCTCGTGGACTCTCACTCCATCCACCCCTATGATGTGTCCCAAGTACAACATCTCCATCAACCCAAACTCACACTTGGAGAGCTTGGCATAGAACTGCTGCTCCTCCAAGATGCGTAACATTGTCTCAATGTGCTGGAGATGCTCCTCCCAAGTCCTGCTGTAAATGAGAATATCATCAAAGAACACCAAAACAAACTTCCTTAAGTGACTGTGAAAGATGTGATTCATGCAGGACTGGAATGTAGCTGGGGCATTGGTTAGCCCATAGGGTATCACCAAAAACTCAAAGTGCCCATAATGACACCTGAAGGCAGTCTTGGGAATGTCCTACTCCCTCACATGAATCTGATGGTACCCAGATCTCAAATCAATCTTTGAGAAGAATCGTGCTCCTCTCAACTCATCCATCAACTCATCGATCCTAGGTATGGGGTACCTGTTCTTCAGGGTCTTCTTATTCAGGGCCCTGTAGTCAATGCACATCCACAATGTCTCATCCTTCTTCTTCACCAACACCATAGAAGAAGCAAAAGGACTCGTGCTTGGCCAAATGTGCCCAAGAGCTAGCAACTCCTGAATGGCCTACTCAATCTCACCCCGATAGGCCTTGGGATGCCTATAGGGGGTAGTAATCACTGCCTGTATTCCCTACTCAAGCTCAATGGTGTGCTCAAACCCCTGGTCTGGTGGCTTTCCTGGTGGAATCTCCCCAAACATTGTGGCATACTGGTCAATGATGGACTGTATCTTTGGGTGCACCATCTACCCTGTAGTCCCTGCCACTAATGCACGTAGCTCCACTACCCACTCTACGACTCCCTTCCGGAAGACTGCCTCCATCCGATGAGCCGAAACAGTATAAGGCGGATATGTGTGTTGTCCCTGTATCTTCTGATGCCTCCTTGTCTTCTCATCATCCCACTCCATCTCTAGGGCCTTCCAACCTATCATGACCTTCCCTAGAGTGATAAGCCACTGAACACCCAATATCATGTTGGTGTCTGGAATATCAACCACGAAAAAGAGGTCAGTTAGTGTGTAGGTGCCCATCGTCACTGATAACTCTGGAACATAACGAGCACACACCATGGTCTGATCTCCTGGGACCAAAACTGAAAATTCATCGAAGCTCTCTATCTGTATACCTCTCGGCTCAACCATCTGTGCATCGATGAAGTTGTGGGTTGCCCCACTGTCAACCAAAACTGATACTCACTGGCCACATACTGTCCCCCGTACACATAGCATCAAATACTTGGGAACTCCTTGCAATGTTGCAAGGGCCCCTCTGGTAGGTGCAAAAGCTGCACCACCTACTAGTGGTGGTGGAGGTGGCAAAGGATCCTGCGTGGCATGACTATCTCCTACCTCCACATTATCCTCCTCATCCTCTTCCCTACTGCTCTTGAAGAATACCTCAATAAAATGTGCTTTGCTAGTAGCACATCTATGTCTTGGTTCCCATGACTCCTGACAAGTAAAGCACAATCGCTTCTTCTTCAGCTCCCTCCTGGTATCATCATCAATCTATGCTCGTCTTGGATTCCCCTTTGGAGGCGGAATCCTCACGTCCTTCCCCTTAGGCTGGAAATCCAGTCTCTGGGGGTAAGGTGTCTGGGTCCTGGGTAAGGCATCCTGTAAGTCCCAGGTCCTGCTAATACCATCCTGGAGTGTGGCTGGTCTAGTGGATCTAACTAGACCTTGAAGTGGCTCTGCTAACCCCTCAACAAACATTTAGATCCTCCTTGTTGCGGATAGATCTGGAACCATCACTGAAACCCTCAATAAGTTTGCAATGTAGGTCTCTGGGTTCCGGTCTGTTTGAGCCTCATCAGATCAACAAAGTGCTATTCTGGATCCCTCTGGTCAAACCTCTCTATCAGTCTCCTGGTGAACTCGGCATATGTCGTCATTATGGAGTGTCCGAGTGTAACCAACCCATGGAACCACCAGTCCTAGGCCTCACCATCCAAAAGTAATGTCGCCACCTTGATGGCCTCTATCTCCGACATCTGGTTAAGCTGGAAAGAGATGTCTAGCTTCTCCACCCAAGACTTTGTCGAATTGTTTGATGAGCCATCAAATGTAGGAAAGTGGAATGTACTAGTTGTGTGGTGGGTGCCTCCATCATGATAATGTCAGCATCCTCTGTGATGGTCACGGGGTCTACTATCCCACTGGAGCTGAAAAAAGTCTCTGAATGAGAGAGAATCCCTGAACTCCTGCCCATAGGCCTGGTACTTTGCAAAATAATCGCCCATATGACCGAGCTCTACCTCCTGCTGGGCTCCAGCCCCTATGTTTGCTCCTAGGAAAGTGGGCATGGTAGAGCGTGTAGGGGCATGTGAGGCCATTGACTAAGTAATATCATGTTGAGTGGAACCCTACTCTTGCAAATGGTGGGATGTACCTGATCCCTCACCAACCTGGAAAACCCATGGGTTCTAATGCTATCTAGCCTCCGCCGCCGTGAACCTCTGCCCCATCACCTCGATCTACCTCGACAGATCTTGCACTGATTTGAGGA
This sequence comes from Pinus tabuliformis, assembly GCA_031772625.1. Taxonomy (NCBI): domain Eukaryota; kingdom Viridiplantae; phylum Streptophyta; class Pinopsida; order Pinales; family Pinaceae; genus Pinus; species Pinus tabuliformis. The sequence continues at coordinate 138,892,271 of CM062813.1, forward strand.
GCATGTCCGCAAATATCTTCCCGTCCTCATCTTCCATCAGATCCTCTTGCTCTGCATCCACCACAGGCTCCTCCTGTTCTGTGTTCACCACAGGCTCCTCCTGTTCTGTGTCCACCACCCGAACACAGTCTCTCTCTCTGTAGGTGTTCTCCAACCTATGGTCTATATCTCTGTATTTCCTACCTCTGTAACAGATGTAGGGCTTCTCCCTTAGTGTCATAGACTGCTAGGTCCATGGGCTGAGCCAGATCTATGCTCTGATACCACTGTAATATCCCTTATCAGAGACATCCCTCAAACACAAGCAAACTCCAACCAAATAAATAACAGTAATGCAACATACAATAATGTATACATGGAATATAAGTAGATACTCGAGAAATGCAAAGAGAAATGCTAAGCCATTTTATTATACTGAGTAATGGAAAGAGTAAAAGAGGTGATCAAAAAGATAGCACCTCGACTTGCACAAGGCAAGTGAAGAAATACACTCAGAATTGTAAGGAAATAACCTCTCTCTGAACTGCGTCCAAGCTGCCGGAGAACTGTTGTGCTGCTGCTATTGCTGGAATCAATTGAGGATTTGGGGCTATTCCCATCCTCACAAAATGCTGAAACTTTGGAATTAGCCTCTGCTCAATAAACCCATAAAAGCCAGAAAGCTTTTCTAAAATAGCTGACCCCCGAAAATCACCCCCTTGGGGATCTACGCAATCCCTTAAGGCTCTGCACTGCCCCTAAAGAGAATCCTCCAAAACTTACCCGAAACTCTGCCAAAATCCTCCAATATGCAAGGGTTGATCCCTTGCTCAATCTCCAAGCTCAAATCCTCCACATAAACCAATCCGAAGCTCCAATCAAAAGAGACTGCGTCCTCCCCTCTCAAGACTACACAGTCATCAAAATGCTCAGTTCCTCCTCAACTCTAGAAATCACTCCTCCTGCAAAATATTGCTGAAACTACCTTTCCCAAGTAGGCACTCGAAGTCCCTCGGGGCTAAGGGTGAGATCTCCGAACAGAGACACTCGATGCACTAAACAATGCTGCAGACAGGCTAAACAGCCAGCGTGCTCCAAGTCGAAGTGACTAGCTCAAATGCAACATAATCGAATGATCAAAATGAGGAGGCTCCTCTCTCCTTTATATCATTAGCCTCTCTCAAAACCCTAAGGCCCACCTCCTCCAACGTAGCCTCTCTCTTACCACGTGTTCCTTCTCCATCTGCGCAGTCCCTCCAAGTGTCTATGTGGGCCCCTTATCTACGTGGTCCTTGGGCCCCCTTGGCTCCCCTTTTAAGTTACAACGTTGTGCTACTAGGGAGTTACTTTATTCATAAAGTGAGTTATGTCCCCCTTTCCTCACCTTTTTATTTATAAATAATTATAGAAGGCAAAATTGAGCAAAATCGAATATCCCAATTAGCCATGGCTAATTATGAATATTACAGGATTAGACAGGTATCCAAGACAAGAGTAGTTGAAGAGGACCAATATTTTTGTAGGATTGGGAATCTAAGAAAAGAATATTCCTAAAAGGACATACATAGTGAACATCTAGATGGGGTATGTGCCTTGTAGAGGTAGTGTGGTATCTCACGTAAAACTTCCCAATATTATGATCTTGTATATGAAAGAACTTGTGAAAGTTGCCTTACTAAGTTGAAAATGTTGGTCATGATGTTGATGCTTAAATATGGCTTAGCAATATGTCTCTTCTTATGAGAACTCTTCAGTTTGAGAATAACCTTGTACTAGGTGTAAAATTATGAATACCTCCCTAGTTAAGAGGGAGTGTTGGAAAATGTAACTAGTTTCGATCTTCATAATTGTCAATGTACTTAAATATTTATGTATATTTTATGTTACAAGAGAAAGAAGAAAGAAAAATAATACTTTTTAGCATGGGTTTCATGCTCCATTTTGATTGTCATCTAGGCAAAGCATGTTCTTCATGCTTCTAGGGTTTTTTTTCATGTCAAAAGAATACTTTTCTTGAGTCAAAAGAGTCTTTATGATTTATATAAGACCCTTTCAGGGAAGTTGTAACATAGTAAGTATGTCTTTTGGATTAATCACATCAATATTATTTGGTTGACGTTTCGAGCCAGCTAATGTGGCTCATCCTCAGGAAAAAGGTGAAAAAATCCATAGATCCTAATGAATAAATAACAAGGATGCATCAAAGTCCAGAATTAGACATTAGAAACTAGCTCTTAGGAATTAGTTATTTAATTAATATATATATATATATATATATATATATATATATATATATATATATATATATATATATATATATATATATATATATATATATATATAATTCCAATTAAAGACTAGTTGTTATAAACTAGTCGTTAATTGTTTATATAAATATGTAATCATTTATTAATAATATTAAATTATTATATATGTATTATTGATTATAGTAACCAATTTTTTTTTATAAAAGGACCATAGTCAAATAAAAAACATATTAATAATACAAACTAACCCTATTTTTATTTCATAAATAAATAAAGAAATAGAATAATATAAATATAAATATAATATAATATTTACTAATTGTTTATACATATATGAAATCATTCATTATCTATTATTACATATAAAAGAAATTATAATAAAGAAAAAAGGAAAAGGAGGGGAAAATCAAGATGAAAGCACTGGAATCTAGCTCTTACTCAATTTCCACCCATCATCCCTATTGAGATTGATAGCATGTTTCTAAATCTCAATAGCCTCTCGTAGCTTCCTATGGTGGAAGTGATAAACCTTGGCAATGACCTTCACATCCTCAATGCAAACATGGTGCTTATATTTCTCTGCATGCTCCATAAGACCTGATGAGCAAGATTAGTTGTGCTTGATATCTATTGCATGCTCTTGGATCCTCTATTTAATAGAGTCATCGGTCTCCCCAAAGTAGGGAACCCCACAGGAAAATGGGATCGAGTAGACTCCTTTCATATCCTTGGGGTTAATAGGGCCTTCAACTGATCTAAGAGAATTTCTAATGGTGTTAAGGGGCTTTATAGTAGAGGAAACATTGTTCTTCTTCAGAATATGGGCAATCCTGTTAGTGGTCCCCTGGATAAATGAGAGCTACACCTTAGATATTGGGCCATCACTAGGAGGCTTAACCCTCGATTCTTTATGGGCTATTTTAAAAGCCTTGAGGCCTTGAGATCTTCTATAGCCATTATTTTCAAAAAATTTAAGAAGATGATATTTTTCCTTTTCTAGGTGCATCTCATCCGAAATTCTTAAAACACAGGTGGTTAGAGTACTAAGAACCCTGAATTTTTGTGCTGGAAAATGATGAGAATTGGAATGAAGATATTGTTCTGTGTGATTTTTCTTGCAAAGGACTCGGTGAGAAACAAGACCATCATTCATTCTAGGGAGAAGGATGTCTAGGAAAGTAAGACACCCATTCACCTCAACCTCCATTGTGAATTTGATGGAGTCTGTAAAAGATATTGATTTTGAGTCTAGAAAGTCATAGAAACCTCCAAGCACAAGTTGGCCCTGGCAGCTACAAGTCAACTTAAAGAAGGGAAACCAACCACATGGAAAAGTTATAAATACACCCAGCTTCGGCCTCAATTTATTATCAATTCAATCTCTCTCATCAAGAAGTTCGATTTGAAGCTAGCAACATGAAGGAAGCAAGTGCGAAGGAAAGAATATATCAAGAAGAATGAAGAAATTTTGTTTTGTTGATTTTTCTCTCACATGTGTGAAGGTTAGGGTTTCTGCAGCTTCAAGGGAAGTTGAAAATTGCAGTTCTAAATTGCAAGAGGCCGAATTATGGATCCAAGTTGCAGGACAGATGAATACTTTGTTTTGATATAGTTTGATCTTGTTTAAGGAAAGTATTCTTGAAGAATTGATATGTGCTGGAATTAGGGTTTCTACAGCTACTACAGGGAAGAAGTTGCAGGTCAAAATTGTAGGTCAAATATGGGGGCCAAAGTTGAAGCAGGAAGTCAGTTGAAGCAGGATTGACTATAGTTATCTTGGTTTATTTTCGACCTAACTGGAAGAGATTCTTGGAGGTATTATTTGATGCTTGGATGAGGACTTGGTCTCGGGTTCGGGGCTTGGATTTCTTATTTGAAGCAGATTCTATAAGAAGAGAAGATATTTTCTGGGTTTTTCCCTTGGAGGGGTTTTTTCCAAGCTTGGAGCTTAATTTTTGTGCCCATTATCTTTATTGTTTATGTTTTTGATAATTGTTTGATGAGAGAATACAATAAAGAAACATAAGACGACAAATAAAGTTCACAAGCAATTATTAAAGTTAAGGAGAGATTTAATTAATAGTTTCCCTACTGCATTCTCCAACAAGGTGTTTTACCACTTGATTTGTGAGTGTCAAAGTGGGAAGATCAATAGATAATAGAATAGATTGTGATCCTTACCTCTTATGGTAAGTAGTATCTTGCCTATCTTCATTATATATAGGGTGGCATATTTATCTCCCTTATGATAATTCTTCTTCTTTAGATCGAGGCATCATTTTTCAGCTGAGATGAAGGTCATGGAACTTGGCATGGATTCTATTAGGGTTTCAAGGATATTCAATCAATATCCCCTACTGTCGGTTGTGGATTATTCTTCTTCAATGGGACATGATGTAGAAATTATGATACATCTAAGATGGGATTTATTATGTAGATGGAAATTACTCCGTAGTTGAGGAGTGTTGACATTTTGGGCAGCTATGGGATGAATTTCCCGAATACCCCAAATGAAGCCCATCTTGCCCCAAAAGAGATTTGAAATTGGCTAAAGAAATATTATTATTATTAATTAATGTGGAAAACCAATTTTGGAAAGAATTCATTAAGGCACATTGAAAAATATATTTAAATATTAAAATAGGAAAATTTGAATGTAAAGTATTTCCCTCCAAAATTAATAAGTCGGCCTCACAAATGAAGGGCCTCATTTGGCACCCCATTAATTAGTATTGTTGAAATTTTCGGTAGATATGGGACGAATTTCCCCATAGAAAACCTAAGACCCAAAGAGAAGCCCATCTCACCCCAAAGGAAAATATTATTTATATTATTGGGCACTCCTCTCATTATTATTAATGTGATAAATTTAGTTGAGCGAGCACTTGGAAAATATGTTTTTGAATAAGAAAATTTGAATTTCCCTCCTAGATTTCAAGTCAGCCTTCAAAATTAAAGGGTCACATTGAATTATATAAAAAGGGAGTCTTGGAGCTCATTCAGAGAGAAATCATCACAACATATTCTCTTCTATACAAAAGTGGCTCGCATATTCTTTTAGGATAATATTTCTATTGAGGTTCGTATTTTTATGCATGGTTCATTTTACAAATCTATGACTTGCATTATTTATATAACTCATGTCTAAAGGTTCACACTCTATTATATTTGGATTTCTTTGTATTGTGAGGTTCTTATTCTGAAGACAATGACTCAAATTAAGGTCATGTAGCTCACAATCCTCTACAATGGATCGATATTTCAGTGGATCATTTTTCTATTCAATGGAATCACATTTATCTTTGAGAATGCATTTTTTATGACGGTGGTTGACATGCTCTATTATGTCCCTCGCTCTACACTCTATGGCTCACACTTTACTTTATGACATGCATCAACATATTTGTGGGTCAAATCAATAATGGTTCGATACATTTTTGTGCGTTGTTATATATATCATATTCTTCTATATACAGTGCCCCACAATTGTACATAGTGGCTTGCACTATACACAATGGCACATATTAATACAAAAAGACTCATTATGCCTTATACATAGTGACTTTGTGACTCTGGGTTGCTCCATACACAAGTGATTCATTGTATACACACATCACACTATGGTAAGCCTCAATTATATACAGTGGCCAGATTGATGTTATGGCATACATTAAAATATACAATGGCTCGTTTAATTTGATGGCATCAATAACATCTCTCCTATACTAAACTTTTGTGGCATTGAATTATGTTGACTTATAATATACTGTGTGGTAGTCGCATTAGTTATATATGCAATGGAATCTTACCGAATATGACTTGCTTTCAATATTACTGTGGCTCACATAACTATAATATACTACCATTTGGTTTATTGTGGCTTGAATATTTTATCTCTATACTTTGTGTCATGATACTTGACAGCAATGATTTGGATGTCTTAGACCTTGAATGTATACAAGACTCTTGATATGATAGTGAACTTGTAGTATAGTAGTGACAACAATGTTGACATTACAATGACCTTAATATAGTACTGAACTTATTATATGACAGTAGCAGTAATCTTGTTGACAATGTGCCAGTGCCATCACAAAAATAACTTTGATATGACAGAGACTTTGACATAGACAGTGACAGTTATATTGACAGTAACAACAACTCTTATATGGAAGTGACAATGATACATGTGACATAATCTTGTTCTTATGGAAGTAATGATGACTCTTGACAATGATGATGAAGATTCCTAATATTGATGGCATCGCAATGACATGGATGATGCTACTTGAGATAGTGATATGATAGTAGCTCCCTTGGTCTTGTTTAATTATCAAAGATTGGATCATTCAATTCACAAATGTAGTTGTGAACTGACTTGGGATGGATCTCGTAGGACTAATTTGGTTGATGTATGTCATTCGTATTGTACTTCATTTATCAACTGAACAATTAATGAAAACATAATAAAAGAAGAATCTAGTTGGTTTTTTCTCATTATGGGGTTTTTCCCCGTTGTGGGGTTTTTCCCTAGTCTCCAACCTAAATCCTGGTGTCCCTATTGTGTATTCCTTTTTTCTACCGATATTTATATTTCCACTGCATTTTTTATGTTAGTTTTCTCTCCACATAATTTATAATGATGAAATAATTTTATGGGGTGAATGTAATATGTAAATGATGAAGAGTTTGAAAGCATAATTATCTATAGCAGAGAACAATCAAGCCCTAAAGCTAACATGGTAGCATAGTTGGGATGAATAAAATTCATTCAGCTCACCCCTATGAAGACACCAATGGATCAAGTAGAGTGAAATAGAGGAAGATGGTAGAGACCTAAAAGAATGTTATGGTTTGAAGGAAACCCTAAGAAACCCTTGTTCTTACAATATAGGTTAGGGTTTGTGAGAAACCCTCGAAATGGCCTTGATATGGAAAGGGTCTGGTATGATGCATAATTTCTTCATGTTATGACGTGATCAGTAAAAATCCATTCAATTATTCAAATACCTGCAATAGATTAAGAGAAACTTTAGGATAATGGTATGTTATAGATTCAAAGGTCATTGATGGTTGGACTTCACTACCAAATGGAATAGATAAAGGATACATGTGATACTCAATCAGAAACATTTCTTTTGAAGAAGTTATTGACATATGGTTGATGGACAATAGCAACACTTGGAGGCGGGATCAAGATGGAAATGAGATCTTCCGACAAATACTCATTAAAGATAAGTACTTGCAAAGATCATGTTATATATTTATGACACTGTTCATGTTTAGATTTATCATTTTTTACTATTGTTTTTTCTTCCTGCATGAGTATTTGAATATTTCTAACTCTTGGATAAGGATGTGATCAAGGAAAGAAAATCATGAGGATCATCAAAATAAAAAATGTTGCAGGAGGAGTAAGAGGGAGTTGGTGCAAGATAACGAAGAAGCCACTCTCCTATCTAGAAAGAGGTTGACAATATTGTCTCATCATCAAGTACACTTTCATTATTTTTATTTATTTTGTTATTATTTCCCTTTCTCTTGTCATAGGGTCATCAGGTATAGCGAATGGATGTAAGGATTGTTGGAAAATGCAAGTGGCAACTATTAATTAATATTTTCCTTATTCCTTAATACTTTCTTGTGAACTTCAGTTATCTTCTTTTGTTTTTTTATTAGATCTTTTCATTAAACAAATATCAAGACAAAAATAGTAAATACAATGGACACAAATATGAGGTTCTAAGCAAGGGAAAAACCCCACCAAGGGGAACCCATAAAATTTCTTCTCTTCTTATAGAATCTTCTTCAAATGAGACCAACAAAACCCAAAACCCTAGATCGCAGTCTCCTCCAGCACCAAGTTAGCCCTTCAAGATGAATTTCCAACTAGTTCAAAGTCACACGAAGTCAACCAAAGACAAAACCTTCTAAAAATGCTTCAGATTCAAAATTTCGACCCCCAGCTAAAGAATTTTAGACCTACAACTTCAGTGCTTCTAAAATCTCATCTCCTGCAACTTTCACCCCTGCATCAACTCAACAATTGTGCACGTGTGAGAGAAAACTAGGGAAAAACTTTAATTTTCTTATCTTCTAGTTGTTGCTCTCTTCTTCATTTCCTTCTCGTCCTTCTTCCTCAGGTTCACACTTTAGATTGAACTTCCTTGATTTCATATCAAATTGGTGAGTGAATGAGGTCGAACTGCTTCTATTTATACCTTTCTATGTGATTCGAATACCACCCTTTGGGCCGACTTGGAATAGGAGGTTTCTAAGGCTTTCTAGAATCAAAATAAATTATTTTTACATGATATATATTACTCGAAAGGGTCTTATAAAGATGATGTTGACTCTCTTGACTCATGGCAATAAATCCTATGACCTAAAAAACCCTAGAAGCACGCAGAACATGAATTTACCTAGAATACCATAAATAAATAGCATGAAACCCATGCTTTAAAATAATAACTTTTTATTTTCTTCTTTTGTTTGTTACATAAGATAAATATTGAAATTAGTACAATAACAATTATGAAGACTGAAACTAGTTACATTTCCAACACCCCCTCTTAACTAGGGAGGTGTTCATAATTGTACCATTAGTACAACATCATTCTCAAATTGAAGAGTTATCATAAGAAGAGTTGGATAAGTAAGCCATCTTTAAGCATCATCATCACATCATCATAACCAATATTGTCAACATAGAAAGGCCTTGACTAACAAGCTCTATCTTGTTGAAGAATGTAACTAATGTCAGTCTTTATAATTGTATTTGAGTCAAGATGTAATATATTTATCAAAAGAAAGAAAAAGTAATTTTATTATGAAATAAAAATTATTTATTAGCATGGGTTTCATGCTTTATTATTTTATTTCTAGGTCAAAGCCTTTAGTGTAGGATTATAGGATTTATGTCAAGAGTCCTTATCCATGTCATCATGTAATAGACCCTTTTTAGGCTTTGTATATCAAGAAAGAAAAATTATTTTGATGAAAAATGAGTCATTTAGGCCTCCTCCACCAAGTCAGCATCAATGAAGACAAGTCTTCTTAATTGGGAGATAGAATCCACTATATAAACGCAATAACTTGACCTCATTTGGAGCAAAAGATAAGAAAGTTTGACCTACAGTAGCTAGAGAAGAAAAAGAGAATGAAATAACTAAGGAGAAGGAGAAAAACATATCAAAGAAGAAGGATACACTTGTCAAGCAAAAGGAAACCAAATTTTTCTCTATTTTGCCACATGTGCGAGTTTTGGGTTGTTGTTGGAGGGCCAAAATTTTAGATCTGTAGTAGGTCCAAAATTTTAGAAGCTAGGGATTGAAATCTTGTGTTGTAGCTTGGTTGAATTTGGATGAAAATAAGAGACTATTGAAGTTTGCATAATCATCTTGGAAGGCTGACTTGGTGGAGTGAGGAAGGTCTTTTGGTCTAGTCAAAGGTCTTGGTTTGTCTCAATTTGATTTGAATCTACTAGTGGAAGAGTTTGATTAGGTTTTCCCCTTCATAGGGCTTTTAGCCCTAGTTGAGTTCCTACTTTTGGTGTCAATGATATTAATTATTTTTAGTTGATGATTTCTTGGTGAGAAGAAGATAAAGAATAACATAAAGAAAGCTAATAAGAATATAGAAATATCATAAGTAATTGTCAACATAAGTAAATATTTCTGCCTTTTTTATTTTTGAACATGGCACTAGAGCTAAGGTGAAAGAAGAAAGAAAAATGCATCTTGAAGGTCTATTTAAAGAAGGAAATATCAAAGAAAAGGTTTCAAGACAAGATCATAAGTAGAAGGCTTATTAAAGGGAAGAATCTACATCTAGAAAATCTATGGCAACTTCAATGAAGACAAAAAATAAGCTAGAAGGGGCTACCAACTATAGAGCATGGAAGAAATGATGGACCTTATCTTTGCAAAACACATAGTATTGGATTTTGTTCAATGAAAGGTGAAGGAACCCGCAAACAATGAAGGAAAGTAAAAATATAAGGAGACATACATCATGGCTATGAATCTAATTATATATAGAGTAAAAGACAACCTAATCCCCTATATATCCAATATAGACACTGCGAAAGGGATGTATGAGGCTCTTTCCAAAATATTCACCATTAAAAACATTGGACAAATTACTATTCTTAATACTTAACTAAGAAAAATGAAGATGACAAAATATGACATTGTATCTTCATATTTTGTGAGGATCTCCCAAATAAGAGATGAGCTCCAATCTATTGATGAAATCATACTAGATAAAGAACATGTGATTTCTACTCTACATTAGAGAAATTTTGAGGTCTAAAATGGGCCTAAAAAAAAGTACAACCAAAAAAAAATTTGTACGAACCAATAGGATTTAATATGATGATGTCAACCATAGGGGACGATTCACCATTTTTGGAGTAAAAACTAAAAACAATAAAAAAAAATTAATAATAATAAAAAACTACATTTTCAACTCATATTTGATTGCATTCATGTTTTTCATGTAGCATGTTCTATCGAAAGTATGAAACATGGGTACTCATTGGATGAGGAATTATATTCTGCATCCAAGAAGTGCTCCCGCTTGAAATTTGAGTAAAATCATAGGGAGATAAATTGAAAATATGAGTTGAAAAGTAGTTTTTTCTTTTTTCACTCTAAAATTTGATGATGTAATCTAATCTTATTTAATTATTTCTACTATTAATTTATAATATTCCTTAAAAGACCCATTTTGGACCTCAACATTTCTATAATGACTAGGTCTATCAAAATCATGGAAAACCTTTACATCATGTATTAGCAGTTGGAAAGAAACACCATCCTTTGAAGAAACGTGGAATGCATGCAGTGAAGAAGAAGCTTGCATCTCATTAGAAAATAATAATCACAGAAGTTCAAGTGACCAAAGTGTTAAGAAATAAAGGGGCAACTTGATTATGTGATATCACTTTTGTTGATAACTGCTTGTGATGTGTTTTTACTTAACTTGATTAACTTATTCTTTCACTTGATTATTATTAGTATTATTTTCATCAAACTGATACCAAACCATAAAGAACAATAAGATAAAGGACACAATATATAGGAAATCATCTAGGTGTTTGGGAGAATTTGGTATCTACGGATAAATACTAATTCCCTAGATAAGTAGCCATATCTAGAACAACAGTTTAAAGCACTTTAGCCTTTTCCTATAAGCAATAGATAAGACAAAGAAGATGAGAAGACCTACTTGTAGTTCTGCTTTCCTCTTGTCTCCCTTGTATCGATCTTGTTGCTCCTTCCTGTACTTAACACGCTTGAGAAGTACCTGTAAACACAAACAGAAGACAAAGAACCGATCAAAGCAAAAGATCTATTGAATACAAGTAAATGGAATCAGATACATTCACACATATAAGCATCATATATCAATACAAACATATGGGAAAAAGGTTCAAATACTTTATTGAATAGAAGAAGGAATTACAACCATCATGTCTAATTCAAAGTCATTCCTCCAGCTTGGATCCCATCCACATCACATCAAAAGCATGACAAACTTGTAGCATAACAATACTTGTCTCAAATCCAATTCTCATAGCAACATTATCTCCTTACAATTCAACATATTCTAGCCCCTGATCACTTAGATGAGTGTTCAATTTATAGGAGGATGAAGGAGGTTATGTCATAAATGGGGGTATTGAATGACTTTCCATACTTAGAATTAGTTCCATGGAGGAAGGGATGAGAGGATAGGATGCATCTTAACTCATTCCTCATCCATTTTCGAGCTCATAGGAGTTGATAAGTGATGGAAAATTCTAGATGACTCCAAGAGATAAGAATATATCCCCAAACCCTATGTGAATTTTGCTCAATCTCACCCAGTATAGGTGCAAGAGGGCCTAAGTGCTCTGTAGAGAACCTTGGCATGGGGTCAACTACTCTGCAGTGCACCCTTACATGGCCCTACCTGAGCTGGTCCCTTTAGAGATCATTTCAGGATTTCTTCAGGTCATGAAACTATCTGGGAAGGAGGTATTCAAAAGGGTGACTTTTTTAGGGCATGTAGCAACTGAAATCAGGGTTTAATGAGCCCTAAAACATTGATATGGATGATGGGAGTGATGTGCCCAAATGGATCTGTAACAGCTGCCCCCTAAAGCATGAAGTTGAAAAATACAAATGTCGAATGAAATGCTTTACGATGTGATGAGGAGGTTTCAAAGTGGAAGGTGACGTGCATCAATTACAATACATATATCATGATATTTTTATTTTTTCTCATGAATTTCTGAGGAAAGGCATACCCATGCTTGACATATAAACTTTCATTACATGTACATAGACAGTCGTCAATAGATATAGACCCATGATTGAAATGAATATCAATGTAAAGCCATTGTACATATGATTTAGTACTCCTGAAATCACAGCCTGGATGGATGAAACTAGATCTGGGGTCTTCTATCTTGTTCAATCGTTCACTCAAGTACAAGTCTAACCATGTAAATATGTGATCTGAAGTCGAACATGGGAAGACACAGTCTAATTACCAGCCAATGGTGTAAGCTATTAACAGATGCGAGAGAAATCACCAATAATACTAATGATCCTCAAGGTACTGTAGTACATTCTGCATGGTGTGAATGGATGATTTGATGTCGAAAACCATACAAAGACTTTCAGTCGAAGGTCATTGATGTCAACCTATCACTGGAAGCGAGAAACCTTCCATTGATGTATGCAAGCCTCAAGGTACTGGAAGGGTGTTTCTAAGTCAACTTCTTGGATAATGCGTTGATGTCGACAAGAAGCGACTCATCACAGGAGGGCCTTGATGTATCCCACATCTGACACGAAATGAGTGTAATCATTTTGGAGACGGAATTTGACTATTGACACAAGGTTCAGGAATGGTAGTAACGAAAATGAAGGTTTATGGTATTGCAAAGGATGAATTTTGACTGGATGACTTCTCTTGAACATGTCGGTGACACTGACATGAATTGGTAGTATTGAACCAAAAAAAAATGATGGATGGTATGATAGACCAATGGTATGATAACCATCAAGCTGATAACCCAACCTAAGTAGTCACAGTGATGAAGTGAAAGTTTCATGTTCAAGAGCGACCTACTACCATAAAGTGGTTTTCCCCTTTTTCCCATTTTCCCCAGTCATTGTTGACCAGTACCTCTTTATTTTTATATCAAGCTTGAGGAGGATAACATGTGCTTGTTGTATAATTCCACCCTTCAGGTGAATCCATTGCTATGTGATGTTTTAATGAGTCTAGTGAAGGTGAAACTCGGTCTTGTCTAGATGGACAAGTTTGTCACTATTTGATGTTTTAATGAGTTTAAAAACAAAGATAACTCGGTCCTTTTCATGTTTAGAGAGTTTGAAAAGGGACAAAAAGAAAAATACACAAGTTCTTTTTCATAGATTTGTCTCTCAAGCTCAAAAAAAGGTAAAACAATATGAGAGAGAACCTATTGACCGTGTTCGGCCAACATATTCCTTTTTCGTAGTTAATTTATCTCGGCCCAAAAAAGGGTTAAACTTATACTGAGTAGATGTCATTTCCAATCCATTAACAAGCTGAAAAGGACAAGCGCTTTACAATATTTTCATGTTTAGAGAATCTGAAAAGAGCTTAAAGAGGACTCCAAGGGGGTTCCTTTTTTGTTATTTAACAGAGCTCAAAAAAGAGGTAAAAGTATGCTCTATGGTCAAAGGTACAATTTACAATCGAGCATGTCAAATTCTGTAAGTCAACTATAAAACCTGCTCAAAACACCACCAAACAGATTAAAAATCCCTGTTTCATAGGTAAAAATAGGTAAAATACTAATGTTTACTTGATTAATGAACATGAAATAAACATAAAACGAATTTTTACCATGAAATTTTTACCATTTGAGACTTACCATTCAATTTTGTGCTCTGGGCTAGTTTTTTACCTTGAACTTCATAACCTGATTGCGAGAGATTTTGTGGACCATTTCTCATGCTGTCCAGACCAGGTAGGAGATCTACCCCTCCTCTTTCTTTTCAAGTCATTCTTTTATTGTTTCATGCAAGTTTTAGGGTTTTTTGGGGCCTCTAGTGTTTGATTTTTTTGCCCTGGGATCAGCGCAGGCTTTCACATCGAAAACTACACTGAAGAGTACCTTGATAGAGGGTTTCTTTCTCTGCATCACATTGTCTCTATGCTTGGACTGCACTGGGTGAGTTTCCCCAATTTGTTAGCTGTTTGCTCCAAAATTTGTCCTATTTTTTGCATGGAAAGGATCCTAACTAAGCTTATAATTGGATTTCAGACTTTCATCGGATCAAAATATCGATTACATGGAGAGAAAGAGAGCATGAAGAACAAGACATGGTTGCCCTAAACAATATGGGTACAGTTGAGGCCCTAAAAATTTGTGGGTTACTCAAATACTTCAAGTTGTCTAGAATTAGGAAACAAATAGAACTATTGTAGTTCCTTGTTCATGCATGGGATCCGACAGATCAAAATTTTCACATAAGGGACAAGATGGTCCATATTACCATTGATGATATTTACTTTCTTACCAAACTGTCGAGGTGAGGTGCCCCCATCTCACTTTCTGGATTTGCCCGTGGAGGTGAATCAGTGAGAGATTACATTCGACAGTTTTGTCGGCTAGGTACACAGCCTAGCAAGGATGGGAAAATAAACATCATGGATGTAGGTGATTTTCCTTTGAGAACGATCCTCTTCACAATCGCAAAGTTGGCTGGCAGTGTGACACTTCATCTGGAAAACAGATCATATATGAAATATGCACTTGAGTGTCTAGAGCCAAAAGTATTCAACTGGTGTGAGGCCATGCTTTCTTCATTGAAAGAACAACTGACCAAGGTAAAAAGTGGTAAGACGAAGAATTTCTGCTATGGTTCGATCTTAATCGCTTTTACCTTAGAGAGAATCCCATTGATGCAACCGAAACATGCATGATTGGGTGTAGCTGGTCCTAGATATCCATGTATGCAGAGGTGAGTTGAATTGATGGATCGACATGCGGGTCAGTCAACAATCAATTTTTCCACTGCATTCTTTAGTTGGCTCGATCGACAACATCTCATCATCGAGGAACATCCATACTAAGGGATGGATTTCCGTGGAGATCCAGACTTGATTCTACTAGTTGGAGCATAATGGGGTGCTATAGGTAAATTATTTGACCAAAGTGTTTTTTTATTTTTCAAGTTTCTACATGTTTTTGTGTTTTTAATGTTTCCAAGACTCAACTAAAATCACTCTCATGCATGCAGATGTGGGTATTGTTTGACCTGTGGGACACCAACAGGGTGCAGGTGGGCCAGCCTGGAGAAACATTGGGAGAGCAGTCCTCTAGGACTTGGATTTGGCCAAGACCTTGGCAGAGTTGTAGGATCACATAGAGGGATTAACCCATGGTATTCAGATGTCCAAATCGAGGAGTTATCTCTGAGGCTGCAACACCACACTATTGGTGTTCCTAGCCGCTAGATGAGGCTTTTGCGCTTGATAGCACATGTTGTGACCTGTTATCATGAGCATCACTAGGTCTACTTAGGATGTTTTTGCATGCATTTTGAGTTTTTGGGTTAGATGACCAAACGTGTCTTGGACACAAATTTTGTAAAAACTTTTAAAATACCTATCTATTTTACTATTAAAGTTTTCTATGGTTATGTGCAATCCTATGTTGGGAATAATACTGAGAGGGGGGGTGAATCAGTATTATCAGGTCAATTATTTTTCATTTCTCAATTACATTTGTATACGCTACTTCAGTTAGTAAATACCGCGTATGTACGCAACTTCAGTTAAGGAAACAAGTGTATATAAGCAGACTTGTAATTTAAATTATTCTTTAGATGTTGATCATTAATCTGTGCATCAAACCATATGAATAGTAACCAGGAACAGTAAAACAAAACAGGCAATCACACATAAGAACACAAGATATAAGGTGGAAACCCAATGTGGGTGAAAACCACCTGCTGCAATTCATCTCTATCTTCTTTCAATTAGAAACTTCTTTTTACAATGTTTTTGTATTGGTGCAGTCTTACACCAATACGTAGGTTGCTACTTGTAGAAGGCTACAACCTTCTCTCATTCTCCAACTTCTCCTGGAAGGGACACACAACCCCCTTAGCTCTTGTACTAGCTGAGGTACTAGTACATAGATGTTGACCTACAGAAGGCTACAACCTTCTCTTTTCTTCCAAGGACCACGTTTCATAAATTTTTAGACTGGATCCATGAATATCAATCAATCATCAAGTATATCTGCATTAACCAAACTCCTTTGTACAAACAAATACTGAATCAAACAATAACTTCTCAGAATGTTGTAACTAGAAAAAAGTACCAGTAACCAAACACCAATCCTGAACCCAGAACACTGCAGCAATAAACAGAAGCAGCAAAAACATATTTCATGAGATATACGCTACTTCAATATGTGGAACCTGCGTGCATACACTTCTGTATCAAGACCATCATGTGCATACGCTGTTTTAAGTTGTCGAACCAACGTGTATACACGCCTCTGCTGTGCTGAACCTGCGTACAGATCTATAAAAGATAATTTATCATTTTTACTTATTCAGACATTAGTTATACCCAGATTGTCATATTTATAGATCACGTCATGCACCAAATATAACAGATCAAAAATTACACAAAGATAATCCTCTTCAAATTTCCTTAATATCTTGACCCATCAATAGAACTTATCCTTCTCCTTGCACTTAGGTTCCTCCTTGATTCAGATCTAGTTATGCACCATAATCAATGACAGTATTCTAGATCTTTCTCTTCATAAGATATTCGATGCTTCAATTCACCCTTGCCAAATGATCTCCTTCCCTTTTATAAACATAGGCCTTACTCAAACCATGGTCCAAAACCATAGAGATCCAATACTAGGGACTCAATACCTGGGTTTAACACTTTGGATGCAATACCAAGGACTAAAACCATAGGTTCAAACATGTCGGACAAAATACCATGGATCAACCATAAGTTTTCCCACATGTACGCGCTTTTATTTACATGAAAATGCGTGCATATGTATACGCGCATTTTGATCAATACACTTGCGTGTATACACGATTTTGTTAAGAGTAACTTGCGTATACCTCATTTTCTTTCATTTTGAGAGCCTGAACTGTGATCTGCCCTTTGAGTGAGTTGCCATCAAGGACAACACCTGTGCCATAGTTCCAATCTTGTGTCATAATGCCAACAATCTCCCCCTTTGGACTTGATGGCAAACCCAAGTCACTCAAAATCATTCTCCCCCTTTGACATCAATGGCAAAAGGTTATGCTCCCCCTGAATACATGCTGAAATCTCTATTCTGCTGTGTTGTCCAAGCTCCCCCTGACTGTAGGCAAGGTCTGCAAGAAAATGTTCTTCAAAAGAAACATGACTTTATACATTATAAAGGACCTTCCTATCACCAAAGACTCATACATACATCCATCTCCCAACCAAGTGGGGACTGACTCATTTACCCAACCAAATGGGGATACACCAAGAATTTACATATGATAACAACAAGAACATTACTTCATCCATCCCAGGAATAGTGGGGAACCAAGATAGGTCACTACATGACCTTGTTAAGAAAATAAGAACATGACATAGAGATGAAATATCTATAGCAAGACTAGCATCTGTCAATCATCAATCATCATAACCATCAATCATCATTCAGACCAGCAACCAAGCTCTTCCTCATGCACCTGTTCCACCTGAAATTAAAACAACTGTGAATGTAAACCAAGATCTTCTATGATAATGCCAACAATGAATTATTAAAAGAGTATATGCTCCCCCTGAGCTTGTGCCAAATGGTCTCTGCCAGACCTATATCAAACTATTTCCAAACTGAGTCTGACCACAATGCTTTCCTTCAAACAGTCATATACACAACTATATTCACATAAACCGGCGTATGTACGTGGATCCTCCTCATTAAACTCGCGTACAACCACTTTTCTCTATAACGGACAAGTTTCAACACCAAGATGATGCATCAACTACTCCCAGCTTCTATCTGAGGTATTCAAATGTCTACCTGGGTAGTGGTTTGGTGAGTATATCAGCAACCCGTTCCTTAGAGGGAACATACTCCAACTTGACCTTTTGTTCAAGCACTTGTTCTCGAAGAAAATGATATTTGATAGGTATGTGCTTGGTATTTGAATGCATGACGGGATTTTTTGAAATGTTGATTGCACTTGTATTATCACCTAGAATGGGGATAGGTGGAGTACAAGTGATTTTCATGTCTTGTAATGTTTGCATCATCCAAACGAGTTGTGTGCAGCAAGATGCAGCAGCTACATATTCTGCTTCAGCTGTAGATAATGCAATTGAACTCCGTTTCTTGCTGAACCAAGATACTAACCTGGGACCCATGAAGAATGCACCACCACCAGTGCTTTTTCTGTCATCCACATTTCCTACCCAATCTACATCTGTATATGCATGAAGTCTGAGATCTGTACTCCTAGGATACCATAAGCCATAGTTTTGAGTTTCTTGAAGATACTTAAAAATTCTCTTAACTGCCTGAAGATGAGTTTCCTTTGGATTTGCCTGAAATCTTCCAACTATTCCCACTGCATGCATAATATCTGGTCGGGTACCTATTAGATAGAGCAAACTACCAATCATGGATCTATAGGTTGGTTGATGCACTACTGTTGATTCATCATTTGCGTTGAGGCTGCATCCTGTTACCATAGGGGTACATACTGGTTTCGAATCCTCCATCCCATATTTCTTCAAGATCTGCTTGAGATACTTGGTTTGTGATAGAAAATGTCATCTTTGTTTTGTTGAACTTGTAAACCAAGAAAATATGTGAGCTCACCAAGCATGGACATGTCAAACTCTTTTTGCATTACCAAGGCAAAATTTTGACTCATGTCTTCTTCATTGCTACAAAATATGATATCATCAACATACACAAGTATTAGCAACTTATCATTGTCAACTTTTATATATAGATTGATATCTGTGGAACCTTTTGTAAAACCTTGTTGATGGAGGTACTTATCCAAGCGATAATACCAAGCCCTTGGAGCCTGTTTAAAGCCATAGAGAGCCTTTTTGAGTCTGCATACAAGCTTTGGATCATTTCCAAGGATAAACCCATTTGGTTGCTCAATATACACTTCTTCATCCAAGTCTCCATTTAGAAAAGAAGACTTCACGCCCATTTGAAATACTTTGAACTTCTGAAAGGAAGAAAGAGCAAGGAACATCCTTATGGCCTCTAGTCTGGCAACTGGTGCAAAAGTTTCTTCAAATTCTATGCCTTCCTGTTGAGCATACCCTTTAAAAACAAGTCTAGCCTTGTTCCTAATCACATCTCCATTTTCATTTATCTTATTTTTTAATATCCATTTTGTTCTATTATGAAACCAGCTCAAGAAAAGATAGAAAAGAAAGATCAACGCCTTAGAATTCGGCCTCTTCGAGGGGGCAACCTCCTTTACATTACATAAATGAACAATTCTTGGATGATACAAATGACAAAACCTCCTTTCTATATATAGGAGTCTAAGGAGTCACAATATAATCCATCCGACCTAACAATAATAATATAAAGCCACAAAAATAACAATAGAGGGATTCTAAGGGGCACAGAAATAACAATATGGGGGTAATAGGGGCACAACAATATAAATAAGGGGTATAACTACAATAGTAATGGGGTAATCACTAGTATTATAGGGACCCAACATGCCCCTCTCCTTCAAAAAAGTGTTGTCCTCAACGCTTGAGCAGTTCTGGATACTTCTGCATAAAATTCTCATCCTCCCATGTGGAATATTCAGCGGATAAGTTCTTCCACTTGATAAGATACTCTGAAATTGATCGATTTCGTAGCTGTCGAGTTCTTGTTTCTGTGACTGCTTCCGGTTCCAATATAATTTTTCCTTCCTCGTCAAGTTCTGGCAATATTGTTTGAACTGGGAGCTTGTCGCCTATAACCTTCTTTAAACATGAAACATGGAAAACTGGGTGCAATCGAGAAGCTGCGGGAAGCTCCAATTTGTATGCCATAGTACCAATCTTTTCCAACACCTTGTACGGACCATAATGCTTTGGTAATAATTTATTATCCTTCTTAGCTTGCTTTAGGGACATTTGCTTATATGGTTGTAGCCGTAGGAATACCCAATCACCTACATCAAAACTTCTTTCACTGCGATGTTTATCTGCCTGTTGTTTCATTCTATTTTGTGCCAACACGAGGTTATCCTTTAAGAGTTGGAGGACTTGTTGTTGATGTTCGATGTGATGTTCCACTGCCTGAACCTTAGAATTTTCTCTTAAATATGATGTGATTGATGGTGGTTGGTGCCCATAAAGTGCCATAAATGGGGTCATTTTTGTTGCTGTATGGAAGGAAGTGTTATACCACCATTCAGCCAGAGGCAACCATTTGACCCATTGTGTCTGTTTATCAGATACAAAGCAACGAAGATATCCTTCCAAACATTTGTTTAATATCTCAGTTTGCCCATCAGATTGAGGATGATAAGATGAGCTATGAGCTAACTGAGTACCAAGACAAGAAAATAATTTTGTCCAAAAATTTCCAGTGAAAATGGGATCTCTGTCACTTACAATAATCTTTGGATTTCCATGTAGCTTTTGAACTGTTTCCATAAATGCAGTAGAAACTGTACTGGCTTTAAATGGATGTGATAATGCACAAAAGTGTGCATACTTGGTAAGTCTGTCAACTACCACCATGATGACACTCTTTCCCTCAGACATGGGTAAACCTGTGATAAAATCCATTGAAACCTCCTCCCAACGTTGGCTTGGAATGGATAAAGGTTGTAATAGACCTGGTGTCTTAATTGTTTCAACTTTATTTTGTTGGCAAACGAAACATTCCCCCACAAACTTTTGAATATCTGATTTAAGGCCATCCCAAAAAAATTCCTTCTTAACCCTTTGGTAAGTTTTTAAAAATCCTGAGTGCCCTCCTAAGGGAGAAGTGTGCAATTCCATAAGAATCTTTTGTTTTAGCTGGGAATTCTTACAGAGGTATAAGCGATCTTTGTACCATAGCGAATCATTTTGCCAGCTAAATGTATCAGAAGTACTGGAATCTTGTTGTAGCTTTCGAATAAGTGCACACACTTCTTCGTCATTCTTCCATTCCTCCTTTGCTTCGTTTATCCAATCTGGTTTGATAATAGAAATGGCACACAACAATGCTTCCATATCCTCATCCTTTCTTGAGAGTGCATCTGCCACCACATTTTGCTTCCCTTTTTTGTAGATGATTTCAAAGTCATAACCCAACATCTTTGTGACCCACTTTTGTTGCTCTTCAGAGGATAATCTTTGTTCTAAAAAGTATTTAAGGCTATCATGATCCATTTTTACCTTGAAGTGTCTTCCCATTAGGTAGAGTCGCCATTTCTTAAGTGCATGGAGTATTGCCAACATTTCCTTCTCATAAATAGCTTTTCTTAAAAACTTTCCCTTGATTGGACGACTTTCAAAATCAATGGGTCTTTCATCTTGCATTAGAACAACACCAATTCCATTTCCTGAAGCATCACATTCCACAATAAAGGTTTTTGTGAAGTCCGGTGTAGCTAGACCGGTGCTTGGCACATTGCCTCTTTAAGATGTTTAAAGGCCTTTGTTGCTTCCGGAGTCCATGAAAATGAATCTTTCTTCAATAATGTTGTTAGAGGTGCTGCTATTCTCCCATAATTCTTAACGAACTTGCGATAATACCCTTTCAACCCAAGAAATCCTGGAATATCTTTTACCCTTATGTTCAATTTTTGGAACTCCTCAATGTGCTCCATTATTGAACCCTTTTGTTTGAGACTTATCAATTGGCTAAAAAAAGTGTTGCTTTTTGTATCCTCATAATGTGCTATCAATTCTTCCGTAAAAATTGCCCAAGTGATAAATTTTTTACGAGAGCAAAGCCATTGATACCATACAAACTGATTTGGTTCCAAATATGAAGTTGCCATACGTACCTTTTGTGTGTTTTGCACATTATTGAGATCGAAGAACTGCTCCATCTGTAATATCCATGTGGCGGGATCCTTGCCATCAAACTTCCTCATATCGATTTTTGGAATATGGTGGGTCTTCGATCCAACATTAGAGTCTATGGAATCATGATTAACATTTCTTTTGTTCACATCATGAGTTTCCTTTACAACCTTTTCACCATTAGTAAGTATTTCTTGTAGAAAATTTGTCAAATCTATCTTCAAATCTACCATGTCTGTCTTCAAATCTGTCCTCAAATCTGTCTTCAGATCATCCATCTTAGCTTCCATGCCCTTTATCTTAGATTCCACGCCATTTATATTAGATTCCACGCCATTTATCTTAGCATCTGTTAGCTTTTGTGAGTGTGACATTTGTTGCACTTTGTTGCACTTGTTCTTGTAATTTTGATATATCATGTATCATTTCTTCCTCTTCTTCATGAGTCATGCTAGAGATTTCAGGTTCCTTACTAGGTGTTTGCATTTTCTTTCCTCGGGGCATCAGTTACCGATAATAATTCTTTACTATGCCCTTTGAATTCCTTCAAACCAAGCTTATGCAAAAATTAAAAAAAAAACTACACACCTTTTTTTTTACTTTGTAGAAGCCTGATATTGAATCTGATGTATCTCTGTAATTTCAAATCATCCAGTTCTGAAACTGTTACCTGTAGTAGCCTTCTATGTCCTCTTTCCAATGCCACTAGTCTGATCCAAATTGGATTCTCCAAGAAAGAGTTATGCACAATCTCCCGCAGTGACCTGATTATAGACTAGTTCAGTAGAGCGAACTTGTATGAAGTGCACGTGTCACTGTTCCAACCCTTGACTCTGAAAAATATATACAAGAAAACTAAAATCCGTCCTCTTTCTGTACCTTCTTACGAAATTTCAATCCGATGCTCAAAAAGAAAGTTATGACGATTTTCCCCAGGTCACCTGTTTTGAATGTAATTCAGGAGTCTGCAAAAAGACCAACTTCCTCAGATCATATCTCCGAAAATATCACGCGAAATTCTCTAAAATTTGGACCCAAGGTTCAGCGCGATGTCTTCTCAAATGGGTTTTTTTTTCGACTTCTGAAACGTCACAGAAAAATAGTTATAGTGAAAATGCCACGATGACCTGTTTGGAGCAGAGAAACCCTAGAATCCAAAGCTCTGATACCAAATGTTATGAAACCAGCTCAAGAAAAGATAGAAAAGAAAGATCAACGCCTTAGAATTCAGCCTCTTCGAGGGGGAAACCTCCTTTACATTACATAAATGAACAATTCTTGGATGATACAAATGACAAAACCTCCTTTCTATATATAGGAGTCTAAGGAGTCACAATATAATCCAACCGACCTAACAATAATAATATAAAGCCACAAAAACAACAATAGAGAGATTCTAAGGGGCACAGAAATAACAATATGGGGGTAATAGGGGCACAACAATATAAATAAGGGGTATAACTACAATAGTAATGGGATAATCACTAGTATTATAGGGACCCAACATGTTCCTATGACATTCTTATCTTTTGGTCCAGGAACCAACTCCCAAGTGTTATTCTTTTCAATCTGCTCAAGTTCTTCCTCCATGGCCTTTACCCAGCATTCATCTTTGCATGCCTCTCTTACATTTTGTGGTTTAATGGAGGAGAATAATGCTAGATAACTTGAAGCTTCTGAAATGGTTCTTCTTGTTTGTACACCTACCACCTTTTGCCCCAAAATTTGGGTTTCTGGATGATTCTTCTAAACGTACCTAGATGGAGTCTTTTCTTCTATTCTTATTTGTTCTTATGGTGCCTCATGAGTTTCTTCTTCATCATGAATCTGATTTGATGTTGAAGGATAGTCTTCATCATCTTCGAAATCTTCTGATTTTACTTGCCTAGGAGTGTTCCCTTCTTCATCAACCACTACATCAATACTTTCAACAATTTTTCCAAGTCTTTTATTATAACACTTATATGCTTTGCTGTGAGGAGAGTAACCAAGGAGTATGCCTTCATCTGCTCTAGGTTCAAACTTGCCAAGGTTTTCATCAGTCTTTTTGATGTAGCATTTGCTTCCAAAAATTTTGAAGTATTTAACTGTGGGAGTCTTACCATACCAAAGTTCATGAGGAGTCTAAGTGCTATTTACCCGGACGTTTGTCTTGTTGAGAATAGTAACTGCAGCAAATGCGGCTTCACCCTAGAAGGTTGCGGGAGTTCCAGACTGATCAAGCATAGCATGAGCCATTTGTTGAACAGTTATGTTCATCCTTTCCACTACTCCACTTTTCTGAGGGGTCCTCACCGTAGAGAATTCCCTCCTTATTCCATGTTCTTCACAAAAATCAAAGAATCCATCTAAGGCAAATTCCCCTCCTCAATCAAACCTGAGGCATTTGATTATGCGATCTGATTCGTTTTCAACCAAGGCTTTGAATGCTTTGAACTTTTTGAAGGCTTCATCTTTATGTTTCATAAGTCCTAACCAACACATCCTGGAAAAGTCATCAATGAACAATATAAAGTATTCTTCCCCTCTAGGAGACCTTTTCCTAGATGGACCACATACATCAGTATGGACAAGTTCAAGTGGCCGGCTAGCTGATCCTTCCTTCTCAAGGAAATTAGTTCTAGTTTGTTTACCAAACTGACATGATTTTCATATTGTATTTTCTGGAATTCTAATGTCAGGGAGATCACAAACCGCCTGATATTTGCATGCTTTCCTTACCTGAGAGAAGCTTAGGTGCCCCAATCTTCTGTGCCATAGCCAGTGTTCATCATTCTTGCTTAGATAACATTTTTTTTGTCCTCCCTTGAGTATGTATAAATTATTCGGAGTTCTTATGCCTTTGATCATAGTTTCTCCTGTATCAAGCTCACGAACAATGCATCCATTTAATCGAAATATTACTTCATTTCCTTGATCACACATTTGACTGACACTCAATAGATTATGCTTTAAGCCATCAACATACATAACATTTCTAGCCTTGACCTTTTCTTTTAAAAACATAGAACATTTACCTTTTATGAGTGCAAGGGTGTCATTTCCAAATGAGACCTTCTTTTCCTTTTCTAAGGCACTATATGACTGAAATTTTTCTTTATCACCCGTCATATGTTTCAAGCATCCACTGTCGATGTACCACTGATTTTCCTGTCCTTCTGCATATAAGGTTATCCCACATCTTTCTGGTTGCGATTCTTTCTTTCTCCATGTTTTAGAATTCAATGAAACTTGCTCCTTCTGAGTTGTTTGCTGAAACCTACTCCTGCATTTAGAATCTTCATGACTGAATTTGTTACAAATAGAACATTCTACTTAATTCTCAAGATCAGAAACGTTATTGTAGGTCCTTTTCATGATCCCAGTCATACTCCTTTGTTTTTGAGCTTCTCTAGTCATGATGGTCTTGTAGGCAACACATTGAGCAGCTTTGTGACCAAAGTTATGACAAGAGAAACATTGGCCATTGAAGAAATTTTTGCGATTATCAAACCTACCAACCAAATGATTGTAGTTTCTATTGACATCCATTCTTGAGGCAAATTGAGAATGATTTACCTGTGGTTGGTTGAAGTTTCTATTCATCCTTGAAGTAGATTGCCCCCAATTTACTTGGTAATCTTTGTTCATTCTTGAAGCAAATCGTCCTTGATTTACTTGGGGATCTGCATTATGCTTTTGTTGTCGATTGTCAACCTGTTCACTTTTTCTTGCTGCATCAAGATAACTTTTGGAGGTGGATGGCTTCTATGCTTTCTTCTGTGCTTGAGACGCTTCTTTAGTATATCCAAGACCTGTCTTGATTAGAGGAGAATGTTGCACTTTGATAATCTCATCTAAAGTTTCAGATCCCTTAGCAAATCTAATATTAAGAGCTTTTGATTTTTCAATATCTTTTCTAAGTCCCACAATTTCACATTCTAACTTTTCATTGTGTTTTTCCCTTTCAGCAAGTTGGAATGTCAGAGTATCTATAATCATATCCTTTTCCTCTAAACAAATTCTGAGTTTAGAAATTTCTTCATAGAGACCTTCTTCATCTATAGCATCCAAGAAATCATCATCTTCAAAAGCCATCAAAAGTCTATAATCATTACATTGTTCATCTTCATCACTATTTGAATATCCACCATTGTCTTCATGTGTATAATAGCTCTTCTTACTTACATTCTGTTTTCTATTCCATCTAACTAGTTCCTTACCTTTGTCAAGTTTATCTTTATGAGGACACTTGGCAACATAATGACCAACTCTTCCACAAGCAAAGCATTTGAAAAGCAACTTACCTCTGAACCTTCCAGTTCCTCGTTGAAGGTTCTTGACAAAATTTGATTCTTCCTCTTTTTCTGACATATGTCCTGACTCATTGTAATCTCCTTTTCCTGAGGCTTTGAATGCAGCTTCTCTCCTGTCTGATGGTCCCCCTTTTCTCATTTCGTAAGCAGTTAGAATTCCGTGCAGCTGTGACATGGTAATACTCTGTAGATTATGTTTTTCTTCTATGGCAAAAACTTTTGAATCAAACTTAGGAGACAAATATCTTAGAACATTTTCAACCAAAACAACTTCTTTTATTACCCAAGTTTTTCATAAAATTAACAATCTCATCTATACATAGGAAGTAGTTAGCCACGCTTTCATTATTGTGCATTCTAAGATTTTCATATTGAATTCTGAGAGTTTGAAGATTTGCACGTTTTACCTGTTCATCTCCTTCATAGCTCAGAATGATCTTGTCCCATATTTCTTTTGTGGTTTTGAGCTACATAACCTTGATGAATTCTGATTGAGATAGGCTCCCTAATAGAGTATTGACAGCCTTTGCATTTGTTTCATATTGCTTCTTACCAGTTGTATCTGTAGGAGTTGCTGATGGAAAAGTGTATCCTGTTTCCACAATATCCCAAACTTCTGTACCAAGAGATTGAAGATAGGTAGTGATTCTTACCTTCCAATAGACGAAGTTGCTCCCATCAAAAATTGGTGGCCTAATTGATGCTTCTTTTTCGTAGTTTCTCATGATGATATATCTTCCTTCAAGCGATCAAGCTTCTTCTGAAGGACCTGCTCTGATACCAATTGTTGGGAATAATACTGAGAGGGGGGGTGAATCAGTATTATCAGGTCAATTATTTTTCATTTCTCAATCAGATTTGTATATGCTACTTCAGTTAGTAAATAATGCGTATGTACGCAACTTCAGTTAAGGAAACAAGCATATATAAGCAAACTTGTAATTTAAATTATTCTTCAGATGTTAATCATTAATCTATAAATCAAACCATATGAACAGTAACCAGGAACAGTAAAACAGAACAGGAAATCACACATAAGAACACAAGATATAAGGTGGAAACCCAATGTGGGTGAAAACCACCTGCTGCAATTCGTCTCTATCTTCTTTCAATTAGAAACTTCTTTTTACAATGTTTTTGTACTGGTGTAGTCTTATACCAATACGCAGGCTACTACATGCAGAAGGCTACAACCTTCTCTCCTTCTCCAGCTTCTCCTGGAAGGGAGCTACAACCCCCTTAGCTCTTGTACTAACTGAGGTACAAGTATGTAGGTGCTGACCTACAGAAGGCTACAACCTTCTCTTTTCTTCCAAGGACCCATTTCATAAACTTTCAAATTGGATCCATGAATATCAATCAATCATCAAGTATATCTGCATTAACCAAACTCCTTTGTACAAACAAATACTGAATCAACCAATAACTTCTCAGAATGTTGTAACCAGAAAACAGTACCAGTAACCAAACACCAATCCTGAACCCAGAACACTGGAGCAATAAACAGAAGCAGCTAAAACATATTTAATGAGATATACGCTACTTCAATATGTGGAACCTGTGTGCATACGCTTCTGTATCAAGACCATCCTCCGTATATGCTATTTTAAGTTATCAAAATAGCATGTATACGTGCCTCTGTTGTGCTGAACCTGCATACAAATCTATAAAAGATCATTTATCCTTTTTACTTATTCAGACATTAGTTATACCCAGATTGTCATATTTATAGATCACGTCATGCTCCAAATATAACAAATCAAAAATTACACAAAGATATTTCTCTTCAAACTGCCTTAAGATCTTGACCCATCAATTGAACTTATCCTTCTCCTTGCGCTTAGGTTCCTCCTTGATTCAGATCTAGTTATGCACCATAATCCAATGACAGTATTCTAGATCTTGCTCTTCATAAGATATTCGATGCTTCAGTTCATACCCTTTCCAAATGATCTCCTTCCATTTTATAGACATAGGCCTTACTCAAACCATGGTCCAAAACCATAGAGATACAATACTAGGGACTCAATACCTGGGTTCAACACTTTGGATGCAATACCAAGGACCAAAACCATAGGTTCAAATATGTTGGACAAAATACCATGAACTAACCATAAGTTTTCCCACATATACGCGCTTTTCTTTGCATGAAAGTGTGTGCATACGTATACGCGCCTTTTGATCAGTACACCTACGTGTATATGTGATTTTGTTAAGAGTAACCTGCGTATACCTCATTTTCTTTCATTTTGAGAGCTTGAACTGTGATCTACCCTTTGAGTGAGTTGCCATCAAGGACAACACCTGTGCCATAGTGCCAATCCTATGTCATAATGCCAACATCCTATTCAACTAATGATGTGAATTGAAAATGTTACTTTTACATGTGTCGCAAATGTCTATTTAACACATAATTTGCTAGAGAATCAGGGAATGTGCTAAAGTTTATGGAAATATGTTGATATTGAATGTATTCAAAATTCCATTCCAAAATACGAACTCTAAGGAACATACGAAGAATTGTGGGGTTTCAGACAGTATACACACGTGTAATTTGTAGTACAACGAGTTGTGAGTCCAGCCTAACGATGATTCGGCTAATGCCAAGTGAAATGGCATCAGAGAGAAGTTTGATGAATGCGTTATACTCAGTGATGTTGTTCGTCAATCGACCGATACAAATCCCTTGAAAACTCACTAACTCACCACTTAGAGTGAAAATAGCCCATGATGCAAAAGATAGGTTCTGCATACTACGACTAGCACCATCAGCGTAACTAACACATGGTTCCAAAGATTCCAACATCTGCAACAAATGCAAAGTGGATTACTAACCAGACAAAAAACTCTAAAAGGCCCACACTAACACACACACATGCAATGAAAGCATATATACAATGAGTTTTACTACACTGAATTAAGCACAGTAACGTTTGAGGTACAACCTATTTCGGGGCTGCGACAATGGAATCCCATCATAATCTATTAACTCATAGGTACCTTTTGCAAGAACACACTTGAAAATATAAGGACCCATCCACATTGGTTCAAATTTCCCTGCTCCAAGTTTATCAGCTTCCTGATCGTAAAGCAAGACCAGGTCTCCTTCTGAGAAGATACAAGGCTTGACATTTCTATCATATTGTGCCTTGATTCGTTTCTTATGCACTTCGTTAGCCAATGCAGCATCACGACGGGTCTCATCCAAATGGATTAGTTCTAAGAATGCACTTCTTCTTCAAAAGTGTTGGGTAACAGGTCAATCGCGAGTTTGAAAGATGAAATTTTGCACTGTATCAATAAGATTGCTTCCAAACCATACACCAACTGAAAGGGTGTGAATCCATTTGCATTTCTCATCGAGGCTCAATATGCCCACAAGGCAAAGTACAGGATTAAATTCCAGTTTCGTTTATGAACCTAAATCATTCTTTGCAACATTCTCTTTAGGAATTTATTGATGGCCTCAACTTGTCCATTAGCTTGTGGGTAGTAAGGGGTAGAACTATCATGTGATAGTCCTAAATTAGCAGTCAACTCAACCATCATGTGATTGCGAAAATGCGACCCATGATCTGTAATTATGGCTTGTGGTACACCAAACCGAGCAACCACATGGTTAAAAAAGAAAAGAGCAGTCGTTTCGCCACTATTGTTTAATGTTGGCATCGCCTCGACCCATTTGGTAAAATAGTCAACAACGACTATAATATACCCATGCCCCCCGGCTGAGGTGGGGTTACATGTCATGAAGTCAATGCCCCATTTGGTGAATGGTCCAACAGCAACGACTGGATGCAATGGTGCAGGTGGTAATCTAGTTTTGCAGCCATAGATCTGGCATGTGTGACAACTTTTTATGCAATAATACAATCTTTGAATATAGTTGGCCAGAAGTGACCTACACGGAGAATTCTCTATGTGGATGCATATCCAGATAAGTGTCCACCACAAGCACCTGAATGGCTATCATTCAATTCTTTCTCAGCTTCCTCATGTGTGAGGCACCTCAGTAAAACTGTATTGATACCATGACGGTAAAGAGTGTTGCCAATGATTAGATAATCTTTGGCTTGGTATCGGATACGTTGCTATTGCGAGTGAGAGGTATCACGCCGAAAAGTTTGGGTCTGGAGATAGATTATTATATCTCCATACCATGGGTCAGATGATGATATCAGGAACAAATACTCATCCAAAATCGATGGTTCAGATGTTGAATCAATGGAGGTCGAGGGAAGGTCACAAGGTAGCTTGGCGAAAACTAGAGATTTCTTTGCTTTGGACTTCATGAATTCCATATCAAACTCTTGCAAAATGACTATCCATTTTGAGTATTTCCCCCCAGCAATTGACGTGACAAAACGAATGTCATAGGGTTGCAATCTGAAATGATGATGGTCTTCTGGAGTAGGATGTAGTGGTGAAATCTCTGAACAGCTTGCACAACTGCCAAAGCTAGTTTCTCGACATAAGAGTACTTACTTTCTATATCATTGAGATTACGGCTCAAATAATATATCGGATGTTCAATCCCATTTTACTCTTGGACAAAAAACATGCCAATGGTTGTATCTTTAGTGGTGAGATACATGTAATAGTCATTTTTATAATTCAGAGAAGACATTAATGATGCTATAATCAAGGTATCTTTAAGAGCATCAAAGGAAGCTTGCGCAACCTGATCCCAATGGAAGGGTATCCCCTTTCAAAAGATGTGTAAAACCTTTACCCATTTCAACATAATTGGGAATGAACCTCCTTAGAAAGTTAGCCTTCCCTTGGAGTCTCTGTAACTGTAAGAGATTTGAAGGTGGAGTGTTGTTGGGAAAAGTATCCATTCGGAATGCCCCTATCCCACTCTAAGGTGTGATAGTGCCTTAGCAACAAACAAGGTAAACTAATTGAGTATTTCTTCTTTATGAAATGTAAACGAGGAGGAAGGATGTAACTAACCTGTGTCTTCCGCTAGTTTGTTGATCCAAATCACTCCTCTCTTCTGTAGCTCCTAGCTCCCTGCTCCTTCACCGGCCCAGCTTCACCGAATTCCTGCAAGATCACAAGAGAGAGAGACTACACAAAGATACAGATATACATTCATAAAAAGCTCAAGATCAGATTAAGCTAAACTTGTAAGCATAACAAAACATCATTGGTACACAGCATGTAGGAGAAACTGAAATAGTTTATTGATAGAATAAGAAAGTCCAAGAGGAGATACAACCAAGTGAGTTCTGATCCAGCATCTACCTCCCAGCAAAGGAATCCCTTCCTCTCCTCCAACAAATCATAAATCACCCAATGGACTAATCTCAATCTCAAACCAACATCAATTCTATGCAAAGTACAAAATTCCAGCCTCCTGAACCTCTGGGTGAGAGATCCATATATAGATGTAAGCAGAGAGGATGAGTCAGCTTATGTTTTGACTTGTGGCTTTTCTCTATCAGTTCTTGCTTCCACTTGGAGGTTGAGAGCCTCTTACGCATCACTAGTCGAATTCATTGAGGCAAGTGTCATTGGAGAAGATTCTGGAAGCTTCCATGGTCTTTCAACCTCGTTGAATGAGCTTGCCATTTGTCATTTCCCGCTCAGCGCACCCTGGTAGTGCTTCCACCTGCGTTGTAATGCACCTAGCCAGTGTAGCCTCTGCATTTCAACGCAGGCAGCTAGTGGAGCCTCTGAATTGATCCTGATTTGACTAGTTTTGGGCAGTTTCTGGTGGAGAACTTCTGGGAGAAGCTGTCATTTGTTGACCTTGTTCCTTTAGGGGTAGGAACAACTCTTTTAGGGACTTTGGATCCCTTGGATTATGGACATTTCATGCTCAATGTTGTAAGGCACAAAAATGTCTATAACAGTTGCCCCCTAAAGTGTGAGGCCGTTTATCGGGTGAAATGCTTTATTAGGAGGATCCGAAGTTCATTCAATGCTGGGAGGAGACCTGTAATAAGATACAATACAATACATTATTTTTCATACTGTTTTCATGATCTAGCTGAGGCGGGCATTCCCATGCTCAGCTTTATAAATTCATTTTTCTATACATAGGACAGACAATCGTCTGATGGTAGACTGATGATTTTGATGAAATCATCATCCTTTTGGTAGGATGATTATCTGTGCTGCAATGCTGTACATGTCAATGTCTTTATTTTTCCTGAATATATATCGCAGCCCGGATGGATGAAACTAGATCCGGGGTCTTCAATCTCGTCCGATCTTCACTCTAAGTACAAGTCGATCCATGTGAGAAATGTTCTGAAGTCGAACATGGAAAGACATCGCTTGATTACCAGTCAATGATGTAAACCGTTAACAAGCGCGAGAGGAATCACCGATAATGATAATGACCCTCAAGGTACTACAGTACAATTCACGTGGTGTGAATAAAGGACTTGGCGTCGAACACCATGCAAAATCTTTCGGTCGAAGGTCATTGATGTAAACCTGTCGCCGGAAGTGAGAAACTTGCCATTGAGGCATGCAAGCTTCAAAGTACTGAAGGGGGTGTTCCTAGATCAACTTCTTGGATAATGAGTTGATGTCGACAAGAAGCGATCCGTCAAAGGAGGGCCTTAATGTATCCCACATCAATGACACGGAACGGAGCAAATGATTTTGATGGAGGTGAAATCGATCTGATGATATATGGTTCAGGGTGGCGGTCATGAAAGAATGAAGGATAATGTATGGTAGTGGATGGGACATGGTTGACTTCTCTGGATGACTTCTCTTGAACATATCGGCGACACTTATGTGATGGATTGGTAGCATTTACCCCAAAGATGGATGGTATGGTGAGACCATGGTGATGTGACCGGTGAATGAAACAACCCAACCCGACTCAGGCACGGAGCGGAAGTGTCATGTTCAAGAGCGACTTGCTACCAATAAAGTTCTTTGAGTTTCTTCCCAATTTTCCCCAGTCATTGCTGACCAGTACCTCTTTATTTTTGTCAAGCTTGAGGAGGATAACATATGCTTGTTCTATAATTTGCCCTTCGGGCAAACCCATCACTATGTTTTCACGAGCCTAGCGATAGTGAAACTCGTTCTCGTCTAAAGACAAGTTTGTCGCTATTAATGTTTTTTAACGAGTCTAACGACAAAGATAACTCAGTCCTTTTCATTTTTAGAGAGTCTGAAAAGGTACGTAAAGATAACTCCAAAGTCCTTTTTCGTCATCTAATCCCTTAAGTCCGAAAAAGTATAAAACAATACAGAAGGGATGAGTTTTCGATAGTTTTAACGAGCCGAACAAAACAAGCGCTCGATCTTTTTGTGCAATAATCCCTCAGGTCCAAAAAGATTAAAATCTAGAGGAGGGATAGCACTTCCGGTCGCTTTAACGAGCTGGAAGGCCAAAACTCGACAATATTTTCATATTTTACGAGTCATATGAAAAGAGCTTAAAGAAGACTCGTCTTTTGAGGAACGAGTGATAAAACGGGTTAGCAGCTGATTCCAGGTAAAGGTTGGAATTTTCCAATCACGGCAGTGTCACAAGGATGGCTAGTGAAATCACTCTTCGCATCTGCTCCTCAAAATGGGTAAACAATCATATGGAGGTGAATGATCGGCCAATGGAAAAGTGGAGGTGACAGTGCAAACACGACCAAGGCTTTAATGGCTGATAATGTTACATTCACGGTGGTTATTTACCAGAGGATAGTTCATTTTTTAACGAGCTTAAACGCGGGTTGAAACACTTGCTCGATCTTATGTTTATTTTTTAACGAGCATGAACTATGTGCTAAAACTGCTCGATTATCTAGTCATATGATAAGAATGTCTCATGTAAGATCCCATTTTTTATGGAGCTTGCGCCTTACAAAGCTATGCCCCGCATCCTTTCGTTATGCAAGTTCGGAAATGACTAATCCTACGAGTTTAAAGGGTTAGACCTACAGGTTTAAAGGGAGGACCTAAAAATTTAAAAAATAAATAGTCGCCCCTTGCTTGCACTCCAAAAGGGTTGCATGCCCCCAGGTATAAAACAGAGTTTCAAGGTTACCCCTACTTTAGTCCGATAAAACATTTGTTTCAGCGAGAGAGGCCTACCTCTTACAGGTCACCCAAAGATTGTTCTATTAATCTTTCAAACAAAACACTTCTTCGGCAATGTCTACCGAGATAGACAAAGGTGATTGACTCAATTTTGTCAACTCACATAACTTTGACAAGATAATCTTATTCTAGAATAACCCCACTTCCAAGACGGACGAGGTACAGACTAGTCATATTCTCCCGCGGAAACCTACCCTATACCCAAAGTTTTCCTGCCGAAGCAGACCAGGACGCATGCCCCCTGGGTTCCAGTCATATCCTTCCGAATTACTCGCGCTCATCGGGAGGACGGACCGTGGGTTGAGACATTTCTTGCGTGAAGAGACCATTTAGGGACGGTATATGACTATTTGCGATGCGTGATCCGGGAAATGAAAGCTGGTCCACGAGCTTGACCACTCTTCCTTCGTGCGGAAAACACATTACTCTAAAGAGTGAGGAGACGATGGCTCCCATGCAATATATATAGTCTCGTCCAAGGAGTAGGTTATAATCCAAGGGTCCTTGAACGACCATCACATTCATTTGAACAGTCTTCCCTTTCAATGTTATGGGCACATTGGGGAGGATCCCTAAAGGTCGACTGGTTCCTTTATCAAAGCCTGTCAGATTTCTCATTTCAGGCAAAAGCGCTGGCGAACCAAGCGCTTTCCAAGTAGTGGAGGAAAGGATACTCACAGATGCCCCCTCATCAATGATGGTGCCAGCTGTTAGCGCTTGAAATTTCACCTCAGGCTGAGAAAGGTAAACCTCAAGGCTACATCAAACCATTTAGCCTCGTAGCTAGCCCTACGGGGCAGGAGAAGGCTCTCTCCGGTCAATCTCGGCAGATCTTCAATGGGATGAGATGACCAACAAGGTAACACTGATATTAGGCTAGTAAACTGATTAAAAGGGTTGATTTGGGGTTTTTTGGGTTTTTGGTGGCAAATTGAGGAATTGCAATTTTGGGTGCGGGGATTTGACACAGTTTCTGCAGGGGGTTCTTTGGGGCGAGGTAGGAGACCGTATTGATGCCTTTGATTGAGGTGAGTTGATGGAAAAGACCGATGAGGAGCTAAGGAGAGCAAATAATACTTTGAATTCTCCTTAAACAGTAGAAAACATAGAAATTAAACAAATTTAAAAGCAGAGCATGGCAAGCATGAATTCTTACTTTAACACTTCATTTGTTTAATATGCAGAAGGAAAGAAAGGAGATGAATCACATAAAACACTTACAAGAACATTAAGAAGCACTCCATCAATACATGAAACCACAAGAATCCCAAAAAGGACTGCAAAACCCTGGTCTTCCTTAGCCAAAAATTGCAGAGATACAGTGAATAATACAATGATAGCTTCTCCCTCAAGAGTCCAACCTTCCAACCCCTGAAAATGACTAAGAAAATACATAATATAGGCAAGCCAACCTCTTCCCTTGCCTCTAGGGTTTGAGCTCATCCTTCTAGGAGTTGTTTCAACCAATTCTAAATTGAGCACTAAAATCTAGGCAGTCAAAACAACTTGCCTCTATAAACTAGGAAACCAATTCATTCATTTAATTTTCACCCTTTTCATGAATGAATCTTCTAGAAGAGGTACATAAGAGTAAAAGTGTCATAAAAGTACAATAATTACATCAAAGAGCCTAATAATCCACCCCAAAAAGTCAAACAGGGTCAAACTGCGTTTTTCTGAGCTGTACAGTGAAATTTGGAGAAGTTTGCCTGACGGGTCGCGCGCCTCTGCCTGACGGGTCGCGCGCCTTTGGGACCACTTTTGGGGCACTTCCTGGTGTCAGAATCAGGTGCATGATAGCTCGTTGGAAATTTCTTTGAGTCTACTTTCCAACTCAACTGGAATTTTTCAATTTGGAGTTCATTTTCCCTGTCAAAAATCAAATCTCACAAGACTGCTTTCTGCAACTCAAAAATGTGGCAGAAAGTCAATTTTTGCTTGTTTTTTGACTTTCTGGAGGCCCAAAACTTAATAAAATCTCAAGTCCATCCATGAGAATGTGTAAATTTGCATGAAAAATCTGGAAATGCTGAGTTTTTGTCAAAAGGAGTTGCCATGATGAAGGGTCGCGCGGGGGGTGAGACCTGTTAATGGAGAAAACCTGTAAATGGCACAAAAAATTCACAAATGACAAAATTTTATCCAAATTTCTTGAAATTTGGGCTGGGAGTCCCCAATAAAGTACCATGCTCAGTAAAAGAGGCTTTGGCCAAAATTTGGAGTGGATCGGGCCTTTTCCGTCGTTTTAGTGCCTTGGCCAACCTCCTTGGATCTGGCGATTGAAATTTTGACATTTCTCTAAAACCATGACACCTGTGCAAAAAGTGAAGGAGTTTTTTCTTCTTTGGCATGTTATGGACAAAAACCTCTCTCAGTTTTCCAAAATTCATCTTTTATTGCTCTGGAACATCATTTGAGTGCGACTTGTCCCGATGTGTGAAACAAGGAATTTTGTCGAAATGGAGCGAAATGAAGGGGATAGGGGGCTTCTAATTTCTTGGGGAAATTTTTGGGAGTGGGGAGGGATGTTAGGAAGCAGGGGAAAGTGGAATCTCAGAGATTGAGTGAGGGGAAGGGGTCCAAAAGGGCAAAAAACAGGCCAAACCTAGAAAATTGCCAAGTTGTAGCTAGAAACTAGGGTTTGTGCAAAAATGAGGATTTCGGCGGATCTAAGGGATGGGAAGCATTTGATAGGTTATTTTAAGGATAGGGGAAGGTGTATGAACATCTGGATACAAGTTTTGCCGATGACTTGAGCGTCCAAGAGAAATTTCCTGCAAAACCCTAGGAGAGGGAAATGACCTTGCCTAGGCGCAACTGAAGCATGAACAAGGTGTAAAATGACTCATTAGACACTGACATGATAATGAAAACCCTATGAATGATGATAGACTCAGCTGAATGATGACATGGACTGACATTTGAACAACTTTAGAAGGAGTGAAAGCAAACCCTAGACCTAATGCCTAGTGACCAAATTTTGCTTGAAGACTCACTGAAATGACAAAATTTGACCTTGACACTTCAAAATCACTTTGTAAGAGCATATTTGATCACTGGAGGAAGGCTGGAAAGACTGACACTAACACCAGCCATGACCATTCTGTATATTTGGACGATAATTCTGAATGGTATGCTTGCTGGCAAACGGGGTCTGCCTAGTTGGTTCCAGTCGAAGGAGACAACTAGGTTGCTTGGTGGTGGGACCGAGTAGACGGCCGGGTATCGCTCTGACGAACTTCCTTCCTGCGATAAAGGAATGGGGGAATTGCCCCCGTGCTCGTCGGAGTCTGTGTTGATGAAGAGAATTTGGATGGTGTCATCTTTATCCTCTTCAGTGACTGTATCATTCGAAGACAAAACCTCTGAAGGCAAGACCGGGTCAACTGTCGCCTCGACCTTTTGACTTTCGTTGGGTATGGATTCAGCTGGTTCATCTTCAATGACCGGCGCTTCAGCTGACCACTTGAGCGGGCCAGCTGGATTTTCAACTAATGAAGGACTCAGCAAGAGTTTTTTATATCCAGGAGGAAGTCGTAACGGTGAAACCGGACGATCATCAAAAACTCTTTTCGCTTCGTCTAAGAAGGGACAACGGTGGATGGTGTGGTTGCCTTCGCACAGTCTAGAGGGAGATCTAGCTCTCCCTTTTTGTCCAAGGACTTCACTTTCGCTAGTTGACGGTGTGCATTCAACATGGCTATCAGAGGTTGATGCCACCGGATGGTGCAAACGGGGAGACCAGTCCCTTAGTATCCGAGGGATGCAAGGACAATCTTTGTGGAAATGGTCTCCCTTGCATATGACACATGGAAATTTAGGCCTAGTCAGTGTTGTGTGTGGATTTTTGTCAGATGACACTTGTTTGCCCCCAGTCGCTTTTGGCTCCTTCTTCTTCTTCTCTTTCTTCTTCTTTTCCTTCCTCTCCTTAGGAACTTGGTTTTTTGTTTTACCAGTTCCGTCAAGTGAAGAGGAAGGAGGAAAGGAAGAATTAGAGGAAGGAGGAGGCTGGTGGGTAACTCTGGACTGGTCTAACTGTTGATTCGACTGTTCAGGAATAGTGGTGTTCTAAATGACATTGGTTGAGAAGAGCCAGACCAGCAAGCCAATTATCAGTCCTGGAAGCGACAATGTGGCCATATGGGGCACACCAACATCTCCCCAAGAGGAGAAAGGACTAGGATTTCCACCAAGGGGAATTCCTTGGTTGGTAGGCTCCATTTTCTCAACCTAAAGATCAACGCAGGAAAAAGGGTATGAATATTCCGTTTAAAATAAATTTTAACGACGCTTAGACACAACTTGCTTTTTCAATTTTAAAGAGTCGAGAAAAAGCAAAAGATGACTCTAGTCTCCTTCGATGTTTTAACGAGCCGAAGTGACAAATGCTCGGATGGACTTTTTCTGTTATAGAGTCTGAAAAAGGCCAAAAAGAACTGCTCTGGAGTTCTAGGTAGAGGGTGTGCCAAACTTTTCGCAAAACCGCAGAATACTTTTTAAGGTACGGGCGGTCAATCTTCCCGAATGTTGTGTTCAGTGCATTGCGATCAGTAGGGCGGCCGACACGACTTCCTATGGATAAAGGTTTTATGCCTATAGGGGTCTCCCAATATATACTCGACGGTACGTGGGAGGACAATCCGTACTAGCGCTTATCGTCTCTCAGGAGGAATCACCCAACCATCAGCGAGATCGACAGTCACCAGGTTTTACGACGCCGGAACACGTCTCTAGCCTAGACCTCTATGTTGTGCGTTAAGTTGCAAAGCGTTGTTAAGTTCATTCAATTTATTTTAGGTTGATCTTTCTTAGAAGTTTTCCTTTTTTGATCACCACGAGATGTATGATACAATTCCTAAATGCAGTCTAAAGATGATAAGCAAGCTTTTATATCTTTTCAACAATGAAAATCCTAGCTACATGGGGAAAAGAAAGACACAATCTTTTCTCAAAGAGCATAGAGCACACTGTAAATGCACTTTTCCTAAATCAAAGCATGCAAACTATCAAAATGAAAATGCACATATGCATGTATTTGTTTTCGCTTTCTTAATATTGATGCCTAAAAAGAAAGCTGTTGTACAAATTTGAATTCGATTTCAAGTGAAAACATAAACAAGTTTCCTTTTGAAAACAAAAAGACGATTACGACACTTTATGATTTTGAAGTAAACACTTGTTTCGACACTAGAAATGCATAAATTCAAACCAAATGACAAA
Source organism: Pinus tabuliformis (assembly GCA_031772625.1). Lineage (NCBI taxonomy): Eukaryota > Viridiplantae > Streptophyta > Pinopsida > Pinales > Pinaceae > Pinus > Pinus tabuliformis. The sequence goes on from CM062813.1 coordinate 138,932,169, forward strand.
ATTAAAAGCTTAATCAACTGTGAACAGCAAACAAACTCACTCCTAAGATCAAAACGACACTTACGACAGGTCTAGATCTAAGGGCGACAGTATGACTAGTTTACTTTTGTAATGGGAAATTGCAAATGATGTAACAAATACACAAAGAACAAATACAGTTTCTTTATACAACTAAGGTGGAATTGAGGCAAAGAAAAGGGGTTTCAGATAGGTACACTGACTGATAACAGGCTGCAAAAAACAGAGATAAAACTGAGCAAAAGGAAGCAGGGAACCACAGCTGCACAAGGCAAAGGCTGATCAGCGCACCCTCAGCACAGAGAAACTGAACTTCAGCACAGGTAGCCTTCACGGGACCTACGTTGAAATGCAGAACCTCTTCACAGAGTCTGCACTGAAGCAGAAACGAGAATTGTTTCTGGGTTCTGGGTCACGGTTTGCAGTTTAATCTGCAGTTTTCGGCCAGATAAAAGCTATCAATTAGGTACAATTAGGAGGATGATTTAAAGGAGGACTAAGATCTATCACAAAGGGCAGTTAGAGCACTTGTGGATCAGCTGTTCAGATCATAAAAAAAGGCCCAGTGAGTGGACTAGAGTGGCAGATCTCCACTTTGCATTTGAAAATGGCAAATGCATTTCGATTCGGCACTCCTGAGTTTATGAGAAGAACAACAATAGAAACACAAATAAACTAACAAGATACGATCCCCAGCGGAGTCGCCAATTTGTTGTTGGGAAAAGTATCCATTCGGAATGCCCCTATCCCACTCTAAGGTGTGATAGTGCCTTAGCAACAAACAAGGTAAACTAATTGAGTATTTCTTCTTTATGAAATGTAAACAAGGAGGAAGGATCTAACTAACATGTGTCTTCCGCTAGTTTGTTGATCCAAATCACTCCTCTCTTCAGTAGCTCCCAGCTCCCTGCTCCTTCACCGGTCCAGCTTCACCGAATTCCTGGAAGATCACAAGAGAGAGAGACTACACAAAGATACAAATATACATTCATAAAAAGCTCATGATCAAATTAAGCTAAACATGTAAGCATAACAAAACATCATTGGTACACAGCATGTAGGAGAAACTCAAATAGTTTATTGATAGAATAAGAAAGTCCAAGAGGAGATACAACCAAGTGAGTTCCGATCCAGCATCTACCTCTCAGCAAAGGAATCCCTTCCTCTCCTCCAACAAAGCATAAATCACCCAATGGACTAATCTCAATCTCAAACCAACAGCAATTCTCTGCAAAGTACAAAATTCCAGCCTCCTGAACCTCTGGGTGAGAGATCCATATATAGATGTAAGCAGAGAGGATGAGTCAGCTTATGTTTTGACTTGTGGCTTCTCTCTGTCAGTTCTTGCTTCCACTTGGAGGTTGAGAGCCTCTTACTCATCACTAGTCGAATTCATTGAGGCAAGTGTCATTGGAGAAGATTCTGGAAGCTTCCATGGTCTTTCCACCTCGTTGAATGAGCTTGCCATTTGTCATTTCCCGCTCAGCGCACCCTGGTAGTGCTTCCACCTGTGTTGCAACACACCTAGCCAGTGTAGCCTCTGCATTTCAACGCAGGCAGCTAGTGGAGCCTCTGAATTGATCCTGATTTGACTAGTTTTGGGCAGTTTCTGGTGGAGAACTTCTGGGAGAAGCTGTCATTTGTTGACCTTGTTCCTTTAGGGGTAGGAACAACTCTTTTAGGGACTTTGGATCCCTTGGATTATGGACATTTCATGCTCAATGCTGTAAGGCACAAAAATGTCTATAACATGGAGGCAAATCAAGAATTGCCTGAACCTTTAATGGATCGAGTCGAATTCCATCTCTAGATAGTACAAATCCAAGCAATCGACTAGAACCAACACAAAACACACATTTATGCAGATTGAGTCATATCTTGTAGTGTCGGCACCATAAAAATATAACTCTCAAATGTTGTGGGTGATCAGTCTGCTTTCGTGAATGAGCAGGTAAATTGTCAAGGTAAGGTTGAACAATGTGCTTGATGTCATGGAAGGCATAGTTCATTGCCCTCTGAAATGTGGCCCCTGCATTCTTCAAACTAAAAGCGAGTTACCTATATGCGAATGTGCCCCATGGACAAATAAAAGCTATTTTAGATTGATCCTGTGGGCGAATATTGATTTGATTGTAACCAGAAAAACCATCCATAAATGAGAATATTTCGCATTCGGCACATTCATCAATAATCTGGTCAATAAAAGGAGTAGGATAATTGTCCTTTGGACATGCCTGATTTACATCCCTATAATCAACGCACACTCAAATTGTCCCTTATTTTTTCATGATAGGAACAATGTTGAAAACCTAGTCAGTAAGAGGTATAGGGTAAATTAAGCCAACACGCAAAAGCTTTTCAACTTTTTCTTTAATGCTAGCGGCTTTCTTTGGATGAATAGCTCGAATTCGATGTCGTACTAGTTTGACATCAGGATACATTTTGATTTCATGTTCAACGATACTAGAGTCAATGGTTTGAATCTCCTCATATGACCATGCAAATATATCTCGAAATTCAAGAAAGAGAGTACGGTAATTATCAAGTTCCGATGGAGAACAAGATTTGCTGACATGAATGTTTTCTACAACATTAGGTTTGGTCGAAATATTAATAGAAACCATTTCTTCAATATTTGATAGGTTTTGCTCGGAATCTATTGTGTCTATGAACATAGAATTCGAAAGGAAATCAACAACTGAAGGGTGGTTAAGTTCATTTGAATAATCTTTGATGTCATCTGGAAGATGGAAATGATGATGATAATATTCCCAAGGTTCTTCTCATATCATCATTGATTGGACGATTCCTTCATCCGTAGAAAATATACGTGAAAAAGAATCGGAAGAAGTACCATATTCTAATGAACGGTCTACCCATATAATTGGTGAAAGTGGATTTGAGTTTGTCACACAAGCCAAAAAAATTGATTGCTATGCAAGCTCAATGGGGCTTAGCGTCATAACTTCAGTATTACTATCAACTTCAGAATTGCTGGTAATCCTCCTTAAATCAGATGAGGTGGAGGAAATCATATTGCAAGTCTCTACTCTTACCACTTCTGCCAAATCAGATGGTGATGGTAGCGTAAAAGTACCCATTATGGAAGGATATTTAAAGAGACCTACACTAACACTTTGAAGTGACAGCGGGGGTCCATTACCAATGGAATGCTTCCAGTAGCCTGAGAACTAGATGCAAAGAAGGCAAGCTGATCGATAACTGTGATTCCACCTTTATGAGGGAATGCAATCATACAAAAGTACGTGGAAACCACAACATCCATAGCATATACCCATGGCTTCCCAGTAAAATGTTGTAGTTGATAGGTCTGTTAACTACCTCAACCTCAACAATAATTGTTTTTCCCCCTAGTTCAATTTGTAGGTTACTCAAAATACCACAAGGAATATATGTTAGTCCATCAAAAGCTTTTAACATTATTGGTGATCATGATAACGATGGTGAACCAAGTGTTTTCCAGCAGCTCATTGACATAATTCAAGTAGATGCCCCCTCATCAATAATAGTTCGGTGAACATTCTTATTGATAGATTTTACTTAAATTAGGAAAGCTATTTGTGCTGGTAACTACGGTGTATATCGCGCATGGTTGAAAACCACAAGAGTGGAATCCGTAGGGTCTATTCCACCAATTTCTGACAGTAAAGCCTGCTTTTGGGAGGGACAATTTTGTAACACCTTGATTGTCAACATAGCAGAAGGTGATTGAGCAAGATCTACTAGTATGTTATAATTCTGAGTTGCTCAAGATTGAGGGTTAAATGTCAATTTATGCAGAAATCCCTTTGGCGGTTTTATTGTCAATTTTGGTGCAATAGGTGGTGGAATATTTTCAAATGAAGTCAAAGTCGAAGGATTAGGTTGATCAGTGGCCTGATTATTCAACAACGATGGTGGATTTTGATAATTTTTATTTCTTGTTGACACCAAAACTTTGTTTTGAGGCTTTGTAATCGATAACATAAGTACTTTGGACGTGGAAGCATGGTATGTCACAACCAAATGTGTCTCCGGGTTTGGAAATGGATTAGTCAACACTGCAGATGTGTTAGAAGTCTTTAGAAGCATAGAGACTTCTGAACGGTGTGGACAATCTTTTGTAAAATGCTCGTCATTACATATTAGATATGGATAATGAGGTTTCCTTGCTGAGGTAGAGGAATCAAATGATTTCTCTTAAGGGGGATTATCTTGTTTTTTCTTATTTTTCCCCTTCTTCTTGCCTCTTGGTTGCTTTTGATTCTTGCCTTTGTCAGATGACATGACATTGACTTCGAAAGCAAGAGTGTTTTCTGATGCATTGGTAGTTTGATTAGAAATGGTAAGTTTTTGACCAGATGGTCTACCTATTGTTTGCGTGCTTGAAGAACCAATCACACTGTCACCAGCATGAGAGTCCTTACTCGATTGTGGAGGAGGAGGAATAGTGGAAGTTGGTCAGGGTGCATTCAGAATCTTGTTGTAGAGTGTGCCGGATTGTGTATAAATCAAATCCAAATATTGGGCACGAGAAATTACTTTCTCTTCTGTGACAACTCCACCTTTCGCCACATCCTTGGTGATTGATGGCAACAAGGATTTTATGAACCACTCAGTCTTAACCATTCGACGATGACATTGCCACTCATGAATATGACCTGATATATGAGTAGCAGTAGTTTGTTTAAAGTTAGCTAGGAGTTCCGTTCCAGTCTCGTATCTGATAGGTAACTGGAAGTGGGTCACAAATGTGGTGCCTAAATTGTGAAGTTGCCGAAAGACGCTCATGTTAACTCAATGTACCACTTCGCAACCGGACCAGTAGGTGTTCTTTAGAAACGACAGAGTCTAACCGAGTCATCATTTAAGGAGTTTGATGAACACCACAAATGAAAATTCATCACATGATTTGATGGGTCTTCTCTACAACTTCCATTAAATTTCGGAATGTCAGAAGGTAACTTATGCAGAATTACCGGCCACCAAGGTGCACATAATATTGGATCATTAGTGAGTCAGTTTAAATCTGGTAATTCAAGCATTGCTACGAACGACAGTTGTCGATTCAAGTCAGGTTGCATACCCAGGATATGATGAAATTTCCTCAGCAAAAGGCCTTTGCATACCAACATAGGGCATCTACATTTGGTAACCTTGATAAGGTGGTTGTTGAAAAAAATTGGCATAAGGTGTTTATTGATAACCAGGTTGAATTTTCGGTTGTTGATAACCAACAAAGCCTTGTTGACTAGGACCTTGGTAAGCTTGATATTGTCCAAACCCAGGTTGAGCCTGTTGGGCAGGTCCAAATTGGGTTTGGAATTGCTGGAATTGAGGTTGTTGATATTGGGGCTACCATGGTTGTTGAATCAACTGTTGTTGTTGTTGGTACAACTGTTGTTGATTTAACAGTTGTTTTTTCCCAACAATGAAAGGTTAACCAAGTTGTGAATAAACTATACCAGTGCAAACCTAAGTCATTCCAGATAAAGGTATACTAACTTGAGGTTGTTGGACCCTAGACACAAGCGGTTGTTGTATAGAATCTTGAGAAAATTGGACCTCTTGACCTGAAACTTGTGGTTGCGAGGTAGAAGGACCAGTTTGTAAAGGTTGAAAAACAAATGTTTGAGCTTGTGAATGTGGTATAATGGTAACAACAGGTGTAGTAGGAATAGTTGACACAATTTTCATTGGTTGTGTTGGATACACAAGCCTTAGTTGAACTGGAAGTGTTGGTTGCCATTGACAGACTCGTATTCCAGGCTGACCTGAATACTATGGGATACTACCATATGATGGTCCTCCAAGATATGGAGGATAAGGTGAATAAGCATATTGTTCTCCATATGGTGGCAATCCAATATGTAATGGATTCATAAGTTGTTGTTGACTAGATTTCCCAGTTTGATATTGATATGCAGGATCAAATTGTTGAGTTCCCGATAAAGAAGAACTAGGTAAAATTTGGTTGAGGACATGGGTGATGACCATGGTGTAGAAGCAACCCTGAGTGGGTTCCAGATAAAGATTGGTAACCAATTGGGATGAACGATTCACCATATAGGTGTGACTCAGGAGTAGTAGAAAACATTGAAGAGGTTGCGACAAAAGATTATGCCATAGCTACATCAGATGATACAGTCTGGGATGTTGACGGTTATTCAACCATAGTTAACTAACCCAATAGATGTCCTAAAGAATCAACAAGAACTTGAAAAGAAGAAAGATCAAAAGGAGCAGTAAAATGAGGAGTATAAGGATAAAGATAAAGGTCGGTTCCAAAATGGAATGGGGTTTCAGGTGTAGTATCTTATTCTAATTCTTCCCCAACAACAATTAAACCAGGTGGAAGAACTTCACCCTCTGGTCCGTAATAGACTTTTGGTGTTGATAAAGTGGAAGTTTCAGTAGTTACTGATGTCTGAGGGTTAACCGGTTGGCCATATTCCGATAAAGTAACAACTTCTGAATGTTCAAATTTGAAGTCCAGATGTTTCGATAAAAGAACAACGATTTCAAAAAGAGGTTCATGAACAACTTTAGGTTCATAAGTAACTTTAGTTTGAACTGTGATAGGTTCTAGATTAACTTCTGGTTGAACTGAGTTAAGTTTAAAAGTAATTTCTTGTTGAGAAACTTCAAGTTGTGGATCAACTTTTTGTTGAACAACTTCAGTTATTGTTTCACTAATATCAGTGATAATGTCCCCAGGTAATTGTGAAACTTCTTCTTCAAAAACAGATGTACTAGAAATAGTTGGAGTAACTAGAGTCTCAGTACTTACTGAAATGGATGATTCTAGTAATTCAGATGAAGAACCAGGAGTTCTTGATGTACTTGACTCAATTAAGTGAGACCACTTTGACCGAATAGGTGTAGCTTCAGGTGGCAAAGGCAGTTTACTCGCTGTTCTCCACGAATGAAGGGGTAAGGGTTAATGTTCCTCCACGATTACTGATTAATTTTATTACAAAAAATAAATAAACAAAAATGGGTAAGCTAGGCAAAAGGTTTACCAAGCAACTGTGAACTGCAGAATACCTCCTGGCGAACCAAGAAGTATTGGTAGGCAATCTCCACGAATTTTGTGCTCGGTGTATCATAGTGTACAAGGCGAATGACTTAGTTACCTAAGGATGGATAGCAACCTAATGTTATCCTCCCATATATACATGTAAGTACGTGGAGTTCCAATCCGTATGAGCGTTGTCTAATGCAAAACCACACAGTGAGAGAATTCCCATATACTTTACGTATTGTAACACCGCCCTATATACCTGAAGGTACATGGATGAGTTATGATATACTTACATACGTGGAATGAGGTATAACACTCGGGATGTATTGCAGACAAGTTAGTGACAACTAATTTGTTTTATGATGCCGAAACACGTCTATAGCCTAGAACCACTAAATGTTTTCTGTTAATGACAATGCTCCATTAGGTAAATTTATGTTAATTTTAAGTTGATCTTGCTGAGGAATTTGCCTTTCAAGTTCACCACGTGATTTATTCTGAAATTCCTAGGAATGCAACTATTATGATAAGCATTATTTCCATTCAATTTAACAATGATAAAACTAGCTACTAGGGATAGAGCAATCAGATTTCTTTCGATCAAAGAGCAAAGAGCACAATCTAATGCAATTTCCCTAAACTATTCCTATGAGCACACACAAAATTTTTCAATGCAACATGCATGTATTTCTTTTCAATTCCCTTAATGTGAATTTGAAAGAAAAGGAATCTAATGCACATATAATCAATAGATCTTTAACAAGAACGAAGACTTTACGACAGTTCTGTTTCGAAGGAATAGAAGACTTTTACGACCCTTTCTTTCAAACAAAGATTAATCGACTATAATCTAACTTTGACTATGGATCGATAATGACAAAGAAAACATTTAAGAAACATTAATCAACCAAGTCAAAGTAGGGCTAGCAAAGGAGATAGAAACTTGTTTTCTGAGACATGACATTCATTGATCAATCAGCAAGCAATCAAACAGAGAAAAGTTGGTAAAAACTCAATCCAAAGGTGGGAAACTGACCCTAGGAGGATCAGTGTAGCCCTAAATGGGAGACAGTGCACTTCAGAGAATTGTCCCTAAGCCAAGGGTGCTCTGCAGTGCACTGTGTCCCTCACAAGCCTGTGCTGGTGATAGTGAGCCATTTCAAAAGGAAATTTGACACAGTTTTGACAAAAATTCAATGCAAAAGAGCTGAAATACAATCAATGAACACAAGTAGGGTCTGCAAGAATGTCCTAGGAGGTGGATAAGCTACTAGGAAGGATGATCTTCCCTAGCGGAGTTGCCAATTTGTTTTGGAGAATTTGGTATCTACGGATAAATACTAATTCCCTAGATAAGTAGCCATATCTAGAACAACAGTTTAAAGCACTTTAGCCTTTTCCTATAAGCAATAGATAAGACAAAGAAGATGAGAATACCTACTTGTAGTTCCACTTTCCTCGTGTCTCCCTTGTATCGATCCTATCACTCCTTCCCGTACTTAACACACTTGAGAAGTACCTGTACACACAAACAGAAGATAAAGAATCGATTAAAGCAAAAGATCTATTGAATACAAGTAAATGGAATCAGATACATTCACACATATAAGCATCATATATCAATACAAACATATGGGAAAAAGGTTCAAATACTTTATTGAATAGAAGAAGGAATTACAACCATCATGTCTGATTCAAAGTCATTCCTCCAGCTTGGATCCCATCCACATCACATCAAAAGCATGAAAAACTTGTAGCATAACAATACTTGTCTCAAAGCCAATTCTCATAGCAACATTATCTCCTTACAATTCAACATATTCCAGCCCCTGATCACTTAGATGAGTGTTCAATTTATAGGAGGATGAAGGAGGTTATGTCATAAATGGGGGTATTGAATGGCCTTCCATACTTAGAATTAGTTCCATGGAGGAAGGGATGAGAGGATAGGATGCATCTTAACTCATTCCTCATCCATTTTCGAGCTCATAGGAGTTGATAAGTGAGGTAAACTTCTAGATGACTCCAAGAGATAAGAATATTCCCCAAAACCTATGTGAATTTCACTCAATCTCACCTAATGCAGGTGCAAGAGGGCCTAAGTTCTCTATAGAGCACCCTAGCACGGACTCAACTGCTCTACAACGCACCCTTACATGCACCTACCTGTGCTGGTACCTTTAGAGATCATTTCAGGATGTCTTTAGGTCATGAAACTGTCTAGGAAGGAGGCATTCAAAAGGGTGACTTGTTTAGGGCATGTAACAACTAAAATTAGGGTTTGATGAGCCCTAAAACACTGATCTGAATGATGGGAGTGATGTGCCAAAATGGATATGTAACACGAGGGCCAAAACCTCTCCAACTAAGAGGAAAACCCGCAAGAATTCTTCTCTTTTTATAGAATTTTCAATTGGAAAATTCTAAGACCCCTCAAAGACCAAGTCAACCTTCCTTCTTGATGAACTTTTCCTTGCACAACTTCTAGCAACAAACTTCGACCTTCCAGTAACTTCTTGAACAACTTCAACACAGCAACAATTTATGGAACTTCGACCTAGTAGCTTCATCAACTTTGACCTAGAGGATTCACAACTTCAACCTAGTTGTAGCTTCACAGTTTCGATGCAACTTCACAATTTTGTTGCATCTTCACAACTTCAATGTAGCTTCATAGCTTTGATTCAACTTCGTAATTTCAACCTAGATGTAGCTTCATAGCTTTAATGCAATTTCAGAATTCTATCTTGCCCAGTAACTGTAGAAACCCTAACATGAGAGAGAGAGAGAGAGAGAGAGAGAGAGAGAGAGAGAGAGAGAGAGAGAGAGAGAGAGAGAGAGAGAGAGAGATTTCCCTTGAGCATGAAACCCATGCTTAAAGAATAACAATAATAAATTTATTTTTTCTCATTACATCAAATACATAAAATCATGATTGCATATGTCATTATGAAGACCGAACCTAGTTACATATTTCAACACTCCCTCTTAACTATGGAGGTATTCATAATCCATACAAGGTACTTGGACATTCTCAATCTGAAGAATTCTCATAAGAAGAGTCGAATTAGTAACCCATTTGTTTAGCATCATATCATCCATAATTATCACATAGCAAGGCCTTGACTAACAACTTTGTCTCCCTACAAGATTAGAGCACAATTCTTGCTTGACCAATAACTTATAGACACCATCATAATTGTCTCTCAAGGCACATACCCTACACAAGTGTTCACAGAGTATGTCCTTCCAAGACTATTTTTATCTTGGATTCACAGTCCTCAAATAATATCAGTCCTCTATGACTACTCTTATCTTGGATGCACTACCTCATCCTAAAATATTATCAGATGTTATATGCTTACCCAATCATCCATTCTTTCTTCCCAAAGTGAAGACAAGAATAATGTGTCTATCTCTCCCCCTTAACTAGAGAGGATATACCCATTCCTATAATGGAATGTACCCAAGCTCCCTCTTATCTAGGGACTTTTCCAAGCTCCTTCTTAACTAGGTACTTGCTTCCAACAAATTTCTACTATATTTGGATATCATGGGACTCTCATCTGCTTGTGGGGCTCCTACTTTCGATGTCATGAAGTTCACCCTTTTCATAATGGAGCCTTCATCAGTCATAGGGAATCAACCATCCATCACTTACCTTCGTGAGCTACATGAGTCATGTTATCCTTCTCTTCATTATAAAGTAGTCTTCTAGTCCACATCTGGCTTTTCTTTATACTGCTACCTCTTCCAAGTCATGCTTCCTTTAGGATCTTTTATCCAACCACATGAGTGCTAGTTGTAGGTGAAATACACAATATTCTTTCATTAGTCCTGTATCAAGCCATCCAAATGTTGTTCAAAACAAAAAATGAACATAAAATAACAGTTACCTTTTGTGATGGCCTTTCATCATGACATCTAGCTTTCCTGCAACATCCTGCACATTCATAAACACATCTCCAAGACTTCATATGTTAATGGTATCCTTTTTATTTGCAGACCTTGTCATGGTATTCTTTTCTATATAGATTTCATGATCAATTCATCAGATGTTGATTTCCCTTTTCTTACGTGACCATACTTGCAACTTTTACGATATATTCTTCCTTCCTTCTTGTATTGCTTCCTAGGAAATTCCATCCATAATCCCTTCATATTTGTCAACTACCTCATATTCCATATGAAGAAATATTATGTTGATTTCATCTTATCAATATGTGAACCATGCCTTCATGCATCTTTTCAAATAAACATATCATTTTTCTTTGATCATGCTCACGAGGTAGATCATTTACCCATATTGTCTGCAACTATATGGTGACATGACTTAATCTATTAAATGTATACATACCTTTTTTCACCTTTTACTCATCTAGACTTCCTTAGGCAACTTCCTCTCCTTGATTGAGAGTACTTCAATCATCTTGACCTGTTTCATTCGTCTATCATTATACCATCATCCTTCTAAATAATGAATCCCACACAGGGTGGAATGATCAGTGAGACACTTTCTTCTTCCAAGTAGAGGTGAACCTTCTAATGAAGATTCCAAATGAGGATCTTGATTACCCTCATCTTGGAAATGCTCCTTTCAAATGATGATGACATATGATGAAATCATGCTAGGCGACTTTATTCTAATCACATGTATTATCTATGATTTCAATGAGGTTATCAAGAACTAATTTATTTATATGATGATAACTACATCCATGTAGACTTCTACTTTAGCTATTATTTCAAGCTTCTCTAATGATGTCATGAGCTCTCGCTTCAACAATATGCTTCTAGTATGATGCCATATTCTACCAAGATGAATCTTGTCATATTTCTTCTCATCTTGAATGCCATGATGGAGGTCTCTTCACCTATTACTTCTAACTATGCATTGAATAAACTATAATAGTGAATATCTATGCCTTTGGATTTCTTCTCATTACGTTCTTCCACTTCTTCTATGATATGAGCTTCATTTCTTTCTTTCCTCTTGTTGTCCTTCTTGAATTTCAAACAATCTCTCTTGTAATGCCCATATTCTTGATAACCATAGAATTGAATTTTTGACATATCTTTCTTCTTATTTTTTGAGGACCAAATTTTCCAAATTTTCCTTTTCTTTTTTCCATGGTAGCAAATGCTTGAACTCGTTCATTTGATCCTACATTGCTTTTTTTCTTCAACCTTATTTCTTCGATTTTTCACAATGACCAATTTTTGTTGAATGGGGTGGCTTCCCTCTTTCCAAAGATGTTAGATGTGAAGGTTTCCCATTCCTATGGAAGTGCATTGAGAACTATGGTGGTGATTTCTTTGTCGGAAATTATTTCTCCCAACTCTTGTAGTTGGTCTCTTATTTCTAACACCCTCATAAAGTATGAGGTTATTCCATCTTCCTTTGAGATCTTCATTTTTTACAGTTTATTCTTCAAAGATACCACTTCTCCAACTATACTTGTGGAGAAGAATTCTACTAACTTGTCATATTTTTCTTTTGATGTCTCCAAATTTGATACATAAGGTATAAGGGGATCCTTGATGGATTCTATGAGAGTCCTTTGTGCCCTTACTTCCCCTTTCATATACTTTTCTAGATATTGAGCTTCTTCCTTTGGAGGTTTAATACTTGTACCCTTAACATGTTCAATGACTTCATTTTCTATGAGGATCAAATTTTTCCTCTTCTTCCATGTAAGAAAGTTTGATGACCCAACCAGTTTGTTTCTTTCCTTACAAAATTAAGTCATAAATATAAAGGTACTTACTTGTAAAGTGAAGATAATTTTTGATGAAAATATCTTCAACTTGATGCCTTCTTGTTTTTTATGATGATGTTAATAATATAATATGTCTTCTTGATGAGGATTTCTTCCTTCAACAGTGATATTTGAAAGAGAGGGAGATCACCTTGATTCCTTTATGATTATGACAATTCCTCTTCTTGATTCTTTCGTTTGTAGAGACTTCAATATGGTTCAATGTGTATTCCTTCTAGGTATGGTCCTTGAGATTTTCTTTGATGATGATGTGCAAGATTCCAAACAATGCTTCAAGTGAGAAACCCTTCTTTTGATAAGCTAGGGTTTTGAGGTTTTCTTTGCTTATACTTGATCCTTGGGAATGTCTTATTGATGGTACAATGTCAATGTCTTGATCTTTATTGATACTCCTTTTGATATTCCTTCTAGTTCTTCGACCTTTAAGTGTCCTTATTTAAGTTGTATTTCCTTGTCTTGTCACCTTACCTCTGATACCATGTTGAGAAATATAGGGGCATCTCGATTAAGTGATTTCTCTTTCATTGATAACTACTTGTGATGTATTTTTACTTAACTTAGTTATGTTCTTCTTTCCATTGATGATTATTAGTATTCTCTTCATCAAACAACTACCAAACCATAAAGAATAATAAGACAAAGGAAACAAAATATAGGAAATCATCTAGGGACAAAATATCTCCAACTGAGAGGAAAACACACAAGAGTTCTTCTCTTTTTATAGAATCTTCAATTGACAAATTCCAAGACCTGTGGCCCTTCACAAAGACCCCTCCAAGACCAAGTCAACCTTCCTTCTTGATGAAATTTTCCTTACACAGCTTCCAACAACAAACTTCAACCTTCCAACAACTTCTTCAACAACTTTGACCCCAACAATAATTTCTACAACTTTGACCTAGTAGCTTTAGCAACTTTGACCTAATGGATTCACAGCTTTGACCTTTCAAAACTTCAACCTAGTTGCAACTTCACAACTTCGTTGCAACTTTACAACTTCGATGCAACTTCACAACTTCGTTGCAGCATCATATCTTTGATGCAACTTCATAGATTTGAAGCATCATCACAACTTCTATGCAACTTGATAGCATCGACCTAGATGTAGATTCACAAATTTAATGCAATTTCATAATTTCAGCTTCCCCAGTAACTATAGAAACCCTAACACAAGTGAGAGAGAGAGATAGATCCAAAACTTCAACCTTGTTCTTATTCTTCTTCTTTTTTTTCATATTCTTTCTTGAGGATATCAAACTTGCTTGTTGTGTGTCCAAATGAGGTCGAGTTCCTTCTTATTTATAGAATTTTGAGGGGTACAAATTGTGATCTTTGGACTGACTTGTCCCTTGATGTAGGCCAACTTGATCTTTGCACCATGACGAGGTTTGTAGGGTCTTTTGACTGAAATAAATTTTCTTTACAATATGTAACATGCCCAAAAGGGTCTTTCATACATGCCAATGACTTAATAGACTCGTAGACTCAATGACAAGCCATAGAAGCACTCAATGGGTGCTTGACCTAAAAATAAAATTCCCTTGATCATAAAACCCATGCTTCAAGAATAACAATAATAAATTTATTTTTTCTCATTACATCAAATACATAAATTCATGATTACATATGTAATTATGAAGATTGAACCTAGTTACTTATTTCAACACAAAGAAGAAAATTGACCTATCTAAAGTAGAATGTTATCATTTTCATAAGATGGGACATTATAAAAATCAATGTCCACAAAATCCCTAGAACCAGAATAAGAAAAGAGAAAGGGAACATGGAACATGTTTTGATGAAGATCCACCCAAGAAGAACATGTCTCCATAATCTAGAGTCAAAGACTTATACTATTAAGTCTTTACTTGCATATCCTTCTAGATTACTGTTTTAAGTTTTGTAAAGTTTTCTTTTATGTTTATCTTATAGGTCTTGTTAGAAGATTTTTGAATTATTTTGATAAGTTGAAGGTATCCCTCAGAAATATCAAAGCAATGTAATTTAAGAGGGAGGCTCCATAATTTCACTAAAAGATAAGTATATTTTTCTTTTTCTTCTCTTTCATGTTTGATTTCCTCCACACTTCAAGATTTGTTTATATTACATACTCATAATTCTTTCTTTGTATTTTCCTTGGTAGGAAAGATTGTATAATACAATAAGGTTGTGAAAGAAACTTCAAAGGAAAGACTTGAATCATGAAAAAATACTCTACTGCAAATGAAGCCCTTCAGAAAAATAATGTTCTACAAGGTTTGTTAAAGAACAACTCAAGTTATGTTTTAAACTAAAAGTTTTGTTGCAAAAGCTTCTTTATATAAGAAGGTGTGATCATTATTAATTTAAATTTTTCTTTGTATTACTACCTCTCTTATGTCTAGGGTTTTGAATCATAAATATTCTTGTTATGGTGATTAATTGCTAGATTGAATCTACCCTTATCATACCATCTCTTACCATTTTGGTAAAAACATAATCTTATGGTTTACTATAAAACCCTAACCTTTTGTTGTTCAGAGTATATTAACAATAATGATAAAACCCTATTCCTCTTAGGGTTTGAATCTATGATGAAATCCTACTCTCTTGATGTTTAGGATTTGTTGATGTTATGAAAACCTAACATTTTTAGGGTTTGTTGTTGATATCTAGGCTATATGACCCTAGAAGTATAATATTTTTGTTATGGTGCTAACTTTATTATTGGTGTTATTTAGTTTTGATGATTAACGCTAGGGTTTCTGATGAAATCCCACTAAATTTTGTTGCAAGAAGTCTAATGGATGTAACTCTTGATTGATTATAATTATAATGGATGTAACTCTTGATTTTAGATCATGAATATATAAAATATAATTTATTATGCTCCTACTATAATGACATGCTAACCCTATATTGATAAAGTTGACATATTCTCTTGTACATATAAATTTGTGTTTGGTTATACTTGTTGTTGAAAGTTTGTAGGTACATAGTCTTAAATATGATGAAAATGCTTACCTCATATTTGATGATAATTGGATTATGATGTTGAGCATGATGGAAATAAGGAGTTGTGAGAATATTGATGAAAATACAATTCGATAGATTATCTTGTTGTCATGTGAAGAAATGATGAATTTTTGGAAGGTGTAAATTATTGATGATTTTTTGATGCAAAAAGGAAGAGCTTGTGTGATTGGAGGAATAAAATAGTTGATAGACTTGTCCCCTAGTTACTTGTATAAAGGAAAGTGTATATCTCCCTAGTTGACAGGGAGCTTAAAGAGAAGTGCATGACTTGATGAAAAGGCCATGAGGATGTTTGAAATCAAAGAATAGTTGAAGCAATAATGATGGTTATTCATGGTTGATAAAATTGTGAACAAGATTTAGATGTTTTTGGAAGAAGTGTTGAGGATGAGCTTGGTGTTGTTGGAAAAGTTGAAGAAGTAAAGCTTCTAACTAAATGTGTTTGATATGATGATGACCTAAGCAACATCAATATATTTGAAGATCCTGAAGGCTTGTGTTAACTTGTATATGTATATGTGTGTGTGTGTGTATGTGTGTGTGAAATTTTATTGCTAATTATGGTTTTGATTGTACAAGTTAATCTCTACATAAAATGATTGAACATTTTGAATCATGTTAGAACTAATGGACATATATGATTTAGTTTATAGGAAGAGATGATTCTTCTTGGGGTGAAAATATGCTTGGTAGGACATATGATCAGCCTGTGATGATGTCTATATCTCGAAGTAGGGAGGGTGATGTTGGTTTTGGAGCTTCGACCTTGGATATGCAACTAGATCCCTAGGTTGGTGTTAGAGCTAAAGTCTGATGGTACCTAGAGTGGAAAAATCTTGGAACACGCCGTAGTCCACCTAATTATATACCTTGTTCAAGTATCTAATCTATATCATTGCATGTGTTGTGACTCTTCATAGAGCACATCATGTTTAGATCTTACATGTACCTATGTATATATGTAATTATGAATACCTCCCTAGTTAAGAGGAAGTGTTGAAGAGTGTAACTAGTGTCATCTTCATAATTTTATTTGAGTCAAGTAAAGAAAATGAAATTGTATTATGAAATAAAAATTATTTATTAGCATGGTTTTCATACTTTATTATTTTATTTCTAGGTCAAAGCCTCCATTGTAGGCTTCTAGGGTTTATGTCAAGAGTCCTTGTCCATGTCATCATGTAATAGACCCTTCTTGGGAAAAAATATTTTGATGAAAATGAGGCATTTAGGCCTCCTCCACCAAGTCAGCTTCAAGGAAGACAAGTTGGCCTAATTGGGAGCCAGAATCCACTATATAAAGGCAGCAACTTGACCTCATTTGAAGTACAAGACAAGAAGTTTTGATCTGTAGTAGATGGAGAATAAAAAGAAAATTAAATACCTAAGGAGAACAAGAAAACCTTAGAAAAGAAGAAGGAGACAATTTTCAATCATAAGGAAGCTAAATTTATCTCTCTTCTACCATAGATGTGAGTTTTTGGGTTGTTTTTGGAGGGTCAAAATTTCATATATGTAGTAGGGTTGAAATTCTAGAAGTTGGAAGCCAAAATTTTGTGTTGTAGTTGGGTTGAAGTTGGTTGACAAGAAGAGAATACTAAATTTTTCATAATCATCTTGGAAGGATGACTTGGTGGAGTGAGGAAGGTATTTTGGTCTAGTCAAAGGTCTTAGTTTGCCTCAATTTAATTTGAATCTACTAGCATAAGAGTTTGAATGGGTTTTCACCTTCATAGGGATTTCATCCTTGGCTGAGTGCCTACTTCTAGTGTCATTGATCTTCTTGATTTTGATTTCATGATTTCTTGATGAGAAGAATAAATAATAACATAAATAAATCTAATACAAATATAAGAATATCACAAGTAATTGTCGACATAAGAAAATATTTATGCCTTTCTGATTTTCTAACACATCTCTTCATAAAATTAGAGCATAATGTTGGGAGGATTTACGTGGATACCACACTACCTCTCAAGGCACATACTCCATCTGGATTTTCACAAGGTATGTCCTTTTAGGACTTATTCTTATCTTGTATTCCCAATCCTCAAAGAAGAGTCATCCTCTTCGACTACTCTTGTCTCGGATATCTTGTCTAATCCTCAAAAAGTGTCGATCCATGAGACCACTTCCCTATATTGGATTCCAAATCCGCAAGGAGTACTAATCTCAGATGCTTACCCAATTCTCCACCATCCTCTATCCAAGGCCTTCACTTAGACTTACGGCTATTAGTCATGGTCAAGTGCTTGACACATGAAGAAGAGAATTCACATGTGATGTCTAACATCACTCCCTCTCACCTAGAGAGGATATCCCTATTCCTTCTTGATTAGGCAATAGATCCTTACTCCTATTTAAGGATACTTATTTACTCCCTCTCAAATCTAGAGGATATTTCATACTACCTTTCTATTTGGGAAGTCAATACTACAAGCCTTCTAGCTTGTCTCCATAAGAGAATCAACTACATGTTCTTTACAGTTGCATGGATCCCTCCTTCCTTCTCATATTATTATATCGATCTTGCTTCCTTAGAGGTATCATGGAT
This sequence comes from Pinus tabuliformis, assembly GCA_031772625.1. Taxonomy (NCBI): domain Eukaryota; kingdom Viridiplantae; phylum Streptophyta; class Pinopsida; order Pinales; family Pinaceae; genus Pinus; species Pinus tabuliformis. Next base: position 138,950,560 of record CM062813.1, read on the forward strand.
CCATCTCCCTTCTTCAATCTTGTGACAAGATCTGGGTTATCATTCCTGCACATCACTTTCATTTCATCATCAATAATAAAGGCATTATATTTTCCAATCTTCAAGCTTATCATAGCTTCCTCATGAAATTGATTTCCTAGTTTTTGTATGAACATGACCTTCGGGTTATCTTCTCATACTACTACCTCTTAATCCCAAGATGGAAACATCTTGTCTTGATAATTTCCCTGACCATATCTTTCATCCATACAATTGAACTTGCCACAATTGTCATTATGTATTCCTGCAGCATCCTTCAAGGTAGAAAAAACAATATCTTAGCCAGATAACCAACCATAAATATTCATATTAGACTTACCTCATCATGATGGATTTATCATCAAGGCATCAAAATCCTCATGGTCCATCTCCACATAAACCTTCCTTCATGCATCAGAGTGCCCCAAGGATCGAACTTGATTACCAAGTTACAATTTTCTTCCAGGGACTATACTAGATGTTAATCATTATTCTACATAATCTAGAGAAATCCTTTATTCTTTATCCATCACATAATCATATTAAGTGTATTACAAGGTTTTCTACAAATCTTATCCAAGAGTAACTTTTCAATATGCATTCTTATGCTCTTACTCCATCTTCTAGTTATATGTTCTATAATGAGCCTACAACTTGACCAAATGCATTCCTTCATCCCTTAAGAGTAATGTTTCCATATTATATGGAATGTATACTTATCCTTGTAAAAAAAAAACGAGAATCCTCTAAAGATTATGGTTCTTTCAGGATCATAATGATCCACCTTAGCAAAATGACTACCTCTAACATTATGTTATTATGATTGGATTAACACTAATATGAAAAATGCTCTAACCATATCAATCTTGAAAGAATAGATGGCTCCTACAAATTAACTCAAACAATTAGACTTCTAAATATGCTACTCTTGCATGCTTATATATATGATGTTATGCATTTACAAAACCAAGATCTTCCTAGAGAAAACAACAATGCTTATTATTCTAAAGGAAAGACCATATTCCTGAAGAACATGACAGGGAGGATCTCTTCTTCAATAGAAAATATATTTTACATCATATTTCATTGGATTCTTCTCAAGTTCTCCCATCTCCTCAGTTATGTGAGCTTTGATTATTTCCTTTCTTTTGTTGTTTTGCTTGTTTGGATAAACACTTTGAAAGTGTCAAAATTCATTGCACCTTGGACATGTCTTGCTTCTTCTTGGAATTCCCAAACTTTCCCTTCCTCGACTTCTTGGTCCTTGCAATGAAGGCTTGAGACTACTGATTTGATTCGATATCATCCTTTTCCTTGATAATTATTTCTTCCAGGATACATTGAGCCCACAACTCATCAAAAGGAGTTGAATATTTCTTAGAGTAGATGCTCTTTACAAAATTGCTCCATTTTGGTGGCAAAGCATTTAGTACAAATATGTTCATTTTAGAATCTAAAATTGTCTTCTGAAGCCCCTACAACTGATCTCTTATTTGAGATATCTTCATTAGAAAAGAGGCCATGTCCTCATGCTTTAACTTCTTCGTTTTATATAGCTTATTACTCAAACACATCTTTTTTCCTGATGTACTTATAGAGTACAAATTCACTAGATTGTCACATATAACCTTAGAAGTATTTAAGTTAGCAACAAAGGGAACTAGATGATCCTTATTAGATTCAACAATGATCCTTTGTTCCCTTACTTCCCTTTTATTGTATTTTTCTAGTTCTTGAGTCCTGTATTTGCTAGGTTTAGTAACTTCACCGAGGAAATATTACATTACTTCATGTTTTGTAAGTTCCATGTTAATCCTTTTCTTCCATGCAAGGTAATTTGTTGAGCCAATGAGCTTATTTCTTTTCTTGTAGAAAGAACCCATAAGACCTTTAAATTTAGACATAGAGCAACAATATGATACTTACTTGGAAATCAAGAATCTTCCATTTCCTAATGATGTCTCCAACTATCTTGAAGCTTTCAATATCTTCAAATATACTTTAATGATGTCTTATAAGTAGGTTAGATCAGAAAGATTCAATATTGCATTAGCTAGCTACCAACTACAACTTCGATCCTTAGTTTTGACCCTGTAATTTAAGTCTGCACCTTTGATCCTACAACTATTGTAGAAATGCTAGATATGGTACAAGTTCCTTGTTTGAGTGAGAAAGATCCTCCCAAGGTAAACAAGGTCAAAATAGAATATATGTTCTTCTAGAAACTTGATACTACAACTTGATCCTTTTTAATTTGGACCTGCAATTTCAGCCTCCCTTATAGCTACAAAAACCCGAATTCTTTAAACAAACCCTCCTTTGTGTCCACAAGCTGATCCTTTTTAGTTTCCTTCTCTTGTTCACCTTAGCTCTGATACCATGTTGGGAAATGAAAAGTGGAAGATATTAATTCATATTTTCCTTATTCCTTAATACTTGCTTGTGAACTTTAATCATCTTCTTGTGTTTTGTTAGTAGATCTTTTCATCAAACAAATATCAAGATCAAAATAGTAAAGACAATGAAAACAAATATTAGGCTCCAAGCGAGGGAAAAACCCCTCCAAGGGGAAAATCTAGAAAATATCTTCTCTTCTTATAGAATCTACTTCAAATGAGATCAGCAAGACCCAAAAACTTATATCATAGCCTCCTCCCAGCACCAAGTCAACGCTTCAATACTACTTTCCAACTAGTTCAACACCACACCAAGTCAACTGAAGCCAACCCTTGGAAAATTTCTTTAGATTCATAATTCTAGCTCCTAGCTACAAAATTTTGGACCTACACCTTCATTGCTTCAGAAATATTGACCCCTGTAGCAACTCGACAACCTTGCATGTGTGAGAGAAAACTAATGCAAAAATTTTATTTTCTTCTCTTCCAGTGGATGTTGTCTTCTTCCTTGCCTTTTTTGTCCTTCTTCCTCAACTTCGTACTTGAGATCGAACTTCCTTGATTTCAAATCAAATTGGTGAGTAAATGAGGTCAAATTGCTTCTATCTATACATTTATGTGTGAGTTGAATACCCCTCTTTGGGCCGACATGTCTCTGTCTGGGAGGATTTTAGGGCTTTCTAGACTCAAAATAAATTATTTTTACAAGATACATCTTTCCTGAAAGGGTCTTATAAACATGATGTTGACTCTCTTGAATCATGACAATAAATCATATGACCTAACAAACCCTAAAAGCACGAAGAACATACTTTTACCTAGAAGACCTTCAATAAAGAGAATGAAACTCATGCTTTAAAATAATAACTTTTTCTTTTCTTCTTTTTTTTGTTACATAAGATACATATTGAAATGAGTAAAATAACAATTATGAAGACTGAAACTAGTTACATTTCCAACAAGGACCTAATCATTGATATCAAGATTGAGATGAATTTTGAGCCATCCCATGAAAAGAGTTGCACTTGATAAATAGACAAGAGCTCAAAACTTAAAGGGAGGATATTGTCCCTCAGGTTAATATCTATGATTGAAGAAACTTGATATTCATAGGGAGTAGACCATCATGTAATAGTGAGATATTTTGAGATAAGGAGAAGATGAGAAGCAAAATGTCCTTCATGAAAGGACCATTCTTAATGACAAAGATGTTGCAACTTCTATGCTTTCGTGATACTAAACGAGTATAAGGAATATGCTCTCAATAGGAGAGGGTTAAGAGATCTTGGCTCTCATTTCCTGAAGCATCATTATCAGGTGTATGAAAATTTGGCTTTCTCTGTGACATTTAAGGAAGTCACATACTTGAGGTTTCCTCAAGGATTTGAGGAACAAAAGAAGAGGCTTATGATTACAGATTGAAGAAAGCCTCATATGGACTCAAGCAAGTCCCCCGAACTTGGAATACATGGATTGATGGACATTTGATGTAGACACCACCCACTCTTTAAGGTTGCAGGTATGCCTTTGATATTTGGTTATATATGCTGACAATTTATTTATGATAGGATTGGATCATCTATGTGTTTGGTCCCAAAGGGAGTTGATCGCTGAGTCCAAATGATCAACATCTTGAGTTTGAAAGTGCAACAGAGAGATGATGAGGACTTACTTGTTAAGAGAAGTATATTGACAGATATTTGGCATTATGATTTACACTGAAGTAGTTGAAAGAGACTCCTCTTCAGATACACATTTTGTTGAACCTTGTGATGAGCAGGTAATCTGATGGATCCTCATTTTGTTTAATATGAGCCAGATAGAACCTAGACATGTATATTGAGTTGCTAATTAAACATCTGCTAAAATGTCTACATGAAATTATTGGTTATGGGTTAAGACACATTGCCAAAAACTTGATAGATACACTGATACTGACTGAGACTAAAACTATTGTTGACAAGAAAAACACATTTGCATGTTGTTGTAGTTTGGGGGCCTCCCATAATTTCCTAAATGAGATAGAAACATAAGTCTATTGATTGGTACAACATAGGCAAAGTATATTGTTGCTAGCATGGCTATTTGTGAGGTAGTTTGGTTGAGAAAGCTCTTTGGAAAGTTGCTTGAGCATGTGTTAGGAACGACTATGATATGTTGCTATATTAAGAATGGGATTTGACTTTCTAAGAATCATGTGTTTCATGACTAGCCCAATAATTTTTTAGATTAGATATCACTATATCCAAGATATGGTGCGAAGGGAGAAGTAAGGGTCTAACATTGATTTTTTGTGGAATTGAAGAAATAAGGCTCCAACAGATGACAAATTAACAGACATTCCTACCAAGCCTTTTCCAAAAGGGAAGTTCTTGGTATTTAGGGAGCAACTTGGACTAGTGGATGTGACCCTCCTTGAAAAGGGTCACGGATGATTGAGAACACTGAGCTATGCTCTTCCCCCATATTTGATCTCACAGGGAGAGGAATTGAGTTGGAGAGCTCTTGGGGTTGAGGGACCTCTAGACAACATGTGTGTGTGATCCTTACCCCTTGCAGTAATTTTTATCTCTCCTATTTTCACTATAGGGTGTGTGTGATCCTTGTCATTTATGACAAGTTCTATCTCTCCCTATCAGTTCTTAGACATGATAGAGTATACCCTAGTATGCATCCTACCCCCAAGTTGGGCTTGTATGGATTTCCACCCATCTGGCCAATGTGTGAAGAGACTTGGGTGTGTGTGATCCTTACCTTTTATGGCAAGTGGTATCTCTCCCAAGTGATGGGATGCATGTGTTCTACCACTTGATTCTTGAGGGTCAAGGTGGGAAGATCAGTGGAAAATAGGTGTGTGTGATCCTTACCCTTTGTGGTAAGTTGAATCTCTCCTATTTCAGGAAATAGGTGTATGTGATCCTTACATATGACGATAAGGATCACATAAGGTGGAAGTTGTTAAAATTATGCAACTGTGGTCAAATTCCACTTTGGAAAACTCACATGATGGAGATAATGATTGCATTGAATTCCTCTTTTCGAGAGGACCAAAATCAACCAAAAGTTTACCTTGTCTGTATAAGCAAAAAAAAAATTGTTTTGTTTTGTTTTTTGTTTTTTGTTTTTTTTTGTTTTTCTTTGTTTTTTTGTTTTCTTGTTTTTTTCGTTTTCTGTTTTTTGTTTTTTGTGTTTTGTTTTTTGTTTTTTGTGTTTTGTTTTGTTTTTTGTTTTTTGTTTTTTGTTTTTTGTTTTTTGTTTTTTGATTTTTGATTTTTGTTTTTTGTTTTTTGTTTTTTTTTGTTTTTTTTTTTAATTTATGAATCCACTCATGTATATTGGATCAAGAAATTCCTATGCATATGTACAATTGGATAGGCCAACCTCAATATCAAGTGGACCCTCATGGAATCCTATAAATAGAAGAGGCCTCAAAGTCATTTGGACACATTAATCAATTCATCTTCTCTTCTATTCTATTGTCTTGGTTCACACAGGTTTGATGGAGAAATTTCGCACAAGGGTCTGGAACTATAGGGTTGAAGCTCACACGAATCTAGGGTTTCTGTTTCTCAGACATTTTCTCATAAGTAAGCATTCTCATCCTTAGATGCAAACATATAGTGGTCAAGGGTGCATCTAGGAAGCCTCAGACGCTCGCAAAACAACATTAAGGGAGCTTCTAGGGTCTCTGAAGCAGATTAGGAAGTCTGATCCTCAAATGCATGCACATAATGGTCAAGGGTGCGACTAGGAAGCCTCCAAAACTCACAAAATAGAATTAAGGGATAATTTAGGGTTTCTGAAGTAGATTAGGAAATTTGGTCCTCAGACGCATGCATAGAGTGGTCAAGGGTGCATCTGGGAGTCTCAGTTTCTTGCACAGTAGCCTGAATGGTGCATCTGGGGGTTTGAGGTAGATCTGAGTGTATTTTTCCCAATTCGCATGGATATATTCCATCAAGGAGTGTCCAGGACTTCTATAGTCGCTTGCACAACTCCTCCTCCATGCGTTCAAGACTAAAATATGAAACTTCAATACTCTAAATATTCCACTCAATGACAACATTATTCAACAGTAGGCTACAGACAGTGACAGTACATTATAGCCGTATTAAAGCCTTGAAATTTGTTGTGACAACATGGGGGATAACCACCTGGTCCAGACCTTAAAAGCAACTCCTTTTCCATTTGTATAGTGGCTTTGATTGGGGATAATGGGGCCAGTTTCCCAGAGAGGATTGATTTGATAATGTTGTTGGGGTGATATAAGATATAACGAAGAATGATTCAACTAAGAATAATATAATCTAAATAATAAACACATGCATATATCTTAATCTAGCACTATCTGACTAGAAATATACCCTGGAATAAACTAAGATATGTGATCTACAGAGATGTCTCAAAGCAATTGGTAATAAAGATCATTCAAATCACAAAAGAAATGATATCGTTAATTATAATTGTTTTGGATAAATAGTTAGATAAAACAATTGAGAAAAACTTTATTGCATATAGTAATTGTTCACGTATTCAATACAGAATCAAAGCCGAAACATCATACAAAAGTGCAATAATGTAGAATTATAACTCAGATTTTCATACATAATACAATCAAAGAAAGGGTATTGCTAATGCATAAATAAAACACGATCATACGATAAAAGTACCATATATGAAAGGTTCTTCTCATGGGTTCAGCAATATTGATCCAGTTTCATCCAATCAAATACACTCTAAGGGTACAAAAGTGTAATTGCAGTAGAGTATGCTTCGATATTCAAAGAAAAATAGATCATGTTCCAATAATTTCATCAAAACCTTCACAAAAATATAGAAGTGTAATGTCTTGTAAAGTGTTTTGATAAAATCTTGGACCCCTCTCTAAATGCATGAGATGGGTTTAAATACTATAATACATGCCTCAAAAATAGATTATTACAAAAAAGGCTGACAAGGTTTCAAACAACCTTCCTTGGAGTAAGAAAAATAAAAACTAAAAATAGAATTAAACTAATGAAAAGCTTCTTTCAACTTGAATTATCTTAGTCGGCTACTTGATCTTTGAGATTGCAAATATTGATCATTGGTTTGACCTGGGGTGGCTGGCCGATTTTGGATTTTAACTGTCCTGCAAATATGGCATCTGATAGAGTTGGCACCATTTTTTGTGTAGAGGTAGTTAAGCATCGCGGAGTCATCCACTGGCTATGTGGTTTTATCAAACACTTCCATTATGTCTCCCAATCCAGTTTCGTCACCTATTTGATTGCTTCCTCTTTGGTCTGAGCTACTTGTTTCCACTGTTGTTCCAGTTTTTTGATATCTGGGAGAGCCCCTGGTATGCATTCTTTGACAAGGTTGGCACTATGGAGGTTTTCATTAATGACCTTAGTTATTTTGTTTGTTGCACTTGTTGTTGTCGTCATCGCCCTTTTTGCCTGCTTTAACTGTGTATCCCAATCTACAAATAGAATGTCTTTGTGGGATTCTTCTATTTTTGGTAGATCAGCCTTTCTTCCCTCATCAGATTCCTGCTAGGTAATAAATTCATAAATATTTTTATGGATTTCTTCATATTCAAACCTCAAATCAATCACTTGGTTTGTCAATTTATTACTCGTCTCATAGTAAGGATTGATCTATGAGATTTTCTAGCAGAACATCTCTTGTTGTTGTATTAATAGGGAATTTAGCTTGATTGCTTATTTGATGAACTCATCTTTCTGAGGGTTATCTTTAAATCTGTCTACCATGGCTTGCATCTGGAAAATCTGTGAGTCTTTTCCTGACATGATTGCTTGGTGTTGTAACCTCATTTACTCGAATTCCCTCTGAAGCCAAGCTACCTGCTGCTCTGCTTACTGATTGGTACTATGTTTCTCTTGTTCTAATTTATGTTCAAGCAGTTGAATTCTCTGTTCTTTCTCTTTTAGCAGCAGTGGGACTTCTATTGCTTTATAAATGGTTGTCATGGCATAGGTGCCTGCAAACTGTGACAACATCATAAGGTTTTCTGATGGGTCAAGAGGAGCATCTTTCCACACAACTTCCATTGATTCATTCTCTAGATTTACAACACCCGTGGTGTCTAATTTACTATTCTTTCTTTGTCTTTTAACCACATCCTTTTGTGTAGTGTTGTAGAATAAGTCGAGTGGAGGTATCTCTTCAATTTTTAAGACAATTTCAGAAGTGGGAAAAGCCGAAATAACCTCAATATCTTGAGTTTTTGTAGCCTCTTGCTCTGTTGTCTCTAGATTTTCTCTATGTTGAGTCTGTTTGGGGGTCTAACATCCAGATGTTTCCTTAATACTTGTGCTTTTTTGGAGCTTTTGATTGAATTGGTCCCATTCCTTGTCTAGGTCAATGGCTGGAATCTTCCCTATTTGAGCTGAAGTGGAGCCGACCTTTATATGTTTCTTGGCCAAGGCCTGTACAACCGTTTACTCAGTATTTCCTTTTTGTATCTTTCTTGGAACCTTTATTAGGACTACCTTCTCCATTCTAAGATTGTTACTTTGATTGTTCTAAATTGTGAGTTGATTTTTCTTTTGTTTCCTCATTAGAATTTTTCTTTGAACTTCCCTCCAAGCTAAATGTAGGACCTATGCAAATGATTCAGCTCCTTGAAAGAGGTCATCAAATGGATCTTCTTCATGAGTAAATTGTTTGACTTTAACCATGGTGGTGAAGTCTTTAGCTACTTGATTTGGGTCATACTGTCGCTTTGGAAACATGGCCAATTTTAGAGATGTAATATTCTCTATTTCATTTATCGAGTGCTGATAGTCATGCAGTGTGAAAGTGCCATACTGCAGTGGAAACGCTGGCCAAATAAGATTTTTCATTTCCTTCAAGGCTTTAGTTAAACCATCCCCTGTTGTCTGGTAATCTATCTCTCTTGCCAATAGCTTATCTGGAACATAATATGGGAGGACATGTGGAGCTGCAATGCTCCCAAAAACTCTTATATAAGTGAATGTTTCTTCACCGAACCATCTTGCAACTGGAAAGATGTCTATCTTGGTTTCTTCTGAAAGCATAGGGGTCATTTTATAAAAAATGTTTTTATAAATAGGAAACATAATACCGTGGTAGATTTTGTAAACATGGTAATTTAATTGGGATTCCCACAAGATTTTATGATACAAATGGATGGGGAGAGGGTTTTGTACAGCCACTTCCAACCCATGTTTGTAAATTGAGAGCAAAAACAAATGATATCCATTACATAAGCACTCATATAAAAATGGGGAATAATTCTTGAGGAGATACTTATCTTTTGCTTATATTCCCTAATATCCATAGCTAAATTGTCAAATGAAATATGACTTCAATTCATAATCATTGTGTTAACTGTTGCATCAATCAATGGAAGCCACTCTATAGAAAATTTGGTACTATCAGCTTTACCAAATAATCTACACATCATTGCAAGTGTGAAATTATGTCAAGATGAGAGGGAGGCAATAGGGTACATACCAGATTTCTCCCGTTTTAATTTTCCTGAGCCTGACCTCCAGGTCTGTGTAATGTCCAATGGGTCCTCATTCTCTTTGGCAAAATTCTCAAGGAAATGTTTGTCATAGAGCTTTTGGGGCTTTGGTAGATGGTACATATGACGCAAATTTTCTAGCATGAAAGACCCCATGAGCTCATGCCTTGCATTCCTTAAAGTTTTGTCTAATATATTCACATTATCAATCACCCATTTTACCATATCTGTGTATGGTAATATCTTAGGTCTTGCAGCAATTTTGTGTAAAAATGAACATGAAGCCTCAAAGTAGGAAGCGTCATATGATTCTTCAGCATCAGTTGTTTCCTTCGTTTCAAGTGGCATGGCTTTCTCTTCTTCCAATAGGTTATACATGGCTTCCCATGATGTGGTTCCTCCATCTTTGCTGCAGGTGGTATCAAAGAAAAGTGGTGTCATGCCTGATTTCTTAGATGTAGGAGCTTTTCCCTTCTTCACCATATTTTCAGATGTTGTTTCCTTTGGAGGTTCCCTAAAATTGAGCAATGGAGATTATCGAATAAACACACAGAGTGAAAATGACAGTGAAAATGCAATGACACAGTCAATTCTGAAAGGTGACAAAGAAGAATATTTTATTCAAAAATTCAGATGAAAGATATCAAATCACGTCAAGTCGTTTTAAACATAAATGCCATTAAAACTCATTAAATATTTACTAAGATCTTTTATTATTTCTTTTATTATTCATTTACTCCATTGCATCGCAAATGTGTAAGAAAAAATTCAAGTTGATGAGCTTAAAGCATGCGATGTCGATTGTGCAATTGCGATAAAGATGACCGCAACATCGCACTTTCGGTTATGTGTTATTTAGAAGTCATTTAAAATTTTGCGACATGCAATGTGAGCAACGTACCTTTTATCGTTTTGAGCACATTTTGCTTGAATTAATACTTATTGCATAAAGTGACTTTTTACTACGCATCAGACCTGACCTAAGTTATAACAATTTTCACATACTTCCATTGGGTTTGGGTCATATCGTATTTCACAACATTTCATTGTTCACAAGATTGGCCTTTGTGTAAGCATCACGATGTGATGCGTGTTTGGCTTGTTATGTCACAATATCACAAATCACGTATTCTAAAGGTTTTGCTTGTTTGTGCTTTTGTGAATGCCGCTATGCGATTACGATAGGTACTTTATTTTGTAAGAAATACTTTAAGCCTTAGTTTTAATGAAAATTTTAATGATACCATAAGTCTATTACGGTGGTCCCTCTTATCGCAATTCAGAAATCCCGCTTTTTAATTATCCTTTGACACACATGGTCCAGCGATATGCGATAAAGCGAGAATAGCTAGTCACAAAGGGATTTTGGCTTGATACCTTATGTTTATTTAGAAATTTATTTCTAATAATTCAAAAAGGAAGTGCTTAAGTGCTAAGTTTTTTGGAGAATATTTATAAAGGGTCCCCATTTATCAATATAATATTAACTATTAAATCAATAAGTGGGGGGATTGTTGAATAATACAACAATTGGCGGTTCACTGGAAGAACCAGTTATCTCTTATAGTTTTTTCTTTTTGAAACTTCTAAAACTTCCAAACTAAAGATAGTTTAGAAAATAGGAATTGCATGAAATTTAAGATAAGTAATATTTCTCTGAATAAGAAAACAAAGTCACCTAATTATCATCCACTTGATATCCTCTTCAAAATGAAAATTCATTTGTCTATATTATTCTTTACTTGGTTTAAATATAAAGTAGGGGGCTCTTGCAGATTAGCTTTTAGATGTACTCATTTGTCACAGGTAGAGCCTCTACTGCCAGCAGGCGTCCATAGCCTCAACAAGGTTACCTTTTAACCATCAATGATTCAGTATCCCATCTAGATAAGAGTGCAATTTTTAGAGATAAATTCAGACTCATATACTTATTCTCTTCTCTTTAATTTTTAAACAGTTTATTTTTCTTCTAATTTTTTTTTGTTTTTTTCTACTTAAAAGTCATTGTCTTGGTTTGGTGACCAAATAGCGACAACGTCATTCACTGGTTGCAATTCAACTGAACAAGCTAGCTTGTGATGAGACCCCTTGTCTTTTGATTAAAATAATCTCAATCCATTACCCTATTTTGATATGCAGTATTGGTAATGTCAGTCTATTATTTCCCTATGAACATGGTAAGTCGGCTCTTAATAAGACCTCTTATCTTTTAAGTTTTAGTATCTTTTAGTATTACACTCTAAAAAGAGAAAAGTTTACTAGATGGGGAGAATCATTGACTCCTTAAGAGTTTCTGAATGACAATTATAGAGTTAAAGGTGCTTATCTACAGAGAGTATTTACTTTGTTAAAGATACTTTTCTTGACTGATAATAGAACAAAGGTTTCTTTATAAAGTCGGGGTTTCACAAAGAACAAATAATTTTGGTGGAAACAAGCAGATTTCAGAGAGATAGAACTTAGCTTAATTTTAAATGTCATAATTATTTCCTTAAAAATCTCTACTTATACAAGAAAAAAATCAAAATATAAAATAGATTTTTATTGTAAGGCCAAAATTAAATACTATCTAACTTTTATTTTCCTAGGAAAAGTAAAGGAAATAATGTACATGGGATAGAAGAGGTTATCTTCTATCAAAAATAGTTCTTTAAAATATTCCCATTCAAAGGCAGAGAATCTCTCTCGCCTAATAAATCTTGCAATAGAAAAGTTGATGGGTTGATTTGTTCTGCAATTTGATATGGGCCAAGCCACATACTTTGGAATTTGGTATGCTTACCTTTTTCTTCGTGTGCTTTATCCCACCTCAATACAAGGTCTCCGAGTTGAAAATATTTAGGACTTACAGAATTTGCATCAAAGGAAGATTTGATTAACTGTTGATGATGTGCATGCATGATCTTGGCTTTATCTCTTTCTTCTTCGAGTTTGAGGATTTGTGATTGCCTTAATTGCATAGAATAGGGAGTTTCTTCAATAAATTGAGCTAGGGCTAGAGAGGGAATAACTACATTTTTAGGAAGAAAAACTTATTTCCCATAGACCAAATTAAAAGAAGAAGTGCCTATTGAGGCCTTATGTGTTATTTGATTTTCCCATAGAGCAAATGTTAAATATTTATGCTAGTTTTTCTGACTGTGATCAATAGTTCGTTTGATGATCCTTATGAGATTTTTATTCATTGACTCAGCTAAACCATTTCCCTGAGGATAATAGTTAACAGAATATTTAAGTTTGAAACCTATTTTAAGAGAAAAATCTTGCATAGCATTGCGTGTGAAATAGGATGCATTGTGAAACATGAGGGAAGTTGTTAGGCCAAATCTGGTAATAATAAATTGATCAATAAATTCAATGATGTTTTCAGAATTAACTACCTTGAGTGGAATTTCTTCCGCCCACATAGTGAATTAATCAGTTGTTGTAAGGATATATCTATGCTACTTTGAAGAGTGATGAATGATCTCACCTATTATTTCTAGTCCTAATTACTCAAATTGTTGTTCAATGTTAACTGGTTGTAATGGAAATACATGTTTCCTTTGTCTTCCAATAGTTGTTTGACAAACTTTTCACTTCCTTACATATTCATGTGCATCTTTGAATAAGGTTGGCCAATAATAGCCAACATGCAGGATTTTATGCGTTGTTGTGTCTCCTCCAAAATGTCCACCAGCTAGTCCATCATGGAGTTCCTGCAGAACCTTTTCTACCTCATATTTTTCAAGGCACCTAAGTAAAACAGAATCATAATTCTTCCTAAAAAAACATCATTGATGATTTCATATTGCTTAGCTTTTAATCTCAAAGCCCTTTTTATTTTGTAATTGAGCATATCCATTTTTCAAATAGAAGATGATATCAACAAATTTAGATTCAGTGTCATTGAGGCTTACCTCACATATTTGTATATCATCACCTGAATCTTCTGGTGTTGGTATATTGGATGCTCCAGCTAACATTCTGCAAAAACCTTGACCTCTAACAATTTTAGCTGGTCTAATTTCAATGTCATATTCTTGCAGTGTTGTTACCCAATTTTCTCTTTTCTCACCTAATTTTTTTTGCATTAGTAAATTTCTCACTGATGAGAATGAAACTATTACTTTATTGTGAGTTTTAAGAAGAAAGGGTCTGAAATTTTTTATTGATTTGAAAACAGCAAAAGCCTGTTTTTCAACATCTGAGTAATTCAATTCAGCACCCTGTAAATTGGAGCTAAAGAAAGAAATCGGTGCTTCAACTTTCTCATCATTGAATTGAGTCAAAATAGTTGCATATGATGTTTCAGAAGCAAAAGTATATAAAATAAAATGATTAGAAAAATTTGGAGTTGCTAAAGAGGGAGCATTTATAATTTCTTGTTTGATAAGATTGAAAGCTTCATGCTTAATATGTCCCCATTTAAAAACATATTTTTTCTTGATCATAGATTGGAGGAGTAAAACAATTTGTGAAAAGTTAGGGACAAATATTTTAACAAAATTTATCTGACCTAGGAAAAATTGCATGGATTTTTTGTTGTGAGGTAAAGCGATTTCAAAAAATTTCTCTTATCCTATTAGGATATATGTGAATGCCATCTTTAGATACAATAAATCCAAGAAGTTTACCTTCACTTAAAGCAAAGAAAGATTTCTTTGGATTTAGAGAAATTCCATATCTCTAACAACGTTCAAAGATTTGTTTTAAATCCTTTAAATTATTACTGCACTTTTTTGAATACACGGTTATATCATTTAAATATATTACCACTGTTTTATTCAACAAACCTTTGAAAGTTATGTCCATGGCTCTCTGAAATCTTGCACTAGCATTGAATAATCCAAATGGCATCTTTTGATAAGTGTATTTTCCCCATTTGGTTCTAAATGTGGTCTTAAGTCGATCATCTAGATGTATGAGAATATGATTATAACCTGAAAATCTGTTAGGATATTCTGACACATAGGATATAGTTAAGTTCAACTTGGTCTAGTGTAGAGTTAGGTATAGAGTTAGGTAAAGTGTGTTTCTTTACCGTTGTACATTTTGTAACTTACAATCCGACGGTCACGATATGTAGTGATCTGACAGTTCATTCTCTCCTCGGTATTACCGACACTTGATCCGTGGCTTGACACCCGATTGGTCCATGAATTCTATTTAAAACGCATGGAGGGTCATTTGTAGGGTAATCCGTGCATGAGAGAAGCTTATGTAAATTTTCATTCTTTGATTAATAAATTGCCTGAAGTGGCCGCGTTGGCTCAGGCCGTGGACTGTTTCCCTCTTTGAGGGTTTTAACCACGTCAAAAATACTGGTGTATTGATCTGTGATTTGGTTGTGAGCAGTGTCCTTTTGGTGTTCTTTCTGAGGAACTTACCCTGTAAATTCCTACATGGTATCAGAGCTATTTGAGGGCCGCGTCCGTTGGTGATCCAAATCTGAAGCCGGTAGAACTGCATCCGACTGTCGTTTCCTAGATCTGCTGTTTCTGACTGCTTTCGGGCCGAGAGGACTGCTCTGTTGTGTTCGGAGCATCTGTTCCAGTGAGGAACCCCTTTCGTTTCACGCGAAAAGGTTTCCGGTAGCCCTAGCTGCATCATTTTTAAGATTTGGAGGTATACAATGTTTATTTGCAATTTACTGTTATTTTCTCTCTGCTTATTTCGGTTTCGGTTTATTTAGCTTTTTTTTAACCGGATCTATACCTTTCATTTCTGCGTATGCTCTTTGCCCTGCGACTCTGTGCGATCTGGGCAAATCAGAAACAGAAAGGAAGGATTTTTCTCATGCGTATGCTCTTTTCCCTGCACCTTAGTGTGATCTCGGAAAATCAGAAACATTGAGAAAAATATTTAGTTTTTCGACTAAAGCTAACTTTGAGCCGCAAGGTTCAATTTTTGAAAATATTTAGTTTTTTGGGTAAAGGTAACTTCGAGCCGTAAGGTTCGTTTTCTTTGCATGTCCGTGTTGGGTTTTGTGTTTTTTGTTTTGTAGGGAAAAAGAGCTTTCTCAAAGCAAGCACGCAACCCAAAGCCCCCCCCCCCCTCTCTCTCTCTCTCTCTCTCTCTCTCTCAAATTTTTTGTATAGATCAATTGGTTCAAAGCTATCTCTCTCTCTCTCTCTCTCTCTCTCTCTCTCTCTCTCTCTCTCTCAAATTTTTTGTATAGATCAATTGGTTCAAAGCTATTTTAAGAGAGTAGAGGTCTTGGGTTCAAGTCTCCATTTTGTGGGGGCGGACTTTTTCATTTCCGCACATTCCCGCACTTCGTCGGCAATTTCAACAACTTTTTTTCAAAAAGCCATAACTTCTTCATCCGGAAACCTTTTTCAGAGTCGTTTTTTTTAAACCAGCCTAATTTTTCGAGATCTATCCATTGGAACACTTACTTTCAGCATCTTCAGCTTCAGTTTCTATTGAAATGGAAAGTCAATACCAAGTTACCCTTGACAGCACCAACTACTTCCAATGGTTGTCCTACATGGAGGATTTACTTAGAAGTAAAGGTCTCTACCGAATAGCCACAGGCCAAGAAAAGAAACCGAAAGATGAAGACAAGGCTGCTAAATGGGAAAATAGACAAGATCAAGCACGTGGTTTGATAGGGATGTCTATTTCTCCAGATCTTAGATTCCATATTGTAGAACTTGAAACTCTTCATGAAGCAATGGAACAAATCAATAAAGTTTTTGGGATTAAAAATGAAATTAGAGCCCATCAACTTGAAAATGAGTTGCTTATATTGGACCCTAATAATTTTTCTTGCATTGAAGATTTCTTGTCTAAGTTCAAGACCCTTAGATATCTTTTGGAATGTGTTAAGGTTAAGAAAGAAGATAGTAACCTTATTTATTCCATCCTTACTAAGTTGGGACCAGCCTACTCTGTATTTGTTTCCACCTTCCATTCTACAAGAGAAGCCTTCATTTCTCAAGGAAAAGACTACAAGCCCCCTTCCTTTGACTCTTTTTGTGATTTTTTAATAAGAGAACAAGAAAAACTCTTACACCTTGGTCTTCTTAATCTGGGAAACTCTTCCAAGAAAGCGTTAGCCGCCCAGCAGCAACCAAATTCAAAGAATCCTAAGAAGTCATATCCTAAAAAGAATGGTCCTAAACCAAACAAGGGTCCTAAGCAATTTCAGCCCCAAAATGAAAAATCATTTCAACAAAATGATAAGATAAATAAAAACAAAGGGAAGAAGACTGATAGACATTGCAATTTTTGTAATCGAGATGGCCACTTAGAATCAAAATGCTTTAAAAAGATGGAAGCCTTGGAAGCAGCAATGAAGAAGCATAACATCCATTTGGGGCAATCTTCAACTTCAACTTCATCTTCAGGAATGGCACTTTCTGCATGTGGTTGTCAAGCATCTCGGTCTGGCTATGCATTAAATGTATCTTCTTCTTCTCATTCTCATGAGTGGCTCATTGATTCTGGAGCTTCTTATCACATGGCCAAAAACAAAGCCATGTTTTCTTCTTTAAATGATTGTAACACCAAAAATATATATGTTGGTGATGATAGATCTCTTAATGTTGTAGGGACTGGAACTGTTCATCTAGACAATGGTCAGTTTAATGATGTATTATGTGTTCCAACCTTATCCTGCAACCTTCTATCTGTATATCAGATAACTCATTCAGGTGAAGGTAAAATCGTTGAATTTTCACCTCATGATGTTGTAATCAAGGACTTAAAAGATCCTAAACAGATTTTGGCTACTGGCATTGCTGATGATTCTACAAGGTTGTATAAGTTTCACAACTTTGGGTCATCAAATCTTCCCTTAGTATTTGTTGCTCATAACGATGAAGTGAGCAAACTTTGGCATGAGCGATTTGGTCACTTAAACTATCTCTCCCTTCAGCATCTATGTAAAGAAAATATGGTGACAGGTCTTCCTATGGTATCTTGCAGAGATGGTGTTTGTTCCGGATGTGTACTCGGAAAACATCATCGGGACAGTTTTGAAAAACATGCCTCTTGGCACGCCTCAGCCCCTTTACAGCTTGTGCATAGTGATTTATGTGGTCCACTTCCAGTTGTGTCATTCTCTGGTTGCAAGTATTTCTTAACTTTCATTGATGATTTCTCCATACGCACTTGGGTATACTTCTTAAAACTCAAGAGTGAAGTATTTAACACTTTTTTGGCCTTCAAGGCCTTTGTTGAAAAACAATCTGGACATCAAATTCTTAAGTTAAGATCTGATAATGGCGGAGAATATGTTAAAAACACATTCATCAACTATTGCACTGAGAATGGAATTCAAATGCAACATATTGTTCCATATACTCCACAACAAAATGGTGTAGCTGAAAGGAAGAATCGCACCTTAAAGGAAATGGCTAATTGTATGCTACAATCTAAAGGACTTGGTCTTAGTTTTTGGGCAGAAGCAATTAACTGTGCAAATTACATAATAAATTGCACTCCTACTAAGGCTTTAAAGAATATCACTCCAGAAGAAGCATGGAGCTCAATCAAACCAGATGTAAGTCACTTTCGTGTTTTTGTTAGTGAAGCGTGGGCCCATATTCCAGATGAAAAGCATAAAGCTTTAGAACCTAAGAGTGAAAAATGTACTTTTGTTGGATATTCTGAAGATGTCAAAGGCTATAGACTTATTCCATTTAAGTCCAAAAATGTTATCATTAGAAGAGATGTAAAATTTGATGAAAATATATCGGCCTGCGAGCCGAGTCCGGCGGATATGCCACCTCTTCCTATCTCTTCTACCTTTGAAAACATTTCTTCTTCAGATGATGAAAGTGAGGATGACAATCCTCCCCCACCATCTCAGGATCCTCCTTCAGCTCCTGAGCTTCCAAAATGGGTTCGTGCTACTCGAGATGCAGCAGGTGATCTTGTCGGTGATCCTACAGATCAGTAACGCACACGTTCTCAGTGCGAGAGAGCCTCTTCTTTACTGGCTCAAGCTCCTGTAAATTATGATCCTGACACCTTTGCAGAAGCTTCAGGCCATCCAGATTGGGAAGCAGCTATGAATGAAGAATATCATTCATTATTGGCAAATGATACATGGGATCTTGTTCCTTTACCAAAGGGACGAAAACTTGTTAGATGCAAATGGGTTTACAGAACCAAGTATGGACCAGATGGGAAAGTTGATAAACATAAAGCTCGTCTTGTTGCTAAGGGCTTTTCACAGGTTGAAGGCATTGACTACACTGAAAACTTCTCCCCTGTTGCCAAAATGAACTCTATCCGCCTTGTTCTTTCCCTTGCTGCCTCTTTCAAATGGGAAGTCCATCAGATGGATGTTAAATCTGCCTTCTTGCATGGGGACTTGCATGAAGAAATCTATATGGAACAACCCATTGGCTTCATACAAACAGACTCCAGCCTTGTTTGTCGACTTAAGAAATCCCTTTATGGTCTCAAGCAAGCTCCTCGGGCTTGGTATGCCAAAATGGATAGCTTTCTTTTAGAATCTGGCTTTTCTAGGTGTCATTCTGACAATACTGTCTACACCAAGAAAGTGGGCAACTCTCTTATCATCCTTGTTCTTTATGTTGATGATCTTATCCTTACTGGTAGTGATACCAACCTTATAAACCATGTGAAGTCTAGCCTCAAAAGGAAATTTGAAATGACAGGCTTAGGACACTTACACTATTTTCTCGGTCTTCAAGTCTTGCAATCCAAGGAGGGTATTTCCCTTTCCCAGTCCAAGTATGCTTGTGATATTCTACGTCATTTTCACATGGAATACTGTAAGCCTGCCCCTTCTCCCTTTCAGTCTGGAGTCAAACTCTCAGTCACTTGTACTTCTCCTGAAGTTGATGCTACCTTATACCGTCAACTTGTAGGAAAACTTTTGTATCTAACCCATACTCGTCCTGACCTTTCCTTTGCTGTTGGCCTTGTTGCCCGGTTCATGCAAAACCCCCGTGAAAGTCATTGGAAAGCAGCTAAAAGAATACTTCGTTATGTTCGAGGTATAGTTCAGTTTGGCATTCATTACAGTGCCAAAGCATCTCCTCTATTGGTTGGTTTCACTGATTCCGATTGGGCTGGTGACCCTGATGATCGGAAGTCTACTGCCGGTTATGTATTCACTCTTGGTTCAGGTCCTATTACATGGGCTTGTAAGAAACAAGCTGCCATTTCTCTTTCATCAGCAGAAGCAGAGTATCATGGTGCCGTAGAAGCTAGTAAGGAAGCCTTGTGGCTTCGTCAGATCCTGTTAGAATTTGGCTTTCAGCAGCAGCATCCGACTACACTTTGGTGTGATAATCAAAGTTCCATTCAGCTATGCAAAGATCCAGTCCAACATCAGCGCAGCAAACACATTGAACTGCACATGCACTTCATCAGAAAGCTCATTCACGACCATGTTCTTGAAGTGCAATATTGTTCAACAGATGATCAAGTTGCAGACATCTTCACAAAGGCTCTCACAGAGGCGAAGTTCACTAAACTTCGATTTATGGTTGGAGTTCAGGAAGTTGTCACTAAGGGGGGATAGGCTCTAGTGCCTCCTTCCTTCTCCTATTGTGTCATATTTGTAAATCCTTCAATCCTATCCCAAGTTGTTCTTAAGGGGGGATGTTAGGATATTCCGACACATAGGATATAGTTAAGTTCAACTTGGTCTAGTGTAGAGTTAGGTATAGAGTTAGGTAAAGTGTGTTTCTTTACTGTTGTACATTTTGTAACTTACAACCCGACGGTCACGATATGTAGTGATCTGACGGTTCATTCTCTCCTCGGTATTACCGACACTTGATCCGTGGCTTGACACCCGATTGGTCCATGAATTCTATTTAAAGCGCATGGAGGGTCATTTGTAGGGTAATCCGTGCATGAGAGAAGCTTATGTAAATTTTCATTCTTTGATTAATAAATTGCCTGAAGTGGCCGCGTTGGCTCAGGCCGTGGACTGTTTCCCTCTTTGAGGGTTTTAACCACGTCAAAAATACTGGTGTATTGATCTGTGATCTGGTTGTGAGCGGTGTCCTTTTGGTGTTCTTTCTGAGGAACTTACCCTGTAAATTCCTACAAAATCCATCCAAAGAAGACATTAACTCTAAGCATGCAACTAATTGTAGTGTTTGTTCCATAGGAGGCAATGGAAAGTTGTCCTTCTGACAAGCTTTGTTGAAATTGCGAAAGTATATACAAATTCGAATATGACCATTTTCTTTTTTTGACTGGAATTAGGTTAGAAACCCACCTTGAATGTCTGACAGGAAAAATTATTTTGGCTTTGAGAAGTTTATTCAATTTAGATTTGATTTGATTTTCTAAATTTGGATGAATCTTTCTCAACTTCTGATGTACAAGCTTTTCGTCAAATATCATAGGAATGGCATGTTGAATGATGGAAGTATCATATGTCTTAAGAGCTTCATAATTCCATGAAAAAATATTTTTATATCTTTTCAACAAATGAATAAAGCCTAATCCTTCATCAGGTGCAAGACCAAGACCTATATTAATATTTTTAGGTTTAAGGTCAGTTCCAATATTAACTAACTCAAACCTCAATGTTGAACATTGAAGTTTTGAGTTAGTTGGTTTCTTGAATTTGTCCTTAAGATCATACAGATCTTCCATCTTAACTACAGTTTTAGGTATAGGATTTACACTTGATTTTTGTTTGAGCTAGTTATCGTGTTGATCCTCATCTATTATATGGTCATCATATGAGCCTTCAAATGTTAGAAAAATTATGATATCCATATCATCATTAAAAACTCACCAATTGGTGATGTTATCAGGAATAAAAGGTCTAAAAATTAATTCTATAGAAAACAATTAGGACTATAATCTCCTGGTGCTATGAGCTTAGATGCAATGTTGGCCAAAAGATCGACACTTGCATTTTAAAGTCTTGGAATTAGGGAAATGTTAAATGCTAGGAAATGTGAGGTGAGGTACTGGACTAATGATTGATAATGCTTCAAATGTCCAGAAAGATAGTGAATAGTATTCCTCACATGTTTGATTACAATTTCTGAATCCCCAAATACTCAAATGTAGTTAATATCAAGGCCTATGGCTTTATACAATCCTTGAACTAATTCTTCATATTTAGTAGTGTTATTCGTGCATTCAAATTTAAGTATGCATGCCAACATAGTTTTTTCTCCTTCAGGGCTAACCAATATGCAACCTGCCCTAGCTCCATCATTATATTTAGATTCATCAAAAAATAATTTCCAAAATAAAGAATTGACTACAGGTTTATCTATAAAATTAATAAATTTAGAAGAATCTGTTTGTGAATAATTTTCGATTTATGATGTAACAAAATTTTCCAAAAAGGATGATGTATGAGCATTAAAATTTCCCAAAAATGATTCGACTGAATAATTTCCAAGGATATTACTATTGTATGTGACGGGATCATTTTCTCTTTCTAGTTCTATGACAATATACTTTAAATGTTTCCCTTATTTGATTTGGCTTACCATTATAAGGAAACCACATATGGAACCAGTTTGTTGAGAAATAGACATGAAGATTTTCAGAACAATCTCTATTAAGGATCAAACCACAGAATTAAGGGATATCGGCCACAAGCACAACAATGAATTGACATACTTTCGGGTTTGATGAGATTCTAATGGTAACCTGATTGATTTCTCGTATGACTTTGACTTGAGATCGATCTAACTGTACAATGCGAACAACAAATTTATGGGGTTCGACATTCAATTTTTCACAAACATTTTGTGGTAAAATGTTGGATGAAGCTCCAAAGTCTACTAAACAATTGTGCAAATTCTTATTGAATACTTCAAAAGTCAAAAGAAAAGGAGGTGCATGGGATTTAGATCTACCACCTATTAAAGCAACATCAGTTGAACTCATTTTTTCTGATGAAGTATTGGGGGGCCTACCCATTTCTTGAGTAGCCTAGGAAATTATAGCAGCAGGAAGAGGAGAAGTGGGGACTTCTTTTAATTCTTTAAGAAATAGCTTCTGATAGTGTTTTAGCTTGTTAAGCTCATGGAATGTAATATTATCTCTAGTCTTCTTCATGTCTTTGATGATGTTGTATTCCATCTCATCAAATACTAATAAGGTTTTGGCTGGAGGTGAAGAATTGGATTGTGGAGGAGACATTTGAGTAGATTTGGGAGAAGATTTCTTACCTATTTCTTTATCTTTGAGAGCAGGAGTTGATGATTTATGTTTTTGATTTGTTTGTGATGAATCAACAATTCTCTTTCTTCTAGTAGCAACACGTAAATCTTCTTCTAATTCTTCATTATCTGACACAGGAAGAATAAAATCCCACATTCCTTGTACTTCAACTACCTCTTCATCATCGATTTGTTCTTCAGTTGTTGATACTTCTTCTTCCTCCACATCTAATTCAACATTTGATATTGTATTTGGAGGTTTAGGATCAGAGGGGGGATTTCTTTTGTAAGGTCTAAAAGATTTCCTAGAATAAGTTTCAACTACCTGCTTTTTAATGTCAACCATTTCATTGGACATGGTTTTAAGTACCTTTTGCAAACCTTCAAGATTGAAAGGATCTTTAGGTGCTTTCTTCTTGGATTCATCCCTAAAGGTGACCTTTTTGGATTTTCTTTCTTCTAATGCATTATTCTTTTCTAAGAGGCTAAAATTCATTTTTCGATAGATATGGCTTCTTTCATGTTTTTTGTCAAAGTTGGTTTGGAAAAATTGTCTACAAAAATAGTTTCATTAGAGGGAAGATCAGAAATATACCATTCATTTTGAGCTTCAGTGCTTGGCCTGGATGTTGTTGGAATTTTGTTTAATAATTTGTTAAAATGAGAATTGAAGTCCTTGATTGGTTCTTTAGATTCAACTTTCAAGTTGGAGAGATCGTTAAGAAGTGTATCGGTTGAGCGGACATCTCCAAAATTGGTTAGGAATTTTTCTTGAAATGCATTCCAACTGTCAATGGAACTAGATGGTAATGAAAAGTACCAGGATCCTGCTGATCCTTGTAAAGTATAATGGAATAATCATACAACGGCTTCTTCTTCTACAAATCCATTTAGATTTCTAGACAACATGAAGTTATTTATGTGTTCTTCGACAAGAAGACCATCATCGGGATTGAATTTTGGCAACCATTTCAATGGATGAGCAGGTAATGGATGCAATGGTCCTGCCATTTGAATAGCTCCTAGATTTTTCCATGGTCTTTGAGCCATTATGGGTATCTATGTGGAAGAAGATGTACCAGTGGTTGAAGGTGATTGGGTAGAGGAGGATTGTGCTCTTGTACCTGTGTAAATCACGATCTGAGATGGTGAGGTGGATGATTGAGTTTGTGATGAAGATGATGAAATGAATGAGGGAGTTTGTGGTGATGATGAAAGAATATCACTATGAGTTTCAGACTCTGATTTCTTAGTTTTCCTTCAAGGAGGAGGTAGAGGAAATTCAAATGGAGGAATTCCAAATTTTTCACTCTGTGATCTAGTTAATCTTTGAGAGGAAGGAAAATGTGAAGAAACATTGGCTTGAGATAATTCAAATTCTTCTTGAGATAGAGAAATCCCTTGTAATTTTTGAATTAAAGACCGAACTTCGGGAGCTTCTGTAGATGAAGTGTGATCTGGTTTCTTTGGGGAAATGCTAGTAGATTGTAAAGATTTTTTCATGAATTGACGTTTAGGATTTGGGGATTTGGAATGTGACCGAGAAGTCAGAGGTGATGGGGAGGGAGTTTTACTCTTAGAATGGCTTTCTGATTTATATCTTCTTGCCATTCATAGTCAGGCCCCCCTTCTAGCACCAAAATGTTGAAGCCTCAAAATTTGTTGTGACAACCTGGGGGATAACCACTCGATCTAGACCTTAAAAGAAGCTCCTTTTCCATTTGGTATAGTGGCTCTGACTAGGGCTAATGGGACTAGTTTCCTAGAGAGGATTGATTTGATAATTTTTTTGGGGTGATATAAGATATAATGGAGAATGATTCAACTAAGAGTAATCTAATATAAATAATAAACACATGCATATATCTTAATATAACTATCTGACTATAAATATACCTAGGAATAAACTAAGATATGTGATCTACATAGATGTCTCAAAGAAATTGGTAATAAAGATCATTCAACTCACAAAAGAAATGAAACCGTTAATGATAATTATTTTGGATAAATAGGTAGAGAAAACAATTGAGAAAAAATTTATCGCATATAGTAATTTTTGATGTATTCAATATAGAATCAGAGCCGAAACATCATACAAAAGTGCAATAATGTAGAACTATAATTCAAATTTTTATACATAAGACAATAAAAGAAAGAATATTGCTAATGCATAAATATAACACGATCATACGATAAAAGTACCATATATGAAAGGTTTTTCTCATGGGCTCAACAATATTGATCCATTTTTGTCCAATCAAATACACTCTAAAAGTACAAAAGTGTAATTTCAGTAGAGTATGCTTCAATATTCAAAGAAAAATAGATCATGTTCCAATAATTTCATCAAAACCTTCACAAAAATATAGAAGTGTAATGTCTTGTAAAGTGTTTTTGATAAAATCCTGGACCCCTCTCTAAATGCATGAGAGGGGTTTAAAGACTACGATACATGCCTCAAAAATATATTATTACAAAAAAGGTCGAGGAGGTTTCATACAACCTTCCTCAAAGTAAGAAAAAATAAAACTAAAAATAGAATAAAATAATGATAAGCTTCTTTCAACTTGAATTATCTTAGTCGGCTACTTGATCTTTGAGATTGCAAATATCAATCATTGGTTTGACTTGGGGCGGCTGGCCGCTTGTGGATTTTAACTTTCCTGCAAATACAACATCTGATAGAGTTGGCACCATTTTTTGTACAGAGGTAGTTAAGCATCGGAGAGTCATCCACTGGCTATGTGGTTTTACCAAATACTACTAGTATGTCTCCCAATCTAGTTTAGTTAGTTGTTTGATTGCTTCCTCTTTGGTCTAAGCTATTTGTTTCCATTGTTGTTCCAGTTGTTTGATATCTGGAAGAGCCCCTGGTATGTATTCTTTGACAAGGTTAGCACTATGGAGGTTTTCATTAACGACCTCAATTATGTTGTTTGTTGCACCTACTATTGTTGTTGTCACCCTTTCTGCCTGCTTTAACTGTGTATCTCAATCTGTAAATAGAATGTCTTTGTGGGATTCTTCTATTTTTGGTTGATCAACCTTTCTTCCCTCATCAAATTCCTGCGAGGTAATAAATTCAGAAATTATTTTATGGATTTATTCATATTCAAAGCTCAGATCAGTCACTTGGTTTGTCAATTTATTACTTGTCTCACAGTAAGGATAGATCTGTGATATTTTCCAAAAAAACATCTCTTGTTGTTGTATTAATAGGGAATCTAGCTTGATTTCTTCTTTGATGAACTCATATTTCTAAGGGTTATCTTTAAATATGTCTACCATGGCTTACATCTAGAAAATTTGTGAGTCATTTTCTAACATGCTTTCCAGATGTTGTAACCTCATTTGCTCGAATTCCCTCTGAAGCTGAGCTACCTTCTGTTATGCTTGTTGATTGGTACTCTATTTCTCTTGTTCTAATTGTTGTTCAAGTAGTTGAATTCTTTGTTCTTTCTCTTTTAGCAGCAGTTGAACTTCTGTTTCTTTATCAATGGTTGTTGTGGCATAGGTGCCTGCAAACTGTGACAACTTCATAAGGTTTTCTGATGGGTCAACATGAGTGTCTTTCCACACAACTTCCATTGATTCGTTCTCTAGAGTTGCAACAGCCGTGGTGTCTAATTTCCTCTTCTTTCTTTGTCTTTTAACCACAACCTTATGTGTAGGGCTGTAGAATATGTCGAGTGGAGGTATCTCTTCAATTTTTAAGACAATTTCAGAAGTGGGAAAAGCTGGAATAACCTCAATATCTTGAGTGTTTGTAGCCTCTTGCTCTATTATCTCTGGATTTTCTTTGTGCTGAGTCTATTTGGGGGTCTAAAATCCATATGTTTCCTCAAGACTTGTGCCTGTTTGGAGCTTTTGATTGAATTGCTCCCATTCCTTGTCTAGGTCAATGACTGGAATCTTCCCTGTTTGAGCTGAAGTGGAGCCGACCTCTGTCTGTTTTCTTGGCCAAGGCTTGTTCAGTCATTTACTCAGTATTTCCTTCTATATCTTTCTCAGAACCTTTATTATGACTACCTTCTCCATTATAATATTGTTGCTTTGACTGTTCCGACTCATGAATTGATTTTTCTTGCGTTTCCTCATCAGAATTTTCCTGTGAACTTCCCTCCAGGCTCATGCTAGGAGTAGGTTCTCTTATTTTCACAATTTGTAATAGGTCCAATGGGACCTTTAACAATATTTTATTCCTATATACATGAAAACAATTAATATCATCTGGGCTTAAATGTAGTGATGCTAAATGTAAGACCTATGCAAATGATTCGGCTCCTTGAAAGAGGTCATCAAATGGATCCTATTCATGAGTAAACTGTTTGACTTTAAACATGGTGAGGAAGTCTTTAGCAACTTGATTTGGTTCATACGATCAGCCTTGAACTGTGGCCAATTTCACAGAGGTAATATTCTCTATTTCTTTGGGTATGTGCCCATAGTCATGTAGTGCGAAAGCACCACACTACAGTGGAAAGGCTGGCCAAATAAGCTTTATCATTTCCTTCAGGGCTTTGGTTAAACCATCCCTTGCTGTCTAGTAAGCTATCTCTCTTGCCAATAGCTTGTCTGGAACATAATATGGGAGGACATGTGGAGTTGCAATGCTCCCAAAAAATTTGATATAAGTAAATGTTTCTTCACCGAACCATATTGCAACTAGAAAGATGTCTATCTTGGCTTCTTCGAAAAGCCTGGGGTGTGTTTTATCAAAAATAGTTTTACAAATAGGCAAGATATTACCATGACAGATTTTGTAAAAATTGGAATTGAATTGGGATTCCCATAAGATTTTATAATACACATGGATGGGGAGAGGATTCTATACAGTCCACTTCTAACCCATGTTTGGAAATTGACAGAAAAACAAATGGTGTCCATTACATAAGTGCTCATATAAAAAGGGGGAATAATTATTGAGGAGATACTTCTCTTTTGCTATATTCCCTAATAGCCATAGCTAAATTGTCAAATAAAATATGAATCCAATTTATAATCATTGTGTTAACCACTACATCAATCAATGGAAGCCACTCTATAGAAAATTTGGTACTATCAGCTTTACCAAATAATCTACACATCATCGCAGCTGCGAAATTATGTGGGGTCGAGAGGGATGCAATAGGGTACATACCGGATTTCCCCATTTTGAATTTTCCTGAGCCTGACCTCCAAGTCTTTGTAATGTCCAATGGGTCCTCGTTCTCTTTGGAAAAATGCTCAAGGAAATATTTGTCATAGAGCTTTTGGGGCTCTGGCATATGGTACATATGACACAAATTTCATGGCATGAAAGATCTCATGACCTCATGTCTTTCATTCCTGAAAGTTCTGTCTGAGATATTCACATTATCAATCACCCATTTTACCATATCTATGTATGGTAATATCTTAGGTCTTGCATCTATTCTATGTAAAAATGAACATCCTTCCTCAAAGTAGGAAGCGCTATATGATTCTTCGGCATTAGTTGTTGCCTTCATTTCAAGTGGCCTAGTTTCTCTTCTTCCAGTAGGTTATACATGGCTTCCCATGATGTGTTTCTTTTGTCTTTATTGCAAGTGGTATCAGAGAAGAGTGGTGTCATGTCCAATTTCTCAGATGCAGTAGCTTTTCCCTTCTTCACCATCTTTTCAAATTTTGTTTCCTTTGGAGGTTCCCTAAAATTGAGCAATGGAGATTATCAGATAAACACACATAGCGAAAATGATAGTGAAAATGAAATGATACAGCTAGTTCCGAAGGGTGACAAGGAAGAAGCTTTTATTCAAAAATGCAAATGAAAGATATCAAATCACGTCGAGCCGTTTTAAACATAAATTCCATTAAAACTCATTAAATATACACTAAGATCTTTTAGTTTTTCCTTTATTATTCATTTAAGCCATCACATCACAAATGTGTAAGAAAAATTTCAAGTTGATGAGCTTAAAGCGCGTGATGTCGATTATGCGATTGCGATAAACATTATTGCAACATCGCACTTTTGGTTATGCGTTATTTTGAAGTTATTTAGAATTTTGTGACATGCGGTGTGAGTGGCATACCTTTTATCGTTTTGAGCGCATTTTGATTGAATTAATACTTAAACAATGTAAACTTTGAAACAGGAACTGATACTGTTACCCGTTTTGTAAAGATAGCAAAAAAGTGACCCGATTTTGAAAAGGGGTGATGCAGAACACACATGTTTTTTTTAGAGCATAGTTTTTGGCACTTTAATTTTTTTTATGTACTTTACGTTTTAGAATGGTAGTGAATGGTAGTGATTTTCATGCTGATTTAAAAAAGTGGTTATTCTGCATCACACCCTTTTTTTAAAAGACCTATTTTTTGACTTTAAATTTTTTTATTGTATGAAATGTAAATAATTATTTTTTAAATTTAATAATTTTGGAAGTGGTCATCTTCTTCATATTATCTTGTTTTTATTTTTTTATTTTTTTTTGTAGTGAGGTTTTTATTGTTTTGCATATTTAAAAAAGAAGGTCGATATTTTGCATTTTCGATATTCTACATATTTATACATTGTTAATTAAATTTTCAATCCAAATGAAATAATTGTCTCTAAAAAACAAATATAAAAAAATATATAAAAAAACAAAAATAAAATCAAATTATAAAAAAAAAAAAAACCCAAAAAAATATGAAAATGGCAGAAAATATATGTCTTTTCAAATGAAAAAATAAATAAAAAATAAAAAAACATTTACAATTTAAAAAAAAAAAAAAAAAACCTATTTTTGTTTTTTTTAATTCAAATTATAAGACAAAAAACAAAAAAAAAATTAAAATTAAAATTTAAAAAAAAAAAAAAAACCCAAAAAATGCATATTTTTGATTTTTTTTTAAGTTAATAATAATTATTTTTATTAAACGTAACATTTTTATTTAAAAATAAAATAAAATAAAATAATTTTTTTTTTTAAACAAATTTTTTTTTTTATTAAAAAAATTATAAATTTTTTTTAACATTTTTTTTTTAATTTAAAACTACAAATAATTAAAAAAAAAATTAATTTTTTTTCAAAAAAATTTAATTTTTTAATTTCAAATTAAAAAAATTATTACAAAAAAAAAATTAAAACTAAAAAAAAATTTAACGCATTTTTTTGGTTTTCTATTAAAAAAAAATATATATTTGTGGCCCCCGCCCCCCGGCCGCCCGTGGTGGCGTGGCCGTGGGCGGAGGTGCCTGTGCGCAAGCCCTCCGCCCACGGCCGCGCCACCAAGGGCGGTCGGGGGGCGGGGGCCGCAAATATTTTTTTTAAATAAAAAACCAAAAAAATGTGTTAAAAAAAAATTAAATTTAAAATTTCTTTTTTGTAATAATTTTTTTAATTTGAAATTAAAAAATTAAATTTTTTGAAAAAAAAATATTTTTTTTAATTATGTGTATTTTTAAATTTAAAAAAAAATGTTTAAAGAAAAAGATTGTTTAAAATAAAATTTAAATTTAATTTTTTTTTCTTTTTTTTTAAAATAAAAATTGCAGGTTTAATAAAAATTGCAAAGCTGGATCTGGTTCTTCAACTTGTCCTGACGATGAACCACATTGGCTGGTTCGAAACGCGTCGACAAATGATAGATCTTGTGATTTATGCCGAAAAATCTCTCATAAACTGATATGGATCACAGAAGCCTCAATTCAACAAAAAATAATTAGATTTTTTTTTTAATAAAAAATATGCATTTTTTTGTTTTTTTTTTTTATAATTTTAATTTTTTTGTTTTTTTAATATTAATTTCACTAGTATTTTAATTTCTTTTCGTTAATTTTCTATTTTTTTTTAAACTAGTTTGTTTTTAATTTATTTTTCTTTTTTTTCCCGGTTTTTACTAATGCTTTTTTTTTTTTAATTTCTCTGTTTTTACTTACTTAATTATATATATATATATATATATATATATATATATATATAGATATTTAAATTTTTTTTTTCCAAATTCTTTTTTGATTTGTGAGATAATTTTTTTTTTTACTTTTTTTATTTTTTATTTTTGTTAATTTTCTATTTTTTTTAAATCTAGTTTGTTTTTTATTTTTTTTGTTTTTTTATTTTTTTATTTTTTTTTCTATTTTTACCTACTTAATTTTTAGTTTTTTTTAAATGTTTTTTTTTTTTTCTTTTCCGTATTTTTTTTTCTTTTGCCAATTTTTTTGATGGTTTACAAGATAATTTTTATTTTTTTATTTTTTATTTTCACTATTTATTTGTTTATAATTTATTATTTTTTTTAGTTTTTTAATTTTTACCATTAATCTTTTTTTTTTACATTTTTATGATTGATATTTTTTTTTTATATTTGAATTTTTTTTTAAGTTTTATATTTTTATTTTGTGTTTTGTTTTTATTATATATCTTAATTTATGTTTTGTTAATTTTTTAAACTTTTTTTTATTTGTGTTTTTTCATTGTTTTAATTTTTTTTTTTTATTTTTTTTTTTAATTTAATGTTTTTCAGAGTCATGGTAAAATATTTTACGCCATTATTTCGAAATGTTGAAATTTTACTTTCGAAAAAAAAAAGAAGTGTTATTCCAGAATTAACATTATTCGTTTTGAGGGTGTTTTTTGGATAATTTTTGTGCAAAAAATTGGTTTTCACCGCCATTTTTAAAACATGTTGAAAATTTATCCAAGAAAAAAAAAAGTGTTATTCCAGCATCAACACTTTTTGTTTTCAGCACTGTTTTCGATGTTTTTTTGGGGTTTTTTGGCCAGAGTTCCCGTTTTGAGTTTATAGTTCCCGTTTCAAAGTTTACATTGTTCTTATTGCATAAAGTGACTTTATACTATGCGCTGGACCTGACCTAAGTTGTAACAATTTTCACATACTTCCATCGGGTCCGGGTCATATCGCATTTTGAAACCTTCCATGGTTCACAAGATTGGCCTTTGTGTAAGCACCACAATGCGATGTGTGTTTGGTTGGTTATGTCGCAATCTCGCAAATCGCCTATTCTAAAGGTTTTGCTTATTTGTGCTTTTGTGAATGTCGTTATGCGATTGCAATAGGTACTTTATTTTGTAAGAAATACTTTAAGCCGTAGTTTTAATGAAAATTTTAATGATACCATAAGTCTATTACAGTGGTCCCTCTTATCGCAATTCACAGATCCCAATTGTTAATTAACCTTTGACACACATGGTCCAGCGATATGCGATAAAGTGAGAATAGTTAGTCACAAAGGGATTTTGGCTTGATACCTTATATTTATTTAGAAATTTATTTCTAATAATTCAAAAAGGAGGTGCTTAAGTACTAATTTTTTTTGGAGAATATTTATAAAGGGTCCCCATTTATCAATAGAATATTAACTATTAAATCAATAAATGGGCGGTTTTTTGAACAGTACAACAAGTCCTTAGAATCAAGGTTTTGAATACAAGCATGTTTAGGTTCATTTCATGGACGTTCTAGTTGCTTTGAAGATATGGATGTTCTAGTTGCTTTTGCTGAATCGTTTGATGATAATCTATAAGAATAATAATTTGCAAGGGATTTTCCCATAGTGGGTTTTTCCATTGTCTCCGACCAATCCTAGTGTCTCTATATGTGCATGCTTTTCTTCTGTTTTTCCTTTATGTTCCGCTACATTGATGATGATGATGATATTGTTCTTTCCACATAATTGCATATGTTGATGAATAATGATGTAAATATAAATAATTTCATGATGTTAATGGGTGATATTAATGTGTTAATGAATACATGCAATTATCAAAGCAAAGAACAATATAAGCCCTAGAAAATTTAAATGGCTTCAGATATGGGCTAAAGAAAATCCATGGCAATCACCCCGATGATGACACCATTGAAGAAAGCAGGAAGAGAATGGTGGAGACCTAAAAGAATTCTATAGTTCGAAGAAAACCCTAGAAAATTTGTGTATTAGGGTTTGATGGATATTATGAGGATAAGGTTTGAGATAAACCCTGTTTTATGGAATAGATATGAGCTATAAAACCTAGAATGGTCAATGTGAATATTCTCAAGAACTTGTGAAATACTTGATGAAGCCCTAGATGGGATAGTCCATAGGAGGTATGGTTGGTTAATAGAAGGAAACATTGGTATGTGGAAAATGGACATTGATGTCTCTTGAAGGATGGATAGGATCACCTCTCATTGAAGATAAGTATTTCTTGACCTATGATGCTTCTTACTTTTGTTTATACTTGTATGATTCTTGCATGTGTATTTGAGTATATATATGTTTCTAACTTCTGTGATGAGATGTGATAAGTGGATCCTTCTTGAGGATCATTTGAAATGCAGTAAATATGGCTAGAGATGGAAAAGGTAAAGAGGAACTATATGAAAAGGTGACAAAGTGCTACAATATGCTTATGTCTAATGAGAAGGTGCCCAAGTATTGGATACCACAAGATATGCATGGCATGTTACATTGAATGGCTAGGTAGGCCCTAAGGTATGATGAGAATGTCTATGACTCATGAAAATGATTTGGATTTATGTTTCCTATGATGAAATGGTGCACCTAGTATTGAACTTTAGATCTTATTGAAATGTTTATACTTTATCTTTATGGTATACATGATGGATATTTTTCTCCCGTAAAGAAGGATAGCACCCTGAAGATGATACTATTGATACTTTTCATGCATAATTCATGATGGATTTCACATAGAAGGATAGATCATTGACTCTTTATAATGCTTGTGATGAACATGATGAAAGTATGGGAAAAATAGTTGAAACTCTTGTTGTTTTAATAAAGTTCTATTAAATGACCTTACTTGATCATATTGATAATGATAAGCATGGTGACCTTGATGACAGAGGTATAACTATGTGATCCGGATTTCAAACAGGAAAGCAAAAAATTACAAAGATAGCCATAAACACAGAGATGTAGTGGAAAAAATACTTCATTTTATTATTGTAAAAAACTGAAATATGCTTACAAACAGAAATGGAAATCAATCAGCTAGGGCAATGGTAGCTTATCTCTGAGAAGAGATGTGGTGGCTACATGCCTCTGAATTGTGTTACAATGAGGCTCGAAGGCCTATTTATTGTTGAGAAATAATGAAAAACCCTTAACATCCCAAAACCTAACCCTAGAAGATGAAACACCAAATTGTGGACCCCGTTTTGGGTAAGTTGGTACATCAACTTCCCGGGGTCATAACTTTGGCACCCGATCTCCGTTTGACGCGTACAATAGCTCATTAGAAATATCTATCCGAGAAATATAACTTTTGGAAGAGAAAAATAGGTCCATATACCCATGTTGCTCCCATATTTCCCAAAAAATATCGTTTAGGGCCTCAAAATGGCTCCGAAAGTTCACGACCCAAAAAAACTGCTAAAAATAGTAAATTGTGCTACAATTATGGAAACTGAAAAACTGAAAGAGACAATTGTGTGGGTCCAAGTGGGATAGGTGGGTTGCCACCAACATCCACCTAGATCATTTCTCCCCCCTTAGGAAGCAATGGTCCCCATTGCGTTGAGTTCCTGAACTTGGTCCCTGGTGAGCTATTCTGCAATCTCGGATGTGTCCAGTAATGGTGGGAAGCATGGTTGAGGGTAGTGCAATCGAAGGAATGGGGGAATGCTATGATCCAAAGCATTATTTCCCATATTCTTGGTACTGGTGTAAGGACCACCTGAAGCTTGTGTGGTACCCCTGTGGGTGAGGAGAAG
Organism: Pinus tabuliformis; assembly: GCA_031772625.1. NCBI lineage: Eukaryota > Viridiplantae > Streptophyta > Pinopsida > Pinales > Pinaceae > Pinus > Pinus tabuliformis. The sequence goes on from CM062813.1 coordinate 138,985,272, forward strand.
TTGTTCTCGTGTTCTATCATGATTGTATCCCTTTGCTGCTGCTGCTGCATGAAGGAACCCTTCATGGGGGTCATGGATGTGGTGACGATCTTCCCCTTACTTTGGGAGCGAATCAGATAGACAATGAATTTTCTAATCTGGGAGATGAGCTTTCTACCTTTCTTGGCAGTGATCAAAGGGGTGGTAGTAGGTGGGGCTACCTCCGGTATCCTGTATAATGAATTATTCAAAGAAATAATGATAGCGTGAGGTCTTGACTGATACACAACATGTCGCCTCCACAAGTATGGCTGGCCTAATAGTACATCACAAACATCCAGAGGTGTAACACCACACAATACCTCATCTGTGAAGGGATTGATGCTGTAAGGAAGCTGAAACTGCTGGCGAACTTTGAGATCTCATCCTTCATGAAGCCACCCGATATTGTACGGTTGTGGGTGTGATGTAGTCGGTAGGCCCAACCACTTCATGACCTATGCTAAAATGATGTTCTTTTGGCTGCCACTGTCGACAATGAATTGCCGCAGCAAACCCTTCACCCACATCTATGAGTGGAAAAGACACTCCCCCTCCTCCGGGTCTTTGGGCTCATTCTTTTGGATCTTGGTGGTGGCAACAGTGACGTTGGGTTCTGCATCAATGATCTGCTTCCCTTTGCCATTCCCCTTGTCGGGTTCTGACTCAGGGTTGGAACATGCATCTTATTCTGAAGCCTTAAATTTGGCCACCAGCGACTGCTTGGTCCAACACTCACTTATGTTATGAGTGGGACTCTTGTGGAACTCACATCACTTTCCTGTGTCCTTCCTTCTTCGACTTCAGGGTGTTGTTATTTCCTTGTGGCTTCGACAGGTTTTCTTGGGTCACCCCACCTTGGATTTTTCCTTTTGTCTTCAGATTTGCAGATCTAAAGTCTCACTTCTTCTGTTTAAACTTTTGCTTGATTTTAACAGCGTATCGGTACGTCGTGCCGAGCGAGGAGATGTTCAAGAACTCCATCTCTTCCTGGATGTATCTGTGTAGGCATCTGCAGTATTTGAGTACCAAATGCAACTCAAAGTCCTTAATACCCAACTGTGTGCGAAGGGTATGAAAAATGTTTGTGAACTCCAACACATCTTGGTCCCTTCCCTGCCGCAGTATGGTCCATTTGATGTATTTGTCCTCACAGCTTTTGACAGGGTAGTACTGCTCCATGATGACATCTCGGAATGAATCCCAAGTGGGTGTAGTTGAGAATAGTGAGCCCGTACTTTCATCCTTTTGCTCGTAGTAGGTTTCCCACCAGTCCTTGACGTAGGGGGCTGCTTTGAGAAGAGCGAAAACAATATTTTCCCGACTCGAAAATTCATGAACATAAAAATACCTATCTAGTAGATTTAACCATTTATCTATGGCATCTGCATCTATTTGACCCTCGAATATGGGTATTTCAAAATTAACTTTTACCTTAAAAGGTGTGGCATTTCCAAAGTAGCTGTTGGAAGTCAATGCATCGCCTTTGGGTAGTCGTTGAAGGATCTGGGCAAAGATGTCCATCATCACATTCCTTTGCCGCTCGAGGGCTTCTTTGAGCAAGATTTTGATAGGATCTCCTACCCCCTCATCTTTCTTTTCATCTGCCATGGGAGGCCGTCAGGATTTGCGAGGCTAGTCTTGCAAAGGTTCGACTAGTTCAAGCCCTAACTCCTTATATCCTGACCTCGTTGGGGACATGCAAATAAAAATAGAAAAAAAGAAGACTGCTCTGATGCCACTGATCCAGATTTTAAACAGGAACGCAACAAATTACAGAGATAACCATAAACATAGAGATGCAGCGGAAATAATACTTCATTTTATTACTGTAAAATACTGAAATTTTCTTACAAACAGAAATGGAAATCAACCAGCTAGGGCGATGGTAGCTTATCTCTGAGAAGAGATGTGGCGGCTACATGCCTCTGGACTATGTTACAATGAGGCTCAAAGGCCTATTTATTGTTTAGAAACAATGAAAAACCCTTAACATCACAAAACCTAACCCTAGAAGATGAAACGCCAAATTGTGGGCCCCGCTTTGGGTAAGTTGGTACATCAACTTCCCGAGGTCGTAACTTTGGCACATGATCTCCATTTGACGCGTACTATAGCTCATTAGAAAGATATATCTGGGAAATATGACTTTGGGAAGAGCAACATCGGTCCATGGACCCATGTTGCTCCCAAATTTCCCAAAAAACGTCGTTTAGGGCCTCAAAACGGCTCCGAAAGTTCACGACTCGAAAAAACTGCTAAAAATAGTAAATTTTGCTACAATTACAGAAACTAAAAAATTGAAAGAGATAGTTGTGGGGGTCCAAGTGGGATAGGTGGGTGGCCACTGAAATCCACCTGGATCATTATGAGGTTGATATTTTAGATATTTTTACCAACTATGGCCATGTCTAGATGTGATGAGTAACTATGGAATATGGTAAAAATGAGTGTCCTAACTTGATGGATTGACTTGATATTGTTACATATGTCTGATACCCTAATCACTCGACTCTAATCACCTGATGAAGGATTGATGTCATGATGTTGATGACCATGATGGATATATGCTTGATTTTATGATCTAACAGATCTACTATTAAAGTATGATTTATGGTTATCTGACATTGTTGATATACAACAGCGGTCTGAACTAAGGTAAGATGGTTTTATCCCACTCAAAGCCTTTGCCGCATAGAAGAAAGGCTATAGGTGTGATTATAGCCTCCCAGTCACACGGATGCAAGCACAAGGGTGCGAACAAGGTACTGAAGATAAGTTTTGGGCTGTTCTGACAACAATCGCTCACATATCATCTTGAAGAGTGTGATTGTGGGTCCGAGTCGCATAGAGGAAGGCCTATGGGTGCAACTATGCCTGTAGAACATATAAAATGAATTTTTGTATAGGAAATAAGATGTTCACTTGGAGGATGTCAGTTCTACAGATGTGTAGCAGATAACAGAAAGACCTAAGAGAAGGGAAGTTTGAATGTTTACTATAATATGGATATGTTGACTGAACTTGTGTTTGCAAGTGACTAGGATAAAGATACATCATTATGTTTAAAGTTTGTAATACAAAAGTTTGACATGATTTGACTGATTGATATGGATTAGCAGTGTTGAGAGTTCTAAGATTACTTATATTGGTATTTGATAATGGTTTTGTATTGGCCTTCTCATTCGTAGCACATTGGTTGAAGTATTGACAGTTGTATGTTTGAAACCTGCATGATCTATCCTTGGTATATACATTCGCATCTAGTAACATAAATGACTTTTATTATGATCATGAGAATGACTTAATGAAGTTTGATATTGCGTGATAATAGATGAAGTCAAGACTTGATATGAGCTCTACTTGTCACCTGGTCTAAAGAACTTTTGATATTGTGATTTTGATGATTTTGATAATAATTATGATACACATTGATTTATGAAAAACTAAGAAACTTGGTTTGGTAAAGTGTTATGTCAACAGAGAACATTGCATGAAGCAAGCTCTCTGATCCAGATATGTCTGCATTGACTTTTATCTGGTGAATCTAGGATGATGTGTTGATCCAAACCTCCACTTTAGAAATGTTCCAAGGTATGACTTTGGTTTTGGTTTTATATATTGTTTGTATACTCTTGATAGGTGATGAGCCTCTAATAATCTAAGTAAGAGGGATATGGCTTATAAATCTCAAAATAAGAAATCATGGCATGATGAATCGTTTCTAAAATTGGGAAAAGATAATCTATATTGTGAAGATACTGAAGAAGTATTGGAAAGTGGAAATGCAAATCCTTAAACAATTTAATTAAATTGGAAACTGATAGTTGATTGAAGCATTTTGAACATTTGGCTATGTATATACATGATATGCATAGAACCTGAGTCGATTCATGATTGAGCCACTTCATACACATTGAGTTTCCACCAATCATCCTTCGAGATATTTTCATGAGATGATGTATTCTTGGTCTGAGATATTCTTCCTATGATATATGACTGTATGGATATGTTGATGTTGATTGGGACCGTTATTGATTAAATGAGCACATATGAGTGCTTTCCTAGTTGAGATCTACCATAATGATAGGTTCATAGCATGACCAAGGTTGAGTATGATGTTTCTAGCATGGCTAGCTATGAAGCAGGATGAAGAATCATTTGAAGAGATCTTTGAAAGTTCTGAGTATGACATGGATACATTGTGATGACATAGAGAGGCAAATAAATCCATATATATAGTTGGGACTGAGCTATTTTCATATATTGAGATAGTGTAGTTGTATGAGACAAGCCTTGGCTTATGTTTGACACCTCCTTGAGAGGGAGGATGATTAGGGTATCATTTTGAGATTTATATGATTATTTATGTGCTAACATGATATTTGACTTGATGTCCTATATGAACAGGAGACAACTGCTACTGATACATGATGATTACCTGATACAAGTACGATGATATTAGTATGCAATAGGGGACTTTTGAGGTCTAAAATGGGCATCCTAAGAAAAATGTACAACCAAAATAAACTTTATAAGAAAAATAGGATTCAAGATGATGATGTCAACCATGGGGGATGATTCACCACTTTTGGAGTAAAAAAGTAAAAAGATTAAAAATTAATAAAATAATAAAACTACTTTTCAACTTGTATTTTAAACTTATCTCCTAATGTTTTACTCAAATTTCAAGTGGGAGTACTCGTTGGATGTAAAATTTAATTCCTCATCCAAAGAGTACCCATGTTGTATAATTTCGATCAACCCTACTACATGAAAACTGAGAAATACATGAAAAAACATGATTGCACTCAGATTTTTCATGTATTTCTCATTTTTGGTGTAGCAGGCTTCATCGAAAGTATGCAACATGGGTACTCCTTGGATGAGGAATCAAATTATGCATCCAAAAAGTATTCCTGCTCAAAATTTGAGTAAACCCATAAGGAGGTAAGTTGAAAATACGAGTTGAAAAAGTAGTTTTTTCTTTTTTCCCTATAAAATTTGATGATGTAATCTAATCTTATTTTATTATTTCCACTATTATTTTATAATTTCCTTAGGAGGCCCATTTTAGACCTCAAAATTCCCCTAATGGATGAGAGGAACGTTGATCTAGGACACTGATTCAAGCTCTTCCTCCCCTGTCTGAGCTCCCAGGGTATGGAATTGAGATATAGGGCTCCTAGGGTTGAGGGAACTCTGGACAATAGGGTATCACCCCTATCTATTACCCATATGGTTGGAATAGTATCTGACCCTATCTTGGTCTTTGCAGAGTATACCCCAGTTAGCATCATACCCATAAGCTGGGCTTGTTGGGATTATCCCTCCCCATCTGGCCATAGTTGAGTAGGCTTGGGGGCGTGAGATCCTTACCTTTGGTAAGTCGGGTATCTCGTCCAAGCTAGTATTATGATGTAGGTGTTCTACCACATGACTATTTAGGGTCATTGTTGGGAATATCGGTAGCCAATAGGACGGGTTGAGTATTAGCTCCCCTATATCAGCTATTGCATGATATGGGGTCATAGTAGTAGGCCCCCATGAGATTTTGGGTTGAGTAGTAGCTCCCCGATGTGGTTCTAGGTTGATATTTTCTCCCTAATGATATGCTCTTCAATGATGATACGGGTAGTAGCCCATTGACAAATATTCTGGGTAGTAGCCCACTGACTGATATTTCAGGTAGTAGCCCGTTGACAGATATTTTGGGTAGTAAATCATTAACAGATATTCTAGATAGTAGCCCATTGACATATATTCTAGGTAGTAGCCCACTGACACATATTCCGGGTAGTAGCCCACTGACAGATATTCCAGGTAGTATCCTGCTGATAGAGTTTCTAGGTTGTAGCCCAATGAATAGAGGGTGGTAGCTTAAGCTCCCCTCCGGTAACAAATTCTTCTTCTTTTATATTTGAGAATATTCCGCATATGAGCAGGAACAATCAAGAGGTAAGCAAGAATAAGTAAGAGATGTAAATTTAAGATTTGAGATGATGAGATACTTGAGATGGGACGTATGATGACAAGAAATCATGTTGATCGATGGTTTGATATTGACAAGTGGAATTCTCACTAGTTGAGAGGGAATGTTAAAGTTATGTAACTATGGTCAAATTCTACTTTGGAAAACTCACATGATGGAGATAATGATTTGATTAAATTCCTCTTTTTGACAGGACAAAATTGACCTAAATATCACCTTGTTTGGATAAGAAGAAGTTTGTTTATTTTTTTAATCTATGAATCCACTCATGTATATTGGATCAGGTCGTCCCTATGCATATGTACAATTGGATAGGTCAACCTCAACATCAAGTGGTCCTTCATGGAAGCCTATAAATATAAGATACCTCATCCTCATTTGGACACATTGATCAAGTCATCTTCTCTTCTCTTCTATTGTCTTGGTTCACATAGGTCTAATGTGTTAGAGCCTAGATTTGCCTCAGGTTGAAAAGACAAGGTTCTAGGTCCACATCAAACCACGCTCAGCCTCGTAGCTAGCCCTACGAGGACAGGAGAGGGCTCTCTCCGGGTCGATCTCGGCAAAAGACAAGTGATGGGGCTCGAGATGACTGAAATAAAAGCTAATTTTAGGCTAGGTATGAAGTACAAGGGTTTGATTTGAGTTTTTGGAGGTTTTTGTTGGAAAAGGGGAAAGGCAAATTTGGGTCCGAGGATGAGGCACAGTTTCTGCAGAGTTCTGATTGGGGCAAGGAAGGAAATCGTTTTGATGCTTTAAAGTGAGTGAGATGGATAGATCAGGCTGGTGAGGAGCTAAGGAGAGCAAGAGAGTCTCAAGAATTCTCCTTAAACAAATGAAAACATGAAAATTTAAACAAATTCAAAGGCAGAGCATAACAGTTATGGATTCTACCTTAATCACTCATTTGTTCAAATTCAGAAGAAGAAGCTTGAAAATGATACACATAACACTAGATAAACTTACAATTACTCAGAGAAGCACACCATCAAAACATAAAGCCACATGGATCCCAAACAGTGCTGCAAAACCCTGGTCTTTCCTTAGCCAAAAATGCAGAGATAGAATGTACAATAGAGTGCCAAGCTTTTCCCAAGAGTCCAACCATGAAAATGATTTAGAAATTACATGATATAGACTAGCCCAACCCATTCCCTTGCCTCTAGGGGTCGAGCTCATCATTCTAGGAGCTGTTTGAACTAATTCTAAACAAGGAACTAAAAACTAGGTAGTCAAACAACTTACCCCTATATGCTAGGAAATTGATTATTCACTCACATTTCACCTTTTGGTGAATGAATCTTCTAGAACAAGTAAAAATGTGCCAATATTACATCATGGTTGTCAAATTACATCATTAAAAGTCAAGAATAAATTCAAGAAGCAAAACTAGTCAAAACTGGGCGAATCGCTGAGCTGAACAATGAAAAACAAGCCAAAATTCTCTGTGCACTGCGCCAATTTCTCTGTGCATTGCGCCACTTTGAGGCTGATTTTGAGGCACTTTCAGAAGTCCAAATTGAGGCCAAGTCCACCTGTTGGAAATACTTGCCTATATAATTTCCAACCCAAGTGGAATTTCTGAATTTGGTGTTCATTTGCCCTATCAAAAATCAAATCTCCCAAGACTGGTCAAAATGTGCCAAATGAGGCTGCCTCAAGGCAGAGTGCTGTTGCAGTCAACTTTTGGATGCCTTCCTCAACTAAAAATTGAGCTCATGATAGCTCATTGGAAATATATTTGTGTCTAGTTATCATTTGACTCATCAAGCAAGTCATTTGGCCAACCAAGCTAGGAGAAAACTTGATTTTCCCAAGGTCACTACAGAGGTGCATCAATTCTCCCGAGGCAATTGTATTTTTGACATTTCTCTAAAACCATGACACCTATGTAAAAATTAAAGGAATTTTTTCTTCCTTGGCCTGTTTTGGAAAAAAACCTCTCTCATGTTTCCAAAATTAATCTTTTATTTCTCAGAAACATCATTTGAGTAAAACCTACCCCGATGTGTGGAACAGGGGATTTGTCGAAATGAAGCGAAATGAAGGGGATAGGGGGCTTCTAAATTCTTGAGGAAATTTTTCTAGGTGGGGAGGGATGTTAGGAAGTAGGGGAAAGTGTAATCTCAAAAATTGAGTGAGGGGAAGGGGTCCAAAAGGGCAAAACACAGGTCTAGCCTAGAAAATAGGGTTTGTAGCAAGAAACTAGGGTTTGTGCGAAAATGAGGAATTTGAGGGATCTCAGTGATGGGAAGTGTTTAATAAGGTAAATTAAGGATAGGGGAAGGTGTATGAACATTAGGATGCAAGTTTTGCTGATGATTTGACCGTCCAAGAGAAATTGCCTTCAAAACCCTAAGAGAGGGAAATGAACCTTGCCTAGGCACAACTGAAGCATGAACAAGGTGTAAAATGACCCATTAGAACCTAACATGATGATGACAACCCTCTGAATGATGGTAGACTCAGATGAATAGTGACATAGACCGACATTTGGACAACTTTGAAAGGAGTGAAAGCAAACCCTAGACCTAATACCTAGTGACCAAATTTTGCTTGAAGACTCACTGAAATGACAAAATTTGACCTTGACACCTTAAAATCACTTTGTAAGAGCATGTTTGATCACTGGAGGAAGGCTACAAAGACTGACACTAACATAATGGAGAAATTTCGCACAAGGCTTTAGAACTACAAGGTTGAAGCTCATACTAATCTAAGGTTTCTGTTTCTTGGTCATTGGCTTGTAACTAAGCATTCACAGCCTCAAACACATAAACAAAGTGGTCAAGGGTGCGTCTAGAAAGCCTCAAATGCTCACAAAACAACATTAAGGGAGCGTTTAGGTTTTCTGAAGTAGATCAGGCGTTCTAGTCCTTGGACGCATGCACAGAGTGGTCAAGGTTGCGTCTAGGAAGCCTCAAATGCTTGCACAACAACATTAAGGGAGCGTCTAGGTTTTTTGAACCATATAAGGCAGTCTGGTCCTTGAACGCATGCACAGAGTTGTCAAGGGTGCATCTGGCCAGCCTCAGACACTTGCACAGTAGCTTGAAGGGTGTGTCTAGGGGTTTGAGGTAGACTTAAGTGTATTTGTCCACAGTCGCATGCATATAATTCACCAGCGAGAATCCAGGACTTCCATAGTCGATCGTACAACTCCTCCTCCATGCGTTTGGTGCTAAAATATGAAACTTTAGTACTCTGAAGATTCTGCTCAGTGAAAGCAATGTTCAGCAATAGGCTATAGATAGTGACAATACATTACAATCCTCAAAATCATGGTTTTGAATACAAACATGTTTAGGTTCATTTCATGGATGTTCTAGTTGTTGTGAAGATATGGATCATTGTACTCTATTTTGCTAAACCATTTTATGGCAATCTATAAGAAGAAGAATTTTCAATGGTTTTCCCCATAGTGGGGTTTTCCCTAGTCTCCGACCAATCCCAGTGTCTCGATCTGTGCATGTTTTTCTTCTATTGTTCCTTTATGTTCTGCTACATTGATGATGATTGTATTTTTCTTTCTACATAGTTACATACACTGATGAATAATGATGTAAATCTAAATAATGTCATGATGTTAAGGGATGAACTTAATGTGTTAATGAAGAAATGCAATTATCAAAGCAAAGAACAATATACCCCTAGAAAATTTAACAGAAGTTGGATCTCCCCAATTATTATTCTTCTTCTTTAGATCAAAACATCATTATTCAACTAATGATCAAAGGAATCAAGTTATGGAAAGAAGTTATGAGATGAATATCTTATTCATTTAGGTATTGAAACATGACCTGAAGACTAGTAGTGCTTGGAGGATTTAATCAATCTCCCCTACCATGAATTATTCTTCTTCTATGAGATGAAATGAGATGAGATGAGACATGATAAGACTTATAATGTAGATGGAAATTCTTCCCTATATTAGAGGGAGTGTTAAAATTTGGGGCATCTATGGGATGAATTTCCCCATAGAAACCTTAGGACCCAAAGAGATTCCCATCCTTTCCCAAAGGAAAATATTATTAATATTATTGGGCACTCTCATTATTACTAATGCAATAAATCTAGTTGAGCGAGAATTTGGAAAATATTGTTTTAAATAAGAAAATTTGAATTTCCCTCCTAGATTTCAAGTCAACCTTAATAATTAAAGGGTCACATTGAATTATATAAAAAGGGAGCCTTGGAGATCATTCAGAGAGATATCATCACAACATATTATCTTCTATACAAAAATGGCTTTCATATTCTCTGAGGATTGTATTTTTGTTGAGGTTCTTATTTTTTTCCATGGTCTGTTTTATAGATGTACGGATTGTATTCTTCCTATAACCAAAATCTGAAGGTTCACACTCTATTATCTTTGTCTTGCTTTGTATTTTGAGGCTCGTATTCTCAAGACAATGACTCACATTAAGGTCATGTAGCTCAGTGTCCTTGCATTTGTTACGATGGTGGCTCACATGCTATGTTTTTTCCCTCACTCTACACTTCATGGCACACACGTTACTCTCTGGCATGCATCAACATATCTATGGGTTGTATCAACAGTGGTTCGATATATTTTTCTGGGCCGTCATATATATCATATTCTTCTATATAAATTGTCCCAAAATTGTACATAAAGGCTCACATTATACATAATGGCACATATTAATACTCAGACAATCATTATGTCTTATACACAATGGCTTCATGACTCTGGGTTGCTCCATACACAACTGACTTATTGTATACACACAGGTGTGGTTACTGTGGTAAGTCGCATTGCTCTGTGGTAAGTTGCATTGCATTGTGGCAAGGATCAATTATATACAGTGGCTTGATTAATGTTTTGACACACATTAAAATATACAATGGCTTATTTAATTTTATGGCATCAATGACATCTCTCCTATACTAAAATTTTGTGTCGTCAAATTATGTTGACCTCTAATTATACTACACCATAGTGGAATCATTTATATATGAAATGGCATCATATTGAATATGACTTTATTTAAATATTACTATTTCTCACATAGTTATATTATACTTCCATGGGTTTATTATGGCTTGCATATTTTAGCTCTATACTTTGTGACATGATAATTGACAATAGTGGTTTAGATTCTTGGACCTTGAATGTATACAAGACTCTTGATATGACATTGAACTCATAGTATAGAGGTGGTAGCAATATTGACATTACAATGACCTTGATATAGAAATGAAATTGTTGTATGACAGTAGTAGTAATCTTGTTGACAATGTGTCAGTGCCATCACAACAGTAACTTTGATATGAAAAAGACTTTGACATAGAAAGTGATAGTGACAACAACTCTTATATGTAAGTGGCAATGTAACATGTGATAATAACCTTTCTCTTATGAAAATAATGATGACACTTGAGAATGATGATGAAGATTCCTAATATTGATGACATTGCAGTGACATGGATGATGCTACGTGAGAAAAATATATGATAGCAACTCCGTTGTTCTTCTTTGATTATTGAATATCAGATTGTTAAGTTCACAAATGTAGTTGTGAACTAACTTGGGCTAGCCCTAAGAGGCCCGATGTGGTTGATATATGTCATTCTTATTGTACTTTGTATCTCGGCTAAACAATCAATAGAAATCTAATAGAATAATATGCCTGGGTTTTCCCCCTTGTGGGGTTTTCCCTTGGTCTCTGCCTAAATTCTAGTGTCTCTATTGTGTATGATTTTCTTCTTTTTTTCTTTATAGTCCCACTACATTATTGATGTTATTGTTATCTCTACATCATTTTTAATGATGAAATAATGTTATGGAGTGTTTGTAATATGTAAATGATGAAAATTTTGAAAATGCAATTATCTACAACAGAGAAAAATCAAGCCCTAAAAATTAACAAGTATAAATGTTGATACATTGGAGCTCATTCAACATATACAACGAATGGAAAATATCAAAAAATTAATATGAAGTGGCTTGTACTCTATTGTATACGGTTCACAATTATATGCGGTTTGCTTCTCCTGTAGTTCACATATATTGTGGTGGTTTTTGTTTGTTTTCGCATTCACTATAATGTGTTTTGATTTCATAGCTCACACTATACTGTGACTCACTCTCATAGCTTGCACTATAATTTGGCTCACTCCCATGGCTCACCCTTATGTTATGTAGCATCATGGCATCACTATCTCTATTTTGGCTTGTTCATTCTATAGGCCTCGCACTTTTTTGTGGCTCACTCATTCTATAGGCCTCACACTTTTTTGTGGCTTACTCATTTTATAGGCCTTGCAATTTTTTGTGGCTCGCTCATTCTACATGCCTCACATTTTTTTTGTGGCTCGAATATAAAGCTCAAAGGTTCGCATTACTTTTCAATAGCTCACATAACTTTCTGAGGCACACTATACTACATATAGGAATTGTTATATTTTGTATTACATTATCGTGGCTTGCTTTACAATTACAGTGGCTCTCTTTATAATCACAATGGTCTGCATACATCATTCATGAGGCTCGCATTCTATGATGGTTCATTGAGATAATTCAATGGCTCGTATGTAGACCTATGTGACTCGCATTCTACAACAATAGCTCACATTATATAGATAAGTCTCCCATATTTTTCTCTATGGATTTCTACTATTTACTGAGGATCTCATTACACTCTTTATGGTTCGAATGATTCTTAGGCTCGCATATTTATCTCTATGGTTTGAACATTCTGAGGTTCACATAATTTCTATGGTTCGTTCTATACATTGCATATGTATCTTCTATGGCTTACATAATCTCTATGGTTCATAATGGATCTTTGTGACTCGCATGAGGATTGTTTCTACAATGACATACTTTGAAGTAGTGTTATATGTTATCTTGAAGAGCGATGACTTGACAATAATTTATATATGCTAGAAAGTGATATGTATGATGTTGTCCTCGTTGCAAAGACTTAATGATGTATAACAGAGACAATGATTTATATGTTAGTTATCTTGATATAAGATAGTGAGCTTTCTTATAGCAGTGACATGACCTTGATATATGACAATGAACTTTTCTATAGCAGTGATAGTAACCTTCGCATGATATTGACCCCTCATATAACAATGATCTACTTGACATGACAGTTATCTATATGACCCGATTTTGATCTAGATGATAGTGACTTGGATACATGACAAGTGATCTATTGTGACAGTTCCCTTGATTTGGTAGGAACCTTGTATGCCAGTGACCTCAAGTTAGTAGGATAGAAGCATTATAAGTGTTGCATGACAGTTTATATGAACGTAATATACATAGCATAGTATAACAATGCAATGATGTATGAATTGACATGACAAGGAATTAGTTTGACTGATAAGGACCATGTATGATCCTTAGTTGGCCCTAGGTGGCATAATATGATTGATATGTCTCATTGTACATTGTATCTCAGTTGAACATTTGATGAATATCTAAGAATAATTTGGTTTGGTTTTCCCCATTGTGGGGTTTAACCCTAGTATTTGACCTAAATCCTAATGTCTCTATTGTGCATTCTTTTATTCTACTATTATTTATTGTTCCCCTTCTTTTTCAATGTTATTGTTCTCTCTACATAGTTTTTAATGATGAAATGATGTTATGGGGTCAATGTTACATGAAAATGTTGAAAAAGTTTTAAAATTTGTAATTGTCTACACCAGAGAACAATCTAGCCCTAAAATTAACACTTTTTTGGCAGAACAAGAGATTGGCCCTATTCAAAATATGTGTGGCCCTTACATCCTTCTAGTGCATAGATTTAGACTTGTTCGGATACTGAAACTTGGTTGTCCTAAATTTTCAAGTTTGGACCTATTCATGTCATTGTTCCTTTAGAGATATTGATCCACCTTGCTAGATGCCCCTTGAGAAATTTTTTCTCTCCAATTTCCTTGAACCTAGCTTTGATATCATGTTGAAATTCAAGATAAATAAAGAATTTCTAGACATGATAATTACTTGTGACTTTGCATGTTTTTCATTTATTCTTTACTTCTTTCATTGGGTGTTCAAGTAATTATACAAATACAATACATAAAATACAAGAGGCATCAGAAATCATGCCAAAGGCTAGGGAAAAACCCACAAGGGGAAAATTGGTCAATCCTCCCCTTATAGATCATTAATTAATAGGAGTTATTCAAGTCAAACTAATCAATTTTCCAAGTGCCAAGTCATCCCTCCTTTTCTGTCACAATTTTGTCAATAAGTTTGATCACCAAATGCCACATGTTTTTCCAATTCTCATAGAGAAACTTGCATCATCATCTCAGAAACTCACCTCCTATGTCCACAAAAACCATCATAGAACTCACATTAGGAATGCATCATCACATGATAGAAAATTTGCATCACATAAAACCTTGAATCTTTGTGTATTAGATATGATAGGAGCCTCATAAATACTTGAATTGTTATAAAGAAGATGCCTCAGAAAACTACCAAAATTAGCTTGCATATGTGCCTCAAGATATGAAATAGAAGTTCAGTTATATGTGCCTCATGATTTTATGCCACAAAAAACGATTTTTCTTCCTCAGGAACCTTCGTATTCTGCCTTAGACATCTAAATATATCACCACTAATCATTTCCAAATTGTGTGCCAAATGATGGATGATAGGTGCCAATTTTTATTTGTTCATCTTTATGAAGAGACATGTCTTACAGGTTGGCCGAATTGTCCAACTAGAGGGCCGACTTGGCAACTTGGATAGACACTTACAAAAATTCAAATTTTAATTTTTCTTTTCATAGGGTCACAAAGAACATGCCCTTATTGAATTTTTCTTTTGAAAAAAAAAACAAATCATGAAGAATATGCTTGATAGTAAATAATAATAATAATAATAATAATAAATTTATTCCTCTTGTTTTTATATAAAATACACATTGACACAAGTACAATGACAATTACGAAGACCGGACCTAGTTACAATTTCAACAGAAAAGGGGACAACTAGAGGTAAAATATTGGAAAAATAAGATGGGTATGACTCATGGAGTTTTTGAAATATTATAACAAGACTCAATGTAGAATTGAAAAAACTCCATGGGATATAAAGTTGACTCATCACAAATGCTCTTAAAAGGGAAACTAAATGACACTACCAAAAATTGAGCCAAGTACTAGAGGAGCATAAGGCTCTCCTAGCAGAAATCAAGCATAAAATTGGGGGAGTCCATGAGATAAAAAGTGGTCAACATGATCATAAAAAATGTATGTATCTCTAACTCTAGTATGAAGACTAATCGAACTCCCAATCCAAAGGGGATTGAATGACATGGACATTAAAATGAAACAAGGTTCATTATTTTATGGCACTCAAGGAAAGAAGGATCTAACAATTGATAAATGAAAAATCCAAAATATGGATTGGGTAATCCATCTACCAAAGTGTTCGGGTCCCTATAGGAAATTCCCGAGGAATGGAAAGAAAAATCAATGAAGGGAGGGGATTTGCTCTATTTTAAATTCTAGGGAAAAGGGACCTAATGGAAGCCCACATACATGAATAAATTTGGTTACTCATGGTGAAATTCCACACATAAGTAAAAAATTATGAGGACAACTAATTTAACCTAAGAACAAGGTACAAATGGGTAGCAATCCATAGAAAATAAGAACATGCTAATGGTTTTGGGAAAAATGGCTTCTTAGTGAGGCATCAAAATGCAAAAATACTAAGAATGATTTAGAAAGGGGCAAAGGGGCAAAGGGGCCAAATATAAGTGCTTTAGTGATTCTTGGTAAAGAGGGATTCCTAGTGAAGAATCAAAGCAAGGCATTCTAATAAAAGATTGACAAATTTATTCCAATGACATACATGGTATGTTAATTGGAGTCCAAATGAGGGATAAACTACCAAGGAATCCTACAATCACCCCTTCCACCAAGTCAAACATGGGAAAATAATGGTAAGTGTGGCATTGCATAGAGTATAATATTTCAATATAAGGTTTTAATCATCAACTATATGCAATGTATAGATAACTCATTAGAAAGGCTAGTAGAATATGCCTAGTTCAAGAGTGGATAGTGATCAATTCATAAATTGGCTAGATGGGGCATCATTTCCCCAAGCATGGATCGATGGGCATGATTCCCCTTGCTAGGTGTGTATGCCACATGTAACGAGCATGTGACCCCCAAGTGGTGGTCATACACATATGGACTATAGATGTAGTTTTGAAGAGTCAAATGTGGATTTTCCATTCTATTTTTTTAAGGCATGCTAGGCTGGGAATGAATGCACTTTGAGAAAGGAAAAGAGGGAGTGATAATCTATAATTGTATTGCATTTTTGAGTCAAATGTTGGATGTGGAGCCTGATTATCTTCTTTATTCAGAGGTATTTCCACATTGGACCCCATTTCGTAATGTGGCGACAACACCGCCCATTTATGTATGCCGCCAGGGGGGTCCAAAGGGGTGACGACTAAAAATAGATGTAAAATTTCCTTGTAAAATGATGTAATTTCGTAGTCAATCTAGGTCATTCATTAGGAAGAAATATGATGGTAGAAATTATGTTTAATTTAGGGTTTTTTTCCCTAGAAGGAAACCCCTCGCTATATATGAGGGAATTGTATTGTGTCTATGTAGGTGTGTATTCTGAGCGAGAAAGAGAGAGGAGATTGTGTGAGAGTGAAGAGGGAATTACAACGGATCTGTTGTAGGTTGTATCTATTCAGTTTGCTGGATAATATAAAAGGAAGGACTGGTTGTTTCTCCATGGACGTAGCCCAAATTGGGTGAACCACATATATCTGTGTCTCTCTTATTTTATGTGTTTTCTGTATTTATATTTCTGAAATATATTTTATGTGTTCTATTGCTCTGTAATATATAATTTTCTAACATCAAAGGAACTCAATTTCTAGGTTCACAAAGAGGTATCACCATACTAAGGAGTGGCTTCAAATATACTAAACAAATTCTCATCTATAAATGATGTTGAATCAACAACACATTGATTGAGGGGACTAGGTTTTTGAGGTAAGAGCTAGGAATGATGAGATGGATCATTCCAACAGTAATATGGAGTGATTTGGGACTCTAAAATGTCTTCATGAGGGTGAAGGATAGTGGAATGAGAGTCCAAACTACCATATAAAGTGGTTGAAAATGGGGAAGTGAACTCTAAATCAGCACAATGGGAATGAGAAGTATGATTCACATACTCTATGTCTACCGAGGTAGAGTGGAGACTAGTGGATGAACTTTCCACCAATGTTTGAGTGATGTGATAGAATGCATACATGGAATGTTATGATGTATGCTATGAAAAAAGAAGGATTTCCTCATAAATCGATCCCATGGAGGTTGAAAGGTAAAGGATTTGGATGGTATCATCATTCATAGGTATATCAAGGGGAACAATCTCAACAATAAGTGGCTTTGTCTCCTACATCAACCTCTCATGACGAAGGGTGAGGTACTCAACTATAGGGGTGGGTGCTCCACTACAAGATGAGTTTAACTCACACATAACAATGAGGGTGTCACAAAGTTGAGGTAGTTTGGGAAAATTGTGAGAATAATGCGCATGTATTTGAAAAAGAGCATAAGAGTGATTTATGCATAAGGACTTGATATTTTTGGGTGGTTCAAAATGAGTGATATGAATCACAAGAATGGAATGGTGAGTCTCCAAATCATCTATGTCAAGAAGTCCCTTAAGTTTAGGAAGCAAAGTATAGTTATTGGTAGTGCGATTAAGGAGATCACATAAAGCGCACGAAGGTGAGGCTTTAATTGTAGTGTTTTAAATTACCATAGCTTGGCATGTCTTATTGATGCCCCCTCTCTTCTTGGATTTACCCCCATTTTCAACTACTTTCCCAAATAGAGAAGAATTGGGTTAGGGTTGCATAGAAATTGTAACCATTGTAGGGGTTGTGGCAATGGGACTAATAGGTGTGAAATCCAATAAGAATTTTTTGTGGAAGGAGGGGTGGGGGCAGGGTGATCCAAGTACCAAACTAGAATTCCCAAGGTAAGGTTCAGAAAATTCAACATGGCCATGACTGAGACACTCATTATTCGGATAGGTGGAAATAGAAATTGAATTTGGCCAAAAGTATTGTCCAATGGGAACCCTCAGATGGAGGTTTTGAAGATGTGTAAGTAAGATATTAAGGGGTTGATTGCAAAGAGGAGCTCTTGAGCCTCTAATATGATTTGGAGGAGGACATCATACACACTTGAGAGGAGGTTGGTGTATCATACTAGGTGGAGAACCATAATAGGAACTATGCAGGGAAGTCTTTGATGAGTTTGCCTTAGTCTAGGCCACTAGGTACTACTAGGAAATCAAAGTGGGTAACATAGTTATATCACCTTGATACTTAAATTTTTCATTAAACACTTTTTTATTTCCATCCCATCCATAAAAATTAAGCATTACCCTAAATTATGTTTGACTTACCAAAATTATCCAAAAAAGGTCATGAATGAGAAAGAAAAAAGAAAGAAAATGCAAACCTCAAATTAATTCAATCCGAAAAAAAAGGTTGAAAAGATGAAGAGAAAAATAAATTAAACATATAAAATAAACTACTTCACTATGTCGTGCTACACACACCTCCCCCCCTTCTTTGCCTCTTTAATTCCTAAGAGAAGAATTCTTATTTAAAGGAAAAGGATTTAGAAAAAAAAAATTCAAAAGAAAAATAAATAAATAAATGGGAAGTGTGTGTAGGTTGAAGTAGTAAAGG
Source organism: Pinus tabuliformis (assembly GCA_031772625.1). NCBI lineage: Eukaryota > Viridiplantae > Streptophyta > Pinopsida > Pinales > Pinaceae > Pinus > Pinus tabuliformis. The sequence continues at coordinate 139,004,025 of CM062813.1, forward strand.
CTCATTTTCAAGAGGCTATGCAAATAAACGAATATTTCTAGGCATAATCTAATTGGATATTTGGACAAAATTAAACCCACGACATCACGTATAACTTGGTTAATTCATATGTTATACTTATATCCCCTTTCATAAGATAACATCATCCACCTACCTTGACTTAGAATACTTAGGGATATACCTAATGTTGTAGCCAAAACACTTGTAACAAGGGTAAGGTTGTTCCCCTTGGTTAGTTTTAGGTTGGTAACATCGGCTAAGTTTGTAACAACCCTGGGTTAAAATTTCATGTAATAAAAGTTAATAAAGGTAAAATAAGAGCACATGTAAGGGACACTTATTCCAAACTGAATGTTGGGAAAAATATACTAGGGGGCATCACTTGATGTGTTTATGGCTAAGGGAAATTGGAAAAGGCAATGACTAAGGCTTTGGAAAGGAAAAAAGGTATTTTTGGCACATTATTTATGAAAATAATGGAAATTAGGAGAAAAGGATGGTGAAAGGTCACAGGTTGCATGTGAGGAGGAAAATGAAGGAAAATAAGGGAAAATTGAATAAAATAGAGGCATCATTAATAAAAAGGATTTTGAGGATTAGTTGGTACATTTTGTCAGTTCAGTTTTGGAATTAGCTTCAGAGAGGAGAAGAGCACCAAGAGGAGAAAGAAAGTAAGCGAGAAAGGAAAGGAAAGGAAAAAAAATGAAGGTAAGGACCAAGCAACTTCAGTGGGAGTACTTGCAAGTAACAAATTGCATGTGTGATTTCCTAACTGGTTTTGACATGCATGGTATGTGCATGTTGGTATATGGTTCTTTTGTTGTCATTGGCATAGATTTTGTCAGGGTTGATAGTGGATTTTAGCCTAGCCTTACAATTTACAAATAGCCATGATGTGATTGGATTGTTCTCTGTTTGATCTTTGGATTACTGGAGAGTTTTGGAATCTGGGGTGAGGTGATCTCAGAAAAATTCCCAAAGGCCTAGTAATCCCTTGACCGGTAATGGCAGGATACACTATAAATCCTCAGGCTGGAGAGAGGCATCCAAGCTCGATTCAGTTTTGTGATCTCGACACTAGTTTAGGTATGATCATGGTATGGAGAGGGTGGAGGTGGTTTAACCTATGGATTCCCTTGGTTGTCTTTGGATTGGTTATTCCCATCAGATCCCACATTCATTCTTGGAATATGACACGAGGGTGATTGGCTAAAAGAAAGATATGGTTTAGCCAATCTATGGTCAGGTGGAATGTGGGAGTCTCGAACCTGGCTGGTAATTGCATATTTTTAATGAAAGCTAAGTGTTCTTACTTTTGGTAAGGAAATGCATTGGTTATTATGTGGCTTTAATGGTTTTTCTCTTATGGTTATTTATCTAGTTGTATGATGGTTATATGACAGTTCTCGGTCATGGCTCTATTCATGTCTTTACTTGTACCTGAATAAATAATGAATGCAAGACCTAATTGATGATGTGAAAACTAATGTGAGAAGGTAGATACCCTTCTTGTTAAACCTCAATCAAGTTTTCAGTCCCTTATGTGCATACTTGCATTAATGACCTATAGGTTGCATATCCATCAAGTGTTTGACAAAATGCTAGTGATGGTTGGGGATGGTCAAGTCAAGTCCTGGTTCCAGTTTTGGTTTGTAAGCATTGTATTCATGTCCTTTATGAGTTATGGAAGTTTCATGGATTTTTGGGTAGAGACTTAGCCCAAGCCCTATAAAGTAACCTTAATTCTCACAGTTGTTGGCACAACACTAGAAGAAAAAATCCATAGTCGCACTGATTCAAGCCTATGTGAGTGACTGGGAATCCATAGCTACATGGAGGCCTTGGCAAGGGGGCAACTGCAGCTCAAGGTCAAGGAAAAAGTAATTTGTTCAAGGGAGACCTGAATGAATTCAATAAGGTCTTCAGTTGTCGACTCCTTTTCCTTGAGGGCACATAGGAGGTTGATTCATATCATAGTGACCTACATCTCATGTTTACCCTAGGCAAGATGGTGAAAGTGGGTAGATGTGGGAGGAAGCATTCAAAGCGGGTTGCACTCTCTTTGGTTCATATCTGATACCATAAGGTGGTATCAAAGCATGGTTTCACTCTCTTTGGATAAGTCTGATTTGTCAAGGTTAAGTTTATCAGGCATGGGATCAAGGTATATAGTTGGTAGATCATGCATGATTTTGTTACGATGTTGTGTTATTACACAGATATGTTTATGATTATACATGTACATGCTAATGTGGACTGATCTTGCAGATGAGATAAGACTCCCCTTAACATCACTTAGGTATGGATTGTATTTTGGCATCTATTTGGTTTATCTGACATGGTATACTTGTAGGAAGAAGAGAATTCGAGATGAAAAGAAAAATGGTAGACTATAGTTCCCATGACTCCCCCTACAGATCAGTTGGGCGGTAAGTAGAAGAGTATTCTCCTGGTATCGAAGATACATTAAGGAGATTGAAGGCAGAAATCAAAATTTGCAAAGCAAACAATGACAAGTTGGTTGAGGCTCAAGAAATACTTGCAATGGATCAGGAGATGTAGGTACAGGTTAACGCAACAATCCTTCAGAGCTATTTCAGAGTTATGGAGATAGGGATAGATGAGAATCAATCAAGAGTAGGAAGAGAAAACTAATGGATCATATGGTATCAGATCTTGGTCTAGATACAGGTTGGATAGAGGGGACACAGTTAGAGGTGGAAGATCATTGGATACACCTAACATTAGGACATATATGTATGGACATCATTCTAGTTCCTCACCCAAGAGGCATTATTAAAGTCATCTTTGTCATCATCCTTATAGGAGGGGTGAGTATTTTCCTGAGGAGTTCAAGAAGGTGAAACCTCCTACATTTGATGGAGAGATGAAGAAGCCAGAAGATGCAGAGGCATGGTTGCTTGGAATGAATAAGTTCTTTAGATTGCATAGCTACTCAGAGAACATGAAAGCTAAGGTAGCCACTTTTAGTCTCAAAGGGAAGGAAGATATTTGGTGGGAAGATGTGAAGAATGTCAAGGGAATTCAGGAAGAAGAATTGACTAGGGATGAGTTCAATAAACTCTTCAAGAAGAAGTACTTATCAGAGAGGTACTATGATGATAGATGGCTTTTATGACAGATGATGAGCACACTAGAATACCCTTGGAGCTATTGAGGTATGTTCCATATCTCAAGGAAGAGAATACTAAGATTCTTAGATTCATAAATGGATTTCAAACAACATATAGAGACCAGATTGAGTTTGATGAGCCTAGATCGTTAGAGGAATCGATCCATAAATTGAAGCATTGTTATGAGAAGTCAACGTGAAAATTTGAGCCTAAACGTGACTTGAAAGGAAATGAGAAAGTCAATGGAAAATGGCCACTGAAGCGGGGAAGACCTCAAGATGTAGGTGAGAAAGAAAATGTTGCTCCTTACAACAAGTTCAGTGCAGTTGAGAAGGGACATGTGTCGCAGCCTAGAGAGCAACAAACTAGAGGTGATAGTAAAGCTTCGTTGTAGTGTTGAATATGTGGCAAAGATAATCGTAAGAATTATTTTCCATTATACCAAGGAGGTAGGCCTCATATCTATAGTGCTGAGAAGGTGCAGACAATTGGGGATGTTGGTAATAATATTCCTCGTATTTATGTAGCCGTGGACAACAAGCAGGCAAATCACCAGGAATCTATGATTGAGATGGATGGTAAGCTTTGTGATCAACTTATTTCTATTTTGATTGATCTTGAATATAATTATATTTATGTTAACCTTGACCTAGTGGATAAGTGTGGCTTGAGAAAAGAAGTGCATGTAAAGTATTGGTTGGTGCAGTTGGCTATAGGTACAAAGAAGAGAGTTCATCATTGTGTAAGGGCTTGTGCATTTGAGTTGAATGGTATGCCTACAACAACACATTTGACTGTACTTCCATTGGGATCATATAGTATGTTTTTGGGTATGGATTAGATGTATCTCCATAGGACCAAAGTAGACTACTATGACAAGGAAATTAAGTTCCTAGATGATAATGGACAGAAGATAAACTTGCAGAGGAAGAAGAATCCTACATCAGTGAGGATGGTCAAAACTATGTAGGCTAAGCATAGTTGCAGGAAAGGGTGTGTGATGTTTGTAGTTCATATTTCTAGTGACAAGGTAAGGATGTTGAGAATGCAAAAATCTTCGAGAGATACCTTGTATTTTAGCAGTTTTAGGATGTGATACCTATAGAGATTCCAAAGTTTCCTCTGCATAGGGAAGTAGAATTTACTATTGAGTTGGTACCAGGGGCAGCACCAACATCAAAGGCACCTTATAGGATGAGAACTCTAGAGTTAGTAGAGTTGAATTTGCAGTTGAAGGAAATGCTTGATAAGGGATACATTAGACCAAGTGTATCGCCTTGGGGTGCTCCAGTATTGTTTGTGAAGAAGAAGGATGGTACTCTTAGATTTTGCATTGAATATAGGCATCTAAACAAGATGAAAATCAAGAACAGGTATCCATTTATGAGGATTGATGTTATGAAACTAGCTCAAGAAAAGATAGAAAAGAAAGATCAACGCCTTAGAATTCAGCCTCTTCGAGGGGGCAACCTCCTTTACATTACATAAATGAACAATTCTTGGATGATACAAATGACAAAACCTCCTTTCTATATATAGGAGTCTAAGGAGTCACAATATAATCCAGCCGACCTAACAATAATAATATAAAGCCACAAAAATAATAATAGATGGATTCTATGGGGCACAGAAATAACAATATGTGGGTAATAGGGGCACAACAATATAAATAAGGGGTATAACTACAATAGTAATGGGGTAATCACTAGTATTATAGGGACCCAACATGCCCCTCTCCTTCAAAAAAAGTGTTGTCCTCAACGCTTGAGCAGTTCTGGATACTTCTGCATAAAATTCTCATCCTCCCATGTGGAATCTTCAGTGGATAAGTTCTTCCACTTGATAAGATACTCTGAAATTGATCGATTTCGTAGCTGTCGAGTTCTTGTTTCTGTGACTGCTTCCGGTTCCAATATAATTTTTCCTTCCTCGTCAAGTTCTGGCAATATTGTTTGAACTGGGAGCTTGTCGCCTATAACCTTCTTTAAACATGAAACATGGAAAACTGGGTGCAATCGAGAAGCTGCAGGAAGCTCCAATTTGTATGCCATAGTACCAATCTTTTCCAACACCTTGTACGGACCATAATACTTTGGTGATAATTTATTATCCTTCTTAGCTTGCTTTAGGGACATTTGCTTATATGGTTGTAGCCGTAGGAATACCCAATCACCTACATCAAAACTTCTTTCACTGCGATGTTGATTTGCCTGTTGTTTCATTCTATTTTGTGCCAACACGAGGTTATCCTTTAAGAGTTGGAGGACTTGTTGATGTTCGATGTGATGTTCCACTGCCTGAACCTTAGAATTTTCTCTTAAATATGATGTGATTGATGGTGGTTGGTACCCATATTGTGCCATAAATGGGGTCATTTTTGTTGTTGTATGGAAGGAAGTGTTATACCACCATTCAGCCAGAGGCAACCATTTGACCCATTGTGTCTGTTTATCAGATACAAAGCAACGAAGATATCCTTCCAAACATTTGTTTACTATCTCAGTTTGCCCATCAGATTGAGGATGATAAGATGAGCTATGAGCTAACTGAGTACCAAGACAAGAAAATAATTCTGTCCAAAAATTTCCAGTGAAAATGGGATCTCTGTCACTTACAATAATCTTTGGGTTTCCATGTAGCTTTTGAACTGTTTCCATAAATGCAGTAGAAACTGTACTGGCTTTAAATGGATGTGATAATGCACAAAAGTGTGCATACTTGGTAAGTCTGTCAACTACCACCATGATGACACTCTTTCCCTCAGACTTGGGTAAACCTGTGATAAAATCCATTGAAACCTCCTCCCAACGTTGGCTTGGAATGGATAAAGGTTGTAATAGACCATGTGTCTTAATTGTTTCAACTTTATTTTGTTGGCAAACCAAACATTCCGCTACAAACTTTTGAATATCTGATTTAAGGCCATCCCAAAAAAATTCCTTCTTAACCCTGTGGTAAGTTTTTAAAAATCTTGAGTGCCCTCCTAAGGGAGAAGTGTGCAATTCCATAAGAATCTTTTGTTTTAGCTGGGAATTCTTACAGAGGTATAAGCGATCTTTGTACCATAACGAATCATTTTGCCAGCTAAATGTATTAGAAGTACTTGAATCTTGTTGTAGCTTTGGAATAACTGCCCAAACTTCTTCGTCATTATTCCATTCCTCCTTTGCTTCATTTATCCAATTTGGTTGGATAATAGAAATGGCACACAACAATGCTTCCATATCCTCATCCTTTTTTGAGAGTGCATCTGCCACCACATTTTGCTTCCCTTTTTTGTAGATGATTTCAAAGTCGTAACCCAACATCTTTGTGACCCACTTTTGTTGCTCTTCAGAGGATAATCTTTGTTCTAAAAAGTATTTAAGGCTATCATGATCCGTTTTTACCTTGAAGTGTCTTCCCATTAGGTAGGGTCGCCATTTCTTAAGTGCATGGAGTATTGCCAACATTTCCTTCTCATAAATAGCTTTGCTTAAAAACTTTCCCTTGATTGGACGACTTTCAAAAGCAATGGGTCTTTCATCTTGCATTAGAACAGCACCAATTCCATTTCCTGAAGCATCACATTCCACAATAAAGGTTTTTGTGAAGTCCGGTGTAGCTAAGACTGGTGCTTGGCACATTGCCTCCTTAAGATGTTTAAAGGCCTTTGTTGCTTCCGGAGTCCATGAAAATGAATCTTTCTTCAATAATGTTGTTAGAGGTGCTGCTATTCTCCCATAATTCTTAACAAACTTGCGATAATACCCTGTCAACCCAAGAAATCCTCGCAGATGCTTTATGGATGTGGGGATTTTCCATTCCTTAATGGCTTTAATTTTGCTAGGGTCTACCTTAACTCCTTCATGAGATACAATATGACCCAAATATTCCACCTCCTGGACTCCAAAGAAACATTTGGATCTTTTTGCATATAATTGTTTCTCCTCCAATAGTTGTAGCACCTTGTCAACATGTTCAACATGATCCTTCCAAGACTTGCTGTAGATTAGTATATCATCAAAAAATACTAACACAAATTTTCTAAGGAATGGTTTGAAAATTGAATTCATCAAACCTTGAAATGTTGAAGGTGCATTGGTAAGGCCAAAAGGCATGACCAAAAATTCATAATGACCCTCATGAGTTCTAAATGCCGTTTTCGGAATGTCTTCAATCTTCATTCTGATTTGATGATATCCCGAACGAAGATCCAACTTGGTGAAGTAAATTGATCCATGCAATTCATCCAGTAATTCATCAATGATAGGAATGGGGAACTTATCTTTAATAGTGAGCTTGTTGAGCTCCCTATAATCTGGACACATGCGCCATGATCCATCCTTCTTGTGCACCAATACTACTAGAGCTGAGAAAGAACTTTGACTCGGTTGAATTATACCAGCCTCTAGCATTTCTGCAACCATACGTTCAATTTCACTTTTTTGGACATATGGATATTTGTACGGCCTGATGTTTGGAGGAACACTTCCTGGAATCAGATGAATAACATGATCATGATCACGCATAGGTGGGAGACCTTTGGGAGTCTCAAATACCTTGGAATGATTGTCCAGGACTTTTTGGAGATCTGGAGAAATAGATGATTCCAATGTGGAAACATCTAGCGAACATAATTGTGCAATTACACCTCTTTGCTCCTTTTTTAGAAGCTTTGTCATGCCATTAGAGCTGATTATCTTTCCTGGTTTCCCTGCAATACCCCTTAATTCAACTTCCTTTCCTTCCACAGAAAATTTCATGAAAAGTTCTTGAAAATTAAAAGCTATTTTACCCAAGGATTGTAGCCATTGGACTCCTAGTACAACATCAGCACCTCCCATTGGAATGGAAAGCATTGGGCTAGTCAATACATATTCTCCCATGGATAGCTTGATATTATGGCACTTTCCAGAACAATTTATTGTTCCTCCATTTGCAATCATCACTTGACACTCTGGTGCTGGATATAGGAAGCAATTCAATTCTTTTGCTACCCTACAATGAATAAAATTGTGGGTGCTTCCTGAATCAATCAACACTATTACCTTTTTCTTCTTGATTTGTCCTTCTATCTTGATGGTTTGAGGAGTGGTAATTCCCGCCAATGCATTACAAGATATGGTCGGGTTTATTTGTTCTTCATCTAGGCTTTGTTCCTGGAATATATCCTCTTCTTTTGACCTTTCTTGCTCCTTTTCTTCTTCCTCTTCACAATCTATGTAGAATAATTTCTTCTCAGCACACTTATGACCTTTTGTGTATTTGCTATCACAATTGTAACAAAGCCCTTTTGCTCTTTTTTCTTCCAATTGTTGTGGTGTCAACCTTGTAGGTTGTGGAAGACTATGGGCAACAACACTTCCGTCTTTATAGTTGTGAATGGTATGCTTCCTAGTTGCCATAATTTTGCTTTCCATTTTTCTTGCTAACCTGAATGCCTTTTCTAATGAATCAGGTTCCCAAAGGCGCACATCATGTTGGATATTATCCTTTAAAGACCCTATGAACACATCAATCCTATGCTCCTCTGGAATATCTTTTACCCTTATGTTCAATTTTTGGAACTCCTCAATGTGCTCCATTATTGAACCCTTTTGTTTGAGACTTATCAATTGGCTAAAAAAAAGTGTTGCTTTTTGTATCCTCATAATGTGCTATCAATTCTTCCGTAAAAATTGCCCAAGTGATAAACTGTTTACGAGAACAAAGCCATTGATACCATACAAACTGATTTGGTTCCAAATATAAAGTTTCCATACGTACCTTTGGTGTGTTTTGCACATTATTGAGATCGAAGAATTGCTCCATCTGTAATATCCATGTGGCGGGATCCTTGCCATCAAACTTCCTCATATCGATTTTTGGAACATGGTGAGTCTTCGATCCAACATTAGAGTCTATGGAATCATGATTAACATTTCTTTTGTTCTCATCATGAGTTTCCTTTAGTACTCTTTCACCCTTAGTGACTATTTCTTGTAGCAACTTATCCATCTTATCATCCATGCCATCAATTTTAGCGTCCATGCCATTCACCTTAGCTTCCATGCCATCCATCTTATCTTCTACACCTTTCTTTAAACCATCCATCTTAGCTTCTACATCTTTCCTTAAACCATCCATTTTAGATTCTGTTGCTTTTTGTGCAAGTGACACTCGTTGCACTTGTTCTTGTAATTTTGATATATCATATAGCATTTCTTCTTCTTCTTCATGAGTCATGCTAGAGCTTTCAGGCTCCTTACTAGGTGTTTGCATTTTCTTTCCTCGGGGCATCAGTTACTGATAATAATTCTCTAATATGCCCTTTGAATTCCTTCAAAATAAATTTTGAAACCAAGCTTAAGCAAAAATTAAAGAAAATCTACACACCTTTTTTCACTTTGTAGGAGCTCGATATTGCCTCCGATGTATCTCTGTACTTTCTAATTATCTAGTTCTGAATTTGTTGCTTGTAGTATCCCTCTGTGTCCTCTTTCCAATGCCACAAGTCTGACCTAAATTGGATTCTCCAAGGAAGAGTTATGCGAAATCTCCCACCGTGACTTGATTATAGACTAGTTCAGTAGAGTGAACTTGTACGACATTCCACGTGTCAATGTTTCAACCTTTGACTCTGAAAGATATATAAACGAAAACTACAGTCTGTCCTCTTTCTGTAACTTCTTACGAAATTTCAATCCGATGCTCAGAAAGAAAGTTATGACGATTTTCCCCAGGTCACCTGTTTTGAGTGTAATTCAGGAGTCTGCAAGAAGACCAACTTCCTCAGATCATATCTCCGAAAATATCGCGCGAAAAACTCTGAAATTCGGACCCAAGGTTCAGCGCGATTTCTTCTCAAATGGGTTTTTTTTCCGACTTCTTAAACATCACAGAAAAAAAGTTATAACGAAAATGCCACGATGACCTGTTTGGAGCAGCGAAACCCTAGAATCCAAAGCTCTGATACCAAATGTTATGAAACCAACTCAAGAAAAGATAGAAAAGAAAGATCAACGCCTTAGAATTCAGCCTCTTCGAGGGGGCAACCTCCTTTACATTACATAAATGAACAATTCTTGGATGATACAAATGACAAAACCTCCTTTCTATATATAGGAGTCTAAGGAGTCACAATATAATCCAACCGACCTAACAATAATAATATAAAGCCACAAAAATAATAATAGAGGGATTCTATGGGGCACAGAAATAACAATATGTGGGTAATAGGGGCACAACAATATAAATAAGGGGTATAACTACAATATTAATGGGGTAATCACTAGTATTATAGGGACCCAACAATTGAAAACTTGTTTAATTAGTTGAAGGGAGCAACAGTGTTCTCAAATATTGATCTACAATCAGGAAATCATCAAGTACACATCAAAGAAGAGGACATGTACAAGACTACCTTTAGAACTAGGTACGAGCATTATGAGTTTGTGGTAGTTCCATTCTTTTTACTAATGCTCCAACTTATTTTATGTGTTTGATGAATAGTGTGTTGTGTCCTTATCTGGACAAGATTGTTATTGAATTCATTGATGACATATTGATATATTCTAAGAATGAGGAAGAGCATGTCGATAATTTAGCAGCAGTGTTGAGATTGCTAAGAGAGCATCAGTTGTATGCTAATCTTAGCAAGTGAATTTTCTTTCAAATAGAAGTACACTACATGGGACATGTTTCCAAGAATGGCATAGCATTAGATCCGAAGAAGATAAAATCTATCATGGAATGGGAAGCTCCTATAAATGTGGAGGAAGTCAGATCATTCGTGGGCTTAGCGGGTTACTGCAAGAGGTTCATCGGGAACTTCTCACACATTACATATCCTATTACATTATTGTAGAGGAAAGGTAACATGTTTGAATGGATAGAGGAGTGTGCAACCAGTTTTGAGAAGTTGAATCAGTTGTTGACAAATGCTCCAGCGTTAAAGATTTCATATCCAGAGAAAGAGTTTGTAGTATGTACATATGCTTGCAAGAGGACTTGGTGGAGTCTTGATGCAGGAGGGACAAGTGATATGCTATGAGTCCAGGAAATTGAATGATAACGAGAAGAGCTACATGACTCATGATCTTGACTTGGCAGCTATTATTCATACCTTGAAGTTGTGTTGACATTATCTTCTTGGTAGGAGGTTTGCATTAATGAGTGATCACAGTGGGTTGAGATATTTTTTTGGAAAGATGAATCTAAACAACACATAAGCTAGATGGTTGGCTACTATCAGCGAGTTTGACTTTGAGATTAGGTACATTAAGGGAAAGGAGAGCATGGTTGTGGATGCTCTTAGAAGGAAAGTGTAGTTAAACCATGTTGTGGCAGTGAGCTCTTATGGGACAGATTTACAAGAAGGATAATAGGATGATAGGTATAGGGAGCTTATGGATAGGTTACATCATGGTACAAGTGATCAAGATGTGGAATATCATCTTACCGTAGATGGCTTGGTGCCATTTAGGGACATGATCTATGTGTTGAATGACAATGAACTCAAGGAGCTTATCTTGAGGGAGTTTCAGGTAAAACCATATTCAGGTCACCTAGGATATTAGAAGATGTTGACAGCAGTTATTCCAAACATCTCGCCACAAACTCTCCCACTTCCTTTTTCAAATTCGACCAGAAGTCAAAGTAAAGTGTAAGCATCGAAGTGGATTGCTTCATCCTATTATGATTCCAGAGTGGAAATGGGAGGTCATTTCCATGGATTTCAATACAGGTCTTCCGAGGCCATAGAGGAAACATGATTCTATCATGATTGTGGCAGATAGTTTGAGAAAGGTAGCTCACTTCATTCCAGTAAAGACTACTTATTCAGTTAGTTAGGTTGCACAGGTCTTCATCAAGGAGATTGTGAGATTGCATGGTGTTCTGAAGAAGATTGTGTCAGACAAGGATGCCAAGTTCACTTCCAATTCTTGGAAGGCATTTTTTGTAGGATTGGGGACAGAGTTGGCCTTCAACACAACTTATCATCCACAAAGAGATGGACATGAAAAGAGGGTCAACATGATATTGGAGGATAATTTGAGGATGTATGTCGTGCATCAGCACATGAGATGGGACGAGTACCTTCCATTGGTTGAGTTTTCATACAACAATAGTTATCAGTAGTCACTGAGGATGAGTTTGTTTGAGGAATTGTATGGGTGGAGTTGTAACACTCCCATAAATTAGAGTGATCTAGTGAATAGGTACTTATTGGACTAGACATGTTGGCAGATATGGAACATGAAATGCAAGTTATAAAGAAGAATATAAAGGCATCACAGGATAGGAAAAACATTTATGCAGAACAGCATGGGGAATTTAAGGAATTTTAGGTTGGGGAGCATGTGTATTTGCACCTCAAACCCAAGAAGAGATCCTTGGGGATTGTTTCATGTGCCAAGTTGGCACCACGGTACTGCAGGCCTTTTGAGATCCTTGAGAATATTTGAATAGTGGCCTACATACTTGCACTACCTCCGACAGTGAAAGTCCATGATGTTTTTCATGTTTCATTGCTTAAAATATATGTAAAGGATGATGATCATTTTTTTATTGGTTTGTATTACAGGTGGAGCAAGAAGGAAAATTATAGCTGGAACCCTAATGCATATTGTAGCAGAAACATCTCGTGCTCCGAAATAGAGCACTCGAGCAGGTTAAAGTGAATTGGAAGCACTTTGGGCCCGACGAAGCTACATAGGAGATGGTTGATGAGATGTGGGCTATGTATCCTTCATTGTTTTCCAGTGAAGGCAAATGAGTCTTAGTATTTGTAGATATTTATGTATGGCTTTTATTGTAAATGTTGAAACGAGCCAAGTTATAAATCTCCAATAAGTAGTATGGTTGTCATGTTTTCATGTTTTACATGATGGATTTACTTTTGAGAAGGATGTTATTGTAAATAGTGCAACAAGCTTGGTTATAAAGCTCCATAGGCAGTATGTTTTTCTGTGTGGTTTAACAACGAGGACGGTGTTACCCTAAGGGGGAGGGATCTATAACATCCACAGGTTAAAATTTCATGTAATAAAAGTTAATAAAGGTAAAATAAGACCACAGGAAAGGGATAATTATTCCAAGCTAAATGTTGGGAAAAATATCCTAGGGGGGGCATCACTTGATGTGTTTATGGCTAAGGGAAATTGGCAAAGGAAATGGCTAAGGCTTTGGAAAGGAAAAAAGGTATTTTGACACATTATTTATGAAAATAATGGAAATTAGGAGAAAAGGAAGGTGAAAGGTCACAGGTTGCATGTGAGGTGGAAAATGAAATAAAATAAGGGAAAAATGAATAAAATAGAGGTCTCATTAATAAAAAGGCTTATGAGGATCAGTTGGTTCCTTTTATCAAATCAGTTTTGGAATTAACTTCAGAGAGGAGAAGAGCACCAAGAGGAGAAAGAAAGTAAGCAAGAAAGGAAAGGAAAGGAAAAACAAAAATTGACAAGGAAAGAAAAGGAATGCAATGATCAAGTAGCTTAAGCATGAGTACTTGCAAGTAACAGATTGCATGTGTGATTTCCTGGCTAGATTTGGCATGCATTGTATGTGCATGTTGGTATATGGTTCTTTTGTTGTCATTAGCATGGATTTTTCTAGGATTGGCTATGGATTTTAGCCTAGCCTTTCAATATCCGGATAGTCATGGTGTGATGGCATTGTTCTCGGTTTGAGCTTTGGATTGTCAGATGGTTTTGGAATCCAGGTTGAGGTGGTCTCAGGAAAATTCCCAAAGACCTAGGAATCGCATGACTAGTAATGGCAGGATACATGGTAAATCCTAAGGATGGAGATAAGAAAATTCCTCAAGGATGCTGAATAAATTCTGAGGCATCCAAGCTCAGTTCATTTTTGTGATCTCGACATTGGTTTAGGTGTGATCACTATATGGAGAGGGTGGAGGTGGTTTAACCTTTGGATTCCCTTGGTTGTCTTTGGATTGGTTATTCCCATGAGATCCCACATTCATGCTTGGAATATGGCACGGTTTGATTAGCTGAAAGAAAGATATGGTTCAACCAATCTATGATCAGGGGGAACATGTGAACTTGATTGGTAATTGCCTATGTTTAATAAAAGCTAAGTTCTCTTGCGTTTAGTAAGGAAATCCACTGACTATTATGTGGCTTTAATGTTTGTTATCTTATGGTTATTTATCTGGTTGTATGTTCGTTATAAGCATGGTTATATGACAGTTCTCGATCATGGGTCTATTCATGTTTTTTCTTGTAACTGAATAAATAATCAATTTAAGACCTAATTGATGATATGACAACTAATGTGAGAAGGTAGATACCCTTCTTGTTCAACCTCAGTTAAGTTTTTATTCCCTTATGTTCAAACTTGCATTCATGACCTATAGGTTGCATATCTACAAAGTGTTTAAAAAAATGTTAGTCCTAGTTAGGGATGGTCAGTTCAAGTCCTAGTTCTAGTTTTGGTTCATAAGCATTATCATCATGTGTTTTATGAGTTCTGGAAGTTTCATCTATTTCTGGGCAGAGGCTTCGCCCCATCCCTGGAAAGTAGCCTTAATTCTCATAGTCACTGGCACAACACCGGAAAAAAAGGCCACAGTCACACTGATGCAGGCCTATGGGAGCAACTAGCAAACCATAGTCACATGGAGGCCTTGGCAAGGGAGCGACTGGGGCTCAAGGTTAGGGAAAAAGTGAGTTGTGTCAGGGGTTGGACACCTGGACGAGTTGGGTTACTCCTAAATGTCCTATGGCACCTGAGGGAAGTCAGTAAGGTATTCAGTTTTTGACTCCATTTCCTTAAGATCACATATAAGGTTGAGTCATATCATAGTGACCCTTAGCTCATGTTTACCCCGAGAAATTAGGTGAAAGTGGTAAACGTGGGAGGAGGTGTTACTAGTTATTTGTGTAAATATATCTTACCTATGCCATCTCATAACAACTAGTTGAAAGTAGATGTGTTATTAGAGGTTTGGAGTTGTGCTTTGGGAAATGGGTATTGTGCCTTGGGATGCATGTATAGGGCGTCATGTTTTTTGTACCTTCATTGGGCTTTTCATATCTATATACAATCATATATGATCGCATTGGTATATATTTCAAAGTTTCTTGGCATTTGTGCCCACACGTTGGTATCTGTGTCAACCAACATGGATGATGACTAGATTTGGTATATGTGTCAACCAACATGGATGATGACTAGATTTCCACATCATCATCAAAGGTCTACATGAGTTTTTGTGTATTCTCATCATCACATGAGCATAATTGTATTTATTATATATGTATATTGGCACATATATGAGGGGATTCCTCTCTTTGATGTATTTGCATTCAGATGTGAGAGTTTATTTGATGTATTTGTAAACTAGTGTGGCACATCAATTAGTGTGAACACAACTAGTCACCTCTCTCTCTCTCTCTCTCTCTCTCTCTCTCTCTCACATAAAAGTTTCTAAGAATAATTTGATCATTTCTTCATGAATTATTACTGTAGATCTTCTAGAAAGGGAGGCCAACTTCAAGGGAAGTTATATTTTCACGAAGTGCTCAGAGTTTTGTCAAATCAGTGCCATTGGATGTACATTGACCACAAGAATTCCAAAATGGGGTCATAATAAAATACTAGTTAAAATTTGACAAGTTACATTGTTGTAGGCCCTCACCATGTGGAAATTATTGCATGATTTGACTATTTAATGCCCACATGCATTAACCATTATTAAAATAATTCTCTACTACTTTTTATTATTTTTTACCTTATTTACCTCACAAATGTGGACAAAAGTTGGTTGGAAACCCACTTATATTGAGCACATTGTATTCCTCCCTCTTGTATAAAAGAAAGATTTTCTCACTCATTTCATTTGTTGGACATTAATAGAGGACTTCTTTGCGACAAAATTTTTATTAGGGTTTTAGTATTTCCTTTGCATTTTAATCAAATGTGTGGTTCATGAGCCAATGCCTTAGAAAGGAGGGAGTATCCTATTTTGAAGTAGAGTTTTAAAGGGGTATGTTTCGCACTATCTTTAATTTTATTTATGTTGAATTTCATTTTGAAATATTAAAGTAGATTGTCCATGTAGGATATTTTTTTAATTTCCTTTTTAATTCATTTTAAAATATTTGATGGTTTGCTAACTTGTATTAGAGCTAACCTTTTTGTGAAGAAATAGATGAATGAACCTCAAGTTTGGAGGACATTAGTCATTCCTCTGGGTGGTTATGCACTTCAACATTAAATGCCCAAGGAGTAGCAAAGGGAGAAAAATGCACGACTTCAATATCCAGGAACTAAAGAATCATCTCTAAAACTAACTTCTAGCCAACAAAATTTGATTCTCTTATTTATTTTTAATTAAAAATTTAAAAAAATATATGTTAAAAATTAAAATATTCAAATACAAATTAAAAAATAAACATATTTTCTTTAGTTCAAGTAGATGTTTATATTAGAACATTAGTTGCTTGCTTGAATTTTGTTTGTTTTTTTGTTTTCTTAATTTCCAAGTTTAGTGTTTTAAGATTCTAATTCATTTAAAAAATTAACTTGGGAGATTTTTGTTAGGAATTTCAATAATCTTAGTGCTAAAAATTTCATACACTTTAACTTGATTTTACATTTTATTTCAGCACTTAGTTTATTCTAAATTCACATTTGGGGTTAACATTAATTCTTATATAAAGAATCAATTTTGATATGGATGTTAGGGATTAAATGGAGCTTCATGTTGATGGGAATTTATTAATCCTAAATTTTTAACATTGACTTAATTTTAGTAGCATGTTGGTTAATTGATTTTTTCATGTTTAACTTAAATTAATTCTCTAAACTGTTGGTAACATTATGTTGATTATATGTTCATATAAAATATCTAAGCATAATACTTTTTGAATACTTATGCAATTTATATATTTGTTGTCCACTTATTTTGTGAATAAATTTGTTGAGTTTTATTATGGATGAAATGTGTTCCTAAATATCTATTTATGTTCTTTAATCATTCTTATGTATTTGCATAAATTTAACTTATTTATATCAACAATAAATAAATAGAAATTTGAAATGTTTACCTTTATGTCAAAGTCATTTTCATGCACTTTAATCTTTGGTATATGTATTTTGGGAATTTTATTTTACAATGTAGGTTATGACGAATTTCAAGATAATGAATATTTACTTGGGCAAGACCATTAGTCAATTTTAGGCTAGAAGACATGTTCTAGGATCTCTAAATAACAACAGGATCTGGCATTAGGCATTTAAAAATGTGGTTTGGAAAACATACACATACAAATACTCAATACTTCAAGAGTCTACTCATTGAATTTCAGGTTTGCCTTGTTGGAGTTCCATGTAAATTTGGTACCCATTAGAGCAATATTGCATTAAACAGACCTAAACATGGATATTACTTCCACGTACCCTGAGTATATCGAAAGTCTCCCTAGAATTCTTGAAACCATCCATGCAACGACTAAATTATTATATATAGTGCACCGAAAATAGCATTTATGAAGAATATTCTCTCATTTGGACTTGTGTTAGTGTATTTGAGGGTAGTAATGCTAGGAACACCTTTAACTAGAAGCCATTTTCTCTTTTCTTTTGTGTCATACCTAGGACATCTTCTATTTCACAAACATTTGCATATAAATGATCTTGGGAATAATGCTTAAAGGCAAAACCTTGTATTACACTTCATTTCTCTTACACTATAGAAACTTTTAAAAAAACTACCATTTGACGCATTATAATCTATATATGTTTTGATTAACCCCATTTACATAATTGAATCTTAGCCACCTTCACTCACATGTACAAAAATGATAGGCTTAAGATTTAACTTAGGGAATCCCTCCTTATGTAGGAAATTGTCTTCTAAGACCTAGAAGTGAGGGGCAAGGTTGTCGAGGTCACAATGAGTAGCTTGTTTGATAGTTTCCTTAGGTTCTCCCCTTGGTGAGGTTAAGAAATTTTTCTCTAGGGAGAATCCAAGAGATAACACAACCCAAGAGAAGGTTATAGTCTAAAGGAGAATTAATAACTTTAATGTTAAGCAAGGTTTGCATGCCTACGACTTGGATAGGGAGATTTTGTTACAAACCTTCAAGATGAGAGGGTCTATCATCATATGCATGAAGGGTGATCATATATGGTATAAGCTCATGTGAAACTAAGTTCTTCCAAACTTGAGTAGACATAACGTTGTTGGATGGAATTGTCATTGATGTCAACCCTGGGGTTTGACTGGGTTTCACTTTGACTAAAACACCGTCATTGATGTCAAATTGTAATGAACACTTCTTAGAATTTTATGGATTACATCAAGTTGAAGGCTACACTATTGGATGGTTGAAAACCTAAGTTCTAGGTTTTGGGTTCCATGGACTAAGGATGTACCCCGAATTTGTCGATGGTTTTTAAAGTGGCAAATCATTGAGTTTGACTTGGAAATCCACGTTATTGGATTCTCCTCATCGAGATATTTTCTGGTTGTAGGTGGTACATCCCGGGGGGCTTCCTGGTTTGAGACATATTCACATTTTAAGTTGGAGACCCCAGTTTCTAGGCTACAACCCCAACACCTTGATACTAAGCCATGATCAAAGGTAAAAGGGTAATTAAATAAAGAAGTTTAATTGAAATTAAAATTAAAGTTAAAATTTAAATTAAAAAGTATATATTATTGAATATAAAAGTCATAGTCTAGAAAGGAAACATTATTAAGAGAAACAAAAAGTGTTTAAAAGAAGAAAATATTATTAAATATAAAATCCATTGAAAACATTATTAATATAAAAAAAAAGTATTAAAAATAGGTCGGGTTCACTAAGTCCCTAAATCTACTTCAATGAATCCTTTATGAAGCCCCTACACACTCTATAAAAGTAACCTCATATATCCTCCTCAAGACATTCATTTTTTCATGAACACACATTAGCAAGTGAGCTATGAAATTTGGATTCCTGAGGAAATTAGTGAAGAAGCTCAAAAGGAGGAACAAAACAATGAATTAGTTTGGTTTTATTGTTATGGTTTTTTTTTGGGTTTGAGGTTCCTTTTAAGTGTTTTTCACTCTCCTCGATGGAGAGCGAAGTATGTGTTAGGTTCCTATACCAATAGGTGTCATATTTCATGATTTACTATGGAAATGCCAAATATGATCATCCTTTCCATGCTGCAAAGGTTCCATATTTTCCAAAAAACAGAAAAAATTAAAAAATGTAAAGAGGGTATGCCCTAAAAGAAAAATGAAAGGGCAAGAAAAATGAATTGGTCAAAACAAAAAGAAAGAAAATGAACCCCAAAGAGAGACCAGGAAAGTGGCCAGTCAAAATGCCATTACTATCCTATTTTTGCAAAGAATTTCAGATCATGCAATCAGTGACTTGGTCACACTTGATGGATGGCCCAACACCTCAATCTTGGCTAGTCCATGTTTAAATTTCTTGTTTTAGCATTAGAGAATAAGGTCTGTTCAAACAGTTCAAGCTTGGCAGATCACTAGCTAGGTAGAGAAACAAGGGTGCTCAATAGTTGAATCTGAGCCCCTGGAAGAGATAAGGGCAGACTTAGATAGGAGGGCAGTCAAAAGAAAAAGGAAGAAAGGTTTTGCTAGTTCAAAATGCACCCAAACAAGATGAAGAAGAAATGTTAGGTGTAGCAGAATGGGTAGGTAATTCTGGTGCTGCAGAAGTAGGTTGATGATCATCTTTAATGTGATCTATCTCATGGGTATCCCAAACATCATGGCAAAGTGGCTACAGTTCAGTAGAGCATGACTAATTTCCCCTTTCATTTCCCCAAGAACACTTACTAACATCCCCTCAAGGACATTGGGATCTGATCAGTGGTCCTAGCTCATTTCATTTTATGAGAAATACTAAGTGAAACTTTGTGTTTACTTAGTAAAAACAAGCCACATTTCTTGTGTAAAATAATCACTCCATTTCCCTTTCATTTCCCTATAAACCTAAGTTTTTACCTTATAAACTTAGCGTTTTCTATTTTCACAAAACCATATTAACATCCTAACCATATTGTATAGCTCCCGTATAATACTTCTCTGCCCCTATAATACACAAAAACTATATAAAGAAACCCAAAAACATTGTAAATATCCCACCCCGGCCTAATATGGCTATATTTTAATTTTCTCGGGAGTCATTGGTCCACCTGGGGCCAATAACAACCCACCACGTGTTCCACTGGGATTTGTTTGACCTTTGGTTTAACAAATAACCATAGCTCGCCGCGCAATAGCAGTGGGATTTAATTAACGTTCGGTTAATTAAATAACCATACCCACATACCCCGATAACCAAAGTTTTATAACCCCGCAATACATATAAAACATTAATATTTGGTGGGTTCTCGCACCATAACTGCCCGCCACCTCCACGTTCTGTCAACCGTCGGATCAGGCCCTCCCCATCCAATGGCTCTCGTTAATATCGGAGCCGCTCCGACGTCCAAAGATTAGCACCCGATAGAAAGCGGTTTTCCCGCCATACCCCGGGACGCGTGTTGTCAACCCATTGCATCGAACCCGTTTTGCCAGAAACTGCCCCCGTACATAAGGCAGTGCAATAGAAACCACAAATCGCTCCCGCTGACCATGTCATATGTCCACGTCAGCACCCGCGTCACTATTTCGTCTGCCGTGTCAAAGCCCACGTCATCTGCCACATCACCTTCCGTACCCTGCTACAGGACAAATTTACATCATGATGACGTCACCCCAAAAAGCGCCAAACAGCCCGAAAAAGCCCAAATTTCGTTTAAAAGTCATGAAAGTGATGGTTTTTTGTTTATTTCTATTCATTGTATTATGGAGACTGTCCATGCAAATTACGTCGAATTTTCCACCAACGCTCCAGTCCGCCACCCAGGAGAGTTCACTCTGCAAGTTCGGCCCCCTCAGCTCAGTTTGCAACCACATTTCGCACCAGTCGCCTGTAAAACAGGTATTTACCCGCTATTCGCCCGCAAACCTTGTTTTTCCGAAATTTCTCTGTTAAAGTCACTTGAAGAACTAAAATTCGAATCAAAATGGGCTCCTACCTGCAAACCTCTGCACTTTAAGTCATTGTTTGACCATGTTTCCAAAGAAAACCTGCAAATTTTGTTTTCCTCTGCAAATTGCCCATTAAACTGCAATTCAAGCCCATTTCCACCGGCGAAATCTCCAGAAATGCCCAAATACTGAGTTAAATTTATCAAAAGAGCACCATTTCCCCTGTTTTATCCAGCTTCCCAATTAAACTTTGCAGACTTTTTCTTTTCCTTGAATTTTACCCAGTGAGGCCATTTCCATATAAGACTCGGTTTGCAAAATTCCTGTGAAAGACCTAGTACCAGTACTCTATTTCCTGTTGTAATACAGACTCAAAAGCAAATTATAAACACAGACAGTGAACCATGGAAGCTCCAGTGGCCTTGAATGTTGCCCCCTTGAATGCACCACACAAGGAATTGGAATGGATACCCCTTGCTGACAGGGACTTCCAGATTAAGGATATGATGGGATACAAATCTCACCTGCAAGCCTTTTGTGAAATTAGAAATAGCTACAGAAGCAGCACTGATGTCTTGGGAATTTGGGAGTCCAACATGCCTATCTATTACCTCCCTTCAGTAAATGTGCTCCCTGATTTCATCCATTTATGCTGTGCAAATTATGAACCCACACAAAGAGCAGTTATGGCTCCATCTAGGACTGTGCTCTTCTATATTACTCCTCAATCCATAAATGAGATGTTGAACTTCAAGCCAACTCAGCCTCTGGCTCCTCTCACCATGAAATTCTTGCTTGACCAAGGGGCCAAACTTCCCAACTCAGAGATAACCAGAATTGCACAGTTGTTTATGAAACCAAATTGCCAGCCTGACCAGCCTCCTCCTTTTCTCCAAGTCTGGTTCAATGAGGCAGGGAGACTCATTATAGACATGATATCCTACATTTTAGGATTCAAAACTAGTAAGTATGTTGATGAAACGATTTTGGTATTAATGTCCATATTCACTCCAGGACAGCCCCCTGCTGTCAAGTATGATTATGCCACCTTCATAGCAAATAAAATCCATAAGCAATTCATGAATTTGGAGAGAGAAAGAGTATTCAAATACACATCCTACATATATCATTTGCTGATGTACTATCAACCTGATAGTTTCCAAGTTTCTCTTAAAAAATTGGACCTCAAAGGTGAAAGGAGGTCTGTGATTTTCTGGACCTCAGTATTCCATGAAGTCCACAACTCCCCATATACATATTGTGAGTTCATTGACCTGTTCATATATCCGGCCACCTCTTTGTTGATAACAACTCCTCCTGCCAAGCTCTCTGCTGAAATGCAGAAAATTTTACATATCTCAAAGGAATACAGTATTGGTGACTGGTATTTTTACCAAAACCACACAGTGATCAGGATTTATGGCTGTCAATTGACTCCCTACAAGCTGCCGAAGTATGTCCCTATGAGACTCTTTGCCCTGGAATGCTACTGGCAATTTAATAGTTCATACTTGACTCATTTCTATGGTGATAGGAAAAAAACACGGCTCAAGATAAGACATCAATTGGGCCCTTTTATCTTCAATAAAAGGGAAGAAGCCTAGGAAGAAGCAGATAAGATATTAAGAGATCAACTTATGTTGAAACAAAGTTTTCGTTGGTCACCATACAACCCTGAACATTTCATAAGTTTTAGAAGATTCAAAAACAAGCTTACAGGATATGTGCACCACAAAATCCCTGAGATTGAACAATATGCTAATCAACAGGATTGGGTAGAAGGCACACTAGTTGAAGAGCTTACTGAAGAAGAGAAATTAGAAAAAGCAATGAAAGAGCTTGAGAAAACACTTGACCTGGACTCTTTTGGACAGGTCCCTTTCACATTCCCTTAACACATTGGAGCGGGCACATCATCTGCTACAACTTGTCAACAACCTGCGCAAGAGAGTACTCCACCTGCAGAGACATCCAAAGGCAAGGAAGTACAACATTCAGAGCAGCAGGATACAATGGCAGACCGGCCAGATGCAGCCAAGGAGCAAAGTCAAGGGCAAGGTCCTTCAACACAAACAAAGGTACCTGAAATCCCGGTGTTACAAACTCCTGTCAATTAGGAAAGAGCCAAGAAAAGGGATAGACAAGAAGAGACACCCACAGGGGGGTAAACAGAATAGAAAGGGGAAAAGAGGCAAATTTTGAACCCTTACTCTGAGGAAGAAGTGGCAGAAGAAACAGCAGGCAACTTAGGGGGTGAGGAAACAACTGAACAACCGATTCCCCCAATTCTGGAAACATCAACGAGCTCATTTCAGCAGGAGCAAGAGAGGCAGCATGGTGTGGAGGTTACATCCACCAAGCAATAGAGCAAGCAAGGCTCAGATATCAAGAAAGCATTCACTGAAATAAAGGCCAGAAATGATCCAGTAAGGTTCCAGCTGTATAATCAATTGCTAAGAATGACTCCTACCAACCAACAAAGGCTAATGACAGCCTATGATATCCAAGAAGGGAAAATGACCCTTAGTCACTTCAGGCCTACAACGCAGCAGCCACAGTCAGCTGCTGATTATACCAGGACCAATCTAGAAGTTCTCTCTAAAGACATCCACCCAATGGACCAGATTGAGTTACATAAACAAACCGGAGAAATGGTATACTCTACCTTGGCAGAAAAAGCATTATTAGCTCACAGACTGCAGAATTCATTTCACAATACTTCTGCCCAATTGGAATTCGAGAAGGCCTCCTCGTTAGCCACGGATATTAGAATCAAATCCTTGGAGGAAATTATCATTGAGCTGGGACATGATCCCAATCATCCCAAGGGTATTTAGGCCTTAATAAAAAAGAAAGAGGAAGATATCGCAGCTCTTAGGAAACAGCTCAAGCTGCCAATTACAATGCACCCTCAGACCACAGAAGTTGCACAGCAGAAAGAAGAGGAGGACGTGGTAAGTTTGCTAATGAGGATGAATGAAAGGCTGGAAGAAACAGAGAAGGCATTGGAGATAGCATTACAACGAAAACAAGGAGAATTGGCCTCCCAGCCACCAGAAACAGCTCCAATACGCATAACAACTCCTCCTACAACTACAGCAGTAGTCCCTCCCATTGTCCCAGAATCAACAACAACTACCTCAACTTCAACAACAACTACAACAGCAACAAGAGTAGGACCAGATGCCAGCCTGAGCATGGAAGACATGATGAAGGAAATAAAGGCTTTAGAACTGCAAATGGCAGAGTTAAAGGAAGCCAAAGAAAAATTGACCAAATTAGAGGTAAATTATGATAAATCAAAAATAACTGTGGCTGAGAAAACAAGAGAAGTAAAGGCCCTGGAAAATAAGGTAAAAGCCTTGGAGAAGGACCAGGGAAAATTTTAAGAACCCCCCCTAAATTTATAAATATAATAAATGGGCGAATCTCCATGGTATATAGGAAAAATGGAAGGCGATTTTATCAATAATATAATATGTATATATAATTTTTTGGCGAATCTCTCACCAGGCATGGCGAATATTTTACTCAATTATAAAATCTTGTAATATCTTGGCGAGTCTTTCACTAAATAATAAAACTTTGTAAAGTCCTAGTGAATCTTAGCATAGGCTACGTGCTAGTTTAATTCCCCCATTTAAATAGGCTACATTCCAGGTGAATACCATGGGTCAATACCATGGGTCAATACCATGTGCCATTTTTATTTTTATTAATTCTAATATTAGGGTTAATAATGGTTTTTTGCATGGTATTAATAACAATCTAGTCCATGGTATTTGTCCCATAATATTTTGGCCATAGGTTTCACCTAAATATAACGCATTTTTTGAGTGTTCATAAATATAAGGTGACTTATGGAGTAAATATAAAAAAATGTTTTATTTGTTTACCATACCTCTCGTTTATTTATATTTTTATTAATTTACCATACCTCTTTTACAAATATGGTATTTGGCCCATAGGATTCACTTAAATAAAATCTCTTTCTTGAGCCTTCATAAATAGAACGAGGGTTATGGACTAAATATAAAAAGAGGTTTTATTTATTTACGATACGTCTAGTTTATGTATATTTTTATTTATTTACCATACCTTTTGAGTAAGTATAAAAAGACGTTTTATTTATTTACCATACCTCCACTTTACTTATATTTTTATTTGTTTACACCCTTACATGTATATAAGGTGACTTATGGAGTAAATATAAAAAATGTTTTATTTATTTACCATACCTCTCATTTATTTATATTTTTATTAATTTACCATACCTCTTTTATAAATATGGTATTTGGCCCATAGGATTCACTTAAATAAAACCTATTCTTCAAAATGGACGAATGGATTCACTTAAATAAAACCTATTGTTGAAAATGGGCGAATGGAAGGTCATAAGTCCTAATTTCAAGGGCTAAATTTACCTTTTTTACCCTCTCCCTTAAAATAAGGTGGGCTATTTGAGGTGATTTGTAAAAATGTACTATGATACAAAATATTCGCCCACTAAAAATTTAAAACCCCTTAATTTCGCCAAAGGGCGAACATTCGCCCCTAAAATTATCCTTGAGAAGGACCTTACTCTTCACAAAACTCTGGCAGAAATCAAAACAATTTTGTGGACTAAAATTGGCCAGTCCATCACTGATCAATGGACATCAATACAGACTATTCATGACCAGATTGAATTAATAGGGATAGCTCAATTTGAGACTCAAAAAGCCAGAGCATTATTGGCAAACAAGCCCGAACAGGCCAATAAACTAATTCATTTTTTGAATACTCATACCAGAGAGCAGCTAGCAGCTCTAGATATTCAGGACAGAACAGGTACAATTTTGACAGTGAAAAAGGTGCTGACCATGAGGAATTTTGTACAAACTTTAGAAAGAAAGTGCCAAGAAATGCAGACAGAAATAAATGCCTTCAGAGAAAAGTTTGCAGTGTTGCAGAGCAAAGGATTACCCAGCTTATTGACCAGCAATGGGAGACTGTTAACACATGAACAGTATGCTCACAGGGTAAATACCTATGTTACCAATCAAATTACAGCATCATCAAGCATTTCAGAAGAGACAGTACCTCCCTCTGGACAGAGTTTATATGACAAATTAGAAAATTTGTTCTACATTGAACATGAGATGACACATCTTTTTGAAGTCCAGCCCAATTACTACAGGTATACTGAAGCTGATGAGACATTAATTAAACTACAAAGACACCAGTTACCCACAGATCAATGATGGCAGGGCATGCTGGAGATTTTACCAAGGTAGTGTTGGCACTAATTATTTTTTTTTCACCTGCATTTAATCAAATTTAATGCGCGTGCCACCTATCATAAATATGAAGACAGCAAGGAAGGTGTTCACGCCAAAATGCATTAAAGAGAAATCGGGCACAGATGGAAGGGCCAGGACAGCAACGCAGAAACACGGGATAAAGAAACAGCGACCAACTGACTTGTTAAGTCAAAAAGTCAAAGAAATCAAACCACCTAAGGCAGCCATCACAATGCAAGTTACTCCTGCATTGATTATGCTCGGTTTTCAATGCCATCTACTGCCTTTAAAGAAGTAGATGGATGAAGTTAATGCTTGATATTTTATCTATCAGATATTTTGTAACTCTTTTTATAAATACCTCCTCATGAGATGTATTGTTGTTGGCTGGTGAATATCATTCTGGACCTGTGCTGTAATTTTGAGAAACTTTCTGAATAAAGATCGCTGGAATGCTTTGCTGGTGAACTTTCTGTTGTGGAATTAATGGCAGAAGAATATGTTGCAGAATTATCGTGCTACTTCATGGATCAATAAGTCTTTTTACCCTTGTTTTACTGTCCCTATGTTTATTTATCATCTATATATCATATTCCGAATTGTAGGAAAAAAGGATAACCCAGAATTTACTTAACTGTACTCTGTGTTCAATTCTTGTCAATTATTATGTTTTCTTCAGGACTAGCATAGGCAAGAATTCTGGACTGCTCTTGTCTCCCTGGTTCTTTCACTCTAAATATCATCAAGGAATTCTTAACTTCTCCTTGGTAATGTTTATTCAAATTCCCTCTGTTAGCATAATGAAATATTCTTGATTGTCTTTCATACCCTGACTTCATTTCATCTTATTCCAGCTTGAAAATTGTTCTGTGTTTAATTATCTTGCTCTGCAGTCCTCCTTTTGCCTAAGAAACCATACCAGAGGTTCATTTTCAATTGACTCCATTAACCCAATGGTCTGAACTTCTCTCATCTTGCAGCCCTGTTCTACTGAATGTCACCTTCCAAACACCAAACAAATACTTGTGCTTCATAACTAGCCTAACATATAACAAAACAAATCTAAATCATAAAGAGAGAGCCCTCTCTAGTTGCAGATTGGCTAGAATCTGCAGCTAAAAGACTGGTTAGTGGTTACCTCGGCCGTATTCCCTTTTCTCAAGATCTTTTGGGGAACAACCTGAGTGATAACAGTATGTATGAAAAAAAGAACTATACACTTTGAATCTGAGGTAAGCTTCAAGCCTTCTCTAAATTAGGGTTTCCTTTTTCTTGGATTTCAAGGATCATTACATTTACAAGAAGACCTAAAGGCATTCAGACCTATGTAGAAGGGTATTTCTATTATATTTACTTCTTGGTTTTTGGTTTCGTTTGGGTGTAGACTCATTTGGCCTTGTTGCTTTCTTTCATTGGTTTAAGGCTTGAAGCACTGTTATAAACTTCAATTCTAGGATAGAAAATTATATTAGGTTTGTTATGACTTGAATTGAGGTAGCATGTCATGACATTTTGACTTGACCATTACGGTGATACCTACATCACTTATTCACAACTTTAATCCTTATATCCTAACTACAATAGTCCCTTGATTTATGAAAGTAGAATTAACATATGTCTCTTAACTAGATGACACCTTTGAACTGACTTTTGCATAGTTGGAAAATAGTGAAACATTGTATCCTCTTATAATCCTATAGTTTAATTTAGGCTTTTGTGATCCATATCAATATTTTGAGAAGAGTTTTCGGCAGAAATCACATTATAATTCATTTTTCGATGAGTTTTGAACCAAGAAGTGTGGTTCATCGTTAGGACAAGTTGAAGAACCAAATCATGGTTGCATGCTAAATAGAGAGAGTAAATCATCCAATGGCTATATTTGACTAGGAAACGACTACAATAGACCAGGAAACGACTGTATTTGACTGGACTAGACCAAGGGATAGGGATAGGGAGAAATCAGTTCATTAATTTATAAGTTAGTTATGCTATATTTATTACAATAATTGAATAAAAGTAATTTATTGTATTTAATTATATAGATAAATAAAAACTTATAATATTAATAGTATATGAAATGATAGAAATCAATAAAGGATTATTAAAATTATGACTAATTTAGTTATTTAATTAATGTAACGATTTCTTCTAATTAAAAGTAATTTATTGTATTTAATCCTATAGTTGTCAATAAATGACGTTGCTTCTCATCATAAGATAATGGTTGTAAGGGGTTCATCAATTGAGTATCAATATCATTCACTAAGCCAATCATTGACTTCAATTTTTTCTAGAGTAACCAGTGTGCATCTTGTTTATAAACCTCTCATTGCAATTCTAATATAGTGGCAAATACATACCTTATGTGACCTTGCAAAACAAGTGATATAAACATATATAACTAAGAATATAAAGTATTTTACATGACCTTTGAAATTTCACATACTTAGACATGTGCATTAAATGTAAATTGAATAGTCCTTATGTGATGTGACAGTAACTTGATGATAGACTTGACATTGACATGGTGACAACATCCTTATACAATCTTGATAGTGACCTTTTAATGATAGTACCTTGACTGTGATGTGAGACATTGATTGACATGAATTTTGTTGTTTAGTGACCATCCTATGATGAGATGCTTGACTTTGACTTACCTCATTTGATAAGACTTGACTGTGACACTATATGACAGTGATACATTGCCATTGGCTTGACACCTTAACATGACACTTATAATTGACTTGAGATAGACATCAGAGACTTGACGAGTATTTGATAATACGATTTAACATTATCACATTGATAGTGACCTTATGTAGCAGTATATGCACAAAGCCTTCATTGTCTCATCCTCAGAGTCCTAAGTGACATATGGGTTGGCACTTATATTAGACACATATGCAATTCCTTGAATTTGACCTGAAATAATAGTGAAACAATGAATTAATTCATTGGGAATATACTTATGATGACATGTTGATGTAATGTATTGATTTGACAACATTTATGTAACTACATTATAATGGGTTTGTGGAAGTATTCTTGGACAGTTATTATACATGACTACATTAGGTGATATTACATTAATGGCTCTAGAGCATTGACTATCCGAGAAACAATTATTAGACATATGTTGGTAGCCCTCCTTGGGTAGAGTTTGAGAGCATTGCAAGCAGGTCATAGGGATGACCTGAGGAACCTAGGGTTGAGCTATCATCTACCTAAAATGCCCCATATTCGGAGCAACATTTGTAGTGTCGTACAGTGATGTGATTTGACTACTTCATGAGCTCTTGAATGCCTATTTACTCATGAGTAGTGCAGCGTAATGACAATATATGGAGTGGTTAGTTTGATCAGTGATATGACATAATTAGTTTCAGTAGTGGTCAGTGATGTGCAGTGGTAAGTGTTACCGGGAACAGTGTCTATGCAGAACTGCTAATCCCACTAAGGCTAGTAGCTACCTTAGAAACAAACAAAGTAAAACTACTTTCGTTTTCCTTTACGAAAGATAGATGAGAGAAGAATAAAATAGACCAACCTCTGTCTTGCGCTTGGTTCTTTGTTCGATTCCTCTCTCTTCTGATAGTCCTTTGCTACTTGCTTTCTCGTATACCTAGCTTCACAGAGTACCTGTAGAATCAAAGCAGCATAACACTATATGAGAACATAGATCTATTATCATAAACAATTTAGGATCAGATGTAAATTGACCATACAAATGCATAAAACATAAATCACACAAGAGTATGGAGGAAAACTTGAATAGCTTTATTGATAATCAAGAAAGAGCCAAGAGAGTTACAACCAATTGTTCTGACCCAACATCATCCTCTCAGCAAGTAATCCCTTCTTCACCTCATGAAAAGCTTAGATCACCCAACACTATGATGTTGCCTCAAGAAACCAACAGCAATTCCTTACAAGATGCAAAATTCCAGCCTCCAGATCTCTAGTATGAGGGATCCATATATAGATGTTTGCAAGGGAGATGAGTCAGCTTGTGATTTGATTAGTGTCTTCCCTCTAATAGTTCTTGATTCCACTTGGAGATTGATGATCTCTTACTCATCCCTGGTCGAATTCAGAGAGGCAAGTGTCACAGGAGAAGTTTCTGGAAGATTCCATGCTTCTCCACCTTGCGGATTGACCCTGCCATTTGTCCCTTCTCGCCCATCGCACCCCATAGAAGGGATTTTTGAAATGAAACGCACCTACTGTGTGTATTTAGGTGGGATGCAACGCACTTTGCCTATGGAGCAGGTGAAATGGTCCAGTTTTGACCAGTTCTGAGTATTTTTTCATGGAGAACTTCTGGGAGATGTTGTAATCAGTTGACCTTGTTCTTTTAGGGGTTGGAACAACACCTTTAGGGACTTAGGAGCCCTTGGTTTATGGACATTTTATGCTTGGGGTTGCAGTGACCAAAAATGTCTATAACAGTTGCCCCCTAAAGCATGAGGTCGTTAATCTTTTGATGTCGGGTGAAATTCTTTATCATGAGGATCCGAAGTTCTTTCAAGCTGGAAGGAGACCTGTAATAAGATACAATACAATACATTATCTTCATAATTTTTTCATGATCTAGCTAAGGCGGGCATTCCCATGCTTATCTTTATAAATTCATTTTCCATGTACATGAGATAGACAATCGTCTGAGTGTAGACTGATGATTCTGGTAGAGCCATCATCCCTTAGATTGGATGATTATCTGTTCAGAAATGATGTACATTTGATGTCTTTATTTTCCTGAATATATATCGCAGCCCGGATGGATGAAACTAGATCCGAGGTCTTCAATCTCGTTCAATATTCACTCAAAGTACAAGTCGATCCATGTGAGAGATGTTCTGGATTCGAACATGGAAAGACATCGCCTGATTACCAGCCAATGATATAAGCTGTTAACAGGCGCGAGAGGAATCACCGATAATGATAATGACCCTCAAGGTACTGCAGTACAATTCACATGGTGTGAATAAGGGACTTGGCATCAAACACCACGTAAAATCTTTTGATCGAAGGCCATTGATGTAAACTTGTCTCCGGAAGTGAGAAACTTTCCATTGAGGCATGCAAGCTTCAAAGTACTGAAAGGGGTGCTCCTAGATCGACTTCTTGGATAATGAGCTGATGTCGACAAGAAGTGATCCGTCATAGGAGGGCCTTAATGAATCCCACATCAATGACACGGAATGGAGCAAATGATTTTAATGGAGGTGAAAACGATCTGGTGATATAAGGTTCAGGGTGGCAGTCATGAAAGAATGAAGCGTAAATGTATTGCAGTGGGTGAGACACAGGTGAATTCTCTTAGTGACTTCTCTTGAACATACCGGTGACACTGACATGATGGATCAGTAGCATTAACCCCAAATGTGGATGGTGTGATGGGACCATGGTGATGTGACCAGTGAATGAAACAACCCAACCCGACTTGGATGCGGAGTGAAAGTGTCATGTTCAAGATCGACTTGCTACCAACAAAGTTTTTTCAAGTTTTCTTCCCAATTTTTCCCCAGTCATTGCTGACCAGTACCTCTTTATTTTTTTCAAGCTTGAGGAGGATAACATATTCTTGTTCTATAATTTGCCCTTCGGGCAAACCGATCGCTATGTTTTAACAAGCCTAGCGATAGTGAAACTCGTTCTTGTCTGTTATGGACAAGTTTGTTGCTATTAGGTTTTAACGAGTTTAACGACAAAGATAACTCGGTCCTTTTCAATTTTAGAGAGTCTGAAAAGGGACGTAAAGGAAACTCCAAAAATCCTTTTTCGTCATCTAATGCCTTAAGTCCGAAAAAGTATAAAACAATACAGAAGGGATGAATTTTCAGTACTTTTAATGAGCTGAACAAAACAAGCGCTCGATCTTTTTGTGTAATAATCCCTCAGGTCCAAAAAGATTAAAATCTAAAGGAGGGATATCACTTCCGGTCACTTTAACGAGCTAGAGAGGCCAATGGCTCGGCAATCTTTTCATATTTTACAAGTCAGTTGAAAAGAGCTTAAAGGAGACTCGTCTTTGAGGAACGAGTGATAAATTCAGGTAGCAGCTGATTCCAAGTAATGTTTGGAATTTTCCAATCACGACAATGTCACAAGGATGGCTAACAAGATCACTCTTCACAGCTGTTCCTCAAAAGGGGTAAACAATCAAGTGGAGGTGAATTAGCAGCCAATACAGAGTGGAGGTGATGATGATAACACGACCAAGGCTTCAAAGGCTGAAGTACTACATTCACGGTGGTTATTTACCGGAAATTGGTTCATTTTTTAATGAGCTTAAATGCTGGGTGAAACATTTGCTCATTGCTTATGTTTATTTTTTAACGAGCATGAAGTCCGCGTTAAAACTACTTGATGTAACGGTCATTTCTTGACTTTACCATTAATAGCTTTGTTCCTTCAAAGATTGTACTACATGCTCAATTGCTTCATCAAAACCAGTTAGAAATGAACAATACATGTCTAGAAAATGAGTTAAGACACTAAAATTTTACTTGAATTACGTAAAAAGTAATTTAAAAGTTCTTTTACCCCTCATTTTACCATTTCATTTGAACTTTGTCTTGTTGGAGCTTTGGAGGTGCTTTCCCCCTTTGATTTTCACCAGCTGATTCCGGGAGATTCTGTGGACGATTTTTGGCACTGTCTAGACCAGGTAGGAGCTAAACCTGAGCTCTTTCATTTCATCCTTTCCATTTTGCATTCTGAGCCTGATTTCTGGTTTTTCTGAGCCCCTGGGGTTTGAAAAACTCGCTCTGGCCCCATCGCACCCTTTCTGCATCGAAAGGTGCATTGCATGTTGGTCTACTCACTGGAAAGCTGACATGCAACGCACCCAGGACTAAGCTGGAGGTGCGATGGGCACAAGGAGGGAAATTTGTGCACAGTTTTTAATGGAAATTTTTGCCTGTTTCTCACCAAATCAGGATCTAACTCTTCTCTTGTTTGCTTTCAGAGATTTATTGGAGTAAGATGACTATTACATGGTGAGAACGTGAGCATGAAGAAGAGGAAAAGCTTGCTTTACATGATCCGGTTACAGTAAACGCACTGCGGAACTGTGGCCTGTTGAAGTTTTCCTGCATCTCTAGCATGAGACAACAAATCAACTTGCTGTAGTATTTGCTCGATGCTTGGGATCCTACCAGCCAGGTGTTCCAGATTAGGGGTAAATCCATCCCCTTGACTGTAGTGGACATCTATTTTTTGACTGGCTTATCGAGGCGGGGTGCCCCTATCTCTTTATCAGGTTCGGCCCGTGGAGGTGAATCTATGAGAGATTATGTTTGCAGGTATTGCAGAGAGGGATCTCAACCGAGTAAAGACGGCAAGATCATCATCCGAGATGTCACTGACAGGTCTTTGAGGACCATTCTATTCTCTTTTGGTAGGATGGCTGGTGGTGCGGCTCTCCATGTGGCCAACCGGTCTTATATGTAGTACGCCTTGGAATGTCTCGAACCGAAGGTGTTCAACTGGTGTGATGCAGTACTCCTTGTGATGAAATAACAGTTGACCAAGGTGAAAAACGGGAGATTGAAGAACTTTGGGTATGGTTCTATTTTGATCGCCTTCGCCTTGGAAAGGATACCACTGATGCAGCCGCAGTATATTGCACTTGGTTTACCTCCACCGACTGAACCACGGATGCAGAGATGGGTCGACCACATGTCCAGACATGCTGGTCAGTCTCATATTTCGTTTTTGATACCTTCTTCGGGTGGTTCGATCATCAAGAGATGGTTTATTCCGAGTACCCATATTCTGGTATGGACTTCCGGGGTGACCCGGATTTGGTACTGCCGGCTGGCGAGCAGTGGGGTGCCATTGGTAAATTCTTGACCATATTTCTGTTTATCGTTTTTTCTTTTATAATGTCCTTGTGCTTTATTCTGTCAAGACTAATCAGAATTCATGTGCTCATGCAGATGTTGGTCCCGTTCGGCCAGTAGTACACCTGAGAGGGCCAGTCGCCGCTTTAGCAGGAGAGGCTGTGGGAAGGGCTATCCTTCGCGACCTTGATGTGGCCGAGACTCTTTCAGCATTACAAGATCAGGTCGAGGGCCTCACTCTCGATATTCCAGACGTGAGGAATGATGAGCTACCCCTGAGGTTACAGCGACATAACACTGGCGTGCCAAGTCGATGGACTACGCTTTTACACATGATTACACAGGCGATGACTTGTTATCACCAGCATCATTAGACTAGGGTTCCCCCTAGCGTTTTGAGTTTTGGGTCATTTGACCAATTTTTTCTTGGTTACAGAACATTATTTGTAAACCATAAACAGTTATATATATATTTTTTATTTTCGGAGTTTTATTTTGGTTAAGTTATATGATCCACATGCAAATATTGATGAAATGCTTCTTTTTATAAACGTTGCAAATGTCTATCTAACACATTATTTTCCAATGAGTCAGTTAATGTGTTTAAGCCTCTGGAAATATGTTGATATTGAATAAAATCAAATTGCCTTTCCAAAATCTTGACCCTTAGGAACATGCGATAGATAGCTGGATTTCGGATGGAGTAGATACCAGTGAGCTGAAGTATGACGAGCTGTGGGTCTAGCCTGACGACCAATCGGTGTATGCCATGTGTGATGGAATCAGAGAGAAGTTCTATCAACATGCTATATTCAGCGATGTTATTCGTTGATCGACCAATTCATACCCCTCTGAAACTTACTAACTCGCCGCTTGGATAAAAAATGGCCCAGGCCGCAGAAGATAGGTTCCGCGAACTACGACTTGCTCCGTCGTCATATCCAACAAAAGATTCCAATAGGTTTGACATCTGCGACAAATGTAAAAAGTGGATTTACTTGACCAAAACAAATACTTTAGCGAAGACAAAAATTTAACAAAAGCATATTGGTTACCATACTGATTATGCATAGTAACGCTTAAGGTACAACCCGTTACGGGGTTGCGCCAGTGGAATTCCGTCATAATCCATTAACTCGTAGGCTCCTTTTGCTAACACTCGTTTAACAATATAGGGGCCCATCCATAAAGACTTGAATTTACCTGCTCCCAATTTATCGGATTCTTGGTCATAAAGCAAGACCAAGTCGCCTTCTGAGAAGACACGGGGTTTGACATTCTTGTCGAACTGTGCCTTGACTCGTTTCTTATGGGCTTCGTTAGCCAAAGCGGCATCACGAAGAGTTTCATCCAATTGGATTAGTTCCAAGAAATGAGCCTCCTCTTCTGAAGTTCCGGGGAGAAGGTCGATTGCGAGTTTGAGGGACGAGATTTCACACTGAACTGGTAAGATTGCTTCTAGGCCATACACCAGTTGGAAAGGTGTAAACCCGGTTGCATTCCTTAACGATGTTTGGTATGCCCACAAGGCTGATCACAGGATCAGGTGCCAACTCCTTTTGTGGACTCCAATCATCCTTTGCAACATGCGCTTCAGGACTTTGTTGATTGCTTCAACTTGTCCGTTGGCCTGCGGGTAGTATGGAGTAGAGCTGTCATGAGACAACCCTAATTTGGCAGCTAATTCGACCATCATGTGATTGCAAAAATGTGATCCATGATCTATGACTATAGCTTGCGGAACTCCGAATCTGGCGACTACATGATTGAAAAAGAAAAGGGCAGCTGTTTCACCAGTGTTATCTAATGTAGGCATCACCTTGGCCCATTTGGTAAAATAGTCCACTGCGACTATGATATACCCATGCCCCCCGGTCAAGGTGGGGTTACATGTCATGAAATCGATGCCCCATTTGGCGAATGGCCCAACAGCAACTATTGGCTGCAGAGGTGCGGGTGGTCTTCTGGTTTTGCTATCAAAAATTTGACAGGCATGGCAACTTCTGACTGCGGTTATGCAATCTTTGAACATTGTTGGCCAGAAGTATCCTGCTCGTAAAAATTTTTGCGTCGTAGCTTAACTGGATTGATGCCCCCCACACGTGCCTAAATGGTAATCATTCAGGACTTTTTCGGCCTCCTCATGGGTGAGGCACCTCCTCAGAAATGTATCGACACCACGACAGTAAAGTGTATCACCGACGAGCATGTCTTTTGATTGGTATCTAATACGTTTTTGTTCGGAGTGGGAGGTATTAGGCCTATATTTTTGGGTTTGGAGATAAATGATTATATCTCCATACCACGGATTGCTTGAAGATATCATAAACAAAGATTCATCCATGATTGTTTTTTCGGATGTGTCATCGTTGGACGACGATGGGAGATCGCATAATAATTCTGCGAAAACCAGCGCTTTCTTTGACGTGGATTTTACAAATTCCAGATCAAACTCTTGTATAATTGCTATCCATTTTGAATATTTGACCCCCAGCAACTGTCGCGACAATATATAAGTCATGGGGTTGCAATCTGACAGAATGGTAGTTTTTCGAAAGAGGACATAGTGTTGAAATCTCTGTATCGCTTGAACAGCTGCGAGTGCTAGATTTTCAACATAAGAATATTTTCTTTCTGTATCATTTAAGTTTTTACTTAAATCATATATAGGATGTTCAATTCTATTGTTTTCTTGAACTAAAACCATTGCGATGGTTGTATCTGATGCAGCAAGATACAGGTTAAAGTCTTTTTGATAATCAGGAGCGTACATTAATGATGCTTTCATTAGGGATTATTTTAAAGCATCAAGGGAAGCTTGCGCGACCTGATCCCAGACGAATGGCACTTCCTTTTTCAATAGACGTGTATAACCTTTAGCAAGTTCAGCGTAATTTGGAATGAACCTCCTCAAAAAGTTCGCTTTCCCTTGGAGTTTCTGAATTTGAAGCAAATTCGAAGGTGGAGGAAAATTTATGATTTCCTGAACCTTACATGGGTCGAGACAAATCCCGTCCTTTGAGACTACAAAGCCAAGTAAATGACCAGAACTGACACATAACACACATTTGTGTGGATTGAGTCGTATCTTATAGTGTTGGCAACGTAGAAATATCGCTCTTAAATGCTACGGATGATCAGTCCACTTCCGCGAATGATCCGGAAGGTCGTCGAGATATGGTTGAATGATGTTTTTGATGTCATGGAAGGCATAATCCATTGCCCTCTGAAATGTTGCCCCTGCGTTCTTTAAACCGAAGGGTAATTTTCAATATGCGAATGTGCCCCACGGACAAATAAATGCAGTCTTTGACTGGTCTTGTGGGTGGATATTTATTTGATTATACCCGGAGAATCCATCCATAAATGAAAAGATTTCACATCCGGCGCATTCATCAGTTATCTGGTCAATAAAGGGTGTAGGGTAGTTGTCTTTTGGACAAGCTTGATTTACATCCCTATAATCGACACTCGATACCCAATCGGTTAGAGGAACCGGGTAAATGAAACTAGCATGGAGAGGCTTTTCAACTTCTGCTTTGATGGCAGCGGCTTTCTTGGGGTGCACCTGCCGTAGCCGTTGTAGTATTGGTTTGACATCTGGATACATCTTAATTTCGTGTTCGACTATACTCGAGTCAATGCCTGGCATTTCATCATATGACCAAGCAAAGACATCTCTGAATTCGCGAAAAAGAGCGTTATATATTTCCAGTTCTGAAGGAGAACAACATTTTCCAACATAAATATTCTCTACAACATTTGTTTTGGTCGAGATATTTATGGCGATAGTCTCTTCAATATTGGACAAGTTTCGCTCAGTATCCACCGTATTTACAGTATTTGATAGGAAATCAAAAACTGAAGGATGATGTAGGTCATCAGGAGTATCTTCTTTATAATCTGGAAGATGGGAACGGTGGTGGTAATCTTCCCATGGCGCCCCTTCAATTACCATTGATTTAATAATTCCTTCGTCGGTGTAATGCACTTGCGACCAAGGATCTGAAGAGGTGCTATTTTCCTTAGACCTATCTATCCAAACGCTTGATGAGCGTTGATTTGGGTTTGCCTCCCATGCTAGAAACATTGATTGCTACAATATTTCTATTGGGCTTGGAGGTAATACCTGCATATGATCCATGTTTATATCGTTTTCTGAGATCTTTTCAATCAAAGATATTATATTGCAGGTTCCTACCAACGCTACTTCCGCCGGATTGATTGGAGGAGGAAGGGCAAAAGTCCCCATTAATATAGGGTCTTTTAGTAGGCCTACTCCGATATTTTGAAGTGAATGGGGGCTTCCATGGGGGCTTCCATGAAGGAAAGTTTGTTGATCGACGATTGTAATCCCTCCTTGAAAGTGAAATGCAATCTTTCTAAAATAGGTCGACACAACAGCAGCCATAGCATATATCCATGGTCTTCCCAATAGGATGTTGTAATCAAGGTTTCCGTCGATTACTTCGACATCTATTTCTACTATTTTCCCCCCTAGTTCAACTTGTAAGTTACTTAGAATACCATACAGGGTATACGTTTGTCCGTCGAATTCTTTTAATGTTGTCGAAGATCGCGACAAGGTTGGAGATCCTAAAGTTTTCCAGCAACTCATCGACATAATACATGTAGACGCCCCCTCATCAATAATTATCCGATGAACAGTTTTGTTGAGGGCTTTCACTTGAATGAGGAAAGCTAGTTGAGTTGGTAACTGAGGATCGTATCCTTTATGGTTAAAGGACACAAGATTAGAATCCTTTGGGTCTATCCCACCGATAGCTGATAATAAAGCCTACTTTTGGGATGGGCAATTTTGCAGTACCTCAAGTGTCGACATAGCGGATGGCGATTGGGCCATATCTTACACTATATTATAATGTTGTGCCGCTCTGGCACGAGGATTAAATGTCGACTTATGTACTACTCCCTTTGGCGGTTTTATTGTTAGCTCAGGAATGATGGGCGGTGCAACTTCTGTCGAAGTTGTTGTCGAACTACTAGGTTGATCTTTATCCTTGTTGTTCGACAGCTGTGGATTCCCGTAATATTTTTTCCTTGTCGATATCAAAGCATCATTTTGTTGTTTGGAAACCGACAAAATCAACACTTGAGACGAGGAAGCATTTCCACTGTCAACCAGATTTGTCCCTGGATTCGGAAACGGATCAGTTAATATTACTGAGGTTTCTGAATTCTTGAAGAATTTTCTAAGCTCAGCTCTGTGCGGACAATCTGATGTCCAATGATCCTCATCGCATATAAAGCATGGATTCTTTGGTTTCCTATTTCTAGTAGGGTTTGCAGAAGATTTTTCAGGTGATGATTCCTCTTGTTTCTTCTTCTTCCCTTTGTTTTTCTTCTTGCCTCTTGGTTGCTTGGTTTCTTTGCCTTTATCAGTCGAGATGACATTTACTTCCGAGGCAAGAAATTCTTCTTTTGCATTTTGACTAGAAATCTTACGGGCCTTTTTAGATGTAGCCTTTTTCGATTTCGTTTCTGTCGCGCCAATCACGCCATCGCCGGCATGAGAGTCATTGTTTGATTTAGGAGGACGAGGGACCGAAAATTCTGGCCTGGAGCGTCAGGTTATTTATCGTAGAGTGTGCCAGACTGAGTGTAAATTAAGTCTAAATATTGTGCATGAGCAATAACTTGCTCTTCGGTGACGACTCCCCCTTTTTCCACATCTTCTGTAATGGAAGGTAACAAAGACTTGATAAACCATTCAGCTAAAAGCTTATCAGGAACATACATTTTTACCATTCTACGACGACGTTGCCACTCATGAATATGATCGGATATGTGAGTGGTCGTTGTCTGCTTGAAATTGGTAAGAAGTTCTATTCCCATTTCGTACCTTATTGGTAACTGAAAATGGGTTAAAAATATTGTGGCTAGGGTACTGAAGTTGTCAAACGAAGCTCTGGGAAATTCGATATACCATTTCTCTTCCGGACCAGTTAACGTCCTCTGAAAAAGGCGAAGCCTAATTGAATCATCGTTTAGGGTGTTTGATGAACACCTTAGATGAAAGGTCATCACATGATTCGACGGATCTTCTCCCGGATTTCCATTAAATTTAGGAATGTCTGACGGAATTTTATGTGGAATCGCTGGCCACCAAGGGGCGTAGTCGATTGGATCGTTTGTTAACCGATTTAGATCCGGTAACTCTAAAGTTGCCACGAAGGGTAACTGTTGATTCAGGTTAGGTGAAGCATACCCAGGATAAGATGGAATCGCCTAAGCAGTTGGTCTCTGCATACCATCATAATGCATTTGATGCTGGTGACTTTGGTAAGGTTGATGGGCATAACCATTTTGGAAGGTTTTATTCTGACCGTTTTGAATATACGGTTGCCCACTATTGGTAAACATTTGTTGCTCAGATCCTTGGTATACCTGTTGGAATTACGGTTGTTGGTATTGCACCAACCACGGCTGCGAAGACATGTGTCGTTGTCCAATACTAACTGTTTGACTAAGATGAGGGTTAATTGTACCCATTTGGGCCTGTGTCATTCCACTAGTTGGCGATTGTGGTTGAGTCGCAGGGACAAGAGGCTGTTGCATTACCACCTGAGAAACCTGAGGTTGGCATACAACAGGTAGTGCTTGTACTTGCGATACCATCACAATAGTTGGCGTAGTCGGTATATTTGACATAGGTAAGCATTGTTGCATCGAATATACAACTCTTGGTTGTTGAGGTAGTATCGGTACCCAACCGCTAGATGTAATTCCAGCATAACCTGAATTTTGTTGTGAACTCCCGTATGGTTGTCCTCCCGAAGGAGACAATGAAAGGGTATACTGCCCCCCATACGGCGGTAATCCGGTACTTAAAGGTATGGCTTGTCCTTGAGGATCGGACTGCCCAAATTGACACCCTGAAGGATCAATTTGCTGAGACTCAACATAAGAGTTTCCGGATACTATTCGGATGAACAAACAGGAACGAACCATACTGTCGAAATAACCCCTGAGTGGACCCCTTCTAGCAATTGAGAACTAGTTAGGACAGATGGTATACCATCGAACATTGTTGGAGTGACAACAGGAAGTTTTGTCATTGCTGTGTCAGATGACATAGTCCTAGATGTCAACGATTTTTCAGACATTTCTAGTCTATCCAAAAGATTGCCTAGCAATTCTACAGGAGCTTTCGATGGCGGTAGACTAATTTCTGATGAAGAAGGATACAGAGTGATCCCGACTCCAAATTGCGATGGAGTAATAGATGGAGGATCCTCTACAATCTCTTCTATAGCAATCAGACCAGGTGGAAGAGGTAGACCGTCAGGTCCGTAAAATATTTCTGGTGCTGAAGAAGGTATAGAATCTGCAGCGACAGATGTTTGGGGAATAACACCTTCTGAATCAGCTATAGATGGAACTGGTTCAGTAATACAAGTGTTTTCCCTCAGACTAGGATCAGTGCTACTATCCTTTGGTGGCTGTTGAACTTCTTCTGTAAAGGCAGCGATACCAGAAATGTTTGGAGTAACCGGAGTCTCCAATGGTGTTGGAACACTTGTTCTAACTTTACCAGGGGATTTGGAACTGGTTAAACGAGTTCACTTTGTCCGTAATACTTTCGATTCTGGAGACAAAGACGGTTGACTCGTAAGCCTCCGCGAACGATGGGGTTTCAAT
Organism: Pinus tabuliformis; assembly: GCA_031772625.1. Classification (NCBI taxonomy): domain Eukaryota; kingdom Viridiplantae; phylum Streptophyta; class Pinopsida; order Pinales; family Pinaceae; genus Pinus; species Pinus tabuliformis. The sequence goes on from CM062813.1 coordinate 139,045,942, forward strand.
TAACTTTCTTCCACGATTGTGGATTACTCGATCAACTAAAAATCTAAGGGAAGTATGTTTCCGAATTAGATGAATTTTAGACGCTTCGACACAACTTGTTTTTTCAATTTTTGAGAGTCGAGAAAAAACAAAAGATGACTCTAGTCGCCTTCGATTTTTAATGAGTCTGAAGTGACAAGTGCTCAGATGGACCTTTTCCATTAAGGAGTCTGAAAAGGAACGAAAGGGACTGCTCTGGAAATCTAGGTAGAGGGATTACCAAACCAATCGCAAAACTGCAGAAAACTTTTTACGGTACGGTAGTCAATCTTCCTGAATGTTGTGTTCAGTGCATTGCGATCGATAGGGCAGCAAACACGGCTTCCTATGGATAAAGGATAAAGCCTATTGTGGTCTCCCAAAATATACTCGACTGTACGTGGGAGCACAAGTCCGTACTGGCACTTATCGTCTCAAAGTGGAGGAATCACCCAACCAACAGTGAAAACAACAGTTACCAGGCTTTACGACGCCGGAATACGTCTCTAGCCTAGACTTCTAGATGTTGTGCGTTAGGTTCCAAAGCGTTGTTAGATTCATTAAATTTATTTTATAGTTGATCTTGCTTAAGAAATTTGCCTTTCAGGTTCACCGCGTGATGTAGAGGTACAATTCCTAAAATGCAATCTAAGATGATAAACAGTCGTTTTATCTTCTTTGTGCAATGAAAATCCTAGCTACTAAGGAAAGAGAGACAGTATTCTTTCAACAAAGAGCAAAGAGCACACATTATATGCATTGTCCTAAATCAAACCAATCAAACAGTCTAAATGCAAATGCACATGCATGTATTTTTTTTAGCCTTCTTAATATGTGAATGATAAAAGAAAGCTAATGCGCAAATCTAAATTATTTTTCAAAGTGACAATTACTAACAAGTTTCTTTTCAAAACAAAATGAGGACAATGACAACACTTTGCGATTTGGAATTGAAAACTTGCTTTCGACACTAAAAAAACTACAAATTCAGATCAAATACAATAGTAACAGGGTAATCGACTATCAAGAGCAATCAGACTCTCTTCTATGACTAAAGACGACACTTGCGACACTCTCAAATCAAGAAACGACAGTACAATTACGTTACTTATTTGTAAAGGAGAACTGAAAATGACTCAAAAAATACATAAAAACATTTACAGTTCTTTGCACAATGGAGGCGGAATAACAGCAAGGAAAGGGGTTTCAAACAGAGGTGTACTGACTACAGGCAGCAAAACTCTTGAATAAATCTGAAAAGAGTGAACACAGAAACCAAAATTTAGGAACAATGCCTAGTCTGATCAGCGCACCTGTAACACAGTGAAACTGAAATGCAACGCACCTACTACACTCGGGAAGTGCGCTAAATTTGAGATTCACAGAACAGACAGTGAGCTGGACCAGGGACAAGACTTTGATTGGGTTCCAGGTCACAGTTTGCAGTTCAGTTCAGGGATTTTGGCCAAGCAAGTGGTAATCAGTAAATCAATCACAGGGGTAGATCTAAGGAACTTACTAGAGCCACCACAAGGGCAATTAGAGATTTTGTAAATCAGTTGTTTAAATCATAAACAAAACCCAGAGATTGACTGAAGCAGCATTGATATACTTTGCACTTGCATAGCAAATGTAGTTCGAAGGCTAGCTGGCTTGACTTCAGGCTCCATCTGTAAGTTTATAAAGTAAACAAATGTAGATGAACAAACAATCTACTCGCTCCCTAGCGGAGTCGCCATTTTGTTACCGGGAATAGTGTCTATGCAGAACTGCTAATCCCACTAAGGCTGGTAGCTACCTTAGAAACAAACAAAGTAAAACTACTTTCGTTTTCCTTTATGAAAGATAGATGAGAGAAGAATAAAAGAGACCAACCTTTGTCTTGCACTTGGTTCTTTGTTCGATTCCTCTCTCTTCTGATAGTCCTTTGCTACTTGCTTTCTCATATACCCAGCTTCACAGAGTACCTGTAGAATCAAATTAGCATAACACTATACGAGAACATAGATCTATTATCATAAACAATTTAGGATCAAATGTAAATTGACCATACAAATGCATAAAACATAAATCACACAAGAGTATGGAGGAAAACTTGAATAGCTTTATTGATAATCAAGAAAGAGCCAAGAGAGTTACAACCAATTGTTCTAACCCAGCATCATCCTCTCAGCAAGTAAGCCCTTCTTCGCCTCATGAAAAGCTTAGATCACCCAACACTATGATGTTGCCTCAAGAAACCAACAGCAATTCCTTACAAGATGCAAAATTCCATCCTCCAGATCTCTGGTATGAGGGATCCATATATAGATGTCTGCAAGGGAGATGAGTCAGCTTGTGATTTGATTAGTGTCTTCCCTCTGATAGTTCTTGATTCCACTTGGAGATTGATGATCTCTTACTCATCCCTGGTCGAATTCAGAGAGGCAAGTGTCACAGGAGAAGTTTCTGGAAGATTCCATGCTTCTCCACCTTGTGGATTGACCCTGTCATTTGTCCCTTCTCGCCCATTACACCCCATAGAAGGGATTTTTGAAATTCAACGCACCTACTGTGTGTATTTAGGTGGGATGCAACGCACTTTGCCTATGGAGCATGTGAAATGGTCCAGTTTTGACCAGTTCTGAGTAGTTTTTCATGGAGAACTTCTAGGAGATGCTGTAATCAGTTGAACTTGTTCTTTTAGGGGTTGGAACAACACCTTTAGGGACTTAGGAGCCCTTGGTTTATGGACATTTTATGCTTGGGGTTGCAGTGCTCAAAAATTTCTATAATAGTAAGTGATGTGAAGTGGTCAGTAGTGTGCAGTGGTCAGTTATAATAGGGTAGTGCATTGACAATGTTGTATAGTGATCAGTTGGAACAATGATTTACAATCATCAGTTAGAGCAGTATTATGTAGAATACTCATATTAAGCAATACAATGTTATATTCTATACAACATTCTTATATTGATTTAGAGCACAGGGGGATCCAATCTGAAATTTGTGAAAGGTGGTTCATCGGATCTTCAAGGTGGTAGGGTGGTGCAAGGCAGGTGATTGTATTCACCTTCAGGTTGTAGTTTAGGGTGGCATCCTTCCTACAACAATTGGTAAAAAAAAATGTTGGGGAACTCGTTAGGTTGTGGCTTGACTTACAGGGTGTTGGGGTATCCTTCTGATTGCGAAAATTTTATTCGATGTATGAGCATCCTACAGGTTGTATCCTATGAATTACAAGGTTGATTCCTCCCTCAATTTTAGCTGAAATCTTGATGTAATTATTTTCTTTTAAAAGATAGAAGAATAAAATTACTAAGAAGCGTTTTGTGGTTTTTGACCGTGTTGTAGCGACTACAACCACCCTCCAAAATTTTTCCTTAGCTTCGTTTTGGAGTCTCCCTACCAACCATCCTTAGCGGCATGTATTGCACTGTTAAGTACATAAGCTTCATTGGTTTTTTAGCATATTTCCAACCTGTGCATGATATTTTGCTTCACTCCCCTCACAGGATGCCATTCCAGACTTGGGCCAGCTACTAGCTGAGTAGCTCCTTCAGAAAATTGCGCAATTTTGGAAGGGAACCAAACTTCCCTCCAGAAATTGCGCAAATCTGTTGGGCAGACTATTGGGCCCAAAAATTGCGCAATTCAGTCAAGTCAACCCAAAAATTACACAATTTTGGGCACCAGTCAACTGCTCCTCCCAGAAATTGTGCAATCCCTCTGGACAGTCAACCCAAAGCCTCCCATAAATTGCACAAAAATCCCTCTTAGTCAAGCAGGATGTTGCATGTGCCTTCAGGTTGATTGGTTCCACCAGGGACCCAGAAAAATTGACTTGCATGCATGGGTTGATTTTTCCCGAAATATCAAAAAGCAACATGCAAAAAGCATCCCTAGATTTTAGGGATCTATTTTTAGCAGTTGGAGATTACATGCAAAGATCGTTTCAGAAACTTTCCTCCAAGTGTCGCTTTTTCCTAGATTTTTGGGATGCGCATCATGAGCCTAAAGCTTATTTATTTGATGCCTCAGAGCTCATTATTCACATCGATCTTGGAGCTCTGTCATCCCACAACACATCCAAGAGTCTTCGCACATCCAATCCATCTATTTCTGGGTAATCCCACTTTACTTATCTTTCGTAGTATTTTTGTCGCTTTTTGTGTTTTGGCTTGTGTGAGTATTTTCTGCTTGATTTCTATGAATTCTTGTTGTCATTTGCATGCATGTTAGTATGTACAAGCACCGTTTCAGTTTTCGTTTGCATCTCACTGTTGTCACATGCATGACACTGTTTTGAACGAATGGTCATTGAATCGGCGACTCACTTCACACACATGCATGTTGTTTCATTTTCTAAATCTTGCATTCACTATTTGCATGCATGATCATTCACTCCTACTTACACTCAGTATCGTCATGCATTCACATCTTCATATGATTTCAGTTGCCCATCGGCGGGTCTAGGCATCCTTGCCTGGACAACATTGCACAATTATGAGAGGGAAGGCTCTGCCTTCCTCCCAGAAAATGCTCAAACCTAGCCAGAAAGTGCCCTCCAATATTGATTTGCACAATTCTAAGAGGCAGTGTCTGCTGGCCCAGAAAATTGTGCAATGCAGTCCCTAGACCTGCATCACTTGCCAGCTGAAATTGCACATTGCGCAATCTGAGCACCCATCATGCGAGTTTGAATTGCGCATTGCACAATTCCAGTAGTCAACTAGCCTCCCAATAGTTCAAACTTCCTTTTGCACAGCTCCAGTAGTCAGTCCCTTGGCTTCATAGTGAAAATTGTGCAATCCTTGCCAGCAGTTCCTTGGGTATGTTGCTTGTGAGTCCTCAAGTTTGCTTTTGTTTTAACTGACAGATTTATTTCCATGCATGTCTCCATGTCTCCAGATATAGCAGTTTTTCATCTATCTCTCAGCAGTTCAGGATCAATGGCTTCCAAGAGAGTAGGGTCAAAGGACACCGACAAAAGTGCAACTGGAGAAGCAGTTGAGTGAGTGTCTATGAGTTTGTCGATTCACGAAGACACCAAGTTGATTGTAGACAAAGATATCAAGCTAAAATGGCAAGAGGTCAATGATGAATTATTAGGCACATTTGGGGAAGATCTCAAAGACCACAAAGTCTATGTGAACATTCAAAAGTCTGGCTTGTACCAGATTGCATGCAGATATCTCGAGTTCCCATGCGTGGACATGTTACATTGGATTGTCTCGCACATTGACCCTGAGATGATGGTATTGAGCAGTGTCAACGGGACAATGATTGCTACCTTCAGGGCACACAATTATCAGTAGATGTACCAATTTCCGAAGCCAGTGATCACCATGGAGATACCCTTCAGCATACCGAGCAGCAATGCCAACTCCAAGGATATCTTAAAGAACTAGGTGAAAGAGCCAGCCAAATTCAAGATGACACCCAACCATATTTAGAAGATGAAGATACTACGGAAGGCATATTAGTACTTGGTCATCTTTTCTTATCACTTGTATGGCCAAGAGAGCACGGAGACCTTCCCACAGAGTTGGGTGATCGTGTTGGACCAACTAGCTAGTGAAGGAAAATCAAGCAACTGGTCTGACATGTTAGCTCACAGACTGAAGGAACAGGTAACAGGAGCTCAACAACCACACAAAGGTTAGAAATAAGAAATATACATGTCCTCTTACATATTGGATGCAATATGTGCTCAACAACAGTTCTCGGGCTTGAAGTGGGCATGGACACCAACGAAAACCACTATGAACACTTATTGTAAATTGTTTTCCGAATGTAGCTTCTGAGGAGTCATCACACAACTGTCAGATCATTTTGTCACCCCAGTGTATAGGATGATATTTGAGCAGGATCCACCTTCCATGTCGAAGGTAGTAATGGAGGCACTGATCGACATAGTGTATTGGTATGCCTCACCATTTGGCACCTTCATACGAATGTATAGTGTGGAGAAGCCTTTGCATGTTTTGTCGAATTTTGTCGTGGATAATCTCACCATGCAAGAAGTGTCATACCACATCTTGGTAGGACTGTCAACTAGGCTGTACCGAAAGAAGAAGGCACCTTGGCCCACTCTTCCATTGCGAATCGGGTTGTACGAGATACATAATCTCAAGCATGCAGATGTTGAGATAGAAGAGTTCAAAAAATTTACTTTCGGCACCCAAAGCTTCAATCCATATGTCCCGCACTATTTTGTGAAGGATCACTAAGAGAGTACAGTTTTAGTGGATCCACAGGGCATGTCATTGGCCTGAGGAAGACCCATGGAGATATTGTTACAGCTTCTCCAGGCCTAATGAGCCGGTCGGCATCGCTGTGGAATGGTTAGCGAAGAAGCATCTAAGAGAGCAACAACAGAGGTAAACATACTAGCGCGTGACAAAGGCAAGAGAAATATTGTCGACAACGTAGAGGTAGAACAAAGCTACAAGTTCAGAGCAATCCCACTTGTGCAGAAAGTAGCTTTGGCAATAGAGGCGAAGAGGACCACGCAAAGGCAGAAAGAAAAATAGAATATGGAGGAAACAGTGAAGGAGTTGCAAAAGGAGATACTCCAGAAGCAAAAAGAGTTGTGCAGACAAGAGAAAGAAGTGCAATAGGAATAGATACAGCAGGGGGTGCAACATGCACAGATTGATGAAACTATTCCCATATAGGTGGTAGACTCATCCGAGTAGTTGGCGCAAAGCAAACAGGGTGAGCATTCAGAGGAGAATGACTCCGCTCAAGAGATTGAATGAGTGCTTGAGCAGAGGGATACGCGAGATGGAGAAACTAGAGTTAGAGAAAGACATCGACCTCATGCCTTATCACGAAGAGGTCGATCCACGGATTCATCGGATCCAGAAGCAGAGTAGCTCTGGTGAGCACCAGTATTGAAAGAATAATGTTGCAACTCTTGGGCTACCTACTTTACTCTTATCAACCCGGTAGTTCGTAATAAACTTGGAAGCGACGGTGTTGTATGCACAAGTACTAGTTCTTACTACAAGTTGTCAATTGGTCAGTCGGCTCAAGATCACTAGGAGCTCAAGCCAACTTCTATGGATTCTAGAAGAAGCTCTATATGTGATGAAAGGAGAGAAAGACTACTCTACAGATACTACTCTAACTGCAAAAAGGAGAAATACTGAAATGTAAAACAAACCAAGTAAATCCTAATTAACCAGCTAACCCTAATTTTGCAGAAAGCACTAAGAAAACCATGAAAAGAATGCCATTATATTTTCAAAGAAGTAAACAACATCTAACTAAGCTATTTCTGGAAGTAAATGAGCAAAAAACATTTTTTTGGTTTTTTATGTATTTTTATGTGAATTTGACATGCATGTAATTTATTGTTTGTGAATATGGCAGCGAATAGGTGACGTTGGAGTGTGGTTTTGGGACTTGAGAGGATGTAGTATGGTGTGGATGGGTCATAGGAGATCTCAGGTGGCCTTCTGGATGCATTTCCCAAACTCGGCCTTCGAAAGAAAGCCTACAGGAAAATCTACAGGAGGACACAAGAAATCTACAGGAGGAAAAACAGCATCCTATAGGAGGCCTACAGGAGGAGGCCGAGAGCAGTTTTGGCTATTTTGAGGGTGTGAGAGTGGGTGGAAAAGGTGGATGAAGGTTGGAATGAGGTGTTAGGGCACCTAGGGTCTACCAAGAATCATTAGGAGAGAGAAATATGATTGGATTTGTTCAAGGAGAGAGGAAGAAATTCTATGGAAAATGCAGGAAACTAAGGCAGAATTGAGGGGAGACTTAGGCGACCTGTAGGGGATGGATAAGATGGAGGATGGGATGGATGATAGGCTAGACTACTACTAGAAGAGATCTGCTACAGAAAGAACTGACATTCAACCAATAAGATCAAGCAAGCAATGAAATAAGTGCTTCTAGAAAAACAAGTTTTGCATCAAACTAGTATAAGCTATGATCTATGAAAGGAAATGCTGATAATTGTTGCAAGAAAGGAAAGCATGAAAGAAGACTATTGTAAACCAAAGAAGTGAGCATGATGAAGAAGTTCTGAAGCAAAGAAAAACTAGACTATTAACCACCAAAAAGCTGCAAGTACTAGAAGTCCTATGAGTGAGGAAAATCTGTGTTTTTGGGGCAGCAAGAGGGTCTTTTCCTCAAATCATGGTCCCAAAGGGAGGAAGAGAGGCCAATGCATTGTTGCTACCCTTTTGAATATTTTCTTTACCACTGCTTAACCTGCTATAGAAATCACAAATGGAAGCAAACTACTGAATCATCAAAAGCAACCTATTCTTAACCATAAAACAAATTCATCTAACAACAACCTAATCTACAAACTGAAATAAAACATACAAATACAAGTAAAGAGGAGCTTGGTTGCTTGGATTGGGCCCTAACGTAAGAGCTTCAGCCCTTTAAGGTAACTCAATGCTAACTCAAAAAGGATTCCATCTTTATTTCCAAAACAATAGCAAGATTACATGAAACTGTCACAAAATAATAAGCTCAAAGTTGAGCAGAGTTTACATAAGAAAAAGTACAACAAAAATCCAACAAAAAATCCAACCCTAGTGAGGCCCTAGGCATCTCTACTTATACAAATGAAGCTACCAAAAATTTCCTTAAAATCAGGGAGGCTTGGCTCCCAAAACTTGAGATAATCATCAGTCATCCTCCACTTGCTCGGCTGCCTTCTAGTGCATGACTTGCCTGCTTGTACTCCGAGCTGAATGAAGGGGAATTTGAAGTGAGGAGTAATAAATGAGTGGGGATTCCCTCCTATAATTCCTCTCCTTTGTCCATTTCGAGTTGTTGCTACCATTTTCCACTAGATCCTTGACTTTGACCTCAAAATTCATCAATAATCTGCATTAAACATATATCAGACCACATGGCATCATAACTAACTCAATTCACTCAATAAGCATAAATATAATCAGAAAATCATGCAATAAGCTAAGAGAATGGTTGATTTGACTAGGTTAGGAGGTAAAATGATCCTATATAATTACCCATTTATGAGGCTCATCATCACACCCCTACTGAAAGTGTTGCTCATCCTCTGAGCAACTTAGTCCATCTCCTCATCTTTTATGGCCCTGGTAGCCTCCCTAACATCCCATGCTACTGATGTGGTCTCCTCTTCCTTGTCATAGAATCATGCCTTCCTATCTATCTCTTCCTGTTTCTTCTGCTCTTCTTCTTCTCTTCTACCTTCCAGCATGTCTAGCAGCAGTGGGGGACTCAATTTGAGGCCAATCCAATTGACCTTTAGCCTCTGCATGGAGTCCTTGTACATTGGCACTCTCCTTAAGGCCTCCTTCATCCTCATTGGGGAATGATACTCCCTGATCTGCAAATTGTGTGGTAAGGTGTTCCATCTTCTCATGCATGCATGCACACAATCATCCCCAAGTAACCTTTCCATATCCTCAAAGTGTGTTATGGCTTGTGCCTAATCACTTATATATCTAGGGGAGATCTAAGGATTACTGGCAAGAAGGTTATGTCTACTAATCAGTGCCATGGGGTATGATGGCTCAGCTCTGATCATTAATGGCTCATTCTGCTCCTTTATCATCAACCTTCTTATTTTTACCGCCTTTAACTCTTCATGGTTCATCCATGAGGCCATGGCCATTAGTTCCAGGTCCCCTAGCCTAGCATTGGGGTCCCACACATTCATGTCTGTGAAGGCCATGTTATGTAGGTAGAATTCTGTCATCTTTGCCTTATCTTCCGATGTGCTTTGGTCACATAGGTCCATAAACTACCTGTAATCTTGGAAAGGCATTGTGCCTCTTTGTGCCAAAGTCTTTATCTGAAATTGCAACCATTGGTCCTTGAGATATAGGCCACAGGATTTTGCTGGTGTTATACATTGCAATGTCTCCATGGACCAGCTAGCCATGCATGCCAGTTGGGTCTCTTTCTATTGCAGTTTCCTTCTTAGCAATTCATTTTATGTTCCAAGTTGGCTTCTTGTAGCTACTTCTCTATGTCTGATAGCACTCAACTCTCTGCGCATTTCTCTAAGGTTTCTCTCCATATGGCCAATATCCTCAACTCCGTTGGATTTGTCTATTTGCATCCATCTGTGTGTTCTTATTCTCTCTTTCTCTAATTCAAAGAATAGTGGAATTGCAAATTTTTGTGGAATTATCCTTCCTCCCTCAAGAAGATTGTAGTAGGAACCAAAACTGGGCTAGGGATCAGGTTCTTGTAGCTCTGTCTCTTCCTCCTTTCCCTATGGCTGTCCTTCTTCCATTTTCTAAAGCTTTTGGGTCTCCTGTAGTTTTGACAGTGTCTCCTATAGAATTGTCTGTGCCTCCTGTAGGACTATTTTTGGGTCCTATAGTTCTACCTCTTCTTTCCATATGGGAGATCTAGGAGTCCCCCTTTCATATGTGATAGGTGCCTTAGAAGGGGATTCCTTTCCTTGGGTAAAGGGTGAATCTTCAATTATAATTGGCACTTTTGAAGAAGGTTGGGGTTTTCCTGTTTTGATTCTTGTGCTCTTCCTAGCCCTGAAATACATGGAGGCCTGCCTTTTCCTCTTTTGTTTTGGCTTGATGGGGGTACTGAGGGTAGTGAGAGCAGTTGTTGCCTCTCTTTCTATAGTTTCAGGGGACACTTCTTGTTCTGTCTTTTCTGCCTCTTTTTCTCCTCCTTCTGCCTCTTTTTCTGTCTGTTTGCTCTATTTCCTCCTGCTCTATTTCTTCAAATTTCTCCTCCTCTATCTTAATTTCTTCCTTCTTCCCTTCCTATTCTGCTATGTCACCAGTTGCTTCACATTCTCCCCCTTGCTGCTATTCCTCCTCACTGCCAATAGGACTGATATCATAGGTTAGGGTCTTTATGTCATCCCCAGCTGTCATGTTTCGGAAGATTTCCTATGCTATAGGGAGTGTAAATGTATGGAGGGCTTCTTACACTAAAATTTTGATTAACCCATCGTGCTAGCTGCTCTAAATTTCCTGCTTGAACTTTAATGCTAGATTCAATGAGATACTACAGGAGGAAGTAGGGGATGTTGAGCTTCTGAGGGGCTGGAGTGTCCATGTCGTACCTTAATTCATGAAGGATTCTAAAGTGGTAACCATAGACAATGTTGTACCTCCCCTCATAGGAAATATACTTGATTATTTGGTACCTAATCTCATCCCAAGGATATGGTATACTAGCCCTTCTAATGCCATTTTTATCCTCTATAGAGGTTTCATTGTTTTGGAAGAAGTTTTTCTTGGCAGCCTAGCCAATTGGTTTCTCATCCTTACTCCAAGGCAGCCCAAAAGGAAGGGTAGTGACCCTACTGATAAATTCAGGGGTTATCTCCATGGAAAGACCTCTAAAGGTGACAGTGGCATGTGTTCTAGTGTGAGGGACCAAGAGTGGGAAAATTCTTGAGCAATTTCCTCATCACACCCTCATAATTTCTCAAAAAAGTTCATCCAATTTGCTCTTGTGAATATGTCCACTACTTGGGGATGTGCATGGAGCCTAGAGGAGTTGGTGGGCTCCTTCCTCATAAAACCTCCTGTCATTTTTTTTATGCTTCTTTGAGAAACCAAATGTGGAGAAGGAAACAACAATTTTTGAAGAAAAATAGAGGAACAGAGAGATTGTGTTTTTTTTAAAGAAATAAGCAGAAACTTTTTATGTATTTCCTCCACCTAAAGGCTTGATTTCACCCTCAAATTTAAACCACTACTTGCATATTTTGATATTCAATTGGGGTATGCATGGAACCTACCTCCTCAGCCCGAGAATCATGCTCAAACCTGTGTTTTCTCCCTTCAAAACAACTCACTGGCCCTCCTGTAGAAGACTGTTGTGTCCTCCTGTAGAATTCCTCTAGGTGCTCCTATAGAACCTGTAAGTTCTCCTGTAGAGAATTCCGAGAGTAGGAATATGGGAGGGATCAATGAAGAACGGTGGTTATGAGGATGTGGGGGCATGAGGAGATTTGCAGGAATGGAATTTCAAGGAGAGAATGAAGGAAAAGGTGGTGAGAGTGCTCGGGGAGGAGTATTTATTACTTTTTATGGATATTTCTGGTGATGGAGGGTGAGCTGGCAAAGTGTACGTTGCCCATATTTGGACCATTGGTCCCCACCTACCTTTTCATCAGGGCCCTTTCCTCGAAATCATCCCTCATGATTGAATCAGAGTTCACACTTCCTCCACTACCTGTCCTTGACATCTTTCTTGAGTTGACTGTGCGCACGTGTGGGTGACATCTTCGGATGAGTGGAGTCAACTAGATGAAGGTGGCCAAGTTAACTGGCCACCTTTCCGTCATTCAACCTCAATCATCTCATTGTTGTTGCATGCCTTCTAATTACACAGATGCAAACAGGGGAGCGGGTTAGTTACTTACCTAAGATTCGAATGCATTTGTTGTGAGGTGTTGTGGCTCTCTCTCTCTACTGCATGCCCTTGTTTCTTTTGTTGCATGATGTCTGCTTGCTGATGTGTGGCTGTGCCTTATGTAGGTTCTCCTCTGGCTAGATCTGAGCTTCAGGTGTCTTCTTCAACCTTCATATTTGCACCCTCTTGTTGTTGATGCTGGATTTTAATGGGATTAGCTGCTACAAGAATTCCTACAAGAGCTCCTGTAGCTGCTTCTCCCCTTGAAACTTCAACTTCCTTCTATGCTTGGAGCTGTGAGGATGATGCCAAAGATGTAGATAGAGATGGAGAGGTAATAGGAAGGCTTCAGGCGAGGTTGATGGTGTTATTTCCTTTCTTATTTTTTTTTTTTTTTTTTCTTTTCCTGAAGAACTGTTTTTTTTCTATGTTTTTCTTGGACAGGAAGAAGAATGATGCTTGGGGTGTGATATAGGCTTGGAAATGATGGCAAGGAGGTTTGGAGACTACAGGGGGGTTTACATATTTTTTATGAAGCTTCCCTGTCCCTCAAACTTCCTTTTATATCCATTTATGGCTCTCTATAATTCCTACAGGAGCCTCCTGTAGAAAACACAGAGCCTCCTGTAGAAAACACAGTTTTTGAAAAAGAAGCACAGTGAGGTGAAAAAAATGCCAAGAATGATGGAGAAAGGTGTGGGAAGGTAGGATAGCTATTGGTGTTATTTTCAGGGCTCCCTTGGCACCTTCTGCTGCTTCCTGCAGTCCTCCTGCAAACCTGCAATGCAACTAAAAATTCATTTTATTTTTTTTTTGAAAACAACTAGGTTGCCTCAGGGAGGTTTTCACCCTACTTGCCTGCCCTCGGCGCCTCCAAGGGAGGTTTTCACCCAGGGTTCTTATTTTTCTCTCTTTTTTTTTTTGACATCACTGGGCCACCTCAGAAGAGCTTTTCAACCCAATCATGGGACTCAAGCGCCTCATGGAGGTTTTCACTTGAGTCCTTATTTATTTTTTTATTTTTCTTTTGTCTTTAGTGAGTGGGTGAAGTAGAGGCTAAGACATGTTCCACTACCATCATTGTCTTATTCAAATCTTCAATGAACTCTCACTTGGAGAGGGGTTTCTTGTAGACTTTCAACCGATGTCCATTGACAAGCATGGGGATGGATTCATCATCAATGTTTCTGATCATAATTGAACCATTGTCATTGCATTTCTCCAGAGTGTAGGGTCCCAGCCATCTTGTCCTTAGCATGCCCTTGAAATATTTGTATCTTGAATCATAGATTAGTGCCCAATCTCCCTCTTGGAATTGCTTCTCCTTGACATTTTTGTCATGCCATATATTTTTATGAAGCTGAACTACCTCTGTATGGAGAAGGGCTTGCATTTTGTGTTCATCCAATCCATTGAGCTGAAGTAATATATCTTTTTGTGCATGGTTGAGGCCCATGTCCAGCTAAGCTGCCATCCTCAGGGTATTGAATTCAAATTCTATTGACAGCAAAGCCTTCTTCCCATAGACCAGCTCATAAGGTGTGAACCCTGTAGTGGTCTTCCATGTTGTGTTGTAGGCCCAAGTGGCCTCAACTAATCTGTCCGCCCAGTCTTTTCTGCTGCTGCTCACTACCTTTGTCAGGATCCCTTCCAGTGCTCTATTAGTGACCTCCACCTACCCATTGGCTTGTGGATGGTAAGGGGTTGAAGTCTTGTGCTTGATTCTATGATGTGTGAGCAGGTCTTCAATCAGATTGGAAGTAAACTGACTACCTTGATCTGTGACCAATTCTCTTGGATACCTGAACTTGTAGAATATGTTCTCTCTCAAAAATTCAGCTACTTTTTCCTCTGTTGCTACTTTGATTACTTTTGTCTCTGCCCACTTTGTCAGGTAATCAGTGCACACAATGATGTATTGCTTCTGCTTTGAAGGAGGGCTGATAGGCCCCACAAAGTCCATGCCCCACTTCTCAAATGGCTCAAAGGTCACTTGAGGTTACATGGGCATCTCATCCTTTGGAGTAGGTTTCCCCATCCTCTGACACCGATCACACTAGCTGGTATATCTCCTCACATCCTGATGAAGAGTGGGCCAGTAGTATCCTACTTGCAGTATCTTGAAGGCGATTCTTTTTGCTGCAAAATGACCTCCACAAGGCCCATCATGACAGGTCAGGAGGATGTCAAAGACTTCCTCCTCCCTAAAACATCTTCTCAAGATCTGATCTGGGCCAAGTTTGAAGAGATTTTCCCCAATCCAGGTGAAAGGGGCACTTTTCCTTACTATCTTTCTCTTCTCTTTTGAGGACAGGTGTGGTGGAAACTGTGTTGAAACCAAGTAGTTTGCTATATCAGCAAACCATGGAGAGAGTACTGAGATAGCAAACAGGTGTTCATATAGCATTTGGTCATCCACTATTCCTTCTTCACCTACAAGCAAATTTACTCTAGACAAAAAATCAACAACAACATTTTCTTTACCAAGCTTATCAATAATGGTCAAATCAAACTGTTGTAGTAAAAGCAACCATCTAATAATGTGAGCATTCACATCTAGTTTGTTCATTAAATATCTAATTGCAGCATGATCAGTATGCACAAAGGTTTGATAGCCTATGATATAATGTCTAAATTTGTTTAAAGAATGCACGACAGCTAGGAGTTCCTTTTCGGTCACCGAATAGTTTAACTTGGCCTTTGACAAGTTTTTGCTTATAAAGTATATGGCATAAGGCAAATTTTCATCAATTTTTCCCAAGGCTGCTCCTATTGCTTTGTTCGAGGCATCTCTGTGAATGTGGAAAGGTAGGGCCTAGTTTGGACCTCGCAGAATTGGAGCAGTCACGAGCTTGCTCTTCAAGGTATCTAAGGCTTCTTGACAGTTTTCCGACCATATAAACTCGACATCTTTACCTAAGAGGCCAAAAAAAGGAGAGGCTAGCTTGTTGAAATATTTAATGAATCTTTGGTAATACCCAGCTAAGCCTAGGAAACTTCTGACATCTCTCACTTTTTGAGGAGGTGGTACCCTTTGGATGATGGCAATTTGTTGGGGTCCAACTGCAGTCCTTGTTGAGATATTGCATGACCTAGCACGGTCCCTTCCATCATAAAAGATTCACATTTTTCCGGACTGAGGGACAAGTTCATCTCAATACACTTGTCTAGAACTTTTCCTAGATTAGATAAGGCTTCCTGAAAGTCAAAGCCATAAGGAGTAAAGTCATCCATGTATATCTCTACTGCATCATGAACTAATTCAGAGAATATACTCAATACCACTCTTTGGAAAGTGGTGGGAGCGTTTCACAAACCAAAAGGAAGGACCTGGTATGCAAAGGTACCCCAAGGGCAAGTGAAAGTGGTCTTATCTTTGTCTTTTGGGCTGATTTGAATCTGATTGTACCCGCTAAACCTGTATAGGAAAGAGAAAACTTTTTCCGTGCCAGACCGTCTAACACTTCATCTATGAAAGTTAAAGGAAAATGGTCCTTTTTAGTGGCTTTGTTCAATTCCTGATAGTCGACACAGATTCTCCACTTACCATTTTTCTTTGGCACTAGCACCAAAGGAGAGGCCCATTCACTATCAGAGATGGGATAGATGAATCTTGCATCAAGAAATTTCTGTAGTTCTTCCTTATTAATATCTTTAAGTGTTGGATTCATCCTCCTTTAAGGTTGCCTGACCGGCTTACAATCCTCCTTGATGTATATATGATGAGTACATACTGAAGGGTGCACTCTCTTCATCTCCTTATAACTCCAGGCGAAGGCATCTAGGTGTTTTCTCAGCAAGCTACACAGTTCCTTCTCCTGGGGAGTCGATAGGGATGGATTGATTTGAAAGGTTCTTTCTAGGTCGAACTCTATATTCTTAACACACACAGAGGTGGAGTCGGCTGCATAGAGATCAGTTGAGGGGTTGTTTTGGGTTTCTCTTACTATGTCCTCTAATGGTGATACACTGGGAGGTGGATTCTGAATCAAATTTTCAATCATATCATCCTCATCTCGTTGTTTTCCCCCCATGGCGATTCCTAATGCACAAAGCGGTGTAGAATAGACTTCATCCTCATCTTCCTCCTCCAACCAAAGAGGTAGATCATGTTCTAAGAAGGGTTGGGCAGGAGGATATAGGACTAACTCCTTGGACATATGTCGTTCTTCATGGTCATGTTCCCAACTCGACAACTGATGTAGGCATCAGCAGTAGCCAACCAGGGTCTTCCCGGAATGAGAGGATACATAGTGAGCTTTTCCTTTGGCTAGAGGACTAAGAAATCAGCAGGGTACTCCCAAGAATCAATGGAGACCATCACATCTTCCACAATCCCCTCAGGGGTCATGGTGGAGTGGTTTGCTAACTATAGCACAGTCATGGTCTTCCTCAAGGAGCCTTGGAGGTTGAGTTTGAGCATCGTGTCCTTTTTCATCACATTAATGGTAGCTCCCAAATCGATCAGGGTGTGTGGGATCATGGTGCCATTGATGTGGACATCAACTACTGGGCTTCCAGGGTCCAGATACTTTGGACAGATTACCTGCCCCAACATCGGGTCAGACAGTTTCCCTATGACATTGATGGTTGGGGCATCTCTCTTGCGCCTTCCTGGATTCCTAAAACAATTCTCTTTGATCAACCTATTGTAGATAGGCACATCTTTTATGGCTTGGAGAAGTGGTATCTTCACACATAAATGTTTCAATTCCCCCAGGAGTTTAGTTTCTTCTGGGGTACGCTAGACTATCATGGATAGTCTCTCAGGAAAGGGTGGAATTGCTTTAGGTTCACTTGCCTCTTTATCTTCCTCAACCTCCCTAGGTGGAGGCTGGCTATCTGGGAGAACCTTCCCAGATTGCAAATTAATTTCCTAAATATCCACAACATAAGTTGGGCATGATGGTTCCCCACTATACACTTGCTGAGCCTTTCTGTTGTTCGGGTTCGGATTTGGCTAGGCAGGCATTTGGGGTTTCTTTGGTGGAGAAGGAGGTAACAGTTGTGGTTGGGCAGGTAGTGGAGGCAAAAGAGCAGGAGGAGATTTGTATTGGGGCCTCCACCCCTGATGAGATGCATTCCACTGAGGCTGCGACTGAGCATAGGATTGAAATGAATGGCTAGCTGGTTGGGCATGATATGGAGATGTGAAGGACCAAGGAGGAGGTGTGGACCAGGAAGGATGAGTAGGGGGCCCCAAGAAGGTATGGAAGTGACTTGGTTGGGGTTGTCGTATGCCTGAGATGTCCCTTGAATCCCCTGCTGGTATGGTCTAGGTCCATGCGGTCTCCTTTGGTTTATGTAATAGAGCTATTCAATGACTCTCTCAGCCCCTTGATATACAGCTTTAAGTCTGGGTAAGGAAGGACACTTGTCTGTAGAATGATTTTCTTCACAGACTGAACAAACTTCTATAGAGTTCAATGGGCATTCATTCCTAGGATGCCTCCTGGTGCACCTAGGGAAAAAAATGGCTAAAGCCCTCTCTGCTTCCTCTTGTTTCCTTTTGATATGCAAGGTATCCATTTGCATGGCAAGAGTCTACAACATCTCACTCTTGAATTCTTCCAGTATGTTTCCAATTTCTCCTTTAACAGATGAGTTAGAGGAAGAGGTACTAGCTATGGGTTGACCCCCCCACCTTTCTTTCTGGCTACTCTAGAATGGTTTCTAAAAACAGTCTTTATGTCCTCATAGGATAGTTGGTAGATGTCTCCTTCGGCCAGTAAATGGAGGTTGTCTAAAAGATCTTCCCGAATTCCCCTGAGCAGGACCAGCTTCAGAGATTCAGGGTCAAGTGTACACCCGACCCTTTTGTAACTAAGTTGGAACCTCTCCTCATAGTCTTCCAGGGACTCATCACTTCCTATAGTCATTCGGAAAATTTCTTCTTTAGTATCTTTTGACCTACAATAGTCTCGATACTTGTTGTTAAAGGCTTGCTACATCTGAGCCCAAGTTGTGATACTATTGCCAGGTAATCCCATGAACTAGCGCAATGCTGCATCCTTGAGAGTAGAAGGGAATAGTTTCAACTTTTTCTCATCTTTTGCATATTCATAGGTTCGACAGATAACAATAAGCTCAAACAAAAAGGTGTCAGGATCTTATGTAGTCAGACCATGGAAATGAGGTAGGGCGGAAGGGCTTATATTCTTCATTTTGGTGTCCCCATTGGTCTCCCAAATGGGAAAGGTACCCTCTATTATTTTTCCATTCCCCCTAGCATTTCGTGTTTAGCCATTGGGTCCAAAGGAATGTTTTCTTCTTCTTCTTCCCCTATAGGTTCTTCAAATATGTCTGGTTGTTCACCTAAGGGTTCTTCTTGATCATAGCCACTGAAGAAGAGTGAAGGTTGGCTGTGCGGGTAGTGGGGGTGTTGGGCAAAAATTTTCCTAAGTTATCTCTATTCTTACGAGGCATGAAAGGAAATCTTTTTGGTTGGTTTTTTTTTTTTTCACACTGATAGTACCTACAAAACTAAAATTGATTGAACAAAACAAATTGCAACTAGCTGAAGTGAACTTGTTGAAATGAAATTTGCAGAATTGAAGAGGAAAGCAAGGAAGTGCAGAACTTGAAAGAAAAGAATGACTATTCTACTCTTGCTGAAATGAAATTTGCATAATTGAAAAGGAAAGCAAGGAAATGCAGAACTGAAGGAAAAGAAAGGACTAGTCTATTTTTTCTTAAATAAACTATTAGCAGAATGTTGCAAGAAGAAAATAGAAGAAAGCAGTAATCACAGAATACTCTAACGCTTCCCCGGAAACGGCGACAAAAAGTGGTGAGCACCAGCATTGTAGCAATAATGCTGCAACTCCTGGACTACCTACTTTACTCTTTTCAACCCGGTAGTTCGTAACAAACTTGGAAGTGACGGTGTTGTATGCACAAGTACTAGTTCTTACCGCAGGTTGTTACTTGGTCAGCTGGCGCAAGATCACTAGGAGCTCAAGCCAACTTCTATGGATTCCAAAAGAAGCTCTATATGTGATGAAAGGAGAGAAAGACTACTCTACAGATACTACTCTAACTGCAAAAAGGAGAAAGACTGAAATGTAAAGCAAACCAAGTAAATCCTAATTAACCAACTAACCCTACTTTTGCAGAAAGCACTATGAAAACCATGAAAAGAATGCCATTATATATTCAAAGAAGTAAACAACATCTAACTAAGCTATTTCTAGAAGTAAATGAGAAAAAAACATATTTTTGGATTTTTATGTATTTTTATGTGAATTTGACATGCATGTAATTTATTATTTGTGAATGTGGCAGCGAATAGGTGGCATTAGAGTGTGGTCTTGGGACTTGAGAGGATGTAGGATGGTGTGGATGGGTCCTAGGAGATATCAGGTGGTCTTTTAGAGGCTTTTCCCAAACTCGGCCTTCGAAAGAAAGCCTACAGTAAAATCTACAGGAGGACACAAGAAATCTACAGGAGGAAAAACAGCATTCTATAGGAGGCCTACAGGAGGAGGCCGAGAGAAGTTTTGGCTATTTTGAGGGTGTGAGAGTGGATCGAAAAGGTGGATGAAGGTTGGAATGAGGTGTTAGGGCACCTAGGGTCTACCAAGAATCATTAGGAGAGAGAAAGATGATTGGATTTGTTCAAGGAGAGAGGAAGAAATTCTATGGAAAATGCAGGAAACTAAGGCAGAATTGAGGGGAGACTTGGGAAACCTGTGGGGCATGGATTAGATGGAGGATGGGATGGCTTATAGACTTGCCTACTACTAGAAGAGACTTTCTATAGAAACAATTGATAGTCAACCAATAAGATCAAGCAAGCAATGAAATAAGTGCATCTAGAAAAACAGAGTTTTGCATCAAACTAGTCTAAGCTATGATCTATGAAAGGAAATGTTAATAACTGCTGCAAGAAAGTAAAGCATGAAAGAAGAATATTGTAAACCAAAGAAGTGAGCATGATGAAGAAGTTCTGAAGCAAAGAAAAACTAGACTATTAACCACCAAAAAGCTGCAAACACTAAAAGTCCTATGAGTGAGGAAAATCTGTGTGTTTGGGGCAGCAAGAGGGTCTTTTCCTCAAATCATGGTCCCAACGAGAGGAAGAGAGGCCAAGACACTGTTTCTAGCCTTTTGAATCTTTTCTTTACCACTTCTTAACCTGCTATAAAAAGCACAAATGGAAGCAAACTATTGAATCATCAAAAGAAACCTATTCTTAACCATGAAAGAAATTCATATAACAACAACCTAATCTACAAACTAAAATAAAACATAAAAATACAAGTAAATAGGAGCTTGGCTGCTTGGATTGGGCCCTAACCCAAGAGCTTTGTCCCTCTGAGCTAACTCAGTGCTAACTCAAAAAAGATTCCATCTTTATTTCCAAAACAATAGCAAGATTACATGAAACTGTCACAAAATAATAAGCTCAAAGTTGAGAAAAATTTACATAAGCAAAAGTACAACAAAAATCCGACCCTAGTGAGGCCCTAGGCCTCTCTACTTATACAAATGAAGCTACCAATGGCTTCCTTAAAATCAGGGAGGCTTGGCTCCCAAAACTCGATATAATCATCAGTCATCCTCCACTTGCTCAGTTGCCTTCTAGTGCATGACTTGGCTGCTTGTACTTCGAGCTGAATGAAGGGGAATTCGAAGTGAGGAGTAATAAATGAGGGGGATTCCATCCTATAATTCCTTTCCTTTGTCCACTTCAAGTTATTGCTACCATTTTTCCACTAGATCATTGACTTTGACCTCAAAATTCATCAATAATCTACATTAAACATATATTAGACCACATGGCATCATAACTAACTCAACTCACTCTATAAGCATAAATATAATTAGAAAATAATGCAATAAGCTAAGAGAATGGTTGATTTGACTAGGTTAGGAGGTAATAATTGAGCCCATATAATTACCCATTTATGAGGCTCATCAAGGTCCCAAGCGACCAAGGAGATACTGAGATCCTTTGAGACAATCCGTAAGAAGAGATGCACAACATATCATTCGATGAGTCACAACATAGAGTTGTGAAATCACGCAAAGTGTCTAATCTAGATAATCACACATCTCCTGCCCAGTTTGAGGAATGAATGATCGTATCCGATGTGCACAATCATCCAACAACATTGGCTTATGCTACCGGAGAATATGCCAAAGTGACTAGCTCAAGTTTTCACTTCTTGATAGCAGTGAACAAGCGAATGGTTGAGATATAGATGGCGAAGAAGGGAGGAGAATTGGTTACAGAATCTTCCTAAGAAGAGTTGAATAAGGAGATACTGGATGAGGTATCATCCCTTGAGATAGTTATGCGAGCGTTGTATTCCGGGTTTGGTACCGTGCATAAGGCAATTTTCCATCTCAATGGTTGGCAGCAGCGATGTGCTAGGATAGCACGTATCTTGTCAAACTTGCATACTGTTGTTGACCACATGCAAACATGGAAAATGAGATAAAAGGAGCCCGTTACACTTTCCCAAGATGATGAAGCCCAGAGCAGTTGAGTTGAAGGCATGCATCCGGAGTCAGATCTAGAACTATGAAGAACTCCACAACTCATCACTAGTTTGCAGGCTTCCCATGCATAGGTATTCAGAAGCATGGATATTGTTGTGCACACACATGTGATCCCATCTATTGGGACACTCACCGAGGCAAAGATAAAGGCACAAGTCCAACTAGAGTTAGACTCGTACATTAACGAGTTGATGTGCATATCCACCAGTGCAAACTTGGCGATCAGTGTAGACACTATGCATCAGTATGTCGCCAGTTCGGCTAAACTCAAGACAATGGTGCGCATGTTATCAGATGAGTTGGATAGAGGAGCAAAATCAGTGTACCCAAATGCAACAGAGGCAAGAGTTTGTTTCCAGAAAGATGTCACCACAGAGTACACAGACACCATGGCGGACTACCGAGCTTGGCATCAGTTCGCCATTGTCGACCATCATGAGGATTTATAAGAGTTGGTCTTCCCACAGTTGTGCAAGTCATAGTGATGTCTTGCATGGCTTGCTCAAGCCTATTTTGTCTCACATGGGTACATGTGGATATTGTATGTAATTCCTTGTCAAGTGGAAGTTCAAGTGTTAGTAGATGAATGTAACAATCATAGAGTAGTTGAAGAGTCATGAGGGTAGATGAACAGTCAGAAAGGGGAATGTCAAGGGTCACTCCACCTTTGTTATATATAATGCCTCATAACTCATTGTAGAGGCTTTTGGTAAGCCAATATTTCGATAGGAGTATCTTAGAGAAAGCTTGGAGAGTATTGTAACAAGCCTTGGCTTCTCCACGGTACAGAGCTAGTACATCTCTTTAGAGGAGCAGGCGCAGTGACTGTAATGTTACTCTATCAAGACTAGTGGTTGGTCATGCTTGTACTGTATGATCGGAACTTTCACTTCTTAATATAATAGAGCCAACATGTTTCATGCATATGTTGATATTGTATCTCAATTATCCATGTTACTCTAATGATATATGTATTGTTTTCTTATGCATGAATGTATGGACTTTTTCTAGATAAGTATGTATGAATCTTACTCACATGTGCTATTGGTTTAACCATCACTTTGGATTGTTAGCTTACTGCTTTCCAGTTTGTGATGCATCTTTGCTCATGTGTTCCCTTCTTAGTAACGTGCTTTCACAAGTTTCCAAGGGGCGTACTCACCCTACTTTTCATGTGTTAGAACTGTTCATGCACCTTCCTTGGCTTGTCGAACATGTCACACTCTTGCTACCAACAAGGACATCTTACTTTCCTCTGTGCGCAACCGCGGTCAAGCCAATACCATATGACCCACTATTGGGACTCCTACACCAAAGGGTTTGAGGTCTAGATGGGACTTCTTATGGGGGAGATCCCCTGACATGTTGGCAGGTCTAGCACCATCAACATTTATGGCACTAGAAGGAGGGTTGGATGACAAGTTGTGCCCTCTCATATTGTTTTGAACCTTTGCACATCTATCATGGATTTTGTCACACTCATCCCTCCATGATTTTTTTCGCATGTCGAACCTCTCAACATCACGAGGGATTTTTTCGATCCCTTGTCCGAAATCACACATGATGGTGAAGACGAAGTAGCCTGGCCTTAGTACTTAGAAGACTTCTATGCATTCCTTGATGATGCAAATGAGTTCTATGAAGAAGAGGTCATCCTGCTACTTTCATACACACTTCATGAATTCCCACTATGGTGGTGCTAGAGTCTGCCTCCCGGTAGCGTGCACTCATCTGAGAAGTTATTTGATCTCATTGAATCTACTTTCCACCATTTTGATCTGGAACCTCTTGCAAAAAATTGTTACAACAATGGAAGGCCCCGCATGAATCGCATATGGAATTTTGGGACTTCTTCCGTGTGTTTCAGTTTCAAGCTCTAAAAAGTCAAATGAAATTCCAGTATCTCATGGACAGATTTGAGTATTGTCTTACAAAATCTGTCAATCTTAAAAGAAAGTTCAAGTCCAAGCCCTGCTCAGCATACTTTGGTGATGGAGTTATGCAATCATATATGGACACAGTCGTTGTCACAAGTGACTATCCGTCGTCCCCTCATCAAACACCTCCACCACCGCAGAGTGATGTGGGAGAATAGGCACACACATCATTTTCAACTGTCACATCCTCCCAACATCACTTCTCTCAAGTGTCGCACAGATTAGGTTGTGAATCCCTTGGGTTGTCACATGTATTTCGTACCTCAACCTCCATGTTTGTATTTTGATAATCCTCTGGATTGCACTGTGTTATGTTCTTCCACTCCGGACTCTACACCTATTGTGAATGAGGATCAAGCCATTGACAGAGTTGGTGTTGCACAACCAACCTACACTGTCATTCATGAAGAGTATGACTGGGATATTGAGCATCAATCCTCGCCGAAGGATGACTCCTTTCTATCTGAGCCTCCTCCATTTTTTCCTGAAATATTGGGTGATTCTTCCATCCCTAATTTCGCATGTGTATCTCTGTGTACAGATGCACCCATTTTTTATCATTCGCAGAACATACTAGATGTTAGTCCATCATCCAACAATGGATATGACAAAACCATTGAAGATCCACTTAATTCTTCATCTACTTTTTCCGGAAACGCAAAGGGTGAACATTATTGCTTCTCATCTACCCCTCTATGTGATTCATCAAATCATGAGGATGCCGATAAACATCTTGAATTTTCTGATCTTAGTTTTCGTGATCTCTCTACTTCTTCATCTGATCATGATGTTGATTCAATCATTGTTAATCTACATAATACACTAGTCTATGATGATCTATCTATCGACGAAGTCAAAACCTTGCATACTGTCGAGGCAATTTCACCCGACCTAATGGTTATGTTAGGCCCTCACTGTCCTGAGGTCGGTTTCACTTCCGATCAGGAAATTGTTCAACACACAAGGCTCCTCATCACTTGTCTGTATGCACTAAAGATCAATCTAACACTCAGATTTCGCTTCCTCCACTTGAACTACATGATCCCATCACTCATGCATTGGAGGAATCTTACATAGCAAGCACACGTGCACGATGCAATTTGTCTCTATTTCTTTCATTTGCTTACATGTCACAGTCAAGAGTATGCATATGCTTAACAGTTGCACGCAGTGTCAAACAACATCAAGGTAAGTTCACATATTGCATGTCATGAACTTGCAATCACTTGTGTTTTGTGGACACATTTAAAATCGAAGTGTGTTTGTCTTCATTGTTATATCTTTAATGTTTTTTGGTTCACACAACTGTGTTGTTCGTGAACCATGCCTTCACCAACATGGGTCGACCAATGTAGCAATGGCTACATTGGAAGTATGAGTTCACATGAGCAGACCCATGCACCGTTAGCTTAGGAGTAGGAGTAGTGTTTTCTTTTAGTTCGGTTGATTGCATGCATGTTTGATTCTTTCTTTGCATGTTTGTTGGATTTCCTACTTGATTGCTTACTCGCTTTGCTTACACATTTACTTCTACTATTTCTTTTTTTTGTTGTTTTTTTGTTTGTTTGTGTTCATAGGATAGTTTCACGTGAAACTATGTGCGATTCTTGAAACAATATGGGTAAAGTACAAGAGGACTTGTGTAGTTATCAATATTTGACATCCTGCCTCTATATGAAGAAGTTGTTATCTGCAGTCCATGATACGTCGATGGACAATACGTACTATTCGAAGTGAAGCTTGGTGAAAACACAACTCTTGCGCACTAACTAGTGTCACCTACTCTAGTCGGTTCTTTTTGGGTTAATCCTTGACAACTCAGTTAAGTAGAGTAAGGTGAGGGGGAAAACCTTCACAAGAATGTCAGTGGTATATATAAACTACTTCTCTAAAGGAACAACCTCTTCTTCTCTCAATCAGTTGGGATCCCTCTTCCACCTCTGAAATGAATAAGTGTTATGCACAGTTACGAAAATGAAAAATGAAATATGAAAATATGAAAAAAATTTGAAAAAATGAAGAATGAATAAGGTGAAAGAAGAGAAAGGCTTCCTATGCAGAGAGGTGATGCAAGTAACTCCATCGAGGTATTGACCAGGCTCATTGACAGTGGAGCGATGCTTGTGTTCCTACGTGACTCCACCAGGGTACTGTCTAGGCCCGTTGGTAGTGGAGCAACAGTAGAAATGAAACTTAAACTCTAACAACCATAAATCTTGTGCACCAATATACCCCTCATCCCCAATTGAAAAATTGTGTTGGCTTGGCTTGGAATGTGTGTCGTCTGACCAAAAGCTTAACAGATGCTACATCTCAAAATCAAGCAAGTGTGGAAACCAAGACAAATAGAGAACTGAACAATACTTTCAGAGGTGTTAGATGCGCTTTTCACGAAGAAGGTCCATTCAGAGAGTTGGAGTTCTACCAGTGTGTCGCCAAGTGTTGTAGCGGCTACAACCACCCTCCAAAATTTTGCCTTAGCTTCATTTTGGAGCCTCCCTACCAACCATCCTTAGCAGCATGTCTTGCACTGTTAAGTACATAAGCTTCATTGGTTTTTTAGCAACTTGCCAGCCTACTCATGATAGTTTGCTTCACACCCCTCACAAGATGCCATTCCAGACTTGGGCTAGCTGCTGGCTGAGAAGATCCCTCAAAAAATTGTGCAATTTTGGAAGGGAACCAGACTTCCCTCCAGAAATTTCACAAATCTGTTGGGCCCAGAAATTGCGCAATTCAGTCAAACAACCTTCCTCTAAAAAATTGCGCAATCTGGCCTAGCAGTGCAGCTCAGCCCAGAAATTGCGCAATTCTAGGCAGCATTTAGCTGTTCCTCCCAAAAATTGTGTAATCCCTCTGGACAACCATCCCAGCTCCTCCCAAAAATTGTGCAATCCCTTTGGACATCCATCCCAACTACTCCTGGAAATTGCGCAAAAATCCCTCTTAGTCAAGCAGGATGTTGCATGTGCCTTCAGGTTGACCAGTTCAACCCGGGACCCAAAAAACTTGACTTGCATGTTTGGGATTCTTTTTCCTGAAATAGAAAAAGGAAACATGAAAAAAGCATCCCTAGATTTTAGGGAGTTATTTTTAGCAGCTGGAAGTTACAAGCAAAGATCGTTTTAGAAACTTTCCTCCAAGTGTCGCTTTTTCCTAGATTTCTGGCATGCGCATCATGAGCCTAAAACTTATTTATTCGATGCTTCATAGCTCATTCTTCACATCGATCTTGGAGCTCTGACATCCCACAGGACATCCAGGAGTCTTTGGCACATCTAGCTCAGCTATTTCTGGGTAAGTCTGCTTTATTTTCTTTTGCAACATTTCTATCGCTTTTTGTGTTTTGGCTTCTGTGAGTGTTGTCTACTTGATTTATATGAACAATTGTTGTCATCTGCATGCATGTTAGCCTGTACAAGCACCATTTCATTTTTCATTTGCATCTCACTGTTGTCACATGCTTGACATTGTTTTGTACGAATGGTCATCGATTCGACGACTCGCTTCACACATATGCATGTTGTTCCATTTTCTAAATCTTGCATTCCTTTCTTTCATGCATGATTATTCACTCCTGCTTACACTCAGTATCGCCATGCATTCACATCTTCATATGCTTTCAGTTTCCCGTCGATGAGTGTGGGCGACCTTGGCCAGGACTCTACCTTGCCCGAACAACATTGCGCAATTATGAGAGGGAAAGCTCTGCCTTCCTCCCAGAAAATGCACAAATATGGCCATATATTGCCCTCTAGTCTTTCTTTATACAATTATGAGAGGCAGTGTTTGCTGGCCCAGAAAATTGCTTAATGCAGTCCCTAGACCTGCATCACTTTCCAACTAAAATTGCACATTGCCCAATCTCAGTGTTAGCCTCCTGTTGCAGCAGGTTAATCATCTTTCATGATCGACATTTTTACAGGCCAAATATGTCGTACTATGCATGCTGCAATGCTCCATATTTGCTACAGATGACCAGAGAAGTATCCATGAAGGTGTGCCAGTTTTAATGCTACTGCTTTGTTCCAGTTTTGATAAGTAATCCATTTTTGATCAGTTTTCAAGCATGGGAAAGGCCAAACAGCTTAATCTTGGCTTCCCTGGGTTTCAATTTCATGTTGTAGAATATAGAGAATGAACATCTGTCCAAACAGCTTAATCTTGGCAGATTTGTAGTTAGGTAGAGAAACAAGGGTGCTCAACAGCTTAATCTGAGCCCTTGGCTGAAATAAGTGTAGAAGTAGATAGGAGCACAAGCAACAAGAAAGAATGAAAATCTGGGTATGCTAGTTCAAGTGCACCCAAACCAAAAGAAGAGAAAATTCTAGGTGAGTAGGTCGGGTAGGTAGCTTTGTGGTTGCAGAATCACGGCTTGTGATCCATTTCATATTGTCAAGTGTTATATCTATCATATCGCAAGTTGAAGGCAGTTGTTCAGTTGAAGGACTTCAGGAAATGCATGTCTAACTTCCCCTTCTTCCTCTTTCCCCAAATCACTCACTAACTTCCCCTAAAAGAGGTCAAGATCTGCTTGGTACCTCTTAGATTCATCATGTTCCATATCATCTGCCTTGGTGAAGATCTGCTTCACTAAAGGAATGTTCACACTTCTTCTATCAGTCATTTTCCCCCATTGATAGCCTAAGACATCATTCTTAGCGCTTTTTCTCATCATTATCATATTAACTACTAACTTTATTATGTAACTCCCTATCTATTTCCCCTTCCCCTACTAAAACTATGTATATAACTCCCCTATATACTTATCCCTTCCCCCCTGGTTGAAAAATAACCATATTCATCCTTGGGAATTGCTAAGTTTATCAGAAACTCAGCAAGAACCCTCTTTTTCCTCCTTAACCATCTCCCAAATGCAAAAGGACTCATTCCTTTGCATAGTTTACCTTCATATGTATAAAAATCATCCCTTTGGCCTTGGTTTGCCTTTATAAGGCATGAAACCCTCTTTGGCCACTAAACCCTCTCAAAACACATCACATTCCTCCTAAATGCCTTTGGACTCCTTCCAAGGCATGAAAGTTGCCAAAAACCATGCAAAAATCATTAAAAACCTTCTACAAATGAAAAAATCCTCCCTTTCTTTGGCCATCGGACCCCTTCCGATGCCTTAGAATCCATCAAAAACACCAAAGGCTACCCCTCCGAATTCATTTTTCCTTTGCATTTTAATAAAATGCGTGCTCCGATGAGAAAGAGGTCTTTTTGGTCCCCCTCTGATGCGATAACAAGCCATATGTGCAGCTTTCCGAAGGCAGGTGCCCTCCCTCCGACGCGATATCACTGTCGGAGGTCGGGCGATTTTATGTGTTAGCATTATTTTGTATTGCCGACGGGCTCCGAGCTGATGGCCCATTGCCGGTCGCAGTGTTTTATTGCATATATACATATGGCCCTCCACCCCGCCGATAGCGAATTGCCAAGTTAATCTCAGCCGCCCATTCAGGCCCAGAGATCAACGGCCCATATTTAATCGGCAATCACCCCTTGTATATGGCTCCGACTGGCGGAGCCGAAATATTATAAAGGCGCAGCTTATGAGGTTTTCGGGTCCGTAAGGGCCCCTTGTGCAGCGAAAGGAAGGCTCCCGACGAGCCGGAGCCGAAATGGTACGTAAATGCAGTGTTAAGGGTTTCGGGTCCGCGGACCCATTTCAATTGAAAATCTGCCGATATGCGGGTCCCGATGGGTCAGACCCGAAAACAGATAAAGTAGGCCAGTAATGCATTTCGGGTCCGCCATATTTCGGCGATCACATATATGCTGCCCCCCGGTCCCTCCGACTACCGATCTGCCGACAGATCCAGGACCGTTGGATCGGGCCCCAGATCTGACGGTCCAGATCTTGTCGTGCGGCCCCCACTTCGCATTGCCCCATATATTGCTCCGACTGGCGGAGCCAAAAAGTTATAAAGCACAGTGTAAAGGGATATCGGGACCGCTAACCAAATTTTTGCAAATCCGCCGATTGGGTTCCGCCGATGAGCCGGACCCGATTTCAAATGAAAAGGGCCTCAATGCATTTTCGAGTCCGCTTGGTTCATCGCTCGTCGGAGATGTTATGTGTTGAGACCGCTGGTCCATCGATTTGCGATTTAGCGCCAGCCGTTGGATCGGCCCACGCCAGATCCAACGGCCAACATTTAATGTTATGAACAGTGATTCGCTAAGCGCCATTTTTCATCAAAATTTGCAGTTTTAAAGGTATTTTGCCTGTTTCAAAGGGAGGGTTGGTTTATGCAGGTTTCTATGTGGTGCCTCCGCCCACTCAAATCTAAGGCCAGCACGGATTTGCTTGGCCCATTGTACATTGCTTGTGGCTCTATTTGTGCCAAAATTCATGATTTTGCCTTGGCAAATCTGTGGGCGATCCTTTTTTCATCATGTTGCAGCATTTTATCATTTAAGCGGTATTCTTGGATCGGCAAGGGCCGACAAGCTCCCAAAAGTGGCAGAAGGCCGAGCATCGGCCATAAATGGGTGATTGGACAGTTCAAAGGCATTCGGAGGTCAAGAAGGGACCAGGTGCATGCCAAAGAGTATCAGGAAAGCGACAGAGAGTATCAGTATTGCGGTTCAAAGCAGATGAATTCAAAATGGCCCCAGCAGATCTAGCAAGTCGTCGTTGAGCTGTAATGGCTCACCAACTCACAGATTTTGGCCATTTAAGGAAACAGGACCACTTGAAGGCAGATTAAAGGATTTTCAATGCAGATTTATGACAAGTGCAATGGTCCCAGTCACATTTTGGAGCAGCGCTGCTTCCTTAATTGTGCAGTTGTCACACAGAGGACAGCGCATGGCTCAAGGCACTCTTTCAGTCCATTTTTGAAGCTGCAGGACCCTGTGCAGCCCTAAAAAGCCATTTTGATGAGGCTTCTCCCTCATGCGCAATTGTTTTAAGATATTTTATGCATTCATTTCCAGCAGAACTTAGATTAGAAGCAGTTATTGCACAGATCTTTTTTGATCTATTTTGATAGAGATTTTGTAGACATTTCCTCTATATAGACCACCCTCTGCACTGTTTTAAGGGTTGGTTGGTTGTATGACTCCTCTAGAGACTCGCTCTGTATCTGATATGATTTCTTTAATCAAAGACTGCTTAAAGCTTGGAGGATGGACTGTTTGAAGTGTTTTTAATGGTTGAAGAGTGAATGATGGAATTCATGTGCTGCTATATGGATCAATAAGTGTTTCTCACCTCTGTTATTTCAATTTCATACATGCTCAAGTCACAGAACAAAAGATTGGTCTAGAATTTGCTTAGCTGCACTCTATGCTCAGTTTTTGTGGCTTCTTAATGTTTTCCTCTTGATTTAGGCATAAATATGAATTCCTTTATGGCTCATGTTTGATCTATTTCACATATGAATGACTGTTGTTTAAGAATTCTTAGCTTCTCCTAGATAGAGCTCATTCATATTCCCTCTTTTAAGCTGAGTGAGAGATTCTTTGTTGCCTCTCATTCCTTAGCCCTCATTCTATCCTTTTAAACTTAAGTGTTGTTTCACGAGCAGCTACCTTGCTCCTCATTCCTCTTGTGACCAAGAAAACGCACCAGTAGTCCTACTCCATGACTCCATGCCCAATGGTTTGAAACTTACCACACTATGCATTGCCTCTCTACTTGAAAACATCCTCCTTCACACCAAACATAAAAAAACCCCTTGAACTCAATAACTAGCCTAGTATCATCTTCAACAAAGCTAAATCATAAAGAGAGAGCCCTCCTTGACTACAGGTAGGCTAGGACCTGTAGTCCAAAGATTGGTTTGTGGTTACCTCGGCCGTATCCCTTTAAGGAGCTTTAAAGACAACCTGAGTGATAACACTCAGCACCCAGTAAGCCATTCTGGATTGTGCATTGTGCAATTCTAGCAGTCAACCAACCTCCCAACATTTTGGACTAACTTTTGTGTAGTTCCCTCAGTCAGTGTCCTAATCTCCCAGTGAAAATTGTGCAATCCTTGACAGTAGTTCGTTGGGTAGGGTTGCATGTCAGTCCTCAAGTTTGATTCGGTTTTAACAGACATATTTCTTGCCATGCATGTCTCCATGTCTCTAGATATATATGTTTTTCATCCATCTCTCATCAGTTCAGGATCAATGGCCTCCAAGAGAGAAGGGTCAAAGGACACCGATGGAAGCACAATTGGAGAAGCAGTTGAGCGAGTGTCTACGAGTTTGCTGATTTACAAAGACGGCAAGTTGATCGTAGACAAAGACATCAAGATGAAATGGCATAAGGTCAATGATGCATTCTCATGCACATTTGGGGAATATCTCGAAGACCACAAAGTCTATGTGAACATTCAAAATTTCAGCTTATACCAGATTGCATGCAGATATCCCACGTTCCCATGCTCGGACATGATACATTGGATCGTCTCGAACACTGTCCCTGAGACGATGACATTGAGAAGTGTCAAAAGGATAGAGATTGCTACCTTCAGGGCATAGGATTATCAGCAGATGTACCACTTTTTTAAGCCAGTGATCACCATGGAGACACCCTTCAACATACCAAGTAGCAATTCCAAGTCTAGGGATATCTTGAAGAACTACGTGAAGGAGCCAGCCAAATTCAAGATGACACCCAACCAGATTTACAATACAAAGATACTGTGCAAGGCGTATAAGTACTTGGTCATCTTTTCTTGTCACTTGTATGGCCAAGAGAGCACAGATACCTTCCTGTAGAGTTGGGTGATCGTGTTGGACCAACTAGAT
This sequence comes from Pinus tabuliformis, assembly GCA_031772625.1. NCBI lineage: Eukaryota > Viridiplantae > Streptophyta > Pinopsida > Pinales > Pinaceae > Pinus > Pinus tabuliformis. The sequence continues at coordinate 139,078,503 of CM062813.1, forward strand.
AGTGAAGGAAAAGCATGCAACTGGTTCGACATGTTGGCTCACAGACTTAAGGAATAGGTAGCAGGAGCTTGGCAGCTGCCCAAAGGTCAACAAGCAAAAATCTACATGTCCCCTTACATCTTGGATGTAATCTGTGCCCAACAAGAGTTCCCAGGATTGAAGTGGGCATGGACACCAGCGGAAACCATTGTGAACACTTATTGTAAAATGTTTTCTAAATTCATCTTCTAAGGAGTCATCACACAACTGTCAGATCATTTTGTCACCTCGGTGTACAAGATGATATTTGAGTAGGATCCACCTTGCATGTCAAAGGCAGAAATGGAGGCACTGATCGACATAGTGGATTGGTATGCCTCACCATTTTGTACCTTCATACGGATTTACAACACGGAGAAGCCTCTGCATGTTTTACCAAAGTTTTCCATGGAAAAGCTCGTCATGCAAGAAGTGCCATACCACATCTTGCAGGATTGTTGGCTAGGCTGCACCGGAAGAAGAAGGTACCTTGGTCCACTCTTCCATTGCGGATCAAGTTGTACAAGACACACTATCTCAAGCATGCAGATGTCGAGACAAAAGAGTTCATTAAATCTAATTTTGGCACTTGAAGCGTCAATCTATATGACCCACATTTTTTGTGAAGGATCACTGAGCAAGAGTACAGTTTCTGTGGATCCACAGGGCGTTTCATTGGGCTGAGGAAGACCCATGGATATATTTTCACAGCTTCTTCAGGCCCAATGAACTAGTCGGCATCACTGTGTAATGGTTAGTGAAGCAACACGAAGCAGCATCCAGGAGAGCACCAATAGCAGCAGCAGCAGAGGTAAACATACCGACGCGCGACAAAGGCAAAATAAATATTGTTAACAACGCAGAGGAAGAAAAAATATACAAGTTCAGAGCAATCCCACTTGTGCAAAAATCAACTTTGGCAATAGAGGGGAAGAGTAAAGAGCATGAAAAGAGGACCACGCAAAGGTAGAGAGAAAAATAGAGGATGGAGGAAACAGTGAAGGAGTTGCAACAGTTGAAGGAGAAACTCCGGAAGCAACAAGAGCTGTGCAGACAGGAGAAAGAAGCACAACACGAATAGATACAGCAGGGGGCACAACATGCACATATTGATGAAATTGTTCCCATACAGGTGGTGGACTCATCCGAGCATCTGGCGCAAAGTAGATAGGGTAAGCAGTCGCAAGATCACACTTCACTCAAGAGATTGAACGAGTACTTGAGTAGATCGATATGAAGATGGAGCAACCAGAGTTAGAGAAAGACATCAACCTCCTGCCTTACCACCAAGAGGTCGATCTACTGGCTTCACCGGATCCAAAAGCAAAGCAAGTCCCAAGTGACCAAGGAGATAATGAGATCCTTATAGACAATTCGGAAGAACAGATTCACAACATATCATTCGATGAGTCGCAACATAGAGTTGTGCAATCACACAGAGTGTCTACTCTGGATGATCACACATATCTTGTGCAGTTTGATCATATCTGATGTGCACAAGCATCCAATAGCATTAGTCGATGCTACTAGAGCATATGCTGAAGCCACTAGCTCAAGTGTTCACTTCTTGATAGCAGAGAATGAGCGAATGGATAAGGAGTTATAGACGGTCAAGCAAGGAGGAGAATTTGTTACAGTATCCACCCAAGGAGAGTTGAAGAAGGTGATATTACATGAGGTATTGTCCCTTGAGACAGTCACGTGGGCATTGTATTCTAGGTTTGGTACCATGCATAAGACATTTGTCCATATCAATGTTTTGCAGCAGCAATGTGCTAGGAGAGCACGTATCTTTTCAAACTTGCATACTATTATTGACCACATGAAAACATGGAAAATGAGGTACAACAGAGCCCCATTACACTTGCCCAAGATGATGAATCCCAAAGTGGTTGAGTTGAATGCACGCATCCAAATTTAGATCTGGAACTATGAAGAACTCCCACAACTCATCACTAGTTTGCAGGCTTCCCATGCACAAGTATTCAGAAGCATGGATGTTGTTGTGCACGCACATGCGATCCCATCTATTGGGACACTCATCGAGGCAAATACAAAGGCACAAGTCCGACTAGAGCAAGACTCGTACTTTGACGAATTGATGCGCATAGCCACCAGTGCAGACTTGGCGATCAGTGCAGGCACTATGCATCAATATGTCGTTGGTCTAGCCGCACTCAAGACAATGATCTGCATGTTATCAGACGAGTTGGACAGCGGAGCCAAAGAAGTGTACCCAGATGCAACAAAGGTAAGAGTTCATTTCGAGAAAGATGTCACCACAGAGTATGCGGACACCATCATGGACTGCCGAACTCGGCATCAGTTCACCACCATTGACCCTCATGAGGATTTTGAAGAGTTGGTCTTCCCACAATTGTCCGAGTCATAGTGATGTCTTGCATGGCTTGCTCATGCCTATTTTTTCTCACATGGGTACATGTTCAGATTGTATGTAATGTCTTGTCAAGTGGAATTTCAAGTGTTAATAGCTGAATATAACAATCATAGAGTAGTTGAAGAGTCATGAGGGTAGATGAACAGTCACAAAGGGGAATGTCAAGGGTCACCCCACCCTTTTCTATATATAGTACCTCATAACTCATTATAGAGGCTTTTAGTTAGCCAAGCTTCCGATAGGAGTATCTTAGAGAAATCTTGGAGAGTATTGTAATGGGCCTTGGCTTCTCCACAGTGCAAAGCTAGTACATCTCTTTTGAGGAGCAGGCAATAGTGACTATAATGTTCCGCTATTGGGACTAGTGGTTGGTCATGCTTGTACTGTATGATTGGAACTTTCATTTCTTACTATAATGGAGCCAACACATTTCATGCATGTGTTGTTATTGTATCTCGGCTATCTTGGTTACTTTAATGATATATGTATTGTTTTCTTATGCATGAATGTATGGACAGTTTCTGTATAAATACGTATGAATCTTACTGAGATGTGTTGTTGGTTTAACCATAACTTTGGATTATTATCTTACTTGCTTTCCAGTTTGTGATGCATCTTTGCTCATGTGTTCCCTTCTTAGCCATGTGCTTTCACAGGTTTCCAAGGGTTGCACTCACCCTACTTTCTGTGTGTTAGAATCGTTAATGCACCTTCCTTGGCTTTCCGCACATGTCAAACCCTTTCTACCAAAAAGGACATCTTACTTACCTCTGTGTGCAACCGTGGTCAAGGCGATATCGTACGACCCACAATTGGGACTCCTACACCAAACGGTATGAGGTCTAGTTGGGACTTCTTACCGGGGAGATCCCCTGACATGTTGGTGGGTCCAGCACCGTCAACAGACCAGGAGGGGGTTTTTGACCTAAAAATATTTGTGTCCATTGTTGTATATTTATGAATTATTGTATGGTGTTGTCTATTGTTGATTATTTTTTATGATTATGTGAATAAGAACAATAATAATAACTTAATATTAATTGATGCTCTAAAAAAAAAAAAAAAAAAAAAAATATTGATTCACTCCCTCTTAGTATTTCTAACATCATGTAAGTGGATGCATCTTAATTAACAAGACATTGTTAAGTGATAACGCTCTCAGCTCATACAATAATTTTAAAGGGTATGGAAGAGGGTAAGAAGGAGTGATTAGATTTAATGACGTCAAGCAAAATCATCTAGTAGAAATCATGCCATTGGATGCATATTCATGAACAATACATTGTTGAATGATAGTGTTCTCAATTGATACAATAATTTGAAAGTCCATGGAAATGGGTAAGAAAGAGTAATTAGCTTTATGACATCAAATATGTTGAAATACCATTTATGATCTATAGATAATTACTTGTGATATTATTTACCATTAGTTTAGCTTAGTAAATTTTCATCAATCAATTATACATCATAAATTCAAACAATAACAGTAATAAGAAAGTAGATATCATAGTGCACAATAACAAGAGACACCATTATTTAGATCAAAGACTAGGGGAAATCCCCACAAGAGGTAAAACCCAATAAAACCTTTCCTTAAAGAGATCCTTGAATAGTATATCAAGACATGGATAATACATACCAAAAGATGGCTTCTATAAGTGCTAATATCTCCTCCATAATTGCTGCTACATAATGTCCAACAGGAGGCTAATCGCAGAAACAAAGTTTGGATCTCTTCCCTCTGAGGCTTGGACAGATATGTATATGTGAAAAATTATGTTCAAATTACAGTGCTAGAATAACTTAATATCTTGGATAAACAAATAAATTTGTGGAGGCACCAAAATTTTGATCAGATCAATAGCTTCAGATCTTGGACCATGAGACTCTAGATCAAAAGAATAATGAGTAGATCTCAAACCAAAAAACTTTAGACACAAGAGTAATGAGTAGATATCATACCACCAGACTTCAGATCCCAAGAATAATGATCACATCTCAAACCACCAGACTACATATCACAAGAATAATGAGTAGATCTCAGACCACCTGAATTCATATCACAAGAATAATGAGAACATATCGAACCACCAGACTTCAGATAACAAGAATAATGAGAAAATCTTAGACCACTAAAAAGAGCAATAGATCTCAAGATCTGATCCATAGGAGCAATGAATCAATACAGATCTCAAGTCTTGATCTAACCCTTCAACCCTTCTTTGAATACCTTCGCATAGGAGAACATATGCGAAAATTATGAGTGATAAAAAATTGTGTTACTAAAAGGACGAATGGAGCTCTTTATATAGCCATCATGAGATCTAAATGGGTGCCTTTATAGGTAATCCAACTAACAATAATGTAATCCAAATAAGAGAGTTTCAAGGCAAACCAACTAGTCATCATGTGATTTGAATGAGAGAGTTTCATAAAGGCCAACAAGCCATTATGTGAACTGAATGAGAAAGTTGCAAGGCAAGTAAACTAGACCATATAGAAGGGATTACTTAGGACTTATGGATCAACTTGAAATTATAAATAAAAATAATAATTTGCTTCTTTTGAAAAATACATTTTTGACCAAATCAAAAGCATGAAGAACATGTTAGAAGCAATAATAATTTTGCTTTTCTCACGTATAATAATAATAAATAATTTTATGAATACTAACCATAGCTACAATTTCAACACTCCCTCTTAGCTAAGGAGGTATTCATAATCATAGTTAAGATGACATACAAGTTGAAAAGGTTCTCTAAGGAAAGCTCAAGATTTAGATAAGCATCAATAGTTCATCACCACCATAGTCAAACAACCAATACCAAATCACCATGGTACTATCCATGTTTGGTCTCCCCAAAAGACATCAATCGGTGTCTCATAACCATGATACCATAATATCCATACATAGTCTACCAAGGAGACATAAATCAATCAACTAGTACTTCAAAACTAGAGTACTGCCATATCTGTGCATGATAACAAAAATCTCTCTCTGAAATGAGATCCGAGCTATATTTTGGTAGGTTCTTATCCAATCAGGTAGCCTCTAAACCCACTTTCCTATACAAGTCATTGTACTTGGCACAGGGACTACAACCCTATATTGGTAAAAGTACAAGAAACAAGAAGACACTCACGGGACCATTCTCCTTATTCAGGTCAAGGTACAAGACACAAGTATAATATCCCTATATTGGTCATAGTACAAGACACAGGGAGAAAATATGTCCAAGATGTTGTCTAATCCATTGAATTATTCTTCCTATATAGGTCACATTGACATAGGACTACAACCCTATATAGGTTGGTGTGACAAAAGACGAATAACATGATATAGGAAGATCATTGCTCCCTCTCATCCTAAGAGGCATGCTACACAAGTCCCAACTTATCTCTGAATTACAAGAACTTTCCTTTAGGGAGAGGCTTTGTTAGAATACTAGTTTCTTGCTTATTAGTGGAGAAGTACTAGAGCTTCATTGCTCCATTCTGCACCATGCGACGAATATAGTGATATTTGATGTCAATATGATTTGACTTGCCATGGAACATTGGATTCTATGACATATTTATACAACTTTGATTATCACAAAAATGTTAATTTGGAAGCTCAAGGACAAATTCCCTTCTTTGGACAACCTTCTCATCAAGAAAGACCCCTCTTAGCCCTTGGAATAATTTGATTTGGTCAAGGAAAATTTTATTTTAAGTGAAACCCACATGTGCACAAAAGTATAAGTTAGCCTGGGAAAATTAACTCAACCTCCTAAGATGCAAATAAATACACCACATGTCACATCATTTTGGAGCAGCATCACATCTTCGCATCTTCTCTCTTGTCTCTTGATTGGTTATTACAGGTCTACAATTTGGAGGTACGAGCTCACACATGCGAAGGGAAGGAGGTTAATTATTATTTCTGCATTGACCTTTTCTACTTGGAATAGTTGGACAAGTTGTTGACCAGTTTTGACTTGGTTTGACTTGCAAAAATCCAATTTTGTTTAGACCGAATTGACTAGTGAAGGAACCATTTTTTTGGGCAAGTTGACTTGGGTTGACCACAATCATATTGACTAAAGTTTGACCATATAATTTTGAATTTTGAACACAAACTTTCTCTCTCCTTTGACTGAGATTTTTGGGACAATTTTGACTAAGGTTTGACTAGAAAAGAAGGTCAATTTGTTCGACTATTGATCGAGCTCTTTTGGAGGATTGTTGACCATTGAATTTTGGAATAATTGGGGCATCATTTGTTGTAGTTGACTTTGACAGATTTTGCAGATTTGAATTTTGGGCTCATCTCTTGGATATTGGTTAGGGTATTGTTGGTTAATTCAAATATTTGACTTTGACTCTTTTGTTGATGAATTGGACCATTTTATCTCTCTGTTGAACATTTGATGACAATCTAATAGAAGAATAATTAGAAAGGGTTTTCCCCATTGTGGGGTATTTCCCTAATCTTTGACCAAATCTTGTGTCTTTTGTTTTGTGATCTTGGTTTTCTTCTATTGTGCATTGGATTTATTGTTCTATCTGCAATTACTTATTGTTACTAGAAGATTGAATTTATTATATATTTGATTGTTAATTGAATAAGAATTGGAAAAGTAATTGTGCTAAGCATAGAACACTAGAAATTTAATAAAAATATCACTATAGCTTCCAGTATTTTATCAAATAAATTGGTAAGCATTTTCCGAAGCCAAATTGCTTCTTAAGTCAAAACACATGATGTCCTATATTCAACTTCCAAAAAACTTAATATCACAACATAATGTTTTCTAATTATCTAAGAAATCATTGTAGAACCTATACAAAGACATCCACTGGATGTAATCTTTCCATCTTCTGTTAGAAAAACTGAGAGGGGGTTGAATCAATATTTCTTATCAATTAGCACTTTACTAATATTTATTAGAGCATTAATTAATCTTCAACAGTATTATTATTATTCAATATCAAATAGAAAAACCAGTAAACAACACCATACAACAATGCAAAAAGATAGAAACTATAGACACAAGATTTTAGGTGGAAAACCCCCTCCAGGTTAAAAACCATCGAACACTTCTTAATAATTGTATTCTCCTCTTTAAAAAAAAAAAATTACATCAAGTTTTTAGCTCCAACTGAAGGAGGCTCCAACCCCTTTATTTATAAGCTATAACATTTAGGATGCTACTACATACTAATAACCTATTGCAACGAAAAGTATGCCCAACACCCTGTAAGTCATGTCACAACCTGACGAGTTCCCCAACACTCCGTTTACCAGCTGTTGTTGAAAGCATACTTCATTTCCCTGTAATTTATCAGCCCCAACTAAAAGAACACTCTAATTCCCTATGATATATAAGCACCAACTGAAAGGACACCCCAATGACATGTGTAGGCTATGAATTACCCTAGCACAACCCTACCTCCCTGAATTGTTCTCATGCCACAACATGAAGGTGACTCCAATCACCCTAAAGTGTCAACAGACCATGTTTCACAATTTTCAAACTGGATCCTCATGTGCTATGAATCAATATAAGAAAGTTGAATAGAACATGTTGATGTATTATATATCCTATCAAATATTGGTAGCCACTAACCACATTGCACAATATTATCCAAACTAATCACTGCACAATGTTTCTCATTGCATATCAAACCGTGATTGTCAACACTGCCAAATCAAATGACAATTGCACAATATGATCATTTCTCATCAATGTACTAACTGCTACCATTGACCACTGCACATCTTTTCATGTCACTACTCACACATGCCACTGCACATCACTATTGAATCACTTCACTGCACATGAATAGATGAGCGTTCATGAGCTCATAAAGTTGGCTACCAACATTGTACCAAAATACTTGTACTACTACAAATGTTGAACCCAAATGTCTAATAATGGCATACTCCAAAATGCCTCAGGTCATCCCTATGACTTTCTTGCAAAGATCTCAAACTTGACCCAAGGAGGGCTACCAGCATATGTATTTTCACTTCAATTGTTGATGAAAAAACATATATTCTTGTCCATGTCCCATGTCAATGATTTGAACAACAAGGTTATTATCACTTGTAAAGAGATAGGTCAATGTGTCTATGTGTTAAGTGACTATGTCAATTCAATTCACTATAGGTATATTAGTCTATGTCAAAATGAGACGAGGTCTAATAGATCAATTTTTTACTGTCACCATCAAATCTATTGCCCAATCCAAGTGTAAATTCCATATTAATTCTTCATTACCATAACAATGAACTATAGCTATAATAAGATCAATGTAGTCAATAGGTCAGGTCACCATTATTGTTGTCATAAATATCACTATCTTTTCATATCATCGGGTCTCTATGTCATATATAGTTCATTGATAACTCTATCTATACAATAAGTTAAGTCGACATCACAATATTTTCCTTGTAATGGTTGGGTCAGATCTATGTTGTTAAGTTACAGTTAAATCCAATTTGTCAACTCTGTGTAGTGAGTCTATGTCAAGTCACTATCAAAACTAGATATATAGTCAACACTTATTTCACTAATAAACCTCAATAGCAGTGTTTTCACAAGCATCAAAACATATTCCCTATCGACAAAGTCAATACTGCTTATTGTATAAAGGTCACACTTATTATAGTTCAATAGGTTAGGTTTATGTGTTAATGTGGCCACTAGGCTCATAGTCATGGATCAAAATCCTATGTCAAGTCACTAACAATATTGTTGCATATACTTGTCCATCACATCAAGTCAATTCATGTCACTTGTTAGGCTTGTAAAGTCACTGTCAAGTAATGAGTTATATTCATTGTCATATCAACAAATCTTCATATATTAGTTCATTGCATATATCAAATCATACACCAAGACTCAACTATCATATAGGTTAATCTCACAGTCTCATTTCTTTGTTCAACTATCACATTAAATCTCATCAGAATTAAGGTATCATTTTAAAATAGTCATGTCAAAATCATGTCATGGTTTTCACTGTTTTGCAACATAATGACAAGGTCACATAAGGTATGTCATTGTGTCAAAGAACTCAAGTCCATGTGTCAAAATGTCAATTCATGTCAGGGTCTTATATATATATATATATCAAGAATTTATACAATGTATTTTGAATTCCACTAGAATTTGAAGTCAATGGTTGGATTAGTGCATTTTGATACTTAAAGTTGTTCAACAATATGAGGAGATTTCTATCACCATTTTATGATGAGAATAAACGTCATATATTCATACGGGAACCTGTGTCCATACTATAAAGTAGATGCCAAAATGCTAAGGGATTTTCAATGAATATTTGAACCTTATTGCCAAAGTCTGAACTAAATGATCGAGGGTTGAATTGGAGGTCTTTCCTAAAACCCAAAAGCCAACAAAACTTGTGAAAATTACCCCCAACAATTCAGTGATTTTTGGTTCCATAAATGATTTTTCATATTGTTAGAGGACAAGACAACTAGAGGTTTTAGGTCAGTAACAAAGGCACGTTCGTATGATGAAAAAATTCCCAATGAAATCACCCAATCAAACACAAAATGAAGTGCAAAAAAGTAAGACATGTAACCAAATCCAAACATAAAAAATAACTCTAAATCACATGGAAAACCACCATATGAAACTTCTAAAAATTGGTCCCTAGGTCAGAGCCACAAGTCTGCAATAAAAATTATGTGTGTGCAATAAAAAATCCCAACTAAATTCAAAATAAAACCAATGACACTAAAGACCTACCTGAAGCTTTTTCCAAAAATATTAATTACACCAGGTCCAAAGTAGAGTATTATGATATAGTTAAATAATAGGATCAAAGATGATGAGACCTCCAGAATTTGTGCTAGCACTTCACACTCCCTTTTCCAAGCACCATGTTCTAAGACAAAACCCCCAAGATTGTTCTAAAGTCGCCAAACCCAAACAAAAATTCACAAAACCTTTTCTTTCGAAGTTTTCTCTTTTCCTCAGGAGTCTGAATTTGTCTTCCTCAGGTAGGCCAAAAAAGTTCAGAGATATTCTCATAATTTTGTTTTTCATTTATGTTCATACTTTTGATGATATACAGGGTCTCTTTTAATAAGATTAGGAGGGATTTCTATGAGGCATCGAGCTCCAAAAAGATAGGGAAATTTTACTAAGGATAATTGTTGGGCATGGCTGAACTTGGTCCAAGTTTTGGGTAAATGACCCCGCAAAAGACAGTGTGGATCTGGCGAAGATATATTCATTGTGTGGTCTTTTAGGGCTTTGGACTTTGGGGATGGTACAAAGCCGTTATTTTGTAATGGATATCGGATATTAGTCCTTTTTTTGTGGATCCATGGTATGTGAACCATGGTTTTTTTAAAGATGGAATGTATATAAGGGGATGTGCTATTTTGTAATAGGATATGATAGGATATCATCATAAGTGAATGGGATCTCTATATTCACATCCGTAGTCTATAGTTTTCGGGAAGGCTTCACAACTAAGTGCACAAAGGCCTAGAAGAGTCTGCAGTTGAGTGCGCAGACCACCTGTAGCTGGGTGCACAGGTCGAAGACATATATGTACTAAAGATTTATATTAATAAAGAAGAAGTTTTGGTGAAGAAGTGTATATCTTTCTATGTTCATTCTTTGTTGTTGTTAGTATCTTTATGTATGTTTTTTCACTAAATTATGTGAAGAACTATAAGTTAAATTATTATTTGTTAGATTTTATGGATTTAATGTGATTCTCTTAAATTAATCATCTACGTGAAGTTCTTGTGCACGCGAAGTTATAATATCAATATAGAGTAGAAGTAAATATACGGTGCCACTGCATGGATATCCATTTGGTTGCAGAACCTAGTTCTGCAACCTCCCATAACTTCTTTGGGTGAGACTGTGATCTTCTTGCAAGTCGTTGTCGAAAGGGCCAGTAGTTGAGGGTTTTTATGGTGCACAACACACTTTGAACCTAACTCAAACCCCCTTAAACCAACAAATGGTTTTGTTGTCGAGACCGGGATATTATTAAATGGATATGATTTTGCATCCATCGAAGAGATAACTCCAAGAGTGGGTTGAACAAAAACAAAGAGAATTTGTAGAAAAAGAGAACAAAAGCTTGCATTTATCAATTAAATCTTAGTTGCAGAGATATATATTTGAATATAAATACGAGATTTTCTTTGGTTCGTTCCACATTGAATTTCTTGAGTGGATATCTGTTAGCTCCCTATAATACTAGTGATTCCCCCATTATTATTTTCATTATAGCCCTGATTGTTATTATTGTGCCCCTATTGTCCCCATATTGTTATTAGTGTGCCCCATAGAAACCCACTATTGTTATTGTTGTGCCCTTTTGTTATTATTGTTAGGTTGGCTTGATTATATTGTGACCCCTTAGACTCTTATATATAGAAGGGAGTTTTAGCCATTTGTATCATCCAAGAATTGTTCATTTGTGTAATGTAAAGGAGGTTGCCCCCTTGAAGAGGCCGAATTCTAAGTCGTTGATCTATCTTTTCTATCTTTTTGTGAGATGGTTTCATAACATTTGGTATCAAAGCTTTGGATTCTAGGGTTTCGCTACTCCAAACAGGTCATCATGGAATTTTCATTATAATGTTTTTTTTGTGACGTTTCAAAAGCTAAAAAAAAACCATTTGAGCTGACATCATTCTAAACTTTGGGTCTGAATTTTAGACCTTGTATCACTATCGTTTTGGAGATATGATCTGAGGAAGTTAGGGTGTTTGCAAACTCCCGAATTACATTCCAAACAGGTGACCTGGGGAAAATCTTCATAAATTTTGTTCTGAGCATCAGATTGAAATTTAGTAAGAAGTTTCAGAAAGAGGACGGCGGGTAGTTTTATGTATATCTATTTCAAGGTCGAAACAGTGACACATGGCACGTCATACAATTTCGCTCTATTGAACTTGTCTATAATCAAGTCATCAGGAGAGATTTGGCATAACTCTTCCTTGGAGAATCCAATCTTGATTAGACTTGCAGGGTTAGAAAGAGGACTCAAAGGGATACTGTAAGACACGATTTTGGATATTCAATATCCATAGTTATAAAGATACAATAGATTCAATATCGAGCTCTTACAAAGTGAAAAAAAGGTGTGTAGTTTTTTTTTTAATTTTGCACAAGATTGGTTTGAAAAAATTGTTTGAAGGAATTCAAAGGGCATAGTGAAGAATTATTAGCATTAATTTATGCCCCGAAGAAAGAAAATGGAAACACATAGTAAGCAACCTGAAATCTCTAGCATGACTCTTGAAGAAGAGGAAGAAATGCAACATGATATATCAAAATTATAGGACCAAGTACGACAAATTTCACTCTCACAAAAGGTAACTGAAGCCAAGATGAATTTTATGGAAGCTAATATGAAGGGGATGGACGCTAAGATGAATGGCATGGATGCTAAGATGGAAGAATTGAAGATAAATTTGAATAAGTTGCTACAAGAAATGGTTACTAATGGTGAAAGGGTAGTAAAGGAAACTCATGATGAGAACAAAAGAAATGTTAATCATGATTTCATAGACTCTAATGTTGGATTGAAGACCCACCATGTTCCAAAAATCGATATGAAGAAGTTTGATGGCAAGGATCCCAGAACATGGATACTACAGATGGAGCAATTTTTTGATCTCCATAATGTGCAAAACACACAAAATGTACGTATTGCAACTTTATATTTGGAACCAAATCAGTTTGTATGGTATCGATGGCTTTGCTCTCGTAAACAAATTGTCACTTGGGCAATTTTTACAGAAGAAATGATAACACATTATGAGGATACAAAAAGCAACACCTTTTTTAGCCAATTGATAAATCTCAAAGAAAAGGGTTCAATGATGGAACACATTGAGGACTTCCAAAAATTAAACATAAGGGTAAAAGATATTCTAGAGGAGCATAGGATTGATGTGTTCATAGGGACTTTAAAGGATAATATCCAACATGAGGTTCGCCTTTGGGAACCTGATTCATTGGAGAAGACATTTAGGTTAGCAAGAAAAATGGAAAGCAAAATTATGGCAACCAGGAAGCCTACCACTCACAACTATAAAAATGGAAGTGTTGTTGCCCCTAGCCTTCCACAACCTACAAGGTTGACACCACAACAATTGGAAGTGAAAAGAGAAAAAGAGATTTGTTACAGTTGTGATAGAAAATACACTAAAGGTCATAATTGCACTGAGAAGAAATTATTATACATAGATTGTGAAGAGGAGGAAGAAAAGGAACAAGAAATGTAAAAATAAGAGGATATACTCTAGGAACAAACCCTAGATAAAGAAGAATTGAATGTGACAATATCTTGTATTGCATTACCTAGAATTACCACTCCTCAAACTATCAATATAGAAGTACATATCAAGAAGAAAAAGGTAATAGTGTTGATTGATTCGGGAAGTACCCATAATTTTATTCATTGTAAGATAGCCAAGGAATTGAATTGCTTCCTATATCTAGCACTAGAGTGTCAAGTGATGGTTGCAAGTGGAGGAACCATAAATTGCTATGGAAAGTGCCATAATATCAAGCTATCCATGGGAGAATATGTATTGAATAGCCCAATGCTTTCCATTCCAATGGGTGGTGTTGATTTTGTACTAGGAGTCCAATGGCTACAATCCTTGGATACAATAGCTTTTAATTTTCAAGAAGTTTTCATGAAATTTTGTGCGGAAGGAAAGGAAGTTGAATTAAGGGGTATTGTAGGAAAACCGAGAAAGATAATCAGTTCTAACGGTATGAAAAATCTTCTAAAGAAGGAACAATGAGGCGTAATTGCACAATTCTGTTTGCTAGAGGTTCCTACATCAAAATCTTCTATTTCTCTAGGTCTCCAAAAAGTCTTGGACAATCATTCCAAGGTATTTGAGACTCCCAAAGGCCTCCCACCTATTCATGATCATGATCATGCTATTCATTTGATTCCAGGAAGTGTTCCTCCAAACATCAGGTTGTACAGATATCCCTATGCCCAAAAGAGTGAAATTGAACGTATGGTTGCAGAAATACTAGAGGCTGGTATAATTTGACCTAGTCAAAGTTCTTTCTCTACTCCAGTAGTATTGGTGCACAAGAAGGATGGATCATGGTGCATGTGTCTGGATTATAGGGAGCTCAACAAGCTCACTATTAAAGATAAATTTCCCATTCCTATCATTGATGAATTATTGGATGAATTGCATGCATCAATTTACTTCACCAAGTTGGATCTTCGTTCAGGATATCATCAAATCAGAATGAAGGCTGAAGACATTCCGAAAACAACATTTAGAACTCATGAGGGTCATTGGTCATGCCTTTTGGCCTTACCAATGCACCTTCTACATTTCAAGGTTTGATGAATTCCATTTTCAAACCCTTCCTTAGAAAATTTGTGTTATTATTTTTTGATGATATACTAATCTACAACAAGTCTTGGAAGGATCATGTTCAACATGTTGATAGGGTGCTCAAACTATTGGAGGAGAAACAATTATATGAAAAAAGCTCCAAATGTTTCTTTGGAGTACAAGAGGTGGAATATCTGGGTCATATTGTATCTCATGAAGGTGTTAAGGTAGACCCTAGAAAAATTAAAGCCATTAAGGAATGGAAAATCCCCACATCTATAAAGCATCTGTGAGGATTTCTCGGTTTGACAGGGTATTATCGCAAGTTTGTTAAGAATTATGGGAGATTTGTAGAAATGTTTTGAATAATAAACACATATTCAACAGAGATTATCCTGATTATACACTATTGTGGAATACATGCATAATACATAACCTCCTCTACGTTGATCATCAATTTAGCAGCATTAAAAACAATGAAACATCAATTGCATGCACACATTAACACAGTATGTAACCCGGGGAAAGCTTACAGTTGAAAACCCCACACTATCTGTATATTAATGATTAAGAACATGTAACATTACATAGTACAATACTCCTCACAAGTATCCAGCACTATCTCCACCTGTTACACACAATACAGCTCAGATCTAATCTCCAAATCTCCCCCACTGCTTTGCCTGCCTCCACTGCACAATCCTGCAAGAGAATGAATGAATCCAAACTCGTTCCAAGTTATATTTACCTTGGAAAATCACTCACACTAGAAATCACATGATCACGGGCTATATTACTGGGCATTCTCATGGGCATACTCAATACATTGCTTGTGCAAAGTCTCATGCACAACTATAGTCACAACTGATAGCAATCTCAACCTCTAACACCTGTCTCCACTAAACTGTACATGCACTGCGTTAACTGATGTATTCTTCAGTTGCATTATGAGTTAATAATTAGTGAATTAATTAATAACTAATTCACACAACTGATCACTTATTCTATTGATCAGTTAGACTAAATACAACTAGTTCAACTAAGTCAAACTGAACACAACTCCATTAACTGCTCATCCAACTCCACAGAACTCAACCACATGAGTTCTAACTGATGTCCTGCATGCAATAGCTCAACTGATCCAAAAAGAAAGAATATTTCCTTCTGACAGCTGCATGTGCCACATCTGTAGCTCAAACTAAATTGCTCCAAGAGGATAAGATAAAGTTTATAGTCTAAATATTATTATGAGACAATAATATTTGACTTTTCTATTTTTGACTAGCAATCTAAAAATAGAGTCTGATCACTCCTTCTGTGATCACTCCTTCTGTGATCCAAAAATAGACTTTGCACCATAATTTGCCTGCGGTCCCACTTAGTGAAGGCGACTCCTTTCCACTAAGCTCCATCATCTTGTTACATTCTCAACAAGCATTTCTTGTTGCAAACTTTTCAACACTCCCTCTCAACAAGAAAGGCTTCCTCTCAAACCCGATCCTGTAACTCTGGAATGTTCTGCATGCAACACATCTACCTGCTCCACTTTGCTCCAACAACACTTGGAACAAAAACACTCCCAACTGACCACTATGTTGGGATAGGAACATACTTTGATGCTGAAGCTCTACCTGTTGCTGACAAGTGCTCCCTCTCTGATATCTGTGATACTGCAACATCTCCATGCATCTCGCACCATTTCACACCTCTCTGTGCCACCTAGCACTGTGCAAAACACTTGTGCCTCTCACATTGCTACAGCCTGCATGCTATGCGCTATCCTAGGATTCCCTACACTTCGCTCTCTCTTCCGCTCCATCCGCATATGTCTCTACCCAATCAGTCAGTTCCTGCTACTCCACATCAGGGCTCCTGTAGCAAGGTCTCATCCAAGAGGTTGGGTACCTCAAGGATCCTGCCCCTCCTCCTTGGGACTATCAATCCACATCACCCCACCTCCTACCTGGAGGTATGGCTGCATGCGATCCCTCTACCCACCAGGCTCGAAGTTTCCCCCTACTAGAGGTCTCTGCATGAGTAGATGTATCTACTCAATCTCCTCTCAGCTTCCCTTGTTATGGCTACTCCACAACCTCCTGAATCTGCTGCACTAATCGTGGCTCCTCCACAATTGTCTGAGACTTCTTCTGGCTCTGCATGTTGAGAGGTAATATACTCTCCCTCTCAACCACCAAGTCTCCATCAGTTGCCTCGCTGCTCAAGGCTTTGCATGCATCTTGAACCTCAAGAGCATACAGGTTCTTGACCGTGAACCAATCTACTTCACTTGTCTAGTGATGATGTGTCCAAGGAAAACCTTTCCCTTACTGAAGACTACATCATAGCCTCTGTCTTCCAGCATCGCGATCAACACCAAGTTTCTCTTCAGTCCTGGTACATACTTGAAATCGGTCAAGGTAAGACGAGCTCCATGCTCCCTCTGAAAGCCTACACCTGAGACACTATACTTCTCATCATTACCCATCCCTATGAGTATCCCGAGATCTTTCTCCTCTAAAGTACTGAACAAACTTTTGTCACCGGTCATGTGGAAAGAAGCTCCAGTCAAGAAACCAACCATTTCCCACCATGGATGAAACCATGCATGCGAAGAGTGTGAAGTCCAACTCAAACTGTGAAGCAAGTGAGGCTGCCTCACCTTCAGATCCTTCCCCGGATCCCTTCTTGTACTTCTTCTTTGGGAAATTAGTAGCATAATGTCCCAACTCATGACAACGAAAGCATCGCACCTTCGACTTGTCAACCTTCTTCCCATCATTGGAAGAACTAGATTCGGAAAGAGAAACCTTCCCCTTCCCCTTCTTTGTCTTACTCGCTAAGGCACAGTTCTCCTCATCATGCATAGATGAAGAACTATCTCTGGTGCTCCGTCTGATCTCCTCTTGCACAAGATCCAACCAAAGTCTCTCCCATCCTGGAAATTTCTCCCGACCATTGACAGAGTCCTGATAGAAATGCCAACTCTTCAGAAGACCAAGGAGAGCCAAGCTCACCAAGTCCTCATCATCAACAGTCACCCCCACACTTCCCAGCTCATCCCGGCACTGGGTGAACTTCATGAGATACCTGGGCATACTATCTCCATTCTCACACTTAATGTTTCGGAGTTTATCCTTGAGCGCCAGCTTCCTCTGATCACTATTGCTTTGGAATAATTCTGTCAACGTTTTCCACATCAAATATGGAGAAGCTTTTCCATGGAGGTTGGACACAATATGATCCTTCACGTCCTCCAACAGAATCCTTCGACACTTTGCTATCTTCTTTTGCCAAACCACAGCTTCAGCAGCATCAGTAGGTTTTGGGACATCAGCCTCTATGAACTCCTTCAACCCATTATCATCTAACACCGCCTCCATCCTATCCTTCCATGAAATATAGTTCGAGTTGCCCTCAAGGGCATACTCCAATCGCAATCCGTTGAAAGACATTTCAACTTTGACACCAAGAAAACACTACTGCAAATTTGAATTCCACCAGCTCCAAACTCAACCGCCTCGGATCTAAGATTCGTGAGAACAAAGTATTTCTCGTACAGAGATTAACTGTATGGGATTTTACCGGATATCTCACCTTCCAAAGGAAGGATGAATCTAGAGGCTACCTGGCCCAATCACAAACTCTGCCTGAAGAAATAAAAGGTAAACACTTTCTGAATAATAGATCTAATGATCAATACAGCATTGATATCATGTGGAACTTCTTCTACAAATCAGCTCGCTCTGATACCATGTACAAATTTTTTGAATAATAAACACATATTCAACAGAGATTATCTTGATTATACACTATTGCGGAATACATGCAAAATACATAACCTCCTCTACGTTGATCATCAATTTAGCAGCATTAAAAACAATGAGACATCAATCGCATGCACACATTAACACAGTATGTAACCCAGGGAAAGCTTACAGCTGAAAACCCCACACTATCTGTATATTAATGATTGAGAACATGTAACATTACATAGTACAATACTCCTCACAAGTATCCAGCACTATATCCACCTGTTACACACAATACAACTCAGATCTGATCTCCAAATCTCCCTCGCTACTTTTCCTGCCTCCACTGCACAATCCTGCAAGACAATGAATGAATCCAAACTTGTTCCAAGTTCTATTTACCTTGGAAAATCACTCACACTGGAAATCACGTGAGCACAGGCTATATTACTAGGCATTCTCATGGGCATACTCAATACATTTCTTGTGCAAAGTCTCATGCACAACTATAGTCACAATTGATAACAATCTCAACCTCTAACACATGTCTCCCCTGAACTGTACATGCACTGAGTTAACTGATGTATTCTTCAGTTGCATTATGAGTTAATAATTAGTGAATTAATTAATAACTAATTCACACAACTCATCACTTAGTCTATTGATCAATTAGACTAAATACAACTAGTTCAACTAAGTCAAACTGAACACAACTCCATTAACTACTCATCCAACTCCACAGAACTCAATCACATGAGTTCTAACTGATGTCCTGCATACAATAGCTCAACTGACCCACAAAGAAAGCGTTTTTCCTTCTGACAGCTGCATGTGCCACGTCTGTAGCTCAAACTGAAGTGCTCCAAGAGGATAAGATAAAGTTTATAGTCTAAATATTATTATGAGACAATAATATTTGAATTTTGTATTTTTGACTAGCAGTCTAAAAATAGACTCTGATCACTCCTGTTGTGATCACTCCTGTTGTGATCACTCCTACTGTGATCACTCCTTCTGTGATCCAAAAATAGACTTTGCGCCATAATTTTCCTGCGGGTCCACTTAGTGAAGGTGATTCCTTTCCACTAAGCTCCATCATCTTGTTGCATTCTCAACAAGCATTTCTTGTTGCACACTTTTCAACAGAAGGTGTTAAGGTAGACCCTAGAAAAATTAAAGCCATTAAGGAATGGAAAATCCCCACATCCATAAAGCATCTGTGAGGATTTCTCGGGTTGACAGGGTATTATCACAAGTTTGTTAAGAATTATCGGAGAATAGCAGCACCTCTAACAACATTATTGAAGAAAGATGCATTTTCATGGACTCTAGAAGCAACAAATGCCTTCGAACATTTTAAAGAGGCAATGTGCTAAGAACCGGTCTTAGCTACACTAGACTTCACAAAAACCTTTATTGTGGAATGTGATGCTTCAGGAACTGGAATTGGTGTTGTTTCAATGCAAGATGAAAGACCCATTGCTTTCAAAAGTTGTTCAATCAAATGAAAGTATTTACACAAAGCTATTTATGAGAAGGAAATGTTGGCAATACTAAATGCACTTGAGAAATGATGATCCTACCTAATGGGAAGACACTTCAAGGTAAAAATGGATCATGATAGTCTTAAATACTTTTTAGAACAAAGATTATCCTCTGAAGAGAAACAAAAATGGGTCACAAAGATGTTGAGTTATGACTTTGAAATCATCTACAAAAAAGGGAAGAAAAATGTTGTGGAAGTTGCACTCTCAAGAAAGGATGAGGATGTGGAATCATTGTTGTGCGCCATTTCTATTATCCAACCAGATTAGATAAATGAAGCAAGGTATGAATGGAAGAATGATGAAGAAGTGTGGGCACTCATTCAAAAGTTAAAGTTACAACAAGATCCCAGTACATCTGATACATTTGGCTGGAAAAATGATTTGTTATGGTACAAAGATCACTTATACCTATGTAAGAATTCCCAACTCAAACAAAACATTCCTATGGAATTGCACACTTCTCCCTTAGGAGGGCACTCAGGATTTTTAAAAACTTACCATAGGGTTAAGAAGGAATTTCTTTGGGATGGCCTTAAATCAGATATTCAAAAGTCTGTGGTGGAATGTTTGGTTTGCAAAAAAAATAAAGTTGAAACAATTAAAACCCCAGGTCTATTACAACCTTTATCCATTCCAAGCCAACATTGGGAGGAAGTTTCAATGGATTTTATCACAGGTTTACCCAAGTTCGAAGGAAAGAGTGTCATCATGGTGGTTGTTGATAGACTTACCAAGTATGCACACTTTTTTGCATTACCGCATCCATTTAAAGCCAATACAGTTTCTACTGCATTTATGGAAACAATTCAAAAGCTATATGGAAAACCAAAGATTATTGTAAGCAATAGAGATCCCATTTTCACTAGAAATTTTTGGACAGAATTATTTTCTTGTCTCGGTACTTATTTAGCTCACAGCTCATCTTATCATCCTCAATCTGATGGGAAAATTGAGATAGTAAACAAATGTTTGAAAGGATATCTTCGTTGCTTTGTATCAGATAAACAAACATAATGGGTCAAATGATTGCCTCTGGCTAAATGGTGGTATAACACTTCCTTCCATACTGCAGCAAAAATGACCCCATTTATGGTACTTTATGGATATCATCCACCATCCATCACATCATATTTAAGAGAAAATTCTAAGGTTCAAGCAGTGGAACATCACATTGAGCATCAACAACAAGTTCTTCAACTCTTAAAGGATAACCTCCATTGGCGCAGAATAGAATGAAACAATAGGAAAATCAACATCGCAGCGAAAGAATTTTTGATGTAGGTGATTGGGTATTCCTACGGCTACAACCATACAAAAAGATGCCCCTCAAGCAAGCTAAGAAGGATAATAAATTATCATCAAAGTATTATGGTCCGTACAAGGTGTTGCAAAAGATTAGTACTATGGCATACAAATTGGAGCTTCCTGCAGCTTCCTGAGTGCACCCAGTTTTCCATGTTTCATGTTTAAAGAAGGTTATAGGTGACAAGCTCCCAGCTCAAACAATATTGCCAGAACTTGATGAGGAAGGAAAAATCATATTGGAACCAGAAGTAGTAACAGAAACAAGAACTCGACAGCGACAAAATCGATCAATTTCGTAGTATCTCATCAAGTGGAAGAACTTATCCGCTGAAGAGTCCACATGGGAGGATGAGAATTTTATACAGAAGCATCTAGAACTACTTAGCATTGAGGACAATGCTTTTCGGAAGGAGAGGAGTATGTTAGGTCCCTATAATACTAGTGATTCCCCCATTACTATTGTCATTGTAGCCCTTATTGTTATTAGTGTGCCCCTATTGTCCCCATATTTGTTATACACATATTTGGGCACTGCAACCCCAATCACATATGTCCATAAACCAAGGGCTTCTAAGTCCCTAAAAGTGTTGTTTCATACCCTAAAGGAGAAAGGTCAGCTGATTACATCATCTCCCAGAAGTTCTCCATGAAAAGCTACACAGAACTGGTCAAAGCAGGACCATACAAACTACCCAGTGCTAAAGGTGCGATGCATCTCACCTGCCACATGAAAAAAGTGCGATGCATACTGGAAAGCCCTTCTATAGGGTGTGATGAGTGAGAGAAGACAAATGGCACAAGCAGTTTACTAGGTGGAAACCTAGAGAATCTTATAGAAACTGCTCATTTGACACTTGCCTCTCTGAGTTCGCCCAGGGATGAGTAAGAGATCTAAAATCTCCATGTGGAACCAGGAACTATTAGAGAGATGACACTAATCAAAATCCCAGAAGCTGACTCACCCCCTGCAAATATCTATAAATGGATCCCTCATCTAAGAGATCCAAAGGTTGGAATTTGGTAATTTGCAAAGAGGTGCTACTGTTTTCTCTTTGAAGACATTGTTGGGTGATCTTGCTTTGTGTGAGGTGAAGAGGGCTTTCAAGCTGGGAGGATGACACTAGGTCAGGCCAAGTATTTGTAATCCTCTCTTCTATGACTTTTACTAATAAAGCTATTTGAGTTTTCCTCCATATTCTTGTGTATATTTGAATATTGTGTTTGTTATATGCATTTGTATGCTCAATATATATCTGATCCTATATTGTTTACAGTGAAAGATCTCTATGCTTTGATGGTATTATGCTACTGTGAATCTACAGGTGCTCTTTGAAGCTGGACAAGTAAAGAAGCAATGGCGAGATTCTATCAAAGGGGAAAGGAAACAAGCAAGGAGCCAAGTGGAAGACTGAGGTTGGTACTCTCTGCTTCTTTCTCATCTCTCTCTCGTAAAGGAAAAACAAGTGACTTTAATCTGTTTGTTTCTAAGATAGCTACCCATCTTAGTGGGACTAGCAGCTCTGAATAGACAATAGATTTCCCGATAACGAAATGGCGACTTCGCTAGGGACCGATTAGTTTGATTGCTTGTCTCTATTTGTTTGATTCATAAACCACAGACGGAGCCTGAAGTCAAGCCAACTAGCCTTTGAACTGCATTTTCTATGCAAGTGCAAAGTAGATCAATGTTGCTTCAGTCAATCTTCGGGTTTGTTTATGAACTGAATAATTGACTTGCAAACATCCTAACTGCCCTAGAGGTAGCTTGAGTAATCTCATTAGAGTAGCCCTATACTTTGTAGTTACTGGCTATCATTTGCTCGGCCTAAATCCCTGAACTAAACTGCAAACTATGACCAAAAACCAAGTTAAAGTCTCGTTCCTTGACCATCACACCCTCTCCTTTAGGAAATCTAGATGCATCGCACCTCCTATGTGTAGTAGGTGGGATGCATCCCTATTTCCATGTGTTACAGGTGCGATGATCAGATAAGACTAGATCTGCCTCCAGATTTTGGTTTTTTCTTCACTGTCTTCAGTTTTATTGAGGAGTTTTGTTGTCTGTGATCAGTAGACCACTATTGAAACCCCCTTCTTTGCATAATCCAACCTCTATTATACAAATAATTGTGAATGTTTTTATGTATTGTGTGCCATTTACTATTCTCTTTTACAAAATAGTAGCTTAATCGAATTGTCGTCTTTTGATTTGGAAGTGTCGCAAGTGTTGTTTTCAGTCAAAGAAAAGAATACTTCTCTTTTTGATAGTCGATTACACTGTTACTCTTGTATTTGATCTGAATCTATAAGTATTTCAAGTGTCGAAAGCAGTTTTCAATTCAAAATCACAAAGTGTCATCTTGCCTTCCTGTCGGTTTTTGAAAAGAAAATCGTTAGTACTGTCGCTTTGAAAGAAGAAATAATTCAAATTTGTACTTAGCATTCTTTTTGTCATTCACACATTAAGAAAGCAGAAAACAAATACATGCACGTGCATTTGCATTTAGACTGCTTGTTGATTTTGATTTAGGACAGTGCATCTAGTGTGTGCTCTCTGCTCTATGTTGAAAGGATTTCATTTCTCTTTCCTTAGTAGCTAGGATTTTCATTGCAAAAAGAAGATTAAACAACTGTTTATCATCTTAGATTGCATTTTAGGAATTGTATATCTACATCACATGGTGAACCTTAAATTCAAGCTTCTTAAGAAAGATCAATTGTAAAATAAATTTAATGAACATAAAAACACTTTGGAACCTAACACACAACATCTAGAAGTCTAGGCTAGAGACGTATTCTGGCGTCATAAAGCTTGGTAGCTGTTTCTTTCATCATAGGTTGGGTGATTCCTCCTCTTTGAGACGATAAGTGCCAGTACGAACTTGTGCTCCCATGTACCGTCGAGTATATATTGGGAGACCACAATAGGCTATATCGTTTATCCTTAGGAAGCCGTGTCTACCACCCTATCGATCACAATGCACTGAACACAGCATTCGGGAAGATTGACTGCCGTACCGTAAAAAGTATTCTGCAGTTTTGCAATTGGTTTGGTAATCCCTCTATCTAGATCTCCAAAACAGTCTCTTTCATTCCTTTTCAGACTCCTTAGAGGAAAAGGTCCATCTGAGCACTTGTCACTTCAGGCTCATTAAAAATCGAAGGCGACTAGAGTCATCTTTAGCTTTTTCTCGACTCTTAAAAATTGAAAAATCAAGTTGTGTCAAAGCGTCTAAAATTTATTTTATCGTAATAATGTCACTATTCCCTCATTGGTCTTAGGTTGAGAAAATGGAGTCCACCAACCAAGGATTTCCCCTTGGGGGGAGTCCTAGTCCTTTCTCCTCTTGGGGAGATGTTGGTGCACCTCATATGGCCACATTGTCCCTTCCAGGACTAACAATTGGCTTGCCGGTATGGCTTTTCTCGACCTCTGTCGTTCAAAGCACTGTAATTCCTGAACAATCAAACTAGCAACTAGATGATACAAGAGTTTCCCCCCAACCTTCTACTTCGTTTGTCTCTCCCTCTCCTTCTTCCACTTCACTTGGTAAAGATAGTAAAACTAAAAACCAAGTAACTAAGAAGAAGAAGAAGGGGAAGGAGAAGAAGAAGAAGAAGCCAACGGCAAAAAGGGGCAACCATACATTTTCTAGCAAAAATCCACACACTGCACCATCCAAACCTCAATCTCCATGTGTCATCTGCAAAGGAGACCACTATCACCGAGATTTTCCTTGCATCCCACAGATCCTAAGGGACTGGTCTCCCCGCTTGCACAATCCGGTGTCGTCAACCTCTAACGATCATGTTGAAAGTACACCGTCAACTAGTGAAAGTGAAGTCACCGGACAAAAAGGAAAATCTAAATTTCCCTACAGACAGTGTGAAGGCGATTATGCCCTCCATCGTTGTCCCTTCTTGGATGAAGCTAAAAGAGTCTTGGATAATCATCCTGTATCACCACAGCGACTCCCTCCTGGGTACAAGAAACTCTTGTCGAATGCATTGCTAGTTGAAAATCCGACTAACCCACCTTTGGAGTTGGTCAAAGCACCTATCGTTGAAGATAAACCCTCTGAGTCCACATCAGACCAAAATAAACAAGTCGAGATGGCAGTCGACCCCATCTTGACTTCAGAAGATTTACCATCAGATGATACAGTCACCGAAGAGAATGAGAACGACATCGTTCAAATTATTTTCGTAAACACAGACTCTGATGAACATGGGGGAAATCTACCCATTCCTTTACCGCAGGAAGGAAATTCGTCGGAGTTGTATCCGACCATTTATTCAGTCCCACCTCCAAGCAACCTAGTCATTTCCTTCGATTGGAATCTACTAGGCAGACCCCATTTACCATCTAATGTACCATTTCGAATCATAGTGCAAACTTACAAAATGGTCATGGTTGGTACCATCATAGATGAAGGGGCTTCTATGAGTATCCTTTCCTCAACTGCTTGGAAAGTGCTTGGTTCGCCATCGCTTTTGCCTGAGATGCGAAATCTGACAGGCTTCGATAAAGGAACCAGTCAGCCGTTAGGGATCCTTCCAAGTTTTCCTATAACTTTGAGAAGGAAAACCGTTTATCTGAACGTAATGGTAGTCCAAGGACCTTTAGATTACAATCTACTCCTTGGGCGTGACTACATTTATAGCATGGGAGCCATCGTCTCCTCACTCTTTCGAGTAATGTGGTTTCCGCATGAAGGCAGAGTGGTCTAGCTCGTAGGCCAGCTTTCATTCCCTAGTTCCCACATAGCTAATAGTAAAATGCCATCCTTAACAGGTATTTTTTCACAAGGAATGTCTCATCAATCTCCAGTCCGTCCACCTAATGAGCACGAGTGATTCAGTGGTCAAGACTGAAACCCAGGGGGCATGCACCCTGGCCTGCTTCGGCAGGAAAACTTTAGGTATAGGGTAGGTTCCCGCAGAGGATATATGACTGGTCTGACTCACCCATCCGTTTAGGAAAATGGGATTAGACCGGAATAAGATACCTATGTTAGAAGGTAGGCCTTTCTCGACAGAACAAATGTTTTTCTGCAAATTGAAGGGTAACCTGAAAAGGTAGGCCTTTCCCGAGAGAACAAGTGTTTTGTCTGCAAATTTAGGGGTAACCTGTGAAACTCTACTTCGCTATACCTGGGGGCATTCAAACTTTTTGCGTGAAAGTGAAAAGCGACCATTTATTTTCTTAGTTTGTAGGTTCTTAACCCTTTAAACTCATAGGATTGGTCGTTCCTAGCTTACATAATAAAAGGAGTTGGAGCATAATTTCGAATGGTGCAAGCTCCCTAAAAAATGAACCTATCGATGAGACATCCTTATTATACGACTGGCATGCGCAATTTTATGCGAATTTCAAGCTCGTTAAAAATTAAACCTAGCAATGAGAATATGTTCCACGAGAGTTTAAGATCATTAAAAAATGAACCCACCTCTGGTAAATAACCTTTGTGAATGCATTTTCATCAACTTTTGAGCCTTGGTCGTGTTATTACCATCACCTCCACTCTGTTGTTGCCAATCATTCGCCTCCATTTGATTGTTTACCCCTTTTGAGGAACAACTGTGACGAGTGATCCTATTAGTCACCTTTTTACACTGTCGTGATTGGAAAGTTCCAAACCTTACCTGGAACCAGCTGCTATCTGAAAACATCAATCGTTCCTCGAAAACAAGTCTCCTTTAAGTTCTTTTCATCTGACTCGTAAAATATGAAAAGATTGCCAAGCGATTGGCCTCTCCAGCTCGTTAAAGTGATTGGAAGTGTTATCCCTCCTCTAGATTTTAATCTTTTTGGACTTGAGGGAATATTACACAAAAAGATCGAGTGTTTGTCTTGTTCAGCTTGTTAAAAATATCGAAAAGTCATCCCTTTTGCATTGTTTTATACTTTTTCGGACTTAAGGGATTATATTATGAAAAAGGAATATTGGAGTCTTCTTTCTGTCTCTTTTCAGACCCTCTAAAATTGAAAAGGACCGAGTTATCCTTGTTGTTAAACTCATTAAAACAATAGCGACAAACTTGTCCATTCAAACAAGAGCGAGTTTCACTGTCGCTAGGCTCGTTAAAACATAGGGACGGGTTTGCCCGAAGGGAAAATTATAGAACAAGCTTATGTTATCCTCCTCAAGCTTGACAAAAATAAAGAGGTACTAGTTAGAAATGACTGGAGAAAATTGGGAAGAAAACTTGAAGAAACTTTATTGGTAGCAGGTTGCTCTTGAACATGACACTTTCACTCCATCACCATGATTGAGTCGGGTTGGGTTATTCCATTCACCGGTCATATCACCATTGGTCCACCGCACCATCCACTTTTGGGGTTAACACTACCAATCCATTTCAGTGTCACTGATATGTTCAAGATAATTCGCTCAGAGAATTCACCTACCCAGCTTGTGTCTCATCCGCTACAATCCCTTCATGCTTCATTCTTTCATGACTGCCGCCGTGAACCTTGTATCATTAGATCATTTTCACCTCTACAAAATAATTTGCTCCGTTCCATGTCATAGATTTTGGATCCATTAATGCCTTCCTATGATGGGTCACTTCTTGTCGACATCATCTCATTATCCAAGGAGTCGACCTAGGGATAACCCTTGCAGTACTTTGAAGCTTGCATGCCTCAATGGCAAGTTTCTCACTTCCAGCGACAAGTTTACACTAATGGCCTTCGACCGAAAGACTTTGTGTGGTGTTCGACATCAACTCATATATTCACACCACGTGAATTGTACTGCAGTACCTTGAGGGTCATAATCATCATCGATGATTCCTCTCGCGCCTGTTAACAGTTTACATCATTGACTGGTAATCAGGCGATGTCTTTCCATGTTTGACATCAGAACATCTTTTCACATGGATCGACTTGTACTTCGAGCGAAGATTGAACGAGTTTTGGAAGACCTCGGTCTAGTTTCATCCATCCGGGCTGCGATATAATTAGGAAAATAAAGACATCAAATGTACATCATTGCTGCACAGATAATCATCCAAACTAAGGGATGATGGCTCTACCAGAATCATCAGTCTGCACACAGACGGTTGTCTATCCTATGTACATGAAAATGAATTTATCAAGCTGAGCATGGGAATGCCCGCCTCAGCTAGATCATGAAAATATTATGAAGATAATGTATTGTATTTTATCTTATTACAGGTCACCTTCCAGTGCGAAAAACCTCAGATCCTCATTATAAAGCTTTTCACCCAACATCTAAAGATTTACGACCTCATGCTTTAGGGGGCAACTTTTATAGACATATTTGGGCACTGCAACCCCAATCACATATGTCCATAAACCAAGGGCTTCTAAGTCCCTAAAAGTGTTGTTTCATACCCTAAAGGAGCAAGGTCAACTAATTACATCATCTCCCAGAAGTTCTCCATGAAAAGCTACTAAGAACTGGTCAAAGCAGGACCATACAGACTGCCCAGTGCTAAAGGTGCGATGCATCTCACCTGCCACATGCAAAAAATGCGATGCATACTGGAAATCCCTTCTATAGGGTGCAATGAGCAAGAGCAAACAAATGGCACAAGCAGTTTACTAGGTGGAAACCCAGAGAATCTTCTAGAAACTGCTCATTTGACACTTGCCTCTCTGAGTTCGCCCAGGGATGAGTAAGAGATCTAAAATCTCCATGTGGAACCAGGAACTATCAGAGAGATGACACTAATCAAAATCCCAGAAGTTGACTCGCGCCCCTACAAATATCTATAAATGGATCCCTCATCCAAGAGATCCAAAGGTTGGAATTTGGTAATTTGCAAAGAGGTGTTGTTGGTTTCTCTTTGAAGACATTGTTGGGTGATCTTGCTTTGTGTGAGGTAAAGAGGGATTTCAAGCTGGGAGGATGACGCTAGGTCAAGCCAAGTGGTTGTAATCCTCTCTTCTATGACTTTTACTAATAAAGCTATTTGAGTTTTCCTCCATATTCTTGTGTATCTCTGAATATTGTATTTGTTATATGCATTTGTATGGTCAATATATATTTGATCCTATATTGTTTACAGTGAAAGATCTCTATGTTTTGATGGTATTATGTTGCTGTGAATCTACAAGTGCTCTTTGAAGCTGGACAAGTAAGGAAGTAGTGGCGAGATTCTGTCAAAGGGGAAACGAAACAAGCAAGGAGTCAAGCGGAAGACTGAGGTCGGTACTCTCTGCTTCTTTCTCATCTCTCTCTCGTAAAGGAAAAACAAGTGACTTTAATCTGTTTGTTTCTAAGATAGCTACCCGTCTTAGTGGGACTAGCAGCTCTAAATAGACACTAGATTTCCCGATAACAATATTGTTATTAGTGTGCCCCATAGAAACCCACTATTGTTATTTTTGTGCCCTTATGTTATTACTGTTATGTTGGCTTGATTATATTGTGACCTCTTAGACTCCTATATATAGAAGGGAGGTTTTTTCATTTGTATCATCCAAGAATTGTTCATTTGTGTAATGTAAAGGAGGTTGCCCCCTCGAACAGGCTGAATTCTAAGGCGTTGATCTATCTTTTCTGTCTTTTTGCGAGCTGGTTTCATAACAATATCTAAGTTATCTTACCATAAGACATGTTTCAAAGGAAACAAACCTAAGGAGTAGAATCCTGATTTGATACAGCAACTCAAGAGAATCAATAACCGTGTCTCAAGGGTTGTTGATTTCTGGATCGATACCATTTGTGTAGGATTTATCACTGAGTTCACAATCGATGAGATCGTGTCCTATAGAGAAGTTGAACGAAGATTATTCAAAGTACCACGAGGTAAGTTCTTAAATTCTCTGAAGCTCTGGATTAATATGTTATTGTTGAAAATGGGATTTTGTAGATGTAGTTAGATTAATGTTTGGGTAAAGAAGAAATAAGTTGCAACCAGGAGCTTTGTGAAGTGGAAAGCAATATAGAATAGAGACAAATACATATATTGAAATTGAATATAGCCCTCTGTTAGGATCTGAGAGTGAAGAATAAATAATTAACCCTACAACCCCTTGATATTCCCCCACCCATCCTAAGGGCATGTCGAAGTCAAGAGCTAAGAAGAATCAGAGAGTCTTTTGGATTCCCCATCCATCCACCCCACTCATGCCCCATCCCCCTCCCCATAATTCCCCTACACCTCCACCCCCTCCCCCTCCACCTAGCCCCCTGAGAAGAAGGATGGTTGATGACATTAAGCTACCTATCTTTAAAGGATTGGAATCAAAGGAGCCTGACTAGTTTTGGATCATAGCTGATGCAGTATGGACAGAGAGACATATTAATAATGATGATGTAAAGGAGGTGTAGCTCGTTATGTCGTTGAGGGAGAGAGCGATGACATGGTATATGAAATACTCTAGGAGTAAGCCGAATGCTACATTTGATGAAATTAATAAAGCCTTGGTAGCAAAGTTCAAGAAGCCAAAATCAGAATCACAGTGCATCACAGATTTGAAAGAAATCAAACAAGAACTGACTAAATCTGTGTGTGAGTTGGATCAATGATTCAAGGTGTTGATGGGTCAAGTGAGCTTTGAGATACCCCCACATCAACATAAATAATGGTTCATAGCCATGCTATTGCCACATATTAGGTTACCATTGATGCAGTAGAAGATCATGACATAAGTCGAAGCACTGGAGATCTCGATTAAGCTGGAAGCTTCGCTAGTTCAAGATACTCATGTAGGAGTACAACATATACAAAATCAACTAGCTACATTGATCCTAGAATTGTAGGATCTGTAGAAGGGTAAAGAAGTTAGACTAGAAAGATCAAAAGTGTGATTACGAAATGCAAAGCAAAAGGTCATTATAATGATCAATGCCCTGTGTTCAGAGATTATATTGCAAGTGGAGCACCTAATCCAGTAAATCCAGGTCTATGGTGCAAGATTTGTAAGATGCAAGGTCAAAATCACTCTGAATATTTCTACTTGTTACATAAATATATACTTACCCCGAAGCAGATGTTTTGTAACTTCTGTAGATCAGTAGGCCATGATGAGAAAAAATTCTGAATTTATGACTTAATGATGGAGCACACTGCTGATAGTTATAGACTGCAAGTCGAAGGACACGCAAATGAATATTCAGGCCAACACGTTGGTCAAAAAGGATTTCAAGGATTATGACGAGGACAAGGATGAGGAGCTGGTCGAGGACATGACCATATTATCTGTTAACTGTGGATAGGCATGACACTTCGCGAGAGACTGTCAGAACTCGACAACAACTTGAAATTACTGTATTTATTTTCATTGTGTTATAGAACAATATCTTGTCCTTATTGCAAAGATGTAGGAGAAAAGAAACCAGTAGCCTGCAACAAATGTCCAAATGATGACCACTGAGCCAAGAGAAGATCAACCATGCATCGGCATTGTAACAAGAAGTGGAACCGCGACTGGGAATGATAAGGCTGAAGGGAAAAAGGAAGTTGAAGCTACGTGGATAAGGAAAACCACTAAAAAAACCCCTGCATTTGATATCCTAAAGGAAAAGCAAGAATTCATGGAGGTGAGGCGAAGTTTTATGGATGATGTGGCCTCGACCTCTATCATGCAACTGACTCAGAAGGATAACAATGATATAGTATTGGTTGCAACACAGGAGGTGGATCCAAATATCTTGAAGTCTTTTCTATAGACCTACATGAAGCTATTGAGGAATCAGAATGATGTGGAGGGTTTATAGGAATTGATAGACTCTTGTGCTTCTAAGGAGGTACCACAGAGCGAGATGCACGCAATGAATAATCTGCACAGACACAAGAAGAGAATGAGGAAACAAATGAGTCTTAAAACGCAGATTGGAGAGTTTTACATGGATTAGGTTATCTTGGATCTGGGATCTAATGCGAGTGTCTTGCCACAACATACTTGGAATCGATGGGTAAGCCGAAGCTGCAATGGTCTGCTATTCATCTGAATATGGGAAATCAATAGAAAATCTTACCCATAGGAAGGTTGTCTGATGTCATAGTGAACATCGACAGAGTGCGCACTACCACTGACTTCGAAGTGATTGAGATAGTAGATGATATAAGTAATCCTTACCCCACTTTGTTTGGATTGGATTGGTCGTTTGCCAATATGGCTATAATTAATCTGAAGAAAAGGCAAATGATATTCAAAAGTAATAATATGAGGGTTATTGTTCCATTAGATCCATCAGAAGGGGCAAGGTATACATACCCTATCAAAGACTAATATAGCACGGATGGCGTTGATAATATCTATCAGATCATGAAAAAGGAACAATAATGGATCAATCCCACTATAGATGGAAATATGACTTGGGATCAAGATAGTTCCTGCACTTCAGATTCAGAAGAGGAATTGGAGAATTGGTAGAACAAATTGCATGAAGTGTCTACAATGAAATGTGCAAGGATCGCTAAAGTAGTGCATTGCATGACAACTGAGGTACATGAATTACCTTTATATGATAGTTTGGGTGATTTAAATACTTTATTTAGATATTATGAATGATGGGTACCAAAACTTCAGAGATTGTTAGCTTTGAAGCAAGCATTAAGAGCTACTCCTACTAGATGGTGGGGTACTCATAAGAAGAATATAGGAGATTGGAAAAAATGTAGGAGGTTGATGTGGATAAGATTTGGACAAGTAGAAATAGAGCTTGCAAACAAGTATGATGGAGAGAATGATCCTAGAGGCCATATACAGCTCTATATGGCAGCTTGGGGAGAAATTTTGCGAGAAGAATGGGTGCATGGTTTCATCCATACCTTGGAAACGATCCCCCAGAACTGGTATTTGGAAATTGAGCTTCGACATGGCACTGCTAGCTGGGTGGAGATGGTGGATGGATTTGTGATGACATTCAGATTTGAAGATGAATGTCCACATATAGATGCAACTCTGAATATAGTTAGGAAGAATATCTTTGAAAATGAAGTTCTAATTATCTAGCAACCTGATTGGGCTGCGCAAGTACGCAATGTGATAGAATGTTATAATATCACTGCAGAAGAGGACGAAGATGCTCACAACATTGATATCAAATAGTCAGAGGGGCATCAAGAAGTAAATGGACCTGAGATAGATATGCCTGATATAATGAATCTAGTGAAGACGAGGAAGGTGAATATAGGGTTAGAGGTTGAACCGAAATACGAAACAATAGGACATTATTGGGAAGAAGACACTGTCAGCAAGATAACAGATTTGTTGCATGAATACCAAGAGTTGTTTCCCACTACATTTTCAAACATGAAAGGCATCATAGAGATTTAGGAGCTATGAGGATTTCTCTAAAGCTTGATGTAGACCCCGACATGATGAAGGAAATAATGTCACAGATACTAGCTTTAGAACAAGACAAATTCATAGCAGGATTCCATCAGCAAGTGCAGAAAGAAAGAGAGAAAGCTTGGAATAACAGGATGTTGTCTAGGAAAATCCTCTCTATGAACAAAGACGATCCCTCTAGCCCAAATAGTGGGACTAGCAACCTATGTGACAATCTACAAGGACACTTTCCTAAATTACAATCGAAATGAGAGAAGAGGAAGATGGTCTACCTCGTTCTAATGCTATAATGTACTCCTTGTTGAAGACCTCGAATCACCTACACCTCAAGCTCAGTTCTACTGCTCATAGCATTTGGATACCTAGACAAGAGATCAAAAGCACAACAAAGCATGCAAGTACAAATATCATAATCGAAACTAATCCACTTAACAGATCAAGGAGCATTAAGATAAATGATGCATTAACACAAAAATTTATGCAAAGTGAACCAACAGTTGTATATATTAATAGAATAAAGGAGGAAGCATACAACCAAGCCTTGATGTCAATAAGATCTCCTTGAGTGAATGTCCAAGTCCAAGATCAAGCTCTCCAAGCACTCCTTCTCCAAGCCAAATGAGTAGCATGTAGGCACTATCTCAGCATAAGGGTGCAAATAGCCAAAGACCAACAATTTGGGAATGGGAGAGGATGAATATATAGGCATGGAAAGGGATTTAAGGTCTCTCCAAAGATAGGAGAAGGCCCTCATCTCAAGGAGGTAGCTCATAGGGATAAGATCAAAGAGATATACTAGGAGAATTCAACCACATCCACACAAAACAACCTCCAACTCATCGTTCTGGAAGCTTCTTGATCATGAAGCTTCTTCTCCTCTTTGGGAAAACTTGTCTTTTAAGGATCAACGAGGGTATCCAAGCAAAAATCACGCTGGCATCACGAGGCTAGTATAATGTAACTAGTGATCAACACTAGTTTCTAGTGTCAGGGTCGTGTTGGTCCTAAAATTAGGGTTTTAGAGCTTGCTTCTTCAGGGAAGGATCAAGGAATGTTTCCTCCAGTGTTTACGGGAGAATCTAAGCTATATATCAGGATGGGTGCAATGTATGATTGCCAAGTTTCGGGCACTTCAGGGTATGACATAGGGAAGTGAAGGAGGCGTGACAAAATAATGTGTAACAGATGCCCCCTAAAGCATGAAGGAAGAACAGGGAGTGATGGTTGAGATGCTTTACGAGCTTTTGCAAGAATGAGAACAAACACTATCAGGAGACCTACAAATCAAGGATGCATATACATATACATATCTAATGTCAAAACATGAACCCACAGTATGGATGCAACCATTCAGATATAAAGGACTATGTGAAAAGATCCATGGTATGGGCGCAACTATCGAAATGAAAAAGGATCATATGTAAATCTAAGATCCAAGGCATGGACGCAGTCATACGATATAGAAGGATCATCATCATAAATATAAAGTCCCATGGTATGGTCATAGCCATCTGTATAGAAGAAACATGTGTACAATCATGAAAAATACATAACTCCACCTAGTCTTAGTTATATTAGACAAAACTCAGGGTCTTGCACTCCATCCCAACCCGATCAAAGTACGAATTCTAACATGTGAATGAATGTGTCGAAGTTGAACATGCTAGAAAACTTTCTGATTAATGGCCAATGATGTGAACCGTTAACAGGCATAAGAGAAACCACCAATAATGACAATGGCCCTCAAGGTACGAAAATACAATCCGTGAATGTGAAAATGAAGTTGATGTCGAACACTTGTGGAATCACCCAATCAAAGTTCAATAGTGAAAACCTGTCGTCGGATGTGAAGAACTTGCCATTAAGGCATGCAGGCTCTAAGGTACTAAAAGGGAGTTTCTAAGTCATCTTCCTAGATAATGAACTGAAGTCGACAGGAAGTGACTCGTCGAAGGAGGGCCGTGGTGATTCCCCCATCATTGACATGAAACAAGGAATAAAGTGAAATGAATGAATATGATCAAGACTATAGCAAAATGTTAGACAATGTATAGGTAACTAACTATAGATAGGACTACTCTTGAACATATCAGTGACATGACTCTGAAGTGTGGCAACATTTGACTCAACATAGGATCACCCAAACCCAAAAAGACAAGTGACTGATAATGAGCCTCATCATTGGGTAATTATATGGGCCTTAATTCACCTACTAGCTTAATCAAACCAACTATTCTCATAACTTATTGCATACTTTTGATTATATTTTGGTTATGAGATGAGTTAGAGTTAGATACTTTGCTTTGTGGTCTAATGTGCATTTAATGCAGGATTAAAGGATAAAAGCAAGGAATTTTGGCAAAGACCTTGGTCAAAACTCGAATGGGACAAGGGAGAGGAATTATAGGAGGAAAATCCTCCTCATTTACTACCCCTCCATTTGAATATCCCTCCATCAGCTCGGAGTGCAAACAGCCAAATCATGAGGACTAGAAGGCAGCTGAGCAAGTGAAGAAAAAGCACCATTTTATCTTGAGTTTGGGAGAAAATCCTCCCTAATTTTAAGGAAGTCGTTGGAGATTTTAGATGTATAAGTAGAGAGGCCTAGGACCTTAATAGGATTCAGATTTTTTATTGTAAAACTATACTCTATTTTCAAGCTACAAGACTTGTGACAGTTTTTGATGTAATCTATTGTTTTGACAATAAGAATGAGTTTTGTTTTGAGCCAGCACTGAGTTAACTCATAGGGCTGAAGCTCTTGGGTTAGGGCCCAACCCTAGTAGCCAAGGCTCCTCTTTATTGTACATGTATGCTAGCATAGATTCATAGTTTAATTGTTCATTTTCTTAAGTAGCTGCATTTCCATTACAGTAGTGTAGATTAGATTGGTTATATGTTAGTTTGCTTCCATTTGTGCCTTTTTTTCAATTAGCAAGTTAGCAAGGAGAAAAAGGATCACCATAATGTTGTCAAAAGGTGTCTTGGCCTCACTTCCTCCCTCTGGGACCATGACTTGAGGAAGAAACCCTTCAACAACCCCAAAAAACCCATATTTATACTTCTTGCATGAGCTTTGGAGTTTGTTGTCTTGATTAAGTATTTGGTTCATTTCATTTTCATCTTTTTCCATTACTCTATTTTCGCAATAAGATATCACTCATGCTTTCATTCCCTTCAGCACTTTCTTCATGCATAATATAGGCAATTGATTCATGCTTTTCTAGGTTATGAAAATGTATCTTGTTGCATAGTTCTTGGAAGACACACATGTTTTAAGCACAATAGGTACTTCAGGAGGAGACCCAAACTTCATTACTAGTAGCCACCTTCCACCTCATCCACCTTAGCCTTCTCTTGCTCCACCATCACCCTCACTAGTTTTTTTGTCATTTTTCATTGAAATTCCCCTAGATATATTGAGCGAATCTAGCCATCTCTTCTCTTGGATATTGACTCCTGAGTGTTCCTAGACTTTCTAACACCCCATCCCACTCATCACACACCTTTTCCAAGCTTCCAAACACCTCCAACTCCTCATAATTATCTCTTGGTTGTGTCCTATAGGTTTCCTGTAATTCCTACAGGATCATCTTGTAGGTTTCTAATGCATCCTGTATGTTTTCCTGAAATGACCTATTTTGAGGCAGAATTGATGGGGAACCTATAAGAAGTCACAAAAGCCTCCTAGGACCCTTCCACGCCATCCAACCACCCCACAATCCTTCTAGCCATCGTCAATCACCTTCCACCCACTTGTCACATCCACAAGAACAATTAATTTGTCTACTTGATTTTGCCAAAAAAGTGAAAACAGATTTAGTTTAGTTTTATTGCTTACACATTAGTATGGTTTGTTGCTCTTTACTTCTATAGCTTAGATAGCAGCATTAGGTTAGTTTTGATTCAGCAATTCTACTTAGCATAGCTTTTTAAATGGTTAATTAGGATATGGTGTGATTTAGCATTAGATGTTGTTTTCTTCATTACTGCAGTAGAGTAGCTTTCTTAGAATAGATTTTATCTTCTTCCATCAAAGAATCAAGCTTCTTCTTAATTTATAGAAGTCTAGCTTGGAACCCCTGGGGTCTCTCCCCAGATGAACAGTGATAACAGACATGACCTTCACTTTTACTTGTGCATATGGCACTGTCACCTCCAAGTTTGTACGAACCCCGGATTGATAAGTAAAGATGGTAGCCCGGGAGTTGCAGCATCCTTGCTGCAATACTGGGGCTCATCACTTTTTGGCACCATTGTCGGGGAGGTGTTTGAGTAGAATGTGATTACTGCTTTCATTTTTTCTATTTCTTATCTTTAATTTTCAGCCATTAGTTTATTTTTGCAAAAGTAATCTAGTAGCTTCCTTTCTTTCATTTGTCATTATATGCTTTCATTTCCATTATGCAAGTAGAATTTCAATTCAGCAAGTAGTTTTTTCATTTTGTTAGTGATTTTCATTCAATCACCAATTTCATTTCTGCAAAGTAATTTCCAGCCTAAAAAATTTTACAAAAACCAACCCAAAAACATTTCCTTTCATGCCTCGTAGGAATAGGGACAATCAAGGGAAATTTTTGCCACCCACTACATCCAACAGCCAACCTTCTCTCTTCTTTGGTGGCTGTGAACTGGAGGAACCTTTAGATGAGAAACCTAACATATTTGAAGAACCTACAGGGGAAGAAGAAGAAGAGGAACCCATTCCTACTGAACCAATCACTGAAAACCGAAATGACAGAGGGAATAGAGAGAGAGTTGAGAGTGCCTTCCCCATCAAGGAAACCAACAGGGACACTAAGATGAAGAATATAAACCCCTCTGCCCTACATCATTTCCATGGCCTGACCACAGAGGACCCCGACACTTTCCTATTTGAGTTTGTTGATAAGAAAAAGTTAAAACTATTTCCATCTACCCTCAAGGATGCAGCGTTGCACTGGTTCATGGGTTTACCTGGAGATAACATCACAACTTGGGCTCAGATGCAGTAGGATTTTAACTACAAATATCGGGACTACTGTAGGTCAAAGGATACTAAAGAAGAAATTTTTAGGATGACCATGGACCAGGATGAATCCTTAGAAGACTACGAAGAAAGATTCCAGCTCAGTTACAAAAGGGCCAGGTGCACACTTGACCCCGAGTCCCTAAAGTTGGTCCTACTCATGGGAGTAAGAGAAAACCTTTTGGATACCTTACACTTGTTAGCAGGAGGATATATCTACCAATTACCCTATGAGGGTAACAAGACTATCTTTAGAAACCGTTCTAGGGAAGCTAGGAAAAAGGGTAGGAGTAGTCAACCTATGGCCAGTACATCATCTTCCAACTCATCCATCAAGGGTGAAATTGGAAATATGATGGAAGATTGCAAAAGTGAGATGCTGCAAACACTTTCCTTGCAATTGGACATGATGAACATCAAAAGGAATCAAGAGGAAGCAGAGAGAGCCTTGGCCATCTTTTGTCCTAGATGCACTAGGAGGAATCTTAGGAACGAATGTCCATTGAACTGTATTGAAATTTTCTCGGTCTGTGAAGAAAACCACTCCATAGACAAGTGCCCTTGTTTACCAGGACTCAAAGCTATATATCAAGGAGCTGAAGGGGCCACTGAGCAGCTTTTCTACATCAACCAAAGGAGACCTCTTGGGCCTAGACCATACCAGCAGGGCATGCAAGGGTCATCCTAAGAATATTACAACCCCAACCAAACCACAACTATACCTTCTTGGGAACCCCCTGCTCATCCCTCCTAGTCTACACCCCCTCCTTGGTCCTATGCATCTCAGTATCATTCCCAGCCAGTCATTTCAACCTTATGCTTTTCCACAGCCTCAATGGAATACACCACTCCACAGGTGGAGGCCCCAATACAACAATGCTCTAGCTCTATTTCCTCCACCACCTATCCAACCACAACTCCTACACTCTACTCCACCCAAGCAACCTCAGATGCCTTCCCAGCCAAATTTGAACCTGAACAATAGGTAGGCTCAACAAGTATATAGTGGAGAGACATCATATCCAGCTTATGCTATAGAAATCCAGGAGATCAACCTAAGATCTGGGAGAATTCTCCCAGATAACCAACCTCCCCCTCCACATAAGGAGGTTGAGGAAGAAAGAGAGGAAAGCAACCTTAAATTAAATCCACCCTTTCCTGAGAGATTAGCCCAACCACTCCAACCTACCCTAGAAGAAACTGAATTTCTGGGAGAATTGAAAAATCTATGTGTAAATATCCCCCTTCTCCATGCAATAAAAGATGTTCACATTTACAATAAGTTGATTAAGGAGAAATGTTTCAAGCATCCAAGAAGAAGAAAAATGGATTCCCCTACCATTAATGTCATTGGGCAGCTATCCGACTTAATGTTGGGGCAGGTAATATGTCTGAAATATTTGGACCCTGGAAGCCCTGTAGTAGTTGTGCACATCAATGGCACCATTGTCCCACACACTCTAATTGATCTTAGGGCTGACATTAATGTGATGACCAAGGACACCATGATCAAGCTCAACCTCCAAGGGTCATTGAGGAAGACCACAATAGTTCTGCAACTTGCAAACCGTTCCACATTCACCCCTAAGGGAATTGTGGAGGATGTGATGGTCTACATTGACTCCTGGGAGTACCCTGCAGATTTTCTAGTTCTCCAGCCTAAGGCTAAGCTTACTGGTTACCTTCTCATCCTTGGGAGGCCATGGTTGGCCACAACCAATGCTTACATTAGTTGCAGAGATGGGAATATGACCATCAAGAATGAGCATATGTCCAAGAAGTTAGTCCTATACCCTCTTGCTCAACCTTCTCTAGAGCATGATTTACCTTTATGGTTGGAGGAGGAGGAAGAAGATGAGGTTTATTCTGCCCACCTTTATGTTTTAGAAGAAACCATAGGAGGACGACAGAAAGATGAGGATGACTTGATTGAACACCTGCTCCAAATTCCAACTCCTAGTTCATTACCATTAGAAGAAGATGTAAGGGAAACCCAGAACAATCATCCAATTGATTATTCTTGGCTGATTTCAACCCACTCCATGTCAAAACCATAGAATTTGGCCCAGATAAAACCTTGAAAATTAATACATATATTTTTTCTCTCGAAGAGGAAAAGTTATGCAACATGCTAAAAGAAAACCTAGAAGCCTTCGCTTGGAGTTACAAGGAAATGAAGGGAGTACACCCCTCAATGTGTACTCACCACATATACATCAAAGAAGGTTGCAAGCTAGTCTGACAACCAAGGAGGATGAATCTAGCTCTTAAAGATATAGTCAAAGAAGAATTGCAAAAACTACTAGATGCAGGATTCATTTACCCTATCTCCAACAGTGAGTGGGTCTCTCCTTTAGTGTTAGCTCCCAATAAAAATGGTAAGTGGAGGATTTGTGTCGATTAAAGGGAGTTGAACAAAGCCACAAAGAAGGATCATTTTCCCCTACCCTTCATTGACCAAGTGCTAGATAGCCTGGCAGGGGAAAAAAATTCTTTCCTAGATGGATTCAGTGGGTACAACCAAATCGAAATCTACCTAGAAGACCAGGATAAGACCATATTCACCTGTCCTTGGGGTAATTTTTCCTATACGGTCCTTCCTTTTGGCCTATGCAATTCTCCAGCCACTTTCCAGAGAGCAGTCTTCAGTATTTTCGCCGAATTAGTACATGATGTGGTGAAAATTTATATGGATGATTTTACACCTTATGGTTGTGATTTTCAAGAAGCCCTGACTAATCTAGGAAAAGTATTGCACAAATGCATTGAAATGAACCTGTCTCTCAGTCCTGAAAAATGTGAATTCTTAATCACTGAAGGGATCGTGCTAGGTCATTCAATATCTCAGCAAGGACTATAGGTGGACCCGAACAAATTAGCCATCATCCAAAGGGTCCCACCTCCTCAAAAGCAAAGAGATGTCAAGAGTTTATTGGGGTTAGCTGGATACTACCAAAGGTTCATAAAGGACTTCAGCAAGTTGGCCTCTCCTTTATTTGGGTTTTTGGCCAAATATTCTGAGTTTATATGGTCAAAAAGCTATCAAGAGGCCTTAGACATTCTAAAGGGTAAGTTAACCACTGCACCAATTCTCCAAGGCCCAAACTGGGCCCTCCCCTTTCATATTCATGTTGATGCCTCACACAAAGCCATAGGAGCAGCCCTGGGACAAGTAGAGGAGAAACTGCCCTATGCCATCTATTTTATCAGTAAGAACTTGTCAAAGGCTGAGCTAAATTATACTGTGACCGAAAAGGAACTCTTGGTTGTTGTGCATTCATTAAACAAATTTAGGAATTACATTACAGGCTATCAAACATTTGTGCATACTGACCATGCTGCAATCAAATATTTAATGAACAAACCAAATGTGAATGCTTGAATTATAAGATGGTTGCTTTTATTACAACAGTTTGATCTAACCATTGTTGATAAGCCTGGTAAGGAAAATGTTGTTGCAGACTTTTTATCTAGGGTGAATCTGCCTGCAGGTGAAGAAGGAATGGTGGATGACCAGTTACCAGATGAGCACTTGTTTTCTATTTCAGTTCTCTCCCCATGGTTTGCTAATATAGCAAACTATTTGGTATCAGCACAGTTCCCACCAAACTTGCCCTCCAAAGAAAAGAGCAAGATAGTCAGGAAAAGCGCCCCCTTCACCTGGATTGGGGGCAATATTTTCAAACTTGGCCCAGATCAAATCTTGAGAAGGTGTGTAAGGGAAGAGGAAGTTTTTGACATCCTTCTGACCTGTCATGATGGTCCTTGTAGAGGTCACTTTGTAGCAAAGATGACAACATTCAAAGTGTTACAATCAGGCTATTATTGGCCCACTCTTCATCAGGATGTGAAAAAGTACACTAGTTAGTGTGATCGGTGCCAGAGGATGGGAAAGCCTACTCCAAGAGATGAAATGCCCCTACAGCCTCAAGTGATTTTCGAGCCATTTGACAAGTGGGGCATGGACTTCATTGGGCCTATCAACCCTCCTTCAAAGCAAAAACAATACATTATTGTGTGCACTAATTATTTGACTAAGTGAGCTGAAACCAAGGCAATTAAGACAGTAACAAAAGAGAAGGTGGTTGAGTTCCTAAGGGAGAATGTATTCTATAAATTTGGGTACCCTAGAGAGCTAGTCACAAACCAAGGTAGCCAATTTACCTCCAACATGATTGAAGAACTGCTCAGCCATCACAAAATCAAGCATAGGACCTACACTCCCTATCATCCACAAACTAATGGGCAAGTGGAGGTGACCAACAGGACACTGGAGGGCATCTTAACCAAGGTGGTGAGCAACAGCAGGAAGGATTGGGCAA
Organism: Pinus tabuliformis; assembly: GCA_031772625.1. Lineage (NCBI taxonomy): Eukaryota > Viridiplantae > Streptophyta > Pinopsida > Pinales > Pinaceae > Pinus > Pinus tabuliformis. The sequence continues at coordinate 139,121,494 of CM062813.1, forward strand.
AGAGACTAGTTGAGGCCACCTGGGCCTATAATACCACATGGAAGACCACCACTGGATTTACACCCTATGAGCTAGTCTATGGAAAAAAGGCCTTGTTGTCCATTGAGTTTGAATATAACACATTGAGGATGGCAGCCCAACTAGATTTGGATCTTAGTCAAGCACATAAAGAGAGATTGTTCCAATTGAATGGTTTGGATGAATTCAAAATGCAGGCCCTCCTACATACAAAGATAGTTTAGCTTCAGAAGAAGATCTGGGATGATAAACATATTAAAGAGAAGCAATTTCAGGAGGGCGATTGTGCATTGTTATATGATTCTAGGTATAAATACTTCAAGGGCAAGCTAAGGACAAGATGGCTCGGACCTTATGTTGTGGAAATATGCCATGATAATGGTTCAGTGCAAATCAGAACTATAGATTAAGAATCCATTCCGTTACTTTTTAATGGGGCATCGATTGAAAATGTACAAGAGACCTTTATCAAAATAAGAATTCATTGACAATATCAATAAACAGTGGTGATGGTGGAGCAAGTTCCAGCTCCTCCCTCATCAAGTCACTGAAAAAAGAGAAAAAGGAATAAGGACTCAGGGGAAAACCTCCATGAGGTGCCTGAGTCCCATCTTTGGGTTGAAAACCTCGTGAGGCGGCCCAATGATGAAAAAAAAATAAGAAGATCCCTGGGTGAAAACCTCCCTTGAGGCACCCAGGGCAAACAGCTAGGGTGAAAACCTCTCTGAGGCAGCCTAGTTGTTTTTCAAAAAAAAAAAAAGAGAGAGAAAGATATAATTGTTATTTGCAGGTGGGCGAGAAAGATAGTCAAGAAGAAAAAAGGGGATCCAAAGGAAACCCTACCTCACACATATTCATCTCCTCCACTCCTTACCATGCATCCCTCCATCATTTCTATCATTTTTCCACTCCATTGCTTCAATTTATGCAAAGACTATGTTTTCTACAGGATCCCCTGAAAACCTACAAGATGATCTTGTAGGAATTACAGTGGCCCGGAAAACCTACAGGAAGCAATCCGAGGGCACATGGTAGGTTTTTTAGGTCCCTAAAATTCATCCTAGGCATGATCTAACACCTCACCTCGTCCACCATCATCATCCCTGCACTCACCAATCAAAACAAAAAGAGATCAGTTTCTGCCAGTCATAGAAAAAAAAAGAAAAACAGAGGAGAGTAAGAGCATTACTTGAGTGTCCTTTTCTCTACACACTCCTACTCCCTCTGTCCATTCATTGCACCATCCTCACAGCCCCAGCCAGCAACATGATTAGAGAATTCTGAGGGAGAAGCAGCTACATGACATCCTGTAGGAAATCATGTAGCAACCTATCCCACAGAATGTCAATCACTAGCTACAGGTCTTCACTAGGATGATCCAGGAGCTCCACAGCAGCAACAACATTAGATATTTCGTCACAGATACCTGCAAGAGCCAAGAAACCATTAACGGACAGCAAGAGGAGGAAGGAGAATGGAATTGAGAAAATAAACAACACAACACCTCTAATTTTCAACAACTGCAGCATGGCATCGAAACCACGGGTAAGTATCCCACTCACTCACTCATATGCATCATGTAATCAAAAGTTGTAAGGGTTATGAGATAGTGGTTTATAAGTGAAAAGGTGGCCAGTTAACTTGGCCACCTTCGTTTAGTCAGCGCATGCAAAACTGGGTGTCCTCTCACACGTGGTAGCAGTCAACTCAGAGACAAAGGAGGAGTAGGACAGGAAGTGATTAACTATGGATCTACGAGGTGGGAGATGATTACGAGGAGTGGGAAATGATGATGTGGTAGTGGGGACCAATGGTCCAAAAATGGCAATGTACCTCTGCTACCAGCACACCACCTCACCCCAAAACACCATAAAGGGAAATAAAACATCATTAGTATGCATTTCCACCTCCTCGAAACTCCCTCACTCAAGTCACTCTCATAACTCTGGCCACCCATTGGAAGCAAGGATCCATCATTTTGCACAGGAATTCCTACAGGATACAGTCTACAGGATACACAGAGGCAGCCTACAGGATAGGCAGAGAAGAGTTCAAGATCACGATAATTGTCCACTATCACCATTCTAAAGAGGTAGGCTATAAATTTCCATCCCCATTTACAAGCAAATGAACCATAAATACTCTAAAATCTAGTGAATTTAGCAACTCTGAGGGGTGAATTACATACACAGTCAACTCTGTTTGCCTCTTGAATTAAAAAAAATTATGTCAACCCTCTCATTTTCTCCTCAAGCCTCACAAGCAAGATGACAGAAGGGTTTAATAGGAGAGAGCCCACAAACATTGTGAGGATACAACAGCACACCCAGGTGCTTGATATCTTTACAAGACACAACTAAATGGGGTTTTTCGAAAATTCAAAAGGTATGATGATGAGGTGGCTCAAGAATTTGCTCACTCCCTCACTCCACACAGTAGAATCCATGCCACTGTTTTAGTTAGAGGCCTCACTATAGATCTCACCCTAGAGCTCATCAATAGGGTCACCACACTTCCCCTAGGAATTCCATGGAGAAAAGAAGACAAAGGAGACAGTCAGGTGGAAAAAAGGAAATTCTTTTTAGAAGGTGAAGAACCCACAGAGGATAAAAATGGAGTAAGAAGGGATAGTCTACCATACCCATGGAGTGAGGTAGGCTACCAACTCATCAAATATATCTCATGTGAGGGTAGATATAGTGTTGTTTATGGCTACCATTTCAGGATCCTTGAAGAATTAAGATTTGGGGTAGAAACACCAGTTCACCAAAGACTCAACATACCCTATTTCTTGATGCAATCACTCATAGACTCCAGCAACAAAGTAAAGGAAGGGAATTCCCAACAATTGGCTCACCATGGGTTGATTAGGATCCTCATTGAGGATGCCCTCCAAAACCTCAAAATCCCTATAACATGGTCAGTCTTCAGAGACTTGCCAGTAGAGGATGACATCAAAACCCTCACTTATGATGTTAGTCCTTTTGTCAGTGAGGAGGAGGCAAAACAGGAAGAAGAAGATACAGAGCTAGATAAGGATGAGATGGATGAAGAAGAAGCTGACACAGAGGAACATGATGAAGCAGAAGAAGAAGAGGGAGAAGAGAAGGAGGATGATGATGAAACAAAGGAGGAAACTAAGGAAGGAACTAATGGAGATGAGGAAGAAGACAGGAAAAACATAGAGGAAGAAGGCATTGAAACAGAAGGGAAAGAAAACAAGGAGGAGTCACCTAGGGTGTCTCCAGAGGCCACTGAGAGGGAGGCAGTAGCTGCCCTCACTGCTCTCAGCACCCCAATCAAGAAAAAAGGAAAAAGAAGGAGGCAAACCCCACTATATTTTAGAACAAGGAAGAGCACAAGAAGCAAACAAGGGAAGCCACAAATATCAACAAAAATTCCTATTGAGATTGAATATTTCCCTACACAAAGAGACAAAATTCCTTCCCCTAAGTCACCAATTACCTATGTAAGGAGGCCTAGTACTAGATCAACTTCCTCAAAGGGTAAGTCCACCCTACAGGTGTTGAGCTATGGAAAAGGTATGAATTTGCCATTTATTTCATCATCCTTTCCTTTAATTATATTCTCTTTATATTCTAAAGATATTCATATATCAAGGGATTATAGTAAAAACCTGGGAACTATTTATTATTACAACTTAGCTAATTATTGTCTTTTCTCATGTAGGAAAAAGATGAAATGGGAAAACTATCATTCCCTACCCGAAAGAAGGAAAAAGACAAAGTGGAGTAAATGTTGTTCCTTCACCAGGAAGCAGCGTATAGGCAACAAGCCAAGGAAAGAGCACGCAATTATGGATAAGGATAGGGAAGATCATAGCATCAGTGCAAAAGTCAAAGAGCTAACTGAAGATGGAATATTGAGCGGATCTCTTGGGATCTCTTGATCCTGAGGGATCGTTGTTACTGTTCTATCCGTTGTTCCTATTTTATCCACCTGACCATTATAAAAGGGACAGGGATTGTGAAGAACAAGGGGATATTATTGAGAAATTACTTTTTTATTTTTACTTTGATCATCGTCTCTCATTGTTGAAACAGAGCACGAACTGGATGTAACTATTTTGCATATGATTAATATATAATACAGTTGTTGTTCCTTCTTTTATACTGAAGTCATCCGGCGGTGTTCACTAGCAGCTAAGGGCCCGGCCCTCGTGGATTCACTTGTTGTTCTTGTATCATTCCTTTACGATTTCTGTCATGTGATGGTTTGGTTCCATTTCTATCTATTTTGTATGGGGATAGAAGAGATGACCACTGGTGAGGCCGCGCAGGCCCTAACTGTGGAGGATGTTCTAAAAGGTGTTGGGAGGGTGGCAGAGATCCTGAAATCACTGTGCATGCCAAGACCGAAGAAGGATAAACAAGTAATGGCTCCCGTATGTGTGTCCCCATGGACCCACTGCATAGCAAACTGTCGATAGAGGAGAAAGGGAAAGTTATCATGATAGAAACAAACGAAGAAGAAGAAGATCTGCAGGCCCTTATCATCGCAGAGGAAGAAGACGAAGGCATGGAGGTGGATATTCAACCGACGCACTCTGCGACAAAACTGCCCACCTATGTCCCCCCATAAAAAGGAAAGGCCAAAGTGCCCAAGGACCTGGACAAGACCAAGAGTTCGCTCTAGACCCCGCTCCTCCCAGATGGAATTATGTTTGAAGGCACGCACTTGGGCCGTGTGTCGACCATGAAATTTGAAACATTTATCGCACTCTGACAATCATAAAAAATTCATTTTATGACCAAATGACACTAAGGAACTTTAGGTTAAAAAATTTTAATTATTCCTTAGGTAATAATTTTTTATGGTAACTGAAGAAATTAAAATCTTTTGATGGAAAAATGAATCAAAAGGACTAAAAAAATAAAAAATTTAATGGCCCATAGGCCACATTTAGAATTTTTAACTTTAAAGCACAAATCCCTTTAAATTATCTCTCTAGCCACCAAAATTAGATTTAAGATTTAAAGTTTTTTTTTTTATGTTTTCGAATTTTTTAATGTTTTTGGATTTTTTTTAATTTTTAATTTTTTTAGATTTTTTTAGATTTTTATATTTTTCTAATATTTTAATTTTTAGGATTTTAAATGTTTTATAATTTTTTTAAGTTTTTGAAATTTTATTTTTTTTTTTATAGATATTTTAATTTTTAAATATATTTGTAGTTTTTAAATTTTTTAAATGTTTAAGATATTATTTTTTTTTTTTTAAGAATCAAACTAAAAAAATATAAAACCAAACCAAATAATTAAAGACCTATGCTAACCCTAACTCTAATAATATACAAAACTGAACTAAACTAAAGCAATTAAAACAAAAAATCGAAGTGTATGTTAACGCAATGTTTTATTTTAGTATATTGACCCTGTTCCTCTTGAAGAGTGGATTAGGAGCCCAAACAAAAAAGGAAGGAATTGTTCAGTTATTTGGAAAGCCACTACAGAGGCTTTTAAAGTAATTGAACAAGGTTTGGCTTGGCGGGTAGGGAATGGTGAAAGCTTGAGGATTGGCAGGGATCCGTGGGTAGGGTGTAGCGAAGGTTTTGCTCTATCTCCTGATTTGCTCATTCACCTTGATGAAAAAGGTATCAAAAGCTTAAACCAGATAGCTAATATGGAGCAGTCATCAATATGGGGGCAGGCTTGGAAATCCGAAGATGATTTAGGATTAGATCCCATATGGAGGAATGATTGGCAGCTCTTTCTTCAGGAGCTTAGAAGATCAAATGTTAGACTAAAGGACAGTCCGGATTCCCTGGTTTGGGCTCATTCTGAGACAGGTTTTTACTCTCCTAAAGCTGGGTATAACTTTTTGATGAAGAAAAAGGGATGGGACCCTCCCGTTTGGTGGGCAAAGCTTTTATTTAAATTGAAATGCCCCAAAAAAGCTAGGATTTTCTTCTGGTGAGCCTTAAAAAATAGGATCCCTTCATGGGAGATTCTTCAAGCTCGTTTTAAACAGGGTCCTGGCAGATGCCCTCTTTGTTTCGCAGACTCAGAAACCATTTCGCATCTGTTTCTCGCTTGTCCCTTTACAAGGCAAGTCTGGAATGAAGCAGAAAAGCTGTTAAACGTCAAAGTAAGGTGGGAGGGGGAAGTATTGTCCAATGCCTGGGAGTACTGGTGGAATCATTTTCATGTGAAAAATCTGAGAAATCTTCCCCCCATCATTTGCTGGGGCATTTGGATTGCCAGGAATCGAAGTATATTTAGAGAAAAATCCACCCCCGCGGCAGCTATTGCAATTCAAAGCTCTTTGCCATCCTTGCCAGCATTCCGGAGCCGGATGGTCCCTCAAAATCTGATCTCCGGAAGGAGATTCATATTAGAGATGGGATCCCATGGGCTTTTTTTGACGGAGCAGCCCAAAATAATTCCACTAGAGCCGGGATTATTATTCACATTAGCCCATCTCATTTGCTTAAAGCCTCAGTGGGTCTCGGTTTGGGTACAAACAATTTTGCAGAACTCTCAGCCTTGAAATTACTCCTTTGCTGGCTTATTCATAAAAATATCCTTGCAGTTCAGATTTTTGGAGACTTGCTGAATGTTGTTAACTGGGTCATCGGGAAATATAGATGTCAGCATTATGTGTTGTTGTTGTTATTAGAAGAAATCCAAAATTTAAAGTTACAGTTTGATGTTTTTTCCATTGATCACATTTACAGGGACAGGAATGAAGAGGTAGACCGGTTTTCTAAAGAAGGTTTGCAGCAAGCTGTGGGCACATGGAGAATAACTGAACAGTACCAGGACCAGATCCGTGTGTCGGATCTCCCCCCATACTCTTAACGTTTTTGTCTATATATATATGCACTAGTTTATCAGTGGTTTTATATGATACTGGTGGCATATGAAAACTGTGTCTCTCTTTTTACTGTTTGCTCTGTTTTGATAGAGCGTTTGTAGTGACCTGTGGTTTATTTTGTATACGCTATGGGTTGTTTTCCTTATAAAAGGAGACCCAGGTTCCTTGAGACATGTTTTGATTACTGTTTTATGGCGTGGCTGTTTAGGCCGGGTATAGGAGTCATAGCAGAGTTTGTAGGTATGCTGCTGTTCCTACACAGAGGAGTATATGCTCCTTCTCATGCAGATTTTGCAGAATGTTTACTCATATGCTTTGTAACTTTTTTATTTCTTATAAAAAAGTTCGACTTTTTTTCCTTGGAAAAAAAACGCAATGTTTTATTTTTTTTGTTGCAGTTCTGCAGGTGAGAGCTCGATGGCGGCAGCGAGGGTAGGTAGCGTAAATGGACAAGTAGTAATGAAGAACGAGGGGTTTGGAAGCGTGGGTATGGCAGTGTGATGAGCTCAAACTTGAGGGAGTAGTAGATTGCAGGTCGAGGAAGGGAGAGTTTCAAAGTAGCGAGGGAGAAGAGCTACGAATTTGAGGGCGAGGGTAGCGTAGGGAGCTGGTTGCATGAGGAAAATGAGCATGAATGGAAATTAGGGTTATCTCTTTGTGTTTGCAGATTGCGGGCTTGCGTGGAGAGATAATGAGGGCTTGAGCAGCAGATCAAATGCAGGTGGTATGGCAGCAAAACAAAACTACATGAAGACAGAGAAAAAACTCAGGCATACAAAAATTTCCAGATCGAAATTTTTTCCAAAAAACCCTAGGGAGCAAAGGAACTTCATTCAGAAAATGAATTTCACACCAACATGTTTTAATGCTTCAAATTTCCTGGGAATTTTGATTAAAATGATATATTCCTGCTTAAGATTTGTCAGTGAAACCCCTTAAAAATTTTCCGAAAATTAAAAATTTTAAATTTAAAACCCTGGACTGCAAAAGGCTGAATAATATTCCCTACAAAATTTGATGTTATTGAACCCCAAAGATCCAGATCTTACCCTCCAGGGCCTAGATCTAGACTCTGCACAACCTTCAACTTCATATCTGTAGTTGTAATGCAACAAGAAACACCCAAACGATATATACAATGACCCAAATAACACCCAATTCAAAAAACTAAAATTTTACATATCTATGTACATAAATGGCAGATCTATCAGGTCTAGGGAGTGTGAGTCTGACTCCATTCCCAGATCTGATGATCTGAGGCTCTCAACAGCTAGATCTAACGATTTAGCTCAGAAAAAAAATAAGGTTTTTGAATTTTTAAAGGAGGTACTGAGCTCAAAACCCTCATGCATCACCCATAAAAATATCTTATGATAAGCCCGAGATCAAATTCAAACTAGGCTCTTCAAAAAACACGAATCGGGAGTTGGCTAGTTCAGCCGAGAACATTCTCGAATGCCTGATGATCTAATAATCAAGGAATTTCGTGCAAAACTCAATTCAGTCGTCAACATAGAGCGAGAAAACAATAATAAAATTCAGATCTAATAGAGATACCTGCTGTTATATTCAAAACTTAAATTAGCATTCAAACGCCAGCGACTGAGCAAGATAATTGTACTCAAATCGCTCTTCAGAAGCTATTATTAATGGCAAAAAAGAAATTACACATCAAAATAATACATCTTACAGCATTTCCATGAAGAGTAACACCAGCAGAAATTAACCCCAAAGTCTTTCTTTATTGCTCATAAAAAGATTACAAGAAAGATTTTCGCTTAGTACACAATCAAAAGATCGGATGATCTCAACTAGCAACTGACCTCCTATTTAAAGATAAATCTTCCAACAGCTAGTTTGAGTGATCCTTGTCAAAGTGATCTCGACCATTGATGAGGATCAAAATTTCTTTTAATCTCATCCATCAAAATTTTAAATATTGAGGAAATTTCGAATTTTTCAATTAAATGCATTTTAATAAATTCAAAAATTAAAATTTTGCATTAATTTCCTCAAAATTTTGCCTTTGACTTAACCCTAGGGACCAAAGGCTTAAAAGTTAGCAAAATAATCAATTAACCTTGGTCCCTGGACCTCTTAAAATTTAATTTTTAAAGAACCCACGAATTTTGCCTTTGGAAAATTTAAATTTACCTAGGACCTATAATTAATTAAATTTCTGGCTTAAGATTTTAATTAATTTTGTCCAAAAAATTTAATTAATTAACCTATGAGGGGATAAACTATTTTTCTAACCCTCAAGACACTTTATATCATGATTTTTTACATTTTTTACATCTCAAGGGGAAAAACCAATTTACAAAAGACCCTCACAGACCACCCAGTTCTGCGACACAAATATAATCTAGCAAATCAAGCAATTTGTAATAAAATAACCTAACCAAATGGTTAGGATTATTCCCAAATCACTTTTACATAGACTCAATCTGGAACACTAGGACTCCCCTAAGATCCCAGTGACAAAATCCATTCCAGCTTTGGGGTAAGGTTGAAGAAAAACTCTGTCGACCATCCGAGAATGGATCGGTGAGACAAAAAACCTCCCGGAATGTAGATTGTCACCAAAAAAGTAGGTTTACCTAGGTGATTACATACACGACACGGATCTGTTGAGATTATTTACATTATACACATGCAAACTGGGTTTACATTATAAGATGATCCTCAGGCTGATGATGATAGCTAGATGGCAGGAACACATCGATCAGGTGTTATCCCTTTTGCGAAAAAGGGGGTGTACTGCTATGGGTTGTCGACACATAGTGGTCAACATATGGCTCTACTTGGGGACACATTGCTGCACTAGAGGAATGTGAAAATCCAGAATCTGCATCCACGCAACACACAACAAAACATAAGTAGCGTCCATCCAAAAATCATCATATAACATTAAGCACAGGAAATTTATAAGCTCTTCATTTATTAACTATTCTAACAACATGAAAAACCAAATCTTGCTACAAAATGAAATATTGAAATAATGGGGCATAAGGTTAGAAATACAATACAAAGATGCCCCATGGCATCAGATGCATTTAATATAGTGCATACTGAGCCTTTTCCTGCTTTCAGGCAAGTCTGTCGGTTGTTTCTCGGATGTGCCATGTCCAATTCTGCATATGGTAGGACTTTTCTTATCCGAAAATCAAGTTCCTCGTGGCCATCTAATCACTTTCTCATTTTCTTTCTCTTGCGCTTTTTCTTTGTGGTAGGTTGTATCACTGATGATGTGGAACATTCTGCTTCAAAACTCTCAGAAGAAGTATGTAATATATGCATGACATGTCTCTCTTCATTCTACATATGCTCTGTCAAGAATGATGGATCAGTCTCACAGGTGTCATGAGTTATAACTTGATCTTCTATGACTGGTGGATTAACCATGTGAGCATCAACTTGATTCTTATCAATTTCAATTTTATCTGGGTCACCTTCAATTAACCACTTTTCAATGGAACAAATGACCTCCTCATAATAAGATGGAGCTTGCTGTAGCAGATAAGGAGGCTTCTGATCTGTTGACGTTTCCTTGTTTCTTTCATCCTCTGACCGATGCTGAAATTTTTGTACATGTATTGTTATGGCATCCATCTGGTTAGAGTGTTCAACCTTCATAGCATTGACTTCCTTGGCATGGTTTTCCTCCATGGTCAATAACTTATTCTGAAGACATATCTAACCAGCTTCCACATCTTTTATTACTTTTTCATTCTTTGCTTTCATGCCCATGAAACAATTTTGCATATAGTTTATCTCTTTCTTATGATTTGCTTGCATGGTAGCCAACTGATTATTATAATCGAATCTCATGATGGTCATTTCTTCATCCATAGTTAATAACTTGATTTTCATAGAAGTAGTTTCTCTGCCATGATTAAATTTCATGGTTTCCATTTGCTTCTGCATGTCGGTCATGTGATCAGAATGTTTAATTTTCATGGTTTCCATCTCCTTATCACGTTTTTCCAGTTGGGTGTATAAAGTTCTCATATCCTTGACGTAATCAGTTACAAATTTTTCTTGATTAAGTTCCATATTTTTTACCAGCCGTATTAGCTCTTTAATAATTTGCTTATCATTTTCCCTTTCATTGTCGACAGTGATTCGACAACTTGTCCCTATTTTTCCACTATCATGGATTTGATCTGCAACAGTACAAGTGGATGGCACATTCTGATATGGAGAATTGTCTTGAAATCTTTCATCGACAGTTGGATCCCTCACAAAATCACTTTCATTATGTTGCATAATTTTAGGGGCACAAGGCGAGCTACCTTGATAACCATATCTATCTTTAAAAGCATTGAAGATATCTTGTAAAGAAGTGAAAGAATATTCAAGACAATTATTAAACCAATTCAAAGCATCACCCTTTAAGGAAAAGGCAAACAGGCACATTTTGACATCTTCATGATCATACTAAGGAGAACTACAATATATGAGAATTGTACAAGTAAACATGCATAGATGCTTTCTAACAGCGATTAAATCACCACCTGAGAACAAAGACAATTTATGAATGGCCACTTCTGAAATATCATGGAGAAGATCAGTAAAATAACACGAGGTAAACGAATCATCCATGATGACTTGCTTGAAGGAATAATGAGAGACCAAATGGATGATAGAGAGAGATATTTGCTCAAGAAAATCAAGAGATAGTATAAATTCTTGTAATAAATGAAAGAAGTGGAGTCACCACTTGAACATGAATCTAACACTAGGCTCCAAAAGGAAAAAAACAACAGGATATGAGGGAGGGCTTCTTGTCTGAGAAATAATAAATGGAAGAAGTGGAGTCGCCACCCAAACAAGAAACAAACCAAAATGTCTAGGTGCTAAAGGTGCAGATAAAACAATTAATGAGATGACAAAAGATAGGGTGGTGAAAAGATCAAATGACGCCAGGAAATGTTTTGTCGCTTGACAGGCTAATGAATGGAAAAGAACATGAGATGATTAAAACGATGTCAAAGAAACCAAGGACAGAAAAAACTCCTTCCTGGCAACGGTGCCAAATAATGTTGTCGTTGCTGGCTTAAATGAAAAGACAAGAAATGAGAATAATGAAGCAAAAATGTCGTTGAAACGCCGAGAATAAAATTTCCTTGGCAACGGCGCCAAAAAAATGTTGTCGTGCAAATTGTTTAGGCAGTGCGACAGTGCTCAGAGTAAGGGATGTCACTCCTAATCCTTACTCACATCCGTTTAGACTCTTTCCTAAGCAAGTCAAGGGGGGTAGTCCCTAAGGTAAATGGATGAGAAAGCCTATGAATCACGAGCTCTAGGAGATTTTAATGATGAACAACTTGATGAATCTAAACGATTAAATTAGATTGATAGATTAAACACCAAAGTAAATAAGACACGACCATAAGATAGAAACAATTATAGACTAGTGCCTTCAATATTTGAATTAACCATCAATAAAACGGTTTTCAATATGTGACGAAAAGTGACAATCATAAATAATTCACAAAAGCGCCCAACACTGTATCACGCAAGATATTCCAGATTTAAGACGATTATCATTAATGACCAAGATCTAGATTCAATTATTTTTCTCCAATAGTGAATATAACTTAAAACATTTATCGCACTTTGACCATCATAAAAAATGCATTTTATGACCAAATGACACTAAGGAACTTTAGGTTAAAAATTTTCGATTATTCTTTAGGCAATAATTTTTTTTGGTAACTAAAGAAATTAAAATATTTTCATGGAAAAATTAATCAAAAAGGCTAAAAAATAAAAAATTTAATGGGTCATAGGCCACATTTAAAATTTTTAACTTTAAAGCGCAAATCCCTTTGAATTATCTCTCTAGCCACCAAAATTAGATTTAACATTTGAAGTTTTTTTTTTTAATTTAGAATTTTTTAATGTTTTTGGATTTTTTTTTTTTAGATTTTTATATTTTTCTAATTTTTTAATTTTTAGGATTTTAAATATTTTAGAATTTTTTTTAAGTTTTCGAAATTTTAATTTTTTTTATAGATTTTTTAATTTTTAAAGATATTTGTAGTTTTTAAATGTTTAAGATATTAAATTTTTTATTTTTTATTATTTTTAAAGAATCAAACTAAAAAAATATAAAACCAAACCAAATAATTAAAGACCCACGCTAACCCTAACTCTAATAATATACAAAACTAAACTAAACTAACGCAATAAAAATAATAATAAAGAAGTTGAAGTGTATGTTAACGCAATGTTTTATTGTTTGTTGTTGCAGTTCCACAAGTGAGAGCTCGATGGAGGTAGCGAGGGTAGGCAGCGTAGATGGACGAGTAGCAGTGAAGAACGAGGGGTATGGTGGCGTGGGTATGGCAGCATGAGGAGCTCAGACTTGAGGGAGCAGCAGGTTGCAGGTCGAGGAAGAGAGAGTTTCACAGCAGCAAAGGACAAGGGCTGTGAATTTGAGGGCGAGAGCAACGTAGGGAGTTGGCTGTGTGAGGAAAATGAGCATGAATGGAAATGAGGGTTATCTCTTTGTGTTTGCAGATTGCAGGCTTGCATGGAGAGACTGTGAGGGCTTGAGCAGTAGATCAAATGCAGGTGGTATGGCAGTAAGAGAGAACTGCGTGAAGACAGAGAAAAAACTCAGGCAAACAAAAATTTCCAGATCGAAATTTTTTCCAGAAAACCCCAGGGAGCAAAGGAACTTCATTCAAAAAATGAATTTCACACCAACATGTTTTAATGCTTCATATTTCCCGGAAATTTTGATTAAAATGATATATTCCTGCTTAAGATTTGTCAATGAAACCCCTTGAAAATTTTCTGAAAATTAAAAATCTTAAATTTAAAACCCTGGACTGCAAAACGCTGAATAATATTCCCTACAAAATTTGATGTTGTTGAACCCCAGAGATCTAGATCTTACCCTACAGGGCCTATATCTGGACTCTGCACAACCTTCAACTTCAGATCTGTAGTTGTAATGCAACAAGAAACACCCAAACAATATATACAATGACCCAAAAAACACCCAAGTCAAAAAACTAAAATTTTACAGATCTATTTACATAAATGGAAGATCTATCAGATCTAGGGAGTGTGAGTCTGACTCCGTTCCCAGATTTGATGATCTGAGGCTTTCAATAGCCAGATCTAATAATCAATGATTTTCCTGCAAAACTCAATTCAGCCATCAACATAGAGCGAGAAAACAACAATAAAATTCAGATCTAATAGAGATACTATTATATTCAAAACTTAAATTATCATTCAAACCCCAGTGACTGAGCAAGATAACTGTATTAAAATCACTCTTCAAAAGTTATTATTAATGGAAAAAAGTAAATTACACATGAAAATAATACATCTTACATCATTTCCATGAAGAGTAACACCGGCAGAAATTAACCCCAAAGTCTTTCTTTATTGCTCATAAAAAGATTACAAGAGAGCTTTTCGCTTAGTACACGATCAAAAGATCGGATGATCTCAACTAGCAACTGACCTCCTATTTAAAGATAAATCTTCCAACGGCTAGTTCGAGTGATCCTTATCAAGGTGATCTCGACCGTTGATGAGGTTCAAAATTTCTTTTAATCTCATCTGTCGAAATTTTAAATATTGAGGAAATTTCGAATTTTTCAATTAAATGCATTTTAATAAATTCAAAAATTAAAATTTTGCATTAATTTCCTCAAAATTTTGACTTTGACTTAACCCCAGAGACCAAAGGCTTCAAATTTAGCAAAATAATCAATTAACCTTAGTCCCTGGACCTCTTAAAATTTAATTTTTAAAGAACCCACGAATTTTTCCTTTGGAAAATTTAAATTTTCCTAAGACCTATAATTAATTAAATTTCTAGCTTAGGATTTTAATTAATTTTGTCCAGAAAATTTAATTAATTAACCTATGAGGGGATAAACTATTTTTCTAACCCTCAAGACACTTTACATCATGATTTTTTACATTTTTTACATCTCAAGGGGAAAAACCCATTTACAAAAGACCCTCATGGACTACCCAATTCTACGACACAAATATAATCTAGTAGATCAAGCAATTTGTAATAAAATAACTTAACCAAATAATTAGGATTATTCCCAAATCACTTTTACATAGACTCGATCTAAAACACTAGGACTCCCCTAAGATCCCAGTGACAAAATCCATTCTGGCTTTGGGGTAATGCTGAAGGAAAACTCTACCGGCCATCCGATAATGGATCGGTGAGACAAAAAACCTCCCGGAATATAGATCGTCACCAGAAAAGTAGGTTTACCTAGGTGATTACGTACACGACATGGATCTGCTGAGATTATTTATATTATACACATGCAAATTGGGTTTACATTATAAGATGATCCTCAGGCTGATGATGATAGCTGGATGGCAGGATCAGATCGATCAGGCGTTATCCCTTTTGCGAAAAAGGGGGTGTACTGTTATGGGTCATTAACACGTAGTGGTCAACAGTACCCTTTCGACCAACCTCACAGTGGGATCCATGGCAGCAGAGCAGATGTTGTGCGCGCGGATGGCGAACACAATAGTGTTGCCGAAAGGGGCTCTAGTGGCATCAAATGAGGCCGAAAGATTTTCGGTTAGCACGATGAAAGGTCTCATTTTTAATCTAGCTGCCCTTCCATGTGAGACATTATATCTATTGCAGGATGGGATAACGGCAGAGCTGCGTGCTAGGGAGAGTCGTGTGCTTCAGATCCTCAGCTAACAAAAGATAAATATGGAACAACTCAGCTTGCAGTGCAACGAATTGGTGTCGGAAAATCAAAAGCTGGTGCAGGTGATATGCGACGCTTGCCGAAGCATCCCGGAGCTGGCCATCCCAGCGATCTACCAGCAGAGGTACGGATCCACAGGCTAGCAGTAGGAGTCTACGAGGCCAGGGAAGAAATGACCAAGGTTCAGCTGGAGCTGGATCTTCAGATCGCCAAGCTGCGGTTAAAGGCACAGCTATCTACTCCCTCGGAAGTCAGAGAACAGCACTAGCACTATCACAGCAGGATTAGAGGAAATCATAGGTGCAGTGCGCAACTACCACAACATGTTGGAAGAATCACTGGAGGTCCTCACCACTCTGTAGGAGGACCCCAACATCCAGCGCTTAGAGATAGAGGCACGAGAACTCCAACAGCAATATGATAGTGTCTGAGGAACTATGCAGATAGTGGTCCTCACCCAAAGGCTTGCGAGGATGCAGCAGGCTAAAGCACGGAAGGAGCAGGTGGATGTGGCACAAAATAAGGAGGTTGTTCTAAAAGCGTGTGTCTAGCCTTGGATCGACGAGGCCTTCACTATCACGATAGACATCGAAGGAAAGCTTGCACACATACAAGGGATTCACATATTGATGCAGAGAAGCACCCCGGACATAGAGGTCTCAGAACAGCGCATGCAGCAGATCCAGCAAGAAGCAGCTTAGTGCGCTGCTAACCTCCGTGCAGTTCAAGAACAGTTGTAGGGACTCTGCGCAAAGATCGCCGCACCGACAGAGTGACTTGAGGGCGAGTCACGATGTGTGTGTTGGGGGCCTATTAGGCATGGAATCCCCCCAAGGCATGTTCTGGGGCTTAAAGCCCAAGTTTTGACCCAATCTTGTTGTAAAGCTCCACGAGTTGTGGGCGTGGAGTGTGAAATGTATGATAGAGTCACAGGGTTGTCCACCCTAGTTTTGTAATGTAACGTAGGCTGGATATACCTACCTATGGTCCGCGGACCATGGGACTGTATAAATAGAGTGAGACTCTATGTGTAAAGAGATAGAAGTAGTAGAGAGATAGGAAGAGAGTCTAGCGACTAAGTGAAGTGTGTCTTTGGGTCGTAGAGTAGGAGAAGGCTCTACAGCTGAGTACGCAGAGGCCTAGTAGTCCGCAGCTGAGTGCACGGACCCTTGCAACTGAGTGCGCAGGGCAGAGTTGAGTCTGTAATCAAAGAAGGAATTAATAAAGAGAAGTTTTATCATAATTTTGTGTATATGTTCTTGGGTTAATGCATGTTTGATATAATTTGCAAATATACTATTTATTTATTGCGCACACCTGTATGAATGTTTTATGTTGTTAAGTATAACTTAAAGCATGCAAGTAGGCTAAAATAATCGACTAACAGTGGGATACCAGTAAGGACTCAAGTAATAACGCAAAAGCGCAGCATTCGGCCCCCAAGTAGGGCTGCGCGAAGGTAGTATATCAGGCTGCGATGTCCGGGAAAGTGCGCGAAGCGACTTGCGCAGAGGGTTGAACCATGGACCACTTGAACTCATCAGACATCTCCAAGGTGCGGAAACCTAGTTCTAACACCCTCCCATACTACTTCAAGTGAGACCTCAGTCCGCGCTCCGCAGACTATTGCCGAAAGGGCCAGTAGTACCGGGATTTTTTTGGCTAAATTAACTATGAACCTGGGTTAGGCCCCTATAAGCCAACAATCCAACAACGCTTTACACCAAATATTCGCACGACCTTCAAAAGTAAGGGTGAGAATCATGCACATGACACCTCGATGAAGCATGTCATGATAAACACAATTTTGAATAAATTGATGAACATGTTCATATGCATTAATTTTACCCTTACCATCAAATTTAGTTTTCAACAAGATGTTTACTATCTTTAATGGAGTGCTACAAGATACTCATCCAGAGATGCTAATCCAAATAGGGGTTTGAGAAAGATCCATTAAAATTAAATAAATTAATGTGAAAATCTCCACATGTCAGTTTAGTGTTCTTCCCTCCTTCTAACGTCAATTTTTTGATAGCCAGAAGAATACCTCCTACAACGAGTGAGTATTGGCCCGGTCAAGGTCCCAATTAGACCCTTTCTCATTTAGTATGGTGATCTACTCTTGGGAACAAAGGCCAGGTTTCTTATATTAATCTAACTTCAAAAATATATACATAAAAACCAATCAAAAGAAAATTAATATAATCTAATTTTCCTAGATACTTAAAAGTAAATATACACAACTATACAATTTTGTTTCATATGAATAGATCTGCTTGAATAATATTAATAGCAGGGGATGGGGAAATCAGTCAAATGTGGTACTTAGAGAAAATACTACAGATATTTCAATTAGTGAAAACCCTGACTGGAATATGGGTATAGTCAGCCACTTAAATGGATTTTTGGGCTCTTCCTTAAAGATCTTATGAAAAACAGATTATATCTTTTATGCTTTTTAATGTTTATTTACATATAATCAAATTAATCTAAAAAAAGAATCTATCTCAATAACGAGAGCAAGATTAACAAACTATATTTTTGAATATCATAAATGAATGTCGATTCACTCATATTAAACAAATAACAAAATTGTGTTAATAAAAAATTAACTCAACACTGTATATACTTTACCATTTCAAAAGAAATGACAAAAGCATATTCCAACATTCAGCATGTATCAATATAAAGAAAAATAAGAAAGTAATGTCTTTTAAATAATTAAAAGATCATACAGTACTCAGATCACATCATTCAATAAATATCAATACTTGATTGGTCTTCAAAAACTGACTATAAAATATTGATTATAAAATCAGAGTATTAAAGTGCAAAAATTTCCAACTCTCTTATGACCGTGATTTGAGAAGAACGATCCCACAATAATATAAGCTCATTTTTCTTTGGTTCAACCTCCTTACTCTCTTCCACAAACCCTCTATTTATAATCAGAGAGTGCAATTTAAAAACAAAATAAAATAAAATAAAAGTTTGTTTCTTAACAGCTTCAAGAAAATTTGATTTCTGATTCCTTGGGATTTTGAATAATCTTTTCTTTCCCATATGCAATTCCAATCAATAAATCATGAGCTCCAAGTGGTAACAATAATCTACAAATTATGCATAAAACATTTAAAAAATCTATTATTAAAACTTAATACAAAAATCTCAATCCAAAACAATCAAAATTAATTATTAAAAAGAACTTGATTCCTGTAAATTAGAAACAAATCCCTAAATCTAAGTGAAATCACTTTATGTTGTTGTAATTATAATAGATAGATAATGAATTGATGAGATCAAAGCAACAAAAAGTTTTAGCATCCAATTTTATTCAAAAAAAAAACCAGAAATTTAGATTTAATTAAAAAAAAATGTATCATTTTTCTACTAAATTTTTGGGCAGTTTAGAATGCATATTTTTCGAAATAAATGATTCCATATTGTTTTCCTCAATTTTCCCTTTCCAATAAGTTATTCTAGGCCTGATTTCGTGCTCCATAGCTCGATATATTTGTTTTGGAAGTTAGAGTTTTGTAATAGTGTGTGGGCAAATTTGTAGAACATATTGTGTAAATTGTAGAATCATTAATAATAATGATAATAATAAGTCAATATCCCACCTACATGGGAAGATTGTGGGTTTTGATGTTTATAAGCTCAATGGACTACATTATTTAAAAGAAATGGGAAGTTAGGGTATATATGGGGTGTGGTATGGATGTTAAAAGCTTATTTTATTTTATTTTATTTTAAAATATATATCTTTAAAATATAAAAACAAAATTAATGAAAAATGTTATCTAATAAATAAAAATAAAATAATAAAAACAAGTCGGGAGGCTAGGTAATTAATAAAAATTAGTTAATTAATTATTAAAATAATATAAAAATTTAATTAAAAAATAGTCAAAAACACACATTTTAAATAAGTGTTTTTTTTAATAAATTTAAAATATTTTTTTTAATTTAAAATATATAACTTTAAAATATAAAAACAAAATTAATGAAAAATGTTATGTAATAAATAAAATTAAAATAATAAAAACAAGTCAGGAGGCTAGGTAATTAATAAAAATTAATTAATTAATTATTAAAATAATATAAAAATTTTATAAAAAAATAGTTAAAAACACACATTTTAAATAAGTGTTTTTTTAATAAATTTAAAATATAAAAACAAAATTAATGAAAAATGTTATGTAATAAATAAAATTAAAATAATAAAAACAAGACGGGAGGTTAGGTAATTAATAAAAGGGTGGTTGTTGGGGCGACAACCCCCCCACAATTATAGCTCCCTCGATCGTAGCATATCATGTAACTTAATGAACTTGGATTCAGACAATGGATTCATAAAGATATCATTAATCTAATCATATTGTTAGCTACCTATACCAATAGGTTTCATTTTTCATGATTGGCAGGGGAAGTGCTAATATGATCTACTTTGATGGTGCAAAGATCTCATATTTGTGTGGAAAACACCTATCTGCAGTTGTTTGATGCTGTCCTACTCCTGAATGGGTGATCCAACAGTCTAAGCTGGGTCATGCCATATCTCAATTTTTTGTTGTAGACAAGAGAAAGAAATCTGTCCAAACTGTTCAATCTTGGCAGATAAGTAGTTAGGTAGAGAATGAAGGTTCCCAACTGTTTAATCTGGGGCCTTGGAAGTAATAAGGCTAGCCTTAGATAGAAAATCAAAAGGAAATGCCAAAGGAAAAGAAAAAGGCACATGAGGGTTTGCAAGTCTAAGTGCACCCTCCTTGAAGTAACAAAAAAATGCTAGGCAATAGAATGGGTAGGTAGATGAGGTTGCAGAAGCATGATTTCTTTCATATCACTGGCCTAAGCAAAGGAAACACATGGTGGCCAGTGCAGATCTTCCTATTCAGTAGCTTTGTAGCAACAAAGTGAAGCATGTCTAACTTCCCAATCATCCCCCATCAAACCCATTGCTAACATCCCTCTATCACCTTGGTTCATGAGAGAAATCAAACTCGTTTATTGATCCTTGTGATCTACTCTCCTAACTAAGTTTGTTCCCTAACAACTTAGTCTTTGCCTCCTCTCTTCCATATTCCCCTCCAATACTAACTACTAACTCTATCTACACTTAACTCCCTATGTTCCCCTTTCCCTATTACTATAGCACTATTGTGTATAAAAAACCCCAAAAATATGTATATATCCCTCCCCTTTGGCATTATAGCCATATGTTCAAATATTGGAAAACCCTGCAGATTCAAAGTCTTGTTGTATATGGTTCGTTTAAAGTCAGGGATTAAACTAACTCCTGGTTGGTTTAATAACCTAAATCCTACCCTTATCCCCTTACAAACCCCTTCACAATGCTTTACCCGCGCTATTTGCAAAAACATTGTTAAAACCCACTTTCACCTATCCAAAGTTTTTTGTTACAATGCGCATTTCACAAAAAACAAAAGAAATCATTAAAATAATACCGTCGGGTCCCGCCGTATTGTTCTATCACCTTCGCGCCCCGTCAACCATCGGATCTGGGCTTTCCCATCCGACGGCCCACATTGATATCGGACCGCCCCCGATGGCGATACGTTACCTCCCGAAAAGTGTCAGACCATGACGTCAGGGCAGTGCCACGCGTCATCCCTGCGTTGTATTGGGAGGCCGCCTGCCAAAACCGCTCCCGTACTATAAGCGGTCCGATGGAACCACTTACCGCTTTTTGTTTACCGCCTGCCCACGTCATGCCCACATCATGCCTCGTCGACCCCACATCAACGCCTGGCCCGCCATTGCTCCATGCTGTCCACCACCTCATCAGTCCTCGTGGACCACTCACAGGCCGCCACGTCACCTTTCCGTACCCGACCCCACCCGATGACGTCATGCTGACGTCATCCAAAAAACGCGCCAGAAGCCCAAAATTTCCAATATTTTCGCCAAAAATCGCGTTTTTTCTCATTTGTTCACCAAAAGACTATTGTGCTCCTGCATGAAATATAACGACGTTCTCGCTGCCAACCTGCAGAAATTGATTTTAGAGACCGTGGGCGCCCTCAATTCGCCTGCATTGCCACCATTGCCCGAGTTTACCAGGTATTTATCAAAGCTTCCCCTCCGCGCCTGGTTTTTCCCATAATTCTCTGAGGAAATTAGGAAAAGGAAAAAACACTGTAATTTCAGCAAATCTTCAGGAACCATTGGTTTTTCTCCACACTGTAAGCTCACTTTTACTTGCAGAAGTCCCCATTGTGTCCAATCTCCACAAGTTTACAGTCTGTTTGCACATTCGCAAACTAAAACCTTTGCTACACAAGTCCACCGGGAAAAAATCTCTTAAGTCCCAGCATTCACTCATTAAACATTTTTCAGGAGCATTTCAACTTGTTTTCACCATAATTCACCCAGTTTCCCCTGCAAATTGCCTTTCTTCTGCAAAATTCATTGCTCTGCATCGCTGTGTCCAGAAAAACAAGTTCAAATACAATTCAAAGTACCAAAACCATGGAAACACCAGTGGCATTGAATGTAACACCTCTAAATGCCCCACAAAGAGAGCTAGAGTGGCTGCCCTTGGCTGACAGAGACTACCAAATGGCAGAGGGAATCCCAGACTATAGCAAGTACCACATTCATGTACTCAATGACCTTAAAGCCAAACATCTTAGTGGGAATGATATCCTAGGGATTTGGGACTCCAATTTGCCCATTTTCAATCTCCCTCAAGTCAATATCCTCCCAAACTCGATACATAGATGCAGTGCCAACTATGACCCATGTCAGAGAGTTGTCCTCAGTTCCTCAGGCTCAGTTCTGTTCCATGTCACCCCTGAGGCCATAAATGAAATGCTACACTTTCATACTGCAAAGCCATTTACCCTCTCTCCATGATGGACTTGCTAAAGAAAGGAGGCAAGCTGTCTAGTGCCCAAATTTTAAAGATCAATCAATTATTCATTCAATCAGGCTCTGAAACTGTGAGGACTCCTCCCATTGGAAATGTATATTTCAATGAGTTGGGCAGGATGCTTGGGGATATGATCAGTTATGTCCTGGGTTACAGGTCATCTGAGGATGCTGATGAAACCATTCTGGCAATGTTGTCCATCTTCTCCCCTGGAAAGCCTCCTTCTGTTCACTATGATTATGCTGCCTACATTGCCAATAAGATTCATGAGAAATTGATGAATCTAGAGGTGGAAAGGATATTCAGATACACTTCTTACATCTATCACTTGTTCCTATTCTATCAGCCTGATAGCTTCCCTATTACTCTCAAGAAGCTTGATGCCCAAGGGAACCAAAGGTCTGTAGTATTTTGGTCTTCAGTTTTCCATCACATATCTTTTTAACCATATAAATACTGTGAATTCATAGACCTGTTCATCCATCCAGCCATGTCCTTGCTGTTGAGTGCCCATCCTCCAAGATTAACAGATGAGATGCAAAGGATCCTCCAGCTCTCAAAGGCCTACAGCATTGGGGATTGGTACTTTTACCAAGACCATACAGTGATCAGAATATATGGCTGTGAGTTAGCCCCATATAGGCTACCAAGATATGTCCCTATGAGACTCTTTGCCTTAGAGTATTTCAGACAGTTTGGAAATGCAGACATGGCCCATTTCCACAGCAAAAATAAGAAGGTGCAACTAAAAGTCAGAAATCAGCTAGGCCCATTCATTTATAATAAAAGAGAAGAGGCATGGCAAGAAGCAGATAAGATCGTGCAACGCCTCGGATTACAAACCAATTTCCTCTGGATACCCTATGATCCCAATCATTTCATTAGCCTTAGAAGGGTCAAGTATAAGTTGGCTAGCTATGATAATGTCAGGCTACCTCATATTGAAAAATATGCAAATCTGTTAAGATGGAAAGAGGGCACATTAGAAGAGGCAAGTACTAAAGAGGAAATACTACAAAAAGAAGCAAAGAATCTTGAGAAGGAAGCTGACTTGGAAAATTGTGGGCAGGTTTCCTCTCCTTATCAAATTCAACTTGGAGCAGCTGCCTCATCCTCCACATCCCCCCAGTAGGCAGCTCAAACTACTCCTCAGGCAGCCAGCACAGGTAAAGGAAAAGAGATGGAACAGGAGCAGCCACCCCCAACAGCAGAACAGCAGAAACAGCAGCCCAAACAGTAAGAGGAAATGGCTGAAGCCCCAATATCTACAGAGCAGCAGGCTCAAGAAAGTGTGCCTCCAAGGCAGGAAACAGTAGTGGATGCCTCGGTGCTCCAAACTCCATTAAATGAAGAGAGAACGAGGAAGAGGGATAGAGAGCAGGAAACTCCCCTCACTACATCAACAAGTCAACAAGGGGAAAAAAGGCAAAGATTAAATCCTCTTTCTGAAGAAGAGATGCCTATTGGGCCATCCATGGGTATGGGCCCCCCTAGCATGGAAGCATCTGCCAGTTCCTTTCAACAAGAAATAGAAAGAACACTTGGAGGAGAGGTCAACTCCTCAAGCCAGCAAAGAAGGGCAAAATCAAGCATAAAACAGCAATTTATTGACATCAAGAAGAGGAATGAGCCGGTTAGACTCCAGCTATACAATCATTTACTCAAGATGGCTCCCACAAACCAGCAGAGGCTTATGTCAGCATATGACATAACAGAGGGGAAGATGACTATGAGTCATTTCATGCCTACTATGCTGCAGCCACAGTCAGCTGCAGATTACATAAGGACCAACCTTGAGGTATTTGCAAAAGACATCCACCCAATGGACCAGATAGAGCTTCATAAGCAAACGGGTGAGATGGTATATTCCACTCTTGCAGATAAGACCTTTCTTGCGCACAAATTGCAAAATAGTCTTCATAATACAACTGCCCAACTTGAATTGGAGAAGGCATCCTCTCAAGCCAAAGACAACAGGATTAGGTCTTTGGAAGATATCATCATAGAGCTTGGGCATGACCCAAGTGATCCCAAAGCTGTGCAGGCATTACTAAAGGAAAAAGAGGCAGATATAGCAGCTTTGAGGAAGATGGTAAAAATTCCAGCAAACCTTCACCCTCAAACAGAAGATGTTGCTCAGCAGAGGAAGGACCAAGATGTAGCAGCCATGCTGCTAACACTACACAAACAGTTGGTACAAACAGAAGGGAAGTTGGTAGAAACAGAGGCTGCATTACAGGCAGCCCTGAAGCAGAAAGAAGGAGGCCAGACATCTCGGCCCCCTCAGCCAGTGATCAACCTTGAGGAACCTCCTCAAATTATCAGTCCTCCCACAGGACAAACAGCTGGGATAGGCCCATCAACATCAGCACCAGCAACAACATCAGAACAAGCATCGAGCCTTGATATGCAGAAGATGATGAAGGAGATTCAAGTTCTAGAGGCCCAGATGGCAGAACTAAATGAAGCCAAGGAAAAATTGGCTACAATTAATGAAAAGTATGATAAATCAAAGCAAACTGTAGCTGAAAAAACAAGAGAGGTGAAGGCTCTTGAGAAAAGGATAAAAGAGCTGGAGAAAGAGCTCTCTCTTGACAAAGTGGTGGCAGAAATCAAGAAAGTCCTGTGGGCCAATATTGGTCAATCCATAACAGATCAATGGCAGTATATAGAAACCATTCATGAGCACATGGATCTCATAGGCAGGGCCCACAAGGAAAGTCAGAGAGCAAGGGCATCTCTAGGCAATATGCCTGAGATAGCCAATAGGATGATCAATGTCCTGAACAACCGCACAGGCCCTCAGCTGGTAGCAATAGGAATCCCCAACAGAACTGACACCATCTTACTGGTGAAAAGGGTGCTCACTTTAAGAAGTCTTGTGCAAACATTGGATAGAAGATGTCAGGAAATGCAGACAGAGGTGAACAAGTTCACAGAGAAATTCACAGCATTACATAACAGAGGCCTTCCCAGCTTATTGAACAGCGCAGGAAGGCTACTATCCCATGAAAACTATGCCAAAAGGGTAAATACATTTGCCACCAATCAGATCACTGCAGCATCAAGTACCCCAGAGGAAACAGGGCCTGCAACTGGGCAGAGCCTCTATGACAGAATAGAAAATTTGTTTTTTATCATGAATGAGATCAGACATCTGTTTGAAGTGCCTCCTAATTACTACAAATATACTGAGGCAGATGAAACATTAGGCACAATTTTGAGACATCAGTTTCCTACTCAGGAATGGTGGACAAGCATGATACAGACATTGCTGTGAAAAAACAGATTTTCATCAAAACTTGTATCATCATGTTCAGAAAATTGATACATTCATTTATGACTGGAGAAGAGTGGACAGAGCCAACTCAGCAGACAAATTTGGCCACCAAAGCAACACTGACAGATGCAGATGACAGGGCCGAGAAAGCTACAGCACGATAAAGCAATAAAGAGCTTATCATTCAGAGTTAATACAAAGTGCCCAACCGACTCAGTGGCCTCCAAAAGTCAAAAAGGTTTCTGACAAACTGAAGGGTATTCATTGTATATTTAAGATGGCAATAACTTTCTTATCTGCTATTCTGAAAGTTGGTGAACGCAGTTATTGATCAAATGACTCAGCGTTCAGATATTTTGTAAAACTGATTGTATATATATCCCCTCGCATAAGCTTGCCGGGGTTGTTGATTTTTCTTCTGGAGAACTTATGCTGTAAATTTCAGACTTTTAATATAGGGAGCTGATGGAATTTCTAAATTTCTGAGTTGTTTTGATGTGTTGTTGTGTGATTGCTTACTGCTACAGGATTCCTGCATATTTCATGGCACAACAAGTTTTCTAAACTTTCTTGTTATGTATTTCATTCTATCATAATCCGCTCATGCTCTATATTTCACAGTTTAATAGCACAGAAAAAGAATATTTCAAGATTTGTCCATTAAACACCCTGAACTCAATCTATGCTGTTATGAATGTTTTCTTCAGTATTATCTATGAAAGTGTAATTCTTAGTTGCTTCACCTTCATACTAAAACTTTCACAGTGAGTATTATTCAGGAATTCAAAGCTGCTCCTGAGTGATATATCCTTTTCCCACATCACCAGCTTAGTGAAAGACTCTTAGTTGCCTCTCACTGGCTAGACATATTTCATATTCCCAATTTTAAGTTTGTTTCATGATATATCTAAATGTCCCTGCAGTTTTAGCAATCTTACTCAATATCTCAAACAACCCATAATCACAGACTCCATTGCCCAATGGACTGAACCTTCTGAAGATCTCATCTCAGCTACTGGAAGACATCATTCAACCAAAACTTTAAACAAAACTCTCACCTCATAACTAGCCTAAAAACCTCAAAAACAAAGTTAAAACTAAAAGAGAGAGCCCTCTCTGATTACAGGTAGGCTAGAGCCTGTAATCCAAAGCCTGGTTAGTGGTTACCCCGGCCGTATTCCCTCAGGAGTCAAAGGGAACAACCTGGGAGTTAACATAAATGGCGACTCCACTGGGGACCTGAATGAAATTCACAAACCCCTGTCTGATTCTTAATACTATGGATAAAGCCTGAGTGACAGCCAGACAGCCTTAGAAATTGTCTCTGCTTTGCATTTGCAAGAGTACATAAAAGCTGCCTCAGTCAATCTTTATTCAGTCTTAAGTTCCATACAGTTGTGTTATACTTGATCAAGTCCTTGTCAGATATCAATGCTTCTTAGAAAATTCTCCTAAACAAATCACAGAAACTGGCTCCTAAGAAGAAAAGTTGCTATACAAGATCTAACCCAGATCCAGATCCATCACCTGAGTTCCAAAACCCAAATTTGATTCCAAGAATCCTTAAGAGACACAAATCAGAAGGGACTCTATCAGATTCAAGTTCTGAAGCAGGATTTCAAACTGATATTCCAACCCCTGCTAAGGTTTCTCTACATCCTCATAACACCGTTCCACAACCTCCTAGTTCTTCATCTACTTCACAAGGTGTCCTTTCAACCCCTCTGTCAACTACACATACCCTTCTCATCCCCTTTCCTCCACTTGTCCCATTATTTATTGTTATCCCTATTGTCACACCAAACATGGCTAATAGATATGCTCCACTGCAGTTACCTGCCAACCCAGGGCCTATGCCTCAAGATTACCAAAGCAAGATTTCATATTTTGATGGTACTGGCTCTTATCCAGCCCTTCAACATACTAAGAAAATGCAGCACTACTTTGAAAATTATGAGATAGATGACGATGGGGTTAGAATGAAAATTTTTGTGCAAAGCCTAACAGGAGATGTAAGATCATGGTTTAGGTCACTCCCAGCAAACTCCATAGCTGACCCTGAAGCCCTGTATCAAACCTTTATCAACAGATGGGAGAAGAAAAAGGACCCACTTCATATTTTATCTGAATACAATACTATCAAAAGAGGTCCCCAAGAAACTGTCTTGGATTATTGTGCTCGGTTCAACAATGTCTACAATGCTATTCCCCAAAATCTCAGACCCCCACCTGATCTAGCTCTATATACCTTTCCTGATGGGTTTGATTCAGATATGGCATACCAATTAAGAGAAAGAGCTCCCCGAACTTTAGCTGAGATGCAAGACATAGCAGTTAGTGTAGAAGCCAACCTGATAGCTAAGAGGAATAGGACCAGAACTGAAAGAAAGACTACCTTCAAAGAAGAGCCTTCAGGCTGGGATCAAAAATTAGATGCAATAATCACTGGTATGCATAGATTAGGTGACAGAGTAGAATCAGTTGAGAGGAAGTCATCATGGGAAGCACCACAGAATAATCCTATCAGGAATCCCAATTTTAGAAGAAATCAAAATCCTAATGTTGGCAAGGCCAGCCCTGAACCAGAGATAAGGCCTCCGTTCCAAGAAAACTATGCTGAAGCATCTACTTCTAGTGAGCAGATAGATGATACCCACATCAATTTGATGGGCCTGAACGATGATCAGCAAGTTTTTCTGAGTCAAGAAGATCATGAAGATGAAGACATAAGTCAGTTCCAAACTAGATCAGGTGAATCATTTGATTTCAAACAAGGCTATGACACAGTTGTTTTTGAAGTTCATAAACAATACAAATTGAGAAGCAGAACTATAAATGTGCCACAGCCTAAGAAAACAAAGGATAGCCTGCAGCCTAAGAAATCTATTGCCACAGAGCCTATTAACAAAACTGATTCAATTGCATATGAAGTAACAGTTGAAGAAGTAACCGAACCATTTCCCTCAAATCAAGAAACAAAGGTTACACCTCCTTTACAGCACAATCCAAGTAACACTTTTCAAAAGGTGAGCAAAAAGGACAAACCTCAAGATCAGATTGAAAATCAAGAAGAAGCCTCAAAAAACTCAATTGAGAACGAAAAAGTGGTCAACCAGAACACCAAGATCCAATCTGAAAGACCTTTTGACTTAGAAGCTGAAATTGGCAAATTAAAGATAGCCATTCCTCTTTCAGAGCTAGCCAAGCATAACATTTACAAACAACAAATCAAGAAGTCCCTTCAACTGACCCACAACAAAGATGATGTCAATGTGTTGGATGATACCCCAGAACTACTTTTTGGTCCAGAGGTTGATGGAAAGACAGCAGCCACTGGAATCTTACCTTTTTATGTCAGCTTGCATGTTCATGATAAGATATTACACAATGCAATGTTTGATTCAGGCGCGTCTCATAACCTTATGCCTAAGTCAGTAATGGAGAGATTGAATCTAGACATCACAAGACCATATAAGGACCTATTTTCATTTGACTCCAGCCAAGTTAAGTGTTTAGGCCTGATAAAAGATCTGTGTGTGTCCCTTGTCCAGTACCCAAATAAAACAATCTTAATGGATGTTGTAGTTGCTGATATCCCACCCAAATATGGAATGTTGTTATCGAGATCATGGGGAGCCAAACTCCAAGGTTCCCTACAATTGGACATGTCATATGCCACTATCTCTGTCTTTGGGCAGCCAAAGAGGCTATACAGAGAGTCACTCATGAAATACATGGTGAGCAGTGAAGAAAAACCTCAAAATTTCCCTATTTATGCAGTCCATTCAGACATGGATTCCTTCATTCTGTTCAATGATGATATAGGTCCAATATGTGATGAAACATCTGTCTTACTTGAACAAGATCTGCATATGAGTGAGCAATCAAGCTCCCAAGAAATCAAGATTGAGAAATCAATTGATGAGACAATCCTAGAAGACAAACCAGATGAAAAACAAGATCTCCAGCTCATAATTCCAAGTCATAGAGAGGCTGTCAAATCTCCCATAAATCAAGAGATCCTTTGGTTCCTTGAGTTTGATGGATCAGTCAACAAATTAGGGGCAGGAGCTGGAGTATGGATTCATAACAAACAAAGCAATCATGCAGAGGGTCGAGCTTATAGGCTTAATTTCAAATGTACTAACAATATGGCAGAGTATGAGGCTCTTCTGCTAGGCCTCAAACTGGTAAAATCCTTACAGGCCACAAAAGTTTCAATCATGGGAGACTCAGACCTAATTATTCAACAAGTAAAGGGCAACTTTGTCACTAATGACAAAAGACTAAGATCATACAGATCTGCTGCTATTGAAATACTTAAGGCTTTCACTGAATTTCAGATGACCAAAATACCTAGGACCCACAACCTTCATGCACACAGTTTAGCTACATTTGCCAGTACATGCAAATTGCCTTTTGAACCCAACCATTGTTTTATAGCTGAGATAAAACACAGACCTTCTATCCCAAACAATATTAAAGATTGGAAAGTATTTGAGGATGACACACAGATAAATAGTTTCTTGACCTTACAACATGAATTTGCAGGTTTGAACATTGATGTTGATTCTGTGAAAGACACGCAGCCACTAAGTGAAAAGGACCAAACAGCTATATCACCCAAAATAGCAAATCAAATACTTTGTCCAACAACCTTTGACAAGGAAAAATTACAAGAACTTGAACAATTGCATTTTGATGAAATAGCTGGTGCAGAGGCTGAAATCATAGAGCTAAAAGATAATTTTCTACCAACAGGCCTAACTCCATTGGAGGACATTTTTGACTCAAATGATGTTCCTAGAAAGCCAACAATGCAACCCCTTAATGCTGCCATAGAAGAATGCAACATTGGAACTACTGAAAACCCAAGATAATAAAATTATCTGCATCTTTACCTCCTGACCAGAAGCCCAAATACATTGACCTCTTTAAAGAGTTCCAAGATGTGTTTGCATGGAGTTATGGGGATTTGAAGTCCTATGACACCTCTGTTATTCAACACACCATTCCTCTCAAGCCTAATCAAAAGCCATTCAAGCAAAAATTGAGAAGAATCAATCCTATGCTTCTCCCTTCAATTGAGAAAGAGGTACAAAAAATGTTTAAAGCTGGTATCATAGCACCAATCAGGTTTTCAG
Organism: Pinus tabuliformis; assembly: GCA_031772625.1. Lineage (NCBI taxonomy): Eukaryota > Viridiplantae > Streptophyta > Pinopsida > Pinales > Pinaceae > Pinus > Pinus tabuliformis. The sequence continues at coordinate 139,152,397 of CM062813.1, forward strand.
ACTGGATTTCAAATTTGGTCCCCACAAGAAAGAAAACTGGTGAGATTAGGCTTTGTGTTGATCTGAGGAATTTGAATCAAGTATCCCTCAAAGACAATTATCCCTTACCTAAAATGGATCACATTCTCCAAAGAGTGGTGGGGGCTTCAAGAATCTCATTACTTGATGGATTCTCAGGCTTCAATCAGATCCTAGTCCACCCTGATGATCAAGATAAAACAGCATTCACAACCCCATGGGGGACTTTCAAGTATGTCAAAATGCCTTTTGGGTTAAAAAATGCAGGAGCTACATTTCAAAGAGCAATGGACATTTCTTTTGCTAAAGAGATTCATGAGTTCCTTGTTATTTACTTAGATGACCTCACACCTTTCTCAAAATCTGACCAAGAACATCTGAAACACTTAAGACAAATATTCATAACATGTAGGAAATATGGAATTTCCTTAAATCCTAAGAAGTCTCTATTTGGTTTGGAAGAAGGTAAGCTATTGGGTCATATCATTTCAAAGGAGGGCATTAGAATTAACCCAGATAGAATACAGGCCATCTTGCAAATGCCCCATCCAAGAAATATTAAAGAATTACAAGCTTTCTTGGGAAAGATCAACTTTTTAAGGAGATTTATCCCAAACTTAGCAGAATTGATCAGATTACTAAACAACATGCTTAAAAAGGATTCAAAAGTAAAGTGGACAGTAGAAGCAAATCAAGCTTTTGAAGGTATTAAATTGGCCCTCACCCAAACCCCAGTCCTAACAAATCCTCAATTTGACAGAGAATTTATCATTTTCTCTTTTGCCTCCCAGCATACCATTGTTGTTGTCTTATTGCAGAAAGATGATCAAGGGAATGAAAAACCTATTGCTTTCTTTAGTAGAGCTCTTAGAGATGCACCTCTGAAATATCAGATCATGGAAAAGCAAGCTTATGCTTTGGTCAAAGCCATCAAAGACTTTAGGGTCTACATCCTGTACTCCCATGTTATTGCTTATGTGCCAAATCCCATTGTGAAAGACATACTGACTCAAGAAAACTTAGAAGGCAGAAGAGGAAAATGGATTGCTAACATTTTAGAATTTGACATTGAAATCAGACCTACAAAACTGATAAAAGGGCAAGGTTTGGCTAAATTGATGTCTGAAGCAAACTTCCAAGCCTTGGATATTAACCAACTGGACAATGAATCGGAGCTGGCGACTCCAAAGATCAATGCAGCCTTTGAACAATCCCTGTGGTATTCTGATATCTGTTATATATTGCAAAACCTGTGTGCTCCCCCAGGATTGTCCAGAACCAAATCTAGATTTTTAAAAATGAAAGCTTCAAGATTCTGTGTTATAGATGGTAATTTACTATGGAAAAATCATGAAGGCATATTGCTGAACTGTTTGAATATGGATGAGACTAACAATGTGATGAAAGAGTTTCATGCAGGTGATTGTGGTGGACATTTGTACTGGAAGTCCACTGTGGATAAGATATTGAGGGCAGGTTACTATTGGCCCACTCTGTTCTCTGATGTTAAAAATTTCACCACTACATGTCATAAGTGTCAAGTGTTTGAGGGAAAAGAAAGTTACTACCACTTCCCTTAAAGCCTATTGCAACAGAAAGGCCTTTTCAGCAATGGGGCTTGGATTTCATTGGGGAAATTCATCCTTCATCTTCAGGCCAACATAGATGGATTCTAACAGCCACATATTACTTTACTAAATGGGTTGAGGCTGTCCCGTGCAGACAAGCAAATGATTCTACTATCATTCAGTTTCTTGAGACTAATATTCTTTCCAGATTTGGTTGTCCTGACAAGATTATAACAGACAATGCTGCTGCTTTTAGATCCAAGAAGATGGTCAACTTTTGCCACAAATTCCACATTACTTTGGGCCATTCGACTGCATACTATCCTCAAGGCAATGGTTTAGCTGAATCATCTAACAAAAGTCTTATCAACATCATTAAGAAGACACTGGAAGAGAATAAGAAAAATTGGCATAAAAAGCTTGTAAATGCCTTGTGGGCAGACAGGCTAACAACCAAGAGATCTATTGGGGTCAGCCCATATGAATTGGTTTATGGAATGGAAGCCAAATTCCCTTCATCATTAGGGGTCCCTGTCATGAAGCTACTTCAAGAAAGTCAAGCTGAACCAAATGACATGCAAAGAAGAATAAACCAGATAATATGTTTGCAGCAAACCAGAGATCAAGTGTATAGCAGAGTCCAAGTCCTACAAGAGAAGCTGAAGAAAGCCTTTGATAGAAGAACTAAGGCTGAAGATTTCTTCATTGAAGATAAAGTGCTTAAATGGGATTCAAGAAGAGAAGACAAGGGAAAGCATGGCAAATTTGACTCCCTTTGGAGGGGGCCTTTTGTTATTCAAGCAGTACAAGGAAATAACACCTATTTCTTGAAGAATTTAGATGGCACTGAAGCTGAAGAGGGCCCTGTAAATGGTCGGATGCTAAAGCACTATTTTGATTACTTTCCATGTATATAGCATGGCTCTGCCCTGTACATTGTCAGTTGTATATATTATTTTCTTTCAGCATATAAATAGTTCAGTTTAAGAAGTTTTGTAAACAAGCAGGAAAAGGCCTTTATTTCAGAAGTTCCACAATGGTGACAGATTCCAGTTTTGAAGTCCAAAGAAAAAGCTTTCAAGTTTTGAGAAGAAGTCAAGGGCCAAGGCATTCTGACCTGCTGTTCTTGGTCTTTCAAGTAGAAAAACCATCCCCAAGTGGAGCCACTGTTAGCTACCTATACCAATAGGTTTCATTTTTCATGATTGGCAGGGGAAGTGCTAATATGATCTACTTTGATGGTGCAAAGATCTCATATTTATGTGGAAAACACCTATCTGCAGTTGTTTGATGCTGTCCTACTCCTGAATGGGTGATCCAACAGTCTAAGCTGGGTCATGCCATATCTCAATTTTTTGTTGTAGACTAGAGAAAGAAATATGTCCAAACTGTTCAATCTTGGCAGATAAGTAGTTAGGTAGAGAATGAAGGTTCCCAACTGTTTAATCTGGGGCCTTGGAAGTAATAAGGCTAGCCTTAGATAGAAAATCAAAAGGAAATGCCAAAGGAAAAGAAAAAGGCACATGATGGTTTGAAAGTCTAAGTGCACCCTCATTGAAGTAACAAAAAAATGCTAGGCAATAGAATGGGTAGGTAGATGAGGTTGCAGAAGCATGATTTCTTTCATATCACTGGCCTAAGCAAAGGAAACACATGGTGGCCAGTGCAGATCTTCCTATTCAGCAGCTTTGTAGCAACAAAGTGAAGAATGTCTAACTTCCCAATCATACCCCATCAAACCCATTGCTAACATCCCTCTATCACCTTGGTTCATGAGAGAAATCAAACTCATTTATTGATCCTTGTGATCTACTCTCCTAACTAAGTTTTTTCCCTAACAACTTAGTCTTTGCCTCCTCTCTTCCATATTCCCCTCCAATACTAACTACTAACTCTATCTACACTTAACTCCCTATGTTCCCCTTTCCCTATTACTATAGCACTATTGTGTATAAAAAACCCCAAAAATATGTATATATCCCTCCCCTTTGGCATTATAGCCATATGTTCAAATATTGGAAAACCCTGCAGATTCAAAGTCTTGTTGTATATGGTTCGTTTAAAGTCAGGGATTAAACTAACTCCTGGTTGGTTTAATAACCTAAATCTTACCCTTATCCTCTTACAAACCCCTTCACAATGCTTTACCCGCGCTATTTGCAAAAACATTGTTAAAACCCACTTTTGCCGCCTATCCAAAGTTTTTTGTTACAATGCGCATTTCACAAAAAACAAAAGAAATCATTAAAATAATACCGCCGGGTCCCGCCGTATTGTCCTATCACCTTTGCGCCCCGTCAACCGTCGGATCTGGGCTTTCCCATCCGACGGCCCACATTGATATCGGACCGCCCCCGATGGCGGTACGTTACCTCCCGAAAAGTGTCAGACCATGACGTCAGGGCAGTGCCACGCGTCATCCCTGCGTTGTATCGGGAGGCCGCCTGCCAAAACCGCTCCCGTACTATAAGCGGTCCGATGGAACCACTTACCGCTTTTTGTTTACCGCCTGCCCACGTCATGCCCACGTCATGCCACGTCGACCCCGCATCAGTGCCTGGCCCGCCATTGCTCCACGCTGTCCGCCACCTCATCAGTCCCCGTGGACCACTCACAGGCCGCCACGTCACCTTTCCGTACCCGACCCCACCCGATGACGTCATGCTGACATCATCCAAAAAACGCGCCAGAAGCCCAAAATTTCCAATATTTTCGCCAAAAATCGCGTTTTTTCTCATTTGTTCACCAAAAGACTATTGTGCTCCTGCATGAAATATAACGACGTTCTCGCCGCCAACCTGCAGAAATTGATTTTAGAGACCGTGGGTGCCCTCAATTCGCCTGCATTGCCAGCATTGCCCGAGTTTACCAGGTATTTATCAAAGCTTCCCCTCCGCGCCTGTCTTTTCCCATAATTCTCTGAGGAAATTAGGAAAAGGAAAAAACACTGTAAGTTCAGCAAATCTTCAGGAACCATTGGTTTTTCTCCACACTGTAAGCTCAATTTTACTTGCAGAAGTCCCCATTGTGTCCAATCTCCACAAGTTTACAGTCTGTTTGCGCATTCGCAAACTAAAACCTTTGCTACACAAGTCCACCGGGAAAAAAGCTCTTAAGTCCCAGCATTCGCTCATTAAACATTTTTCGGGAGCATTTCAACTTGTTTTCACCATAATTCACCCTGTTTCCCCTGCAAATTGCCTTGCTTCTGCAAAATTCATTGCTCTGCATCGCTGTGTCCAGAAAAACAAGTTCAAATACAATTCAAAGTACCAAAACCATGGAAACACCAGTGGCATTGAATGTAACACCTCTAAATGCCCCACAAAGAGAGCTAGAGTGGCTGCCCTTGGCTGACAGAGACTACCAAATGGCAGAGGGAATCCCAGACTATAGCAAGTAGCACATTCATGTACTCAATGACCTTAAAGCCAAACATCTCAGTGGGAATGATATCCTAGGGATTTGGGACTCCAATTTGCCCATTTTCAATCTCTCTCAAGTCAATATCCTCCCAAACTTGATACATAGATGCAGTGCCAACTATGACCCATGTCAGAGAGCTGTCCTCAATTCCTCAGGCTCAGTTCTATTCCATGTCACCCCTGAGGCCATAAATGAAATGCTACACTTTCATACTGCAAAGCCATTGACTCCTCTCTCCATGATGGACTTGCTAAAGAAAGGAGGCAAGCTGTCTAGTGCCCAAATTTTAAAGATCAATCAATTATTCATTCAATCAGGCTCTGAAACTGTGAGGACTCCTCCCATTGGAAATGCATATTTCAATGAGTTGGGCAGGATGCTTGGGGATATGATCAGTTATGTCCTAGGTTACAGGTCATCTGAGGATGCTGATGAAACCATTCTGGCAATGTTGTCCATCTTCTCCCCTGGAAAGCCTCCTTCTGTTCACTATGATTATGCTGCCTACATTGCCAATAAGATTCATGAGCAATTGATGAATCTAGAGAGGGAAAGGATATTCAGATACACTTCTTACATCTATCACTTGTTCCTATTCTATCTGCCTGATAGCTTCCCTATTACTCTCAAGAAGCTTGATGCCCAAGGGAACCAAAGGTCTATAGTATTTTGGTCTTCAGTTTTCCATCACATATCTTTTTCACCATATAACTACTGTGAATTCATAGACCTGTTCATCCATCCAGCCATGTCCTTGCTGTTGAGTGCCCCTCCTCCAAGATTAACATATGAGATGCAAAGGATCCTCCAGCTCTCAAAGGCCTACAGCATTGGGGATTGGTACTTTTACCAACACCATACAGTGATCAGAATATATGGCTGTGAGTTAGCCCCATATAGGCTACCAAGATATGTCCCTATGAGACTCTTTGCCTTAGAGTATTTCAGACAGTTTGGAAATGCAGACATGGTCCATTTCCATAGCAAAAATAAGAAGGTGCAACTAAAAGTCAGAAATCAGCTAGGCCCATTCATTTATAATAAAAGAGAAGAGGCATGGCAAGAAGCAGATAAGATCCTGCAACGCCTCGGATTGCAAACCAGTTTCCTCTGGATACCCTATGATCCCAATCATTTCATTAGCCTTAGAAGGGTCAAGTATAAGTTGGCTAGCTATGATCATGTCAGGCTGCCTCATATTGAAAAATATGCAAATCTGTTAAGATGGAAAGAGGGCACATTAGAAGAGGCAAGTACTAAAGAGGAAATACTACAAAAAGAAGCAAAGAATCTTGAGAAGGAAGCTGACTTGGAAAATTGTGGGCAGGTTTCCTCTCCTTATCAAATTCAACTTGGAGCAGCTGCCTCATCCTCCACAGCCCCCCAGCAGGCAGCTCAAACTACTCCTCAGGCAGCCAGCACAGGTAAAGGAAAAGAGATGGAATAGGAGCAGCCACCCCCAACAGCAGAACAACAGAAAGAGCATCCCAAACAGCAAGAGGAAATGGCTGAGGCCCCAATATCTACAGAGCAGCAGGCTCAAGAAAGTGTGCCTCCAAGGCAGGAAACAGTAGTGGATGCCTCGGTTCTCCAAACTCCATTAAATGAAGAGAGAACGAGGAAGAGGGATAGAGAGCAGGAAACTCCCCTCACTACATCAACAAGTCAACAAGGGGAAAAAAGGCAAAGATTAAATCCTCTTTCTGAAGAAGAGATGCCTATTGGGCCATCCATGGGTATGGGCCCCTTAGCATGGAAGCATCTGCCAGTTCCTTTCAACAAGAACAAGAAAGAACACTTGGAGGAGAGGTCAGCTCCTCAAGCCAGCAAAGAAGGGCAGAATCAAGCATAAAACAGCAATTTATTGACATCAAGAAGAGGAATGAGCCAGTTAGACTCCAGCTATACAATCATTTACTCAAGATGGCTCCCACAAACCAGCAGAGTCTTATGTCATCATATGACATAACAGAGGGGAAGATGACTATGAGTCATTTCATGCCTACTATGTTGCAGCCACAGTCAGCTGCAGATTACATAAGGACCAACCTTGAGGTATTTGCAAAAGACATCCACCCAATGGACCAGATAGAGCTTCATAAGCAAACGGGTGAGATTGTATATTCCACTCTTGCAGATAAGACCTTTCTTGCGCACAAATTGCAAAATAGTCTTCATAATACAACTGCCCAACTTGAATTGTAGAAGGCATCCTCTCAAGCCAAAGACAACAGGATTAGGTCTTTGGAAGATATCATCATAGAGCTTGGGCATGACCCAAGTGATCCCAAAGCTATGCAGGCATTACTAAAGGAAAAAGAGGCAGATATAGCAGCTTTGAGGAAGATGGTAAAAATTCCAGCAACCCTTCACCCTCAAACAGAAGATGTTGCTCAGTAGAGGAAGGACCAAGATGTAGCAGCCATGCTGCTAACACTACACAAACAGTTGGTACAAACAGAAGGGAAGTTGGTAGAAACAGAGGCTGCATTACAGGCAGCCCTGAAGCAGAAAGAAGGAGGCCAGACATCTCAGCCCCCTCAGCCAGTGATCAACCTTGAGGAACCTCTTCAAATTATCAGTCCTCCCACAGGACAAACAGCTGGGATAGGCCCATCAACATCAGCACCAGCAACAACATCAGAACAGGCACCGAGCCTTGATATGCAGAAGATGATGAAGGAGATTCAAGTTCTAGAGGCCCGGATGGCAGAACTAAATGAAGCCAAGGAAAAATTGGCTACAATTAATGAAAAGTATGATAAATCAAAGAAAACTGTAGCTGAAAAAACAAGAGAGGTGAAGGCTCTTGAGAAAAGGATAAAAGAGCTGGAGAAAGAGCTCTCTCTTGACAAAGTGGTGGCAGAAATCAAGAAAGTCCTGTGGGCCAATATTGGTCAATCCATAACAGATCAATGGCAGTATATAGAAACCATTCATGAGCACATGGATCTCATAGGCATGGCCCACAAGGAAAGTCAGAGAGCAAGGGCATCTCTAGGCAATATGCCTGAGATAGCCAATAGGATGATCAATGTCCTGAACAACCGCACAGGCCCTCAGCTGGCAGCAATAGGAATCCCCAACATAACTGACACCATCTTACTGGTGAAAAGGGTGCTCACTTTAAGAAGTCTTGTGCAAACATTGGATAGAAGATGTCAGGAAATGCAGACAGAGGTGAACAAGTTCACAGAGAAATTCACAGCATTACATAACAGAGGCCTTCCCAGCTTACTGAACAGCGCAGGAAGGCTACTATCCCATGAAAACTATGCCAAAAGGGTAAATACATTTGCCACCAATCAGATCACTGCAGCATCAAGTACCCCAGAGGAAATAGGGCCTGCATCTGGGCAGAGCCTCTATGACAGAATAGAAAATTTGTTTTTTATCATGAATGAGATCAGACATCTGTTTGAAGTGCCTCCTAATTACTACAAATATACTGAGGCAGATGAAACATTAGGCACAATTTTGAGACATTAGTTTCCTACTCAAGAATGGTGGACAAGCATGATACAGACATTGCTGTGAAAAAACAGATTTTCATCAAAACTTGTATTATCATGTTCAGAAAATTGATACATTCATTTTGACTGGAGAAGAGTGGACAGAGCCAACTCAGCAGACAAATTTTGCCACCAAAGCAACACTGACCGATGCAGATGACACGGCTGAGAAAGCTACAGCACGATAAAGCAATAAAGAGCTTATCATTCAGAGTTAATACAAAGTGCCCAACCGACTCAGTGGCCTCCAAAAGTCAAAAAGGTTTCTGACAAACTGAAGGGTATTCATTGTATATTTAAGATGGCAATAACTTTCTTATCTGCTATTCTGAAAGTTGGTGAACACAGTTATTGAGCAAATGACTCAGCGTTCAGATATTTTGTAAAACTGATTGTATATATATCCCCTCGCATAAGCTTGCTGGGGTTGTTGATTTTTCTTCTGGAGAACTTATGCTGTAAATTTCAGACTTTTAATACAGGGAGCTGATGGAATTTCTAAAGTTCTGAGTTGTTTTGATGTGTTGTTGTGTGATTGCTTACTGCTACAGGATTCCTACATATTTCATGGCACAATAAGTTTTCTAAACCTTCTTGTTATGTATTTCATTCTATCATAATCCGCTCATGCTCTATATTTCACAGTTTAATAGCACAGAAAAAGAATATTTCAGGATTTGTCCATTAAACACCCTGAACTCAATCTATGCTGTTATGAATGTTTTCTTCAGTATTAGCTATGAAAGTGTAATTCTTATTTGCTTCACCTTCATACTAAAACTTTCACAGTGAGTATTATTCAGGAATTCAAAGCTGCTCCTGAGTGATATATCCTTTTCCCACATCACCAGCTTAGTGAAAGACTCTTAGTTGCCTCTCACTGGCTAGACATATTTCATATTCCCAATTTTAAGTTTGTTTCATGATATATCTAAATGGCCCTGCAGTTTTAGCAATCTTACTCAATATCTCAAACAACCCATAATCACAGACTCCATTGCCCAATGGACTGAACCTTCTGAAGATCTCATCTCAGCTATTGGAAGACATCATTCAACCAAAACTTTAAACAAAACTCTCACCTCATAACTAGCCTAGAAACCTCAAAAACAAAGTTAAAACTAAAAGAGAGAGCCCTCTCTGATTACAGGTAGGCTGGAGCCTGTAATCCAAAGCCTGGTTAGTGGTTACCCCGGCCGTATTCCCTCAGGAGTCAAAGGGAACAACTTGGGAGTTAACACATATGTTCTATAGTCGACTAGAGTGACAAACATCATAACTAATTTTCTTTAGTGAGCATGAAGTTAAACATACTTCATATTGTTATCTACAACAGGACAATCAACAACCTAAATTTCACTTTCATTGTCACAACAAATAATATTCTATGCTTCAACAATAAAACCCAAACTCTCCTAGGAGTAGACAAGTCCAAATTGCCTTTGTCCCTGCATTAACAACTCCGTGATATTTTTCTTTTATAATCGGAAAAGAAACTACATGTTTCTTATACATCTAAATCAATGTTCCAACACTAAAGAAGAAAATATATACAGGAGTGGACTTTCTATCATTGTTGTCACTTGCTTAGTCGAAGTCAGTGAAGTCAATTAACAATTTTCAATTTCTCCTAGTGCATTTCTCTCTAGTGCATTTTGGATCTCTCTAGTGCATTTCTCGTGGATCTTTCATAAACCAGGAAACCACACTAACAACAAAGGAAATGTCAGTTCGATTGTGAGTTAAATAAATAAGGTTGTTGACCAATTGTTAATAAAGAGTAGCATCAACTTTTGGAGATTGGCACTCTTTAGTCAATTTGATACCCAAATGAAATGGTGTAGCACATGGCTTATAGTAACTATCCCAAATCATTTCAATATAACCAATACATAGTTAGATTCAGAGAGAAAGATATCATTATGCAATGGTAAAACTTGAATACTAAGGATGAAATTTAGAATAGCAAGATCTATCATCTCAAAGATGTTAGCAAGTCAAATTTTTAATCTATGATTTTCATCATTATGTGTTAGTTATGATCAAAACATCAACATATACAACAAAAATTACAGCATCACCATTAATGTGTAATATATAGATATTTTTTTGAGATTCATAGTGTTTTAACAGAAGATTAAGAAAGAGTCGATCAATCTTCGCATACCAAGCCAAGAGGGATTGCTTCAAACCATATAGCAACTTATACAAACGATAAACAAAATTTGAATATGTCACAAATCTAGGAGGTTTCTCCATATAGATTTCTTCAGATAAGTCATCAAGGAGAAAGGCGCTCTTAACATACATTTGATGAATCTTCCATCCAAACCAAGCAGCAAGGGAAAGAATTGATTGAACATAATTCATCTTTGCAACACAGGAAAAAGGTTTTGATGTATTTGATGCCATTTTTCCTGTGAAAAATATTTTGCAACAAAATGGGCCTTATGATGCTCAACAACACCTTCAAAATTAAATTTGGTCTTATACACCCATTGACACTTCACGGCATTCTTTCCTTGTGGTTAAGGAACTAAGTCCCAAGTGTAATTATTCAAAATAGAATCCATTTAAACCTGCAGATCTCATTCCCATTAAGGTTCTCCTTATGCATCAATGTAGGAATATGGATCACAAGTCTCATGAACATGATCCATCGTAGCAATATTGGCATGCTACTTCTAACTGTCAGTTTTTCGGAATAAGGAAACATCACCAAAATTGGATCCAATGACTTCAATTGTTTTAGTAGTCCATCAAGGAAAACAAGAAGTCAATGATATGTTATTTACTTTATAAATTTGATCAAAAGAAGTGATGGTTTCATTTGGATATGATTGATGGTTATTCAACTCATGAATAGTGGTCAAAATACTAAAAAGAGAATAATCAATCCATTATTTGTAACAATATTAAAGGAATCATTATGCAACAGTCCATAGGAAGAATTTCAAAAATTTAAAGTCAAAATAATTCTCATCAAAAAATTCATTTATGATGATAATGGTTGTTGTGATGGGATCAAATAATCAATAGGCTTTCAACTCTTCAAAGTGGCCCATCATGATGCAAGCATGACTCTTTCCATCCAATTTCTTTCTATAATCGTCAAAATTATGTGCACCCAAGCAATAGATCCAAAAACTTTGAGGTGTCTGATTTAGGGAATCTTTGACACCATCTCTTGAAAATACTCATAGAACTAATAGCTCCAGTTGAAACAACATTCAAGAGATAGTTGGCATGGTATACAACTTCAACCCAAAAGTCAGAAAATATTTTCTTCGTAAGAGACATCAATCCATATCAACTAGGTTTGTATTCTTACATTCTACGATGTCATTTTGTTGAGTATGAGGAATAAACTTGATTGAACAAGTCATTGTTAAAACTATAAAATCATATTTTCTCCTCCATTATCAAATCTCAAACATTTAATTGGTTGATTGCATTAATTTTTAGTCAATGCCCTAGATTATTCCTTAAACCTTTCAAAGACGTAAGTCATACTTTTTCAAAAATAAATTCAAATAAACCTTGATAAGTCATCAATGAATATTAAAATATTCTTCACACCTTCCAATGAAGACTTATTAATGCAGCAAAGGTCACCATGAACAAGCTTCAGTAGATTTTGTGCATTACATGCTTTGCAGAGTCGAAAGGAGCTTCATGATGCTTAATTAGCACACACCCTCTACAAACTCCAGCAAGTGGAAGAACCTTTTGTAAACCAACAACCATGTATATGCTTCCATTATCTTAAGACTTCAAAAAAATTGTTATCTAAGTCATTCATGCTAGAGCCTACTCTGATCATTGATATGTTCAATGAGAGTAGGTAGTTCAACATTTGGTCAAGATAAGTCACAAAAATTATACAGTCCATTCTTTGAGTTGAGAAACCATTTGGTGACATTCAACTCAACTTTCCTCGAATATTTAACAAAGAATTGATCAAGGAAAAAATTTGTAAGTTTACTAGTCTATGTCAGTCATGAAACTAACAATAGATTCATGCTCATACTAGACACATGTTAGACATTCATGGTTTTCCCATGTCGACAAGGTACATCACTATGACTATCAATGTCAAGAGAAAAAACCTTTGATGAATAAATATTTTCCTTAACATCCTTATACAAAGAGGAGAAAAAAGAAGCATCCTCCGTCATATGATAAGTGCACTAAACATAGATTACTCAATCATTCTACATAATGTGAACATGTAATTCTTGAGTTCCAAACAAGAAGGAGAAGTTTTCATCCAACCTATTGTTCTATGTCTTAGCCAAAAAAATTCATTCAAGTCACTTAATCTTCTCCTCCAACTCATCACACTTATTTTCATAGTTTTTCTATATATGTTTGTAATATCCCATTTCTGGGATATCCCTCAAACCCAAGCAAACTCCAACCAAACACGTCCAAATGATATAGTGACCAGAAAACTAAAAGTGATAAAAATAACAGTGGTACAACATATAATAATGTGAACATGAAATATAAGCAGATACTCAAGAAATGCATAGAGAAATGCTAAGCCATTTTATTATGCTGAGCAATGGAAAGAGTACAAGAGGTAATCAAATAGGTAGCACCTCGACTTGCACAAGGCAAGTGAAGAAATACACTCAAAATAGCAAAGGAATGGCCTCTCTCTGAACTGCGTCCAAGCTGCTGGAGAACTGTCGTGCTACTGCCACTACTGGAAATCAAATGAATATTTGGGGCTGTTTCCCTCCTCAAAAAATGTTGAAACTCTGGAATTAGACTCTACTCAAGAAACCTAGAAAATCCCAAAAATCTTTCCTGAAATAGCCGACCCTCGAAAATCACCCCCTTGGGGATCTACGCTATCCCTCAAGGCTCTGCGCTACCACTGAATAGAATCCTCCAAAACTCCACCTGAAACTCTGCCAAAATCCTCCAATATGTAGGGGTTGATCCCCTGCTCAATCTCCGATCTCAAATCCTCCGTAAAACCCTCAATCCAAAACTCCCGCCAAAAGAATTGTGTCCCTCTCTCAAGATTGCGCAGTTATCCATAATGCTCAGTTCCTCCTCCCTCCAAAGATCAATCCTCCTGCAAAAGACTGTTGAAAACTACCTTGCACAAGCAGGCACTTGAAGTCCCCCGGGGCTAAGGGTGAGATCTCCGAATGGAGACACTCGATGCACTAAACAGTGCTGCAGACCAGCTAAACAGACAGCGTGCTCTAAGTCGAAGTGACTAGCTCAAATGCACATAATCGAATGAAAAAATGAGGAGTCTCCCCTCTCCTTTATGGCATTGGCCTCTCTCAATCCCAAGGCCCACCTCCTCCAATGCAGTCCCTTTCTTGCCACGTGTTCCTTTCCATCTGTGTAGTCCCTCCAAGTGTCTGCGTGGGCCCCATCTCTGCGTGGTCCTTTGGCCCCCTTGGCTTCCCTTTAAGTCACAATGTTGTGCTACTAGGAAGTGACTTTATTCTAGAGGTGAGTTATGTCCCCCTTTTCCTCACCTTTTTATTTATAAATAACTATAGAAGGCAAAATTGAGCAAAATCAAATATTCCAACTAGCCATATCTAATTAGGAATATTACAGTCTCCCCCGGCAAAATGTTGCTTGTCCTCAAGCAACTGAAGTGATGGATGCTGCAAAATTTTCTCACTCTCCCAAGTGGCATCCTCATCCGGTAAATTCTTCCACCTCACCAAGAATTCCCAGACCGTCCTGCTCCGTAGCTACCTCTCCCTGGTATCAATAATAGCCTCTGGCTACAACACCAAATGCCCCTCATCATCCGTGGGCGGTAGCTCATCTGTCACTGTCACATGTTGTCCCAATGCCTTCTTCAGGCATGGTACATGAAAGATGTTATGAATCTTTCTGCCTTGGGGTAGCTCCAACTCATACGCAACCTGTCCAATCCTGCGCATCACCCTGTATGGCCCATAAAAGTGGGGCTTGTGCTTTTCAACCTCTTTCTGCTTCAGTGACGACTGTCAGAATGGCTGTAACTATAGGTATACCAAGTCCCCTACCTCAAACTGTCTCTCCACCCGACCCCTGTCGGCATACATCTTCTGTTGGTTATGTGCTATAGCCATATTATCCTTGAGAGCTCGGAGAATATCCTGACTCTGTTGGATCCAAATCTTGGCTCTCGGAGCTTTGCTAGCACCAAACATCATGTCAGCAAAAGATAAGGGATGATATCCATACAAAGCATAGAAGGGTGACATACCAATGGACATGTGATGTGTAGTGTTGTAGCAGTACTCCCCCAGATGCAGCCACTTCATCCATGCTCGCTACTACCCACTGACATAGTTACGCAAGTAGCCCTCCAGCCACTTGTTAACTATTTTTTTTTTCCCGTCCCTCTGTGGGTGATAAACTCCGTCCCCACCAACCGTAAAAGCTCCTACCAAAATCCGCCCATGAAATAGTTGTCCCTGTCACTGGTGATGGTCTTGGGAAGACCATGTAACCTGAAGATGTCTCTAAAGAACAGCTCGGCCACCTGTGTTGTTGTGTAGTGTGCGGATATGGTGAAAAAGTGTGAGTACTTCGTCAGTCGATCAACGAAAAATATGCAATCCTTGCCCTGTATCATGGGCAACCCTGTGATGAAGTCCATCGAAATACACTCCCATTTCCCCTCCGGAATGGGAAGAGGCTACAATAATCATGCAGGATGGCTCATCTCCCCCTTGTTCCTCTGGAAAACTTCGCACTCCTGGATATGCTGGAGTACGTCCTCCTTGAGGCCCTTCCATGAGAACCTCTCTCTAATGGCCCTGTAGGTTTTGGTAAACCCCTGATGGCCGACCAAAGGTGAATCATGTGATGCCTGGAGTATCTTCTTCTTGAGCTGAGATCCCTCAGTCAAGAAGATCCAGTCCCTATAGTAAATGATCTCATCGATCACCCTGTACTTGTCATCTGTCACCTGCCCATCCAGAACCTCACATGCAAATCTATCCTTGGAGTACTCTACTAAGAGTCGAGCCCTCCAGTCTGTGTCCAAGCTCATAAGAGACAACGTGGCTGGTCTACGTGAAAGGGCATCTGCTACCACGTTGTTCTTACCCTTGACATACTCAATGTGAAAGTCACATGCTTGGATCTTACTGATCCACTTTTGCTACCTCTCCTGTAGCTACTTCTACTCCAAAAAGAACCTGAGGTTGTTGTGATCAGTCCTCACCTTGAACCTGTTACCCACTAAATACTGTCGGAACTTGGCCAATGCATGCATGATGGCCAGCATCTCCTTCTCATATATAGAACACAACCTCTCATGCAGAAGGAGCTTCTGGCTCTCAAAGGCTATAGGGTGACCTCCCTGCATCAATACTGCGCCGATCCCTTCTCCCGACACATCACACTCCAAAACAAATGGTTTCAAAAAATCTGGCAATACAAGCACTGGGCAGCTTCTCATCACCTCCTTGAGCCTGTCAAAGGCTCGCTGCGCTATATCCAACCAACTAAATGCCCCCTTCCTCGTCAAATCCGTCAAGGGTGCAGCAAGCTGTGAGAAACTCTTGACAAACATTCGGTAGTAAGTACAAATACCAATGAATCCTCGAAGTTCCGTCACGTTCCTCGGCTTCGGCCAATCTCTGATGGCCCTAATCTTCTCCTCGTGGACTCTCACTCCATCCACCCCTATGATGTGTCCCAAGTACAACATCTCTGTCAATCCAAACTCACACTTGGAGAGCTTGGCATAGAACTATTGCTCCTCCAAGATGCGCAACACGGTCTCAATATGTTGGAGATGCTCCTCCCAAGTCCTGCTATAAATGAGTATATCATCAAAGAATACCAACACAAACTTCCTCAAGTGACTGTGGAAGATGTGATTCATGAAATACTGGAATGTAACTGCGACATTGGTTAGCCCAAAGGGCATCACCAAAAACTCAAAGTGCCCATAGTGACACCTGAAGGTGGTCTTGGGAATGTCCTGGTCCCTCACGCGAATCTGATGGTACAAATCTCAAATCAATCTTTGAGAAGAACCGGGATCCTCTCAACTCATCCATCAATTCATTGATCCTGGGTACGGGGTACCTGTTCTTCAGGGTCTTCTTGTTCAGGGCCCTATACTCAATGCACATCCTCAATGTGTCATCCTTCTTCTTCACCAACACCACGAAAGAAGCAAAATGACTCGTGCTCGGCCGAATGTGCCCAAGAGCTAGCACCTCCTGAATGGCCCACTCAATCTCATCCCGATAGGCCTTGGGATGCCTATAGGGGGCAGTAATAACTGCCTGTATGCCCTTCTCAAGCTCAATGGTGTGCTCAAACCCCCGGTCTGGTGGCTGTCCTGGTGGAATCTCTGCAAATACTGTGACATACCGATCAAGGATGGACTGTATCTCTGGGTGCACTGCATGCCCTGTAGTCCCTGCCTCTGATGCACGTAGCTCCACTACCCACTCTATGTCTCCCTTCCAGAAGACTGCCTCCATCCGATGAGCTGAAATAGTCTGAAGCGGATATGTGTGTTGTCCCCGTATCTTCTCATGCTTCCCTGTCTTCTCATCATCCCACTCCATCTCTAGGGTCTTCCAATTTGTCATAACCTTCCCTAGAGTGATAAGCCACTGAACACCCAATATCATGTTGGTGTCCGGAATATCGACCACGAAAAAGTGGTCAGTCAGTGTGTAGGTGCCCATCGTCACTGATAACTTTGGAACATAACGAGCACACAACATGGTCTGATCTCCTGGGATCAAAACTAAAAAGCCATCGAAGCTCTCTGTCTGTATACCTCTCCACTCAACAATTTGTGCATCGATGAAGTTGTGGGTTGCCCCACTGTCAACCAAAACTGATACCCACTGGCCACGTACTGTCCCCCATACGCACAAGGTCAAATACTTGGGGACTCCTCGCAATGCTGCAAGGGCCCCTCCTATAGGCGAAAGTTGCACCACCTGCTACTGGTGATGGAGGTGGTAAGCGATCCTGCGTGACATGACTACCTCCTGCCTCCACATCATCCTCCTCATCCTCTTCCCCGCTACTCTCAAAGAAGACCTCAATAAAATGTGCCTTGCTAGCAGCACGTCTATGTCCCAGTGCCCACGGCTCCTGACAGGTAAAGCACAACCGCTTCTTATTCAACTCCGTCCTAGCATCATCATCAATCTGTGCTCGTCCTGGATTCCCCTTTGGACGTGGAATCCTCACATCCTTCCCCTTAGGCTGGAAAGCCTGTCTATGGGGGTAAGGTGTCCGGGTCCCGGGTAAGGCATCCTGTAAGTCTTGGGTCCTGCTAATAGCATCCTGGAGTGTGGCTGGTCTAGTGGACCTAACTAGACCCCGAAATGGCTCTGCTAACCCCTCAACATACATGTAGATCCTCCGTGTCGTGGATAAATCGAGCACCATCATTGAAACCCTCAAGAAGTCTGCAATGTAGGTCTCTGGGTTTTCGATCTGTTTGAGCCTCATCAGCTCAACAAAATGTTGTTCCAGATCCCTCCAGTCGAACCTCTCTATCAATCTCTTGGTGAAATCAGCATATGTCGTTACTCTGGAGTGGCCGAGTGTAACCAACCCATGGAACCACCAGTCCTGGGCCTCACCATCCAAATGTAATGTCACCACCTCGATGGCCTCTGTCTCCGAAATTTGGTTAAGCTGGAAATAGATGTCCAGCTTCTCCACCCAAGACTTTGCTGAAATGTTTGATGAGCCACCAAACGTAGGCAAGTGAAATCTACTAGCTGTGTGGTGGGTGTCTCCATCATGATAATGCCAGTATCCTCTGTGATGGTCGTAAGGTCTACTATCCTGCTAGATTTGAACAAAGTCTCTGAATGAGAGAGCATCCCTGAACTCCTGCCCATAGTCTTGGTACTCCGCAAAATAATCGCCTATATGACTGGGCTCTGCCTCTTGCTGTGCTCCGGCCCCCATATCTGCTCCTAGGAAAGTGGGCATGGTAGAGCGTATAGGGGCATGTGAGGCCACCTGCTGAGTAGTATCATGCTAAGTGGCACCCTACTCTGGAAAATGGTGAGATGAACCCGATCCCTCTCCAACCTAGAAAACTTGTGGGCTCTCATGTTGTCTAGCCTCCACTGCTGTGAATCTCTGCCCCATCACCTCGATCTGCCTCGATAGATCCTGCACTGATTTGAGGAGCATGTCTGCAAATTTCTTCCCGTCATCATCTGCCATCGGTTCCTCCTACTCTGCGTCCACCACAAGCTCCTCCTGTTCTGTGTCCACCACCCGAACACAGTCTCCCTCTTCGTAGGTGTTCTCCAACCTATGCCTAGTGTCTCTGTATCTCCTACCTCTGTAACAGATGTAGGGCTTTTCCCCCGGTGTCATAGATTGCTAGCTCCACAGGCTGAGCCAGATCTATGCTCTGATACCATTGTAATATCCCGTTTCTGGGATATCCCTCAAACCCAAGCAAACTCCAACCAAACACGTCCAAATGATATAGTGACCGGGAAACTCAAAGTGATAAAAATAACAGTGGTACAACATATAATAATGTGAACATGAAATATAAGCAAATACTCAAGAAATGCAGAGAGAAATGCTAAGCCATTTTATTATACTGAGTAATGGAAAGAGTACAAGAGGTGATCAAACAGGTAGCACCTCGACTTGCACAAGGCAAGTGAAGAAATACACTCAGAATAGCAAAGGAATGGCCTCTCTCTAAACTGCGTCCAAGTTGCTGGAGAATTGTCGTACTACTGCCACTACTGGAAATCAAATGATGATTTGGGGCCATTCCCCTCCTTAGAAAATGTTGAAACTCTGGAATCAGACTCTACTCAAGAAACCCAGAAAAACCCAGAAAGCTTTCCTGAAATAGCCGACCCCCGAAAATCACCCCCTTGGGGATCTACATTGTCCCTCAAGGCTCTGCGCTGCCACTGAATAGAATCCTCCAAAACTCCACCTGAAGCTCTGCCAAATTCCTCCAATATGCAAGGGCTAATCCCCTTCTCAATCTCCCAGCTCAAATCCTCCGCAAAACCCTCAATCCGGAACTCCCGCCAAAAGAACTGCGTCCCTCTCTCAAGACTACACAACTCCTCCTCCCTCAAAAGATCAATCCTCCTGCAAAATACTGTTGAAAACTACCTTGCCCAAGTAGGCACTTGAAGTCCCCCGAGGCTAAGGGTGAGATTTCTGAACGGAGACACTCGATGCACTAAATAGTGTTGCAGACTAGCTAAACAACCAGCGTGCTCTAAGTCGAAGTGACTAGCTCAAATGCACATAATCAAATGACAAAATGAGGAGGCTCCCCTCTCCTTTATAGCATTGGTCTCTCTCAATCCCAAAGCCCACCTCCTCCAACGCAGTCCCTTTCTTTCCATGTGTTCCTTTCCATCTGCGCAGTCCCTCCAAGTGTCTACGTGGGCCCCATCTCTGTGTGGTTCTTTGGCCCCCTTGGCTCCCCTTTAAGTCACAATGTTGTGCTACTAGGAAGTGCCTTTATTCTAAAGGTGAGTTATGTCCCCCTTTTCCTCACCTTTTTATTTATAAATAACTATAGAAGGCAAAATTGAGCAAAATCAAATATTCCAATTAGCCATGGCTAATTAGGAATATTACAATGTCCTAACTTTCCACAGAAGAGATGTGTCTTCTTCTTTTGATTCTTCTTGTTCAATGCTAACCCATGACTTTTTCCTTTAGCTTTTTGGTTGAGGCATTCTAGCATACTTCCTCTTTCCTTCTAATTCTACTTTCCCTTTCCTTTGGTGAAGTGAGCCTAGTTTTTACTACCAAACTTCCATGGAAAATTTTAGGGGCTAATATTCATAGATGTGCTCATTTTCCATGCTTTTTCCAAAAAAAAGATTTGTCAATTCCCATTTTTTCCTAAAAATGATTCGCCCAAATTTTATAGGGAAAAATTATTTTACCTTAAAAGTCACCAAAATTTATAGAGACTATATAAAATCATTAGAATTTTGAATATTTATACTAAAATATCACCAATCATTTTATAGTTTTCATATTATTGACTATCGCCAAGGTTTCTAATCTTTAAGATAAATTTCCATCCTTAAAATTTTCCCTACAAACTTCCCTTCATTAAGCAACCTTTGTTGGTCCTTGATTAACGTATGACATAAAAGGTGTCAAATTTTTAGTCCTTACCATCTTCCATGTGTGATCTCCAATTGGAAAAAAATGAGGAGAATAACACATCATAAAGTGTTCCCAAATTCATCACAACTAGTTCATTATTTTTTCTTTCTTTGGAAAATTTGTCCCACATTCACCCAACTTCAATTGTAGCTCTTTAATACAAGCCAGATAGTCCTCCGCCATTTTAGATCAATGAGGATCAAGTGAGATAAACTCTTTCTCTAACTACATGATCTGAATTGCATCAACTTTATCAAACAACAACTTCAACTTCTTCTATACCTCATAAGGACAACTAACCCCACACTTATGAAAATGAATCTCTAGAATAATATAGTTCATAGAAACCCAAATAACCTCATTTTTTCTGTGAATGACTAAAATTCATCTGGTGATCCTTTGAATCTGGAATATTGGTCTTCATATGAAATTAGAACCCTTTTCTCTTCAGTAGGGTTTCCATATTGGTTCCCAAATAGCATAATTATATCCATCCAAAATGACAATATCAATCTTTAAAACTATCTTCACTTTTTTAATAGATATGATATATTATAAATTAGGTTCTAGTCAGCAAATCAAGTATCATGAATTCAATCATTATAAGATATGACATAGTATGATTTGAAGACAATAGGGATAGGTCAAAACCAATAGATTTTAGACCATGTTGGTGATTAAAGGAATCTGAGAACACAAAACAAAAAACATAATCTCAAAAAATAAACAAAGATTAATTATGCTCCAAGATGATGGGTTGTGTCTAAAAACTTTGTTACAACACTTTAGTGCAGAGTATTATGATCAAAAAATCACAATTCATGATTTAAATAACAATCATGTTCTTTATTATTCAATATTTCACATGTATTTGACCCATAGGTTCCTTTATGTATAGTATCCAAATCTAACCAACTTCCTTGAATAGTGGAAGGTTCTGGCCCACAAATAAGTGTCGACAATTTCACTCATTTCCATGAAATCTACGATATATCAATGACTATTTGACTATTCTAGTCAATCCAATTCTTATTGACTAATTGAATTCCTAAGTCAATCCAACCATTCAATCAATTCCTTTGACCACTCAATTTGCAACCCTTCTAGTCAACCACTCGATCAACCATCCATTAGTTGATTACTTGGCTAACCCATCGACCATTGAGTCAACTATTTTAGTAATCGACCACTTGACTAATTGTATTATGTTAGTTGAATCTTTGAATCATTATACCTATAAACTCTAGTTTTATGAAGAAACATAACTTTAGGTTCCAACATGAAACAGTTAATTTTTAAAGAAAATTAGAGAAAAATAATATATAAACAAAATAAGTTCTCAAATTAATTTGAAAAATATCAAACATATTCATCACTATCCATTCATAAACTCAAAATAGTAATATTAGAAAAATGAAGTGATGCAAGGTTGTAACATTCATGGAAGAGTAGTTTATCAAATGAGCCATATAAACTAACAATAGTGGAAATGAAAATACATAACCTAAAATTAGCACATAGTAGGTACATCACACACCAATCACTTTTGCTCCAAAATAGCATTAAGGGACTCTTCTCATTAGGAAATTTCAAAAGCAGTTCTAAAAAATACGAAAAGTAAGAGCCCTTTCAAATGGGTGCTCTTTGGCATATATAGTTGAATTTTCAACTATTTCTGAGGGATTCTTGTCTTTCCATTGACACGACTATTGACTTTATCTTAACCATTTTCCTACCTCTTACATTAAAATTATAGTGAAATCTTATAAATGGCCCTCATTCTTGTCTTTGATGTAAGTTGTCTACACTTGACGATAAGTAGAGACTCATATTACCCTAATGAAAAACATAATTTATACCTATTATTTCATAAACTATTGAATCCTAGGACTAAACTTGCATATTCTTTCTCAATGTAAGCAAAAGGGAGTTTATCAAATTTTGGTCTTTGGATGGTACCACTAAGTTCTCTTTTATTGTTTCACTAGTCTATTTTTGAGGTATCCTTGTAGGGAGTTCTCTTGCATGTATAGTTGAGTCTAACCTATTGGTCTCAGTTATCCCAAGCCATTGATCTTTAATAGTTTTCATATATCTATTAGCCTTGTTGCAACTATATGAATTCTTGAGTAGTTTCTTGTTGAATATGCCATATATTTTACCATTTTCTCCCTAATCCTTTGGTAACCTACAAGCACTATGTATTTCAACTGATATTCCTTATCAAACAATCTTACAAGATATTTCAATTAATTTGGGTTTTCTTCAATCCATTTCTTCAATTCATCTATTTCTAGTCTTACTCCTCGTCCAAAATGTTGTTATTTGATCTAATAGCTTCTAAAATACTTACAATCGAACATGCAATTGTTTGACTATGGCATGGAACTCCTCTCATACTTCACTATCATACATTCTAAACTCATAATGAATGTTCTAAACTTTAATTCTTCCTCCAAAATATTGACTCTATCTTTATAATCATAAAGATCTTTGACCATATATCTAAGATTTTTTTCAAAGGCTTGGGTGAATTTTTCATTCATTAAGGATATGGCTAGAGGATATTCAAAAATGTATTCAATCATAGGAGCATATATATTTACTAATATGTGGGATCACTATAAATGTGAAGTCTCTTTGTAGTTTTCTTAACAATTTTTCCCAAGGATTTATCAAAGATATAAGTGTTTAGGTTTACTACATGGTATAACTTTGAAGGTGTAAATACCCCTAACCCAAACTCCCCCATAGGAAAATGTTCTTTGATTAAGAGTGTACCAAAAGGATTTTTAGTAAGTCTAGTGTCCATGGGGTCAAAGAGTTAGGCTTCCTCCTTCACTTCCTTCTATCCCTCTTCTTTCTTTGTCCTTTATTCTTCATCTCATTCAAGTCTCTCTCTTTAATTTTTTTATATATTTGTATTCTCATGTTATTCCTATTCTCTTCTCTTCCTCTTAAATTCCATTGCTACTACCTCTCATTTAAGTCTAAGTGCCTTAGCTTCCTTTGCTAGTATCTCATTTTCTATTACTACTTTGGTTGTTTCTCCTTTCTGTAATGTTTCTTGCTTTTGTGTTAAAATTGGAAACCAGGGCAAAACTTCATGTGGTCATCTTATTCATGGCTAATAATATTTTTATTAGATTCTTCTCATCGAGAGGTGTAGGATTGATATAAAGATCATCCGATTCCGATAAGTATTCATGGAGATATGAATTTATTTTGATTATGAAATTATTATCAAGCCGACCTACAACTCATGTAGGCTTAGAAGCCCAACAATTGTTGTTATGAAACCAGCTCAAGAAAAGATAGAAAAGATAGATCAACGCCTTAGAATTCAGCCTCTTCGAGGGGACAACATCCTTTACATTACATAAATGAACAGTTCTTTGATGATTCAAATGACAAAACCTCCTTTCTATATATAGGAGTCTAAGGAGTCACAATATAATCCAGCCGACCTAACAATAATAATATAAAGCCACAAAAATAACAATAGAGGGATTCTATGGGGCACAGAAATAACAATATGGGGGTAATAGGGGCACAACAATATAAATAAGGGGTATAACTACAATAGTAATGGGGTAATCACTAGTATTATAGGGACCCAAAAATTGCATCTATTCACCCACCAACGTTGTGTATAAATATAAGACGACTTTTCTTCATTTGGACTCACTCATCTCATCACATCTCTCTCTCTCTCTCTACTGCGCAGAAATGAGTCTCTTCTCTACTGCGCTGAAATGGGTCTCTCTCTCACACATTTGAAGCCGGAAATTGCTGAAATTGAAGCTGCAACTGTAGAAGTAAAGATTGACTTGAGTGGCCTAGAAGATCTCCTCTTTGGAACTGCACTGTAGGTTCATTTGAACCTCCTCTGAAAGCCGCAAATTTTGGTGGTGGAATGAAGTCAATCCGATGAACGGTTTGCAAGATATCGACTGCCCTAGTTTGAAGCCGGAAACTGCTGAAACTGAAGCTGCAACTGCAGAAGTAAAGATTGACCTGCGTGGCCTAGAAGATCTCCTCTTTGGAACTACGCTGTAGGTTCATTTGAACCTCCTCTAAAAGCCACAACTTTTGGTGGTGGAATGAAGTCAATCCGATGAACGGTTTGCAAGATATCGTCTGCCCTAGTTTGATAATGAAGCTGCTAATGCTGATGCTGCTGATCTAGGGTTTGCTACTGCTGATATGAATCAGATTTATTGTACTATTTCTCTCTGCTGAATTATTGAAGATAAAAGAAGATTTTATCAAAGGGTTCCCCACACATTGTGGGGTTTGTCCCTGGCTAGCCGCCACATCTTATGTCTCTTGTCTTGGCTTGTTTTATGTCGATCGTTTAATGTTCTATCTACACTTTACTTTATGTACATGTGATTGCTAATCGGTGGAATATAATAAGAAAAATAAGTAATCTGTTATAAGCATAGAACATACCATAACTTAACATGGTACCAGAGCTGAGGTGAAGACAAAGCCCGAGCAAGAGCAAGAGCAATCATCGAAGAGAAGATTGGCAAGGCTATCCTAAAAGAACTATGGGGTCCTCAACACTCTTTCCTGCTGAATACAAGCTCCGTGAGAAAGCTGACTATCACGGATGGAAGATGTCTATCGATCTAACCCTTGAGAATCAAAGAGTGTTGGATCATGTGAGAGGCAATATTGTTGAGCCTCCATCAAATGCATCTGTTGCTACCTGGAACAAATGGAAAAATGGAGAAGTCAAAACAATAGAAGATCATCTGGGACTCTATTGACAAGCACTTGGTGGCCTACATCTCTAAACAGGACACCTCCAAGGAAATCTACGATAGACTGGTGAGTTTATTTAAAGTTAATGATGCAAATCAAGTTTTGTTTCTTAGAAATAAGCTGCGGGAAATCAAGAAGGGTAAAGATGAAAGTATGCAAGCATACTTCTTAAGAATCACCGAGGTCAAGAACGATCTCCTATCTATTGGGGAAACTATTACTGATAGAGAAATGGCACTCACAACTCTTGGAGGATTGCCATTTGAATGGTATGTGTTCAGGACTACTCTTTTGAACTATAATGTAATTCCTGGTTTCGAGGAATTAATGGCTAGATGCATTCAAGAAGAAACAAGGGAAGAAGTGCAAGAAATGCTTGCCTAAAGGTCCTCCTGCTGCCTCTTCTTCTCAATCAAAAGGAAAGGCTAGACCTAAGGGTGGAAGAAAAGGACGATGTTACATCTGCGATAAAGCAGGTCACTATGCTAGGGAGTGCCCTGATAGAAAGGACTCACACCGGGACGATGATCAAAATCCCTCTGATGGAAAATCAAAGGAATGACAAATTCAACAGCAAAGGTAAGAGGAGAGCTAGGAATCAAGGAAGAGGACAAGAATTCAAAGAGGCTAGAAATTCTAGGATGTATTAAATGCACCTGACCTCAAAAAGGAACCTAGTGTCCATCTTGGCAATGGAAGACAGAGGCTACAAGGTAACCTTCAGCAATGGCAAGGTATGTATATGGAAAAATAATGTTAAAGATGCCTTTACTCTTGGGTTTAGTGTTGATTCATTATATCAGATCGATGGAAGTCCGCTAGGTTTCATGTCTTGTGACACAACTCTTTAGTCCGAACTTTGGCATCGGAGGTTTGCCCACCTTCATTACAAAGCTCTACCCGATGTAAGACAAATGGTAACAGGGATGCCCGAATTCCAAGTAGATAAAGAAGGTGTATGTCCGAGATGTGCCAAAGGAAAGCTCAAAAGGGGACCATTCCCTTCAAGTCAAAACAAGACCTCCGATATATTACAATTGGCTTACTTAGGCATACCTGAGGTTGGCATTAAGAGGGAGACTACTACACCACATACTCCTGAGCAGAATGGTGAGGTGGGAAGGAAGAACCACACGATGATGGAAGTTGTCCGGGCCATGCTACATGATCAAAGACTTCCAAAGTTTCTATGGGCTGAAACTACAATCACCGCCGTATATGTACAAAATCGATGCCCTCATCAAGCATTGGGTTCCTAAACTCCTGAATAAATGTTCACCACCGGTCAAAGGGAAGTCGGGATTAGTCATGATGTCACCTTTGACAAAGATATGGCTCTCAGCAAGGTGAACAATCTTCCGAATTTGAGGAGCTCTCAAGAAGCCGACACCAGGGAACCGAAAGAAAAGGATGATGAATCAATGCCTGATGTAGAAGAACCCATGGATCCGATTGATCCTCATCCACATGAGCCTTCCTCTTCTAGGAAGAGGCCTTCATGGCTTAGGAGGATACTTGATGATGCTAAAGGACATGTTGCACCCTGAGGAACCTTCCATCAAAGTAAGAAACTTAATAGGTATCAGGGATACTTGACCATCATGAGCACGATCATACAAAATGAACCTTCATCGTTCTCAAATGTCATCGAGCATTAACTATGGAAGGATGCTATGACCATAGAATATGAGTCTATTATGGAGAATGATGTTTGGGAAGTAGTTCCCAGACCCTGGACAAGACAATTGTTACTTCAAAATGGCTTTACAAGATAAAGCATGCAGCAAATGGAAGTATGGAAAAGTATAAGGTTCAGTTTGTTGCTCGTGGTTTATCTCAGAAGGAAGGTATAGACTATGATGTGATATTTGCACCTGTTGCTAGATATACAACCATCTACTCAATCATAGCCCTTGTCGCTTCACAAGGATGGAACCTACATCAGATGGATGTCAATACTTTGTTCTTACACGGCTCGATCAAAGAAGAGGTCTACGTGGAGCAACCCGAAGGATTTGAGATTCATGATTGAAAATCTCATGTATGCAGATTGAAGAAGGCTCTCTATGGGCTGAAGCAAGCACCCCGAGCATGGTATGAGAGGATCGATAGCTACTTGATGAAGCTAGGATTCACTAGGAGTGAAGCTGATCCTAACCTTTACTTTAAGGTTGAAGATGACAAGCCTCTCATACTGGTGTTGTATGTGGATGACCTCTTTCTAACAGGTGCAAACCCTCTCATTCACAAATGTAAGAGGGAGATGGCTTCTGAATTTGAAATGAAGGACCAAGGACTTGAAGTGTGGCAGAAGCCAAGGAAAATTTTCCTATCTCAAGGAAAATATGTGGTAAATATATTGGAAATATTCGGTATAATGGACTGCAAGCCTGTGACTACCTCAAGGATCTTAACTTTTAGAAGTTATATGGTAGTGATGTCGGACCAGACTTGGGAAATGCCTCTGAGTTTCAAAAACTCATTCGCATTGATGTTCTTGGTGAACCTCCGTCCGAACATATGTTTTGCAGTTAGCATTGTGAGCTCATATTTGGTTGAGCCTCACTGATTGATGCCTGGAATCTTCTGAGATGTCTTTAGGACACAATCTCTCATGGATTAAGATACACTGTCGGAGATGTGAGACCACTTGGATATACTGATGTTGATTGGGCAGGCAGTGTGGTGGACCGTAAGAGAACTTTTGGGTACTGTTTCACCTTGGGATCTGCTTCGATATCCTGGATGAGCAGGAAGCAGAAGTCGGTGGCTTTGAGCACTGCCAAAGCAGGATATATTGTTGCTAGCATAACCTCGTGTGAGGCAGTCTGGTTGCGAAAGCTCTTCAGTGAGCTGTTTGGATTTACATTGGATACCACTGTGATTCTCTGTAACAACTAGAGGTGGGATTCGATTATTGAGGAATCCCATATTCGTCAAATGCTCCACCAAATAGACATCATCTGGGATATGGTAAGTCGATGAGCAAGGAAGCTCCATCACATTAAGATGATGTACCGGTTGATACACCTTGTCAAAGCCCCGAGGAAAGATCTAATCTGTGATTTTCCCAAACGACTTGGATTCGGCAAGAAACCCTTGTACAAGGGTCTTGCATGTTGCATACATTGAGCTCTGGGAGCTCTGAGGGCTTGCAGTTCCTACTGGAGCAACATATGACCACAGGGTGACTCACCCTCCCCTGGTGGTGCACACTGGAACAAGATGATTCGCTCTCTTGTGGGACAAGATGATTCGCTCTCTTGTGGAACAGGATGATTCGCTCTCCTCTGTGGCAGGATGATTAGTTATCTTGTGAGGCCTGGATTGATGTGTTCTCCATGGCAGCCTGGATTGATGTGTTCTCCACGGCGATTGTAGCAGGATTGATGTGTTCTCCTATGAGGACAAGATTGATTAGTTCTCCTGTCGAGGCATCCTACCCATGCAGTCTGGGACTCATGGGAAGTACCTCTCATCTGATCAATGAGCAGGGAAATGAAGTTAGGGACCATAGTAGTACCGATGGACGCATCGTTGTATCTACCATACTCCCTACGCTAGGATGACCTCCATTGATCTGGGATCAATGATACTGGTCTGGGACCAGTGGTAGGAGTTGTACCATACTATGACGCTGACTTCGGGTCGGTTGAGACTAGTCTGGGACCAGTGGTACATACTCCGAGACTGACTTCGTGTCAGTGCAGTACTGGTCTGGGACCAGTGAGAGTGGTACATACTATGACGTTGACTTCGGGTCGGTTGAGACTGGTCTGGGACCAGTGGTACACTCTCTGAGACTGTGATACTGGTCTGGGACCAGTGGTAGGAGTTGTACCATACTATGACGCTGACTTCGGGTCGGTTGAGACTGGTCTGGGACCAGTGGTACATACTCTGAGACTGACTTCGTGTCAGTGCAGTACTGGTTTGGGACCAGTGAGAGTGGTACATACTATGACACTGACTTCGGGTCGGTTGAGACTGGTCTGGGACCAACTCTCTAAGACTGCGATACTGGTCTGGGACCAGTGGTAGGGGTGGTACTTACTATGAAGCTGACTTCGGGTCGGCTGAGACTGGTTTGGGACCAGTGGTACGCACTCTGAGACTGACTTTCTGTTAGTGGAGGATGATACTGGTCTAGGACCAGTGGAGTTGTACTCACTATGGCGCTGACTTCGGGTTGGTTGAGAGTGGTCTGGGACCGTGGTACATACTCTGAGACTGACTTTGAGTCAGTATGATACATCCTCGATCATTTCTTCTTCTTCATAATTCGGACAAAAGCATAGCAGAACAGAACAATGCAAGAGCAGAGCAGAACAAAGCAAAATAGTACAGATCAATGCAGGGCAGAACAAGACAAAGCAAAACAGGCATAATAGAGCAGAGCAGGGCAAGGGTCAGGCTGTACAGGGCAATGCATTTGATGGATGAATAGTAACAACCGATAGACAGATTGCAGATGAAGTTCTCCATGGTTGAGAGGGAGTGTTAAAATTGGCAACCAGGGAAAAACTTCATGTGGGTCATCTTATTCATGGCTGATAATATTTTTATTAGATTCCTCTCATCAAGAGGTGTAGGATTGATATAAAGATCATCCGATTCCGATAAGTATTCATGGAGATATGAATTTATTTTGATTATGAAATTATTATCAAGCCGACCTACAACTCATGTAGGCTCAGAAGCCTAATAGTCGCATCTATTCACCCACCAACGTTGTGTATAAATATAAGAGGACTTTTCCTCATTTGGACTCACTCATCTCATCACATCTCTCTCTCTCTCTCTCTACTGCGCAGAAATGAGTCTCTTCTCTACTGCGCTGAAATGGGTCTCTCTCTCACACATTTGAAGCCAGAAACTGCTGAAACTGAAGCTGCAACTACAGAAGTAAAGATTGACTTGCGTGGCCTAGAAGATCTCCTCTTTGGAACTGCGTTGTAGGTTCATCTGAACCTCCTCTGAAAGCCGCAACTTTTGGTGGTGGAATGAAGTCAATCCGATGAACGGTTTGCAAGATATCGACTGCCCTAGTTTGAAGCCGGAAACTGCTGAAACTGAAGCTGCAACTGTAGAAGTAAAGATTGACCTACGTGGCCTAGAAGATCTCCTCTTTGGAACTACGTTGTAGGTTCATCTGAACCTCCTCTGAAAGCCGCAACTTTTTGTGGTGGAATGAACTCAATCCGACGAACGGTTTGCAAGATATCGTCTGCCCTAGTTTGATAATGAAGCCGCTAATGCTGATGCTGCTGATCTAGGGTTTGCTACTGCTGATATGAATCAGATTTATTGTACTATTTCTCTCTGCTTAATTATTGAAGATAAAAGAAGATTTGATCAAATGGTTTCCCCACACATTGTGGGGTTTGTCCCTGGCTAGCTGCCACATCTTTTGTCTCTTGTCTTGGCTTGTTTTCTGTCGATCGTTTAATGTTCTAACAATGTAAACTTTGAAACGGGAACTATAAACTCAAAACGGGAACTCTAGCCCAAAAACCCCAAAAAAACATCAAAAACAGTGCTAAAAACGAAAATTGTGTATACTGGAACGATGTTTTTTTTTTAGGTGCCAATTTTGAACGTGTTTTAAAAATGGCGGTGACTACGAAATTTACTATGAAATTTTCGTGCAAAATATAGCTTCAAAACGAAAGTGATGCTACTGGAATAACGTTTTTTTTTTAGGGTCAATTTTCAAACTTTTTAAAAAATGCTAATAAAACCAATTTTTTATGTCTCAAACAAAGTTAATTTTTAAGGAAAAAACACATTAATGTTTCTGGTAGAATATCATTTTTCTTTCCTAAGTATAAATTTAACATGTTTTCAACTACACCATGCTAGATACAAAAGAAATTGAAATTTTTTCAACTATAAAATTAAAAAACCATGACACTATGAACAAAGTATATCACTCAATGAAATAAAAAGTCTTTATTTGTATACTGAATAAAACAGACATTATATCTCTAATTTGATATTGCATTGTAGATATTTAAACAATAAAATTTATCATACTTAAGACATAATCCAACAACATAAAAATGCTTCATAACTTCTCATTTAACAACATATGGAAAACATTAATTTTATTTGAAGATATGATGCATACATCAGTTATATAATCTGTCTTAAACAATTATTCAAAATCACTCATATTTTCTTGCACACCATCACAATTCACATCTTCAGATGAGTGACTGGATGCTGACGAAGATGTTCCATATTCTTCTCTTTCATCAACTAGTGCCCCATCTGAGTCCACATGCATGCCCAACATTCCAGGTTTCAAAAGTCTTCTAGATCTACGACTGGTTTCAGCAGACTCCCATGTCAACACTATTCTTTCTGGTAACAACCTTTTCAGAATCTCTATCGTCTTGAAGCGAAGAGTTCCTCTCTTTGTTAAATTGAAGTCATAAACAAGTATGTCAACATCCTCCAATTGTAATATGTTTGTGCGGCGGCGATTTATATTTGTACCCTTTCTTTTTCTTTTTCCACCATTTTTTTTGTCAACTACCATCTCTGGCTTATACACACCATTGAATGGGTGTGTATTTGTGGCATACCAATGTACTTCAACACTTGTAACATCCTCATTTTCTGTAAAGACCTTTATAACTTTAGCAACCCAAAATGGATAGCCTTTGGGATCTCCATCTGCTAGCACTGCAATCATGCAACCCTCCTTAATATCATGTACTGAACCCCTATAAAGGTCTTCCATGGCTTCACGTTGTGCACGAGATCTTCTGGAACCAATATACATCTCTCTTTCCATTGCTTGTGAAGAATTAATAATACCTTGAGTTTGTTGCTGTTCAACAATGTTTACTTCCTCTTGTTCATTTGACACATTTTGTGGCCAAATAAATGGATTTTTCAAAGGTATATCTTCATTGGTTGTTGTTGAAATGATATCACTTTGATTATTGAAAAATGACTCCCACCAAACTGAATCAGCAATGTCAAAGTACTCATATGTATATCTAATACATTTTTTAATTTCTTCTAGGCAATCAGAATAATTTATATGTCTATTCTATCTGCGTGCATTTTGAACTTCACCAACTGATTGTAATAACAATATTTTTTATGCAAATATTGGACGATCTGGAATGAACTTCAAAAATTGCAAACCTGATGACGGTGCCCATTCTATAGTAGTTGAAAACTTCTTGCCCCATATTAGTGTTTTCCCATCAATTTTTTTTATACGAAATTGATGTTGGAAGCTAATATCATTAAGTTGTTCAATGCATTTCCCCTCACCATATGATCCTAGAATAAACCTTCGCATGTCAACAGTTTCTTCCAACACTTCAAAAGCAGGCTCTGGCATGTATGATTTCTTAATACATTCAATTAGTGATGGCAAGCTCCCAACTTCCTTCCTCCTCAATGTGACTGAAAAACGACTGAACATCTGATCAATATGGTCATGAGTGTGCCCAACAAGAAGGAAACCAACCTTTACCTTTTGAAAAATTCTCAATTCAACAAGCATGTTCAGATACCCAAAAACAACCTGATTTTTGTTTTCACGGCAAGTGTTGTCCAATTGTAGATACAAAACTTCAGGAAGATTACCAGACCAATGAGAAATCACATCATGAATTATGGTTATGGTCAGATTTGCAACATTATGAATATTTGGAGCTGTGAAGTACACCCTTGGCAACATTTTCCCATTGAAGACCATACAACCGACCAAGTGAAACTGAATAAAATTTTTCTCTTGTAGATTTTTGGGTGTGCGAACAAAATGTGGTAAAAGTGTTTTCTTCTGGTCCATACCATCAATTATCAAACCCAAATATTTATTTGGATTATCATAACACTTCTTTCGATGCTTGTACAACTTCTTCCTTTCATTTGTTTGTTGTTCGCGATGCTCCTGAAGTTCTTTGACAATTAAATCTACACAACATAAAAGAAATTCATTAAGAAATATGTTTTCATAGTTGATGACTATACAATTTTGAAAGTAAAAGTTATGAACACTTACCTCTTTCTGAGCCTTCACATTTGTCCCTTTTTTATTTAAGAGAAGCACATGTACTGCAAATCCCCATCCTTGTCTTCTTAGGAATACGAACATTATTGAATTCTTTCTTCCATATCTTCACAAAATATTGATATGTAATAAATTGGCCCTGTCCCTCAGCACTTTCTGCATATTATTTGTATAAGTTGTAGATTTCTCGTCTTGAAAAATTATCTGGAATATGTATTGTCTCTCTATTTGGCATACACTCTCCATGCTTTGAAAAGAAATCTTTCATCCATGACATTGCAGTATTTGATAATGGCCCAAACTGTCTTTTATAACGTACTTCTGAATAAAATGTGGGATCCTTTTCCAAATTTTCTTGAATTCTCGAGAGACGAAAATTCCCAATTGAATGAAACATTTTGAAAGCTTTTCTACACAATAATAAATTCCTAATATGATAATCATAACCTGACAATGTAGATTGCATGCAGCCAACTAAATATGAGTTTTGCATGCTTTTATTCATTGACAAATATCTCTTCCTGCTTTCTAATGCAAATGTGAAATCCATACGTTTCAAGCAATTTTTTTGGCAACATTCACTTGAAATGAGAGCGCTGATAGAACTTCTTCTTGTCAGATATTTTTCTCTACCCCTTGTATAACTAGAATAGTTTGCATTGATATGAAAAGGTCTGCTCCTACTCCTCGATATAATATTTCTTGGCAACATCTCCATCATTGGATCATCACTGCTGCTCTCATCCTGTTCTTCATCACTGCTGCTCTCATAGTCCTTAGAATCAGGACTAAGAGAAGATTGTGATACTCCAATCTTTTGAAAATCATCATCCCGCGCTTCATCACTGCTGCTCTCATAGTCCTTAGAATCAGGACTAAGAGGACATTGTGATACTCCAATCTTTTGAAAATCATCATCCCGCGCTTCATCACTGCTGCTCTCATAGTCCTTAGAATCAGGACTAAGAGGACATTGTGATACTCCAATCTTTTGAAAATCATCATCCCACGCTTCATCATTGTTGCTCTCATAGTCCTTAGAATCAGGACTAAGAGGACATTGTGATACTCCAATCTTTTGAAAATCATCATCCCGTGCTTCATCACTGCTGCTTTCATAGTCCTTAGAATCAGGACTAAGAGGACATTGTGATACTCCAATCTTTTGAAAATCATCATCCCGCGCTTCATCACTGTTGCTCTCATAGTCCTTAGAATCAGGACTAACTGGACACTTTGACACTCCATTCTTTTGAAAATCATCATCCCGTGCTTCATCATCGCTGCTCTCATAGTCCTTAGAATTAGGACTAACTGGACACTTTGATACTCCATTCTTTTGAAATTCATTATCACACTCATCATCACTGCTGCTCTCATAGTCCTTAGAATCAGGACTAACTGGACACTTTGACACTCCATTCTTTTGAAAATCATCATCCCGCGCTTCATCACCGCTGCTCTCATAGTCCTTAGAATTAGGACTAAGTGGACACCGTGACACTCCATTATTTTGAAATTCGCCATCATGCACGTCAAAACTGCTGCTCTCATAGTCTTCAGAATTAGGACTGAGTGGACACCGTGACCCTCCATTCTTTTGAACTTCACCATCACGCTCTTCAAAACTGCTACTCTCATAGTCCTCAGAATTAGGACTAAGTGGACATCGTGACACTCCATTCTTTTGAACTTCACCATCATGCTCTTCATCACCGCTGCTTTCATAGTCCTTAGAATTGGGACTAAGTGGAAGAATTGACTTTCTATTCATAGTGGAAGAATTCCCGCTATATTCATCAATATGAATAGAGTTGTTACGCGATGAAGATGTTGATGGTGTATAAACCGAAACTTCACCATCAGAACAATCCATCCCTTTCAAACAGAAGATGTTGAATGATACAAATGGAGTCTGCTAAGAATATTATATAGCTTAAAGAATGAAATATTCCCTCCAAAATTATTCCCTCCAAAAAATTTCGCGAAAATATTTCCCTCCAAAACTTTTCGCGAAAATATTTCCCTCCAAAAGTTTGTTAGATTTATTTACCTTTATTATTTTATTCTACAATTCATTGACAAACATAAACTAAATTTTTTTATGAAATCAATCACTGAAATTCAAATTGTAAACTACAACTTCTATATTAATTATTCTAATAGTTAAAGTATATAATATTTACTAAACAACTAAATTTTTTTTTAATTTTTATAATATATTCTAAAACAAATTAATCCCACATTCAATCCATTGTAAAATAACTCTACAATATTCGCTCTATAATAATTTAAAACAAATTATCCCACATTAATCGTACAGAAAAACATCTTCGTATTTTCACTTATATATTAAATTTCGTTATCACTATTACTTACCTCACATCCAGGTTTTCTGAAGTTCGTTGAAAGACGTGAATTTGTGGAGCAGCTATATTGCTATCAACAACATATTCAACGAAGAATTATCGCAATTGAAAGGTAAGTTCAAATTTTTTTTCAAAATTTTCATATTAAATTAATTTAACGTCGAAGAAGATTTTTTTTTTTAAATTAATAATTTTTCCAAGCCAAAATAACAATTATGTCAATCGTGAGCATGGTGGGCCCAATCAAACTCAATCACCCAATAACCGTGGGTAGGCCGTCGTCGTGCCCCCTTCCCCCAACCCATTACCGATCTTTCCCATTCACCCATGCCCTCTTCCCCCTTCTACCCTACCCATGCGCCAGACCTTGCCACCCCCAACTCACCCACCCATGCACCCTTTCCCAACCTCTTCCTTCCCTACCCCACAACTCTCCTCCCCATAAGCCCACCCCCTAACTCCCATTCCCCTCCAATCTCAACTCCTCCCCCCCTTCCTTAACGCCGGCCCCATGGGCCCCACCCCCTAACTCCTTCCCCGTGCCCCCTCTCCCTCCACCCCCTTCTGCCCCTACCCCTACCCCCCACCTACCCTTACCCCCCCCCCTTCTTCCCCTAGCCCTACCCTCCCCCCACCCTACCCCTACCCCCCCCATTCCCCCCCTATCCTACCCCCACGCCCCCTATCCTACCCCCCCCATCCCCCCATCCTACCCCTACCCCCCCATTCCCCCCCACGCCCCCTACCCTACCCCCCCACCCCCGCCCCTTATCCCACCCCATCCCCACCCGCCCTACCCCGCCCACCCGCCCCTCCCCAGCCCCCTCCGCCGCCCCTCCCCGCCCCTCCCCGGCCCCCTCCACCGCCCCTCCCCCTCCCCCTCCCCCGCCCCTCCCCGGCCCCCTCCGCCCGCGCAAGGCCACCCCCGGGCCGCCCCGCCCCGCCCGACCGGTAGCGGGTCGATTCCGGGAATCAACCCGCCGCCGGTCGGGCGGGGCGGGGCAGCCCGGGGGTGCGCAGCGCCACCCCCTGGGCCGCCCCACCGCCGGTCGAGCGGGGCGGGGCAGCCCGGGGGTGGCCCTGCGCGGGTGGAGGGGGAGGCGGAGGGGTGGGCGGAGGGGGCCGGGGAGGGGCGGCGGAGGGGGAGGGGGAGGGGCGGTGGAGGGGACCGGGGAGGGGCAGGGGAGGGGGAGGCGGAGGGGGAGGGGCGGCGGGGTGGGCCGGGTGGGCGGGGTAGGGCGGGTGGGCCGGGTCGGGCGGGGTCGGGCGGGTGGGCCGGGTGGGCGGCGTCGGGCGGGTGGGCCGGGTGGGCCGGGTGGGCGGCGTCGGGCGGGTGGGCCGGGTGGGCGGGGTCGGGCGGGTGGGCCGAGTGGGCCGGGTGGGCGGGGTAGGGCGGGTGGGCCGGGTGGGCGGGGTCGGGCGGATGGGCCGGGTGGGCGGGGTCGGGCCGGTGGGCCGAGTCGGGCGGGGTAGGGTGGGTGGGCCGGGTGGGCGGGGTAGGGTGGGTGGGCGGGGTGGGGATGGGGTAGGATAGGGGGCGGGGGTGGGGGGAATGGGGTAGGGCGGGGGGGGTAGGATAGGGGGCGTGGGGGGGGAATGGGGGGGGTAGGGGTAGGATGGGGGGGGTAGGGTGGGGGGGGAATGGGGGGGGGTAGGGGTAGGGTGGGGGGGATGGGGGGGGGTAGGATAGGGGGCGGGGGGGATGAGGGGGGTAGGGTGGGGGAATGGGGGGGTAGGATAGGGCCCGGGGGGGGAATGGGGTAGGGTAGGGGGCGGAGGGGAGGGGGGGGGATGGGGTATGGCGCGGGTGGGGAATAGGGGGGGTAGGGGAGGGGGTTAAGGGTAGGGCGCGGGTAGGGTGTAGGGGGGGATAAGGGTTGGGGGGGGGGTTGGGGTAGGGCGCGGGGATGGTGGGGGGGGGGATGGGGTAGGGGGGGCGTGTGGTGTGGGGAGTGATGGGCGCAGTGGGAAGGGGCGGCCGCGGGGAGGTGTTGGGGGTGTAGGGGGTTTGGGGGCGGGGGATGGGGGGGAGGGGGTTTTAGGGGCGGGGGTGTGGGGGGACGGTAGGGGGTGGGGTGAGGGAAGGGGAGGGGGGCAGGGAGGGGGGGAAGATTAGGGGTTTGTGGGGGGCGCGTTGGTAGGGGCTCGCCCATACTTGCCTAAATGTCTACTTAGCCTCATTATCCCTCACCTGACCTCCCGCTCGCCCATCAACCCGCCTGCCCGTTAGAGGTGGCTGGGCAATTCTGATTATACAAATAAAAAATTTATGGTATATTTTTGTTATTAATTTAAGTTAATATGTTTTTTAATTTACTAATTTATGTGTTTTTTTTAGGAAAATGGCATCAAGGAAAATTTCTGTGAATCTTTCTGGACCAAAGAGTCTTAAAGGTGTATCTTCAAAAACATTGGTGAACGAACTCCACCTGAGATCATGCCTACAAATATTTCAAGTGCTTCAAGTGATAAGAAGCTAATCTCAGATTGGAAAAGTTCAAAAGAGGTGAAATTTCCATCAAGAGTCTAGTATGTGAAAGAAAGAGAGAGCACAACTGTGAATATATATCTATACATTGATATACACCAAAATAATGAAAATTTGGAGGTGATGGGAAGAGTCATAGATATGTGTTCGGTACCAAACACTGAAGTTGTTTACGTACTTACAAAAGCTCCCAAGTCACATGAAAGGATTAAATACCGACTATCATATTCATTATATGACACGAGAGAGGTATCTACAAAGTTGTGTAAACAAATCGTAAATGAGATGACACAAAACATCGTAAGTATTGTTATTTGTATTTTTATTTTGTGTTTTGAAAGTGTCTCGCTATATTTTTTTAACTTTGTTTATATTAACATATGATATTTTGTTTGGCAGAATTTTGTTGAAAGTTGTTCAATTAGGTTGGGAGGCATTCATTTCATAGAGCATGATATCATGAAAGTTGTCAGCCATTTTTACTCAGTGTCAGAAGAAGATATGGAAAACATGGAAAATGTAGTAATTGATGATGCTACAAAACTACATCCAAAGAATCAGAAAAAAAAAAAAAAGGCCTCTGGTGGATAAATCTAGCAAGGGTAAACAAGTTACTTTTGAGGACGATGAAGTTGAAATTGACAATGAAGCATATGTTGCCATTACTGAAGATGACATTGGAACTGAAGAAGGTCGTAAAAGACCAAAAGTAACAATGCCCAAGAATAGATCTCTTGAGAATGTTATGACGAAAAAAAGTAGAGTTGAAGATCTTGAAGTAGTCATTACCAGCAGTCAAGAACCTAGTGAAACTTCAAAAGAAAGCAGAGAAATCATTACACCAGGAGCTAATTTAGATGATGGCATAATCAAAACAAAACAAAATGCCATTCGACAGAATTTGACAAAGAGAAACTTAATTGATGGTGGTCGTACATTTCAGTTAAATGTCAGACAAACCTATAAGGCAAGTGAAGGACAATGCCAATATCAAATCAGAAAGCCACATCATCTGCATGTTCACAACTTGAAGACATTGATGAGGTACAATCCATATGCTCATGTGGTTAGTTATGTGCTTCTTGTTGATCCACTTCAAGTTCCCAACAAAGAAGCATTTGATAAGTCAAAATGTTTTGAATACAATTATTATGTGCTTGGGGGGAACCATTCTGTTGAAGCTCAAAGACAATTGATGGAGGAATATCCTAATAACCCACGTTTTGAAACAATGAAATGTGTCATTTATGCTGGTTTAAATGAAACAGAAGCAAAGTTAGTGGCATTGGATCATAATTCAGATAATGAATATAGGATGTCTATGACTTTGATCCAAAAGGTTAGATTTATTCATAGTGAATTCCTAGAAAAATGTGGTGGGGATAAGATAAATATTACTACAGATTTCCGAAAGGAATGTTGTATGGAAATAGGCTATCAAATTGAAGAGAAAACCAATTCAAAAGGTGGAAAAGACAGCAGATATAGCGATTTATTCAGAGGTATTGATAACATTTTCCAATTGGCATTTAGAACTAGAGATATTTGGAATTTGATTGATGACATTTTTAGCATGTGGGAAGAAATTGGCATTAAAAACCAGAGGTTCAAAAAGTCTAAGCCATTGATATGTAGCAACAATAAATCAGCTCCTGAACTGAAGCAACTTCCAGACGATATGACCATCACGCCTTGGAGGGCGATGCAAGGAGTGAAAGATGAAAAAATTGTCAAAACAATATTATCTCGTGTGAGGTCAGGGGAATTATCATTGGAAGAAATGTCTGAAGAATTTCAAAAGTAAGTTTGCTAAATTATTTTTACTTATTTCTAGGATTATAGTTATCTTTTAAATAAAACATGTTGTTATTGGTAGTATTTGTTATACATATCATTATATTAACTTTTTCTTACTTTATCTATGCAGTCACAAAGTTTACATGAAAATTCAGGAACAAATGGTTAAACTATTGAATGAAGATAGTTGGGATGATGTTGTACGCAACTATCCAGATTCAAGTTCTACATCAACATTAAAAGATTTTTATCTTGCATTTAAAAAGATAACTTGATTTATACATTCAGTTTTAATCATCTGTGTACTATTTTTAATTTAAAACTTACACATACATTTGTTTGTTTGGTAAAAGATGAAGAAAGAAGATAATGGAGCATCAGACAGTTTCAAGACTTTTATTGAAAAAATAAAGATTGAAATACTGAGAAAGCAACGTATTAAGAATGTTGTACTTGATCCAACTCTTAATCATTTCATTTGGAATGGGCTAGACACTATTCAATATCAAGTAATACAAGGCGACTGTGAAGACATTGCTAAACTCGTACCAAAAAGGGATTATGCCCTGGTTATTGCAGATATTCCCCATGGTTTCAATATTCCAAACATTTACTATGATAGTGACCCTTATACTTATCAAGCTTTTAATAAAGTGGTGTCGGGATTTATGGAAGTGACGTCATCACCATTATGGAGATTTGTGACATTTCATTCAGACACACAATTGGCAATGGTATTGTCAAGCTTCAAGGGGAAAACAAATTCAAGGATGTAGCTTACATGGTAAGATGTTTAAAGGTATATTTGATTAATGTTGAAAAATTCATTTATGTACAAGTTAATTGAACTTTTACTATTTTATGTTACAGGAAAAAGTCAAATCTTCTTAACAATGAAGATCAACAATTTATAAATGACTGTGAGTTCATTCATATTGATAGTTGGGCAAAAGATGATAGCCATATGTCTATGATTTTTAATCGGGTGGAGAGAAAGAGTCATAGCCAAATACTGACTTATGATGTTGTTGTGATAAAACTAACATATGAAGACAAAGAAACGAAAGGAGAGATAGTTAACATTTATCAGAAACCACAATTATTGATTAACTATCTTATAGACATATGTTCAAATGAAGGAGATTGGGTTCTAGATTTATTTTCTGGCTCAGGTAGGTTTTGCCACATGGAATTGAATTTCAATATGTTCTTTTTTTTTAATTAATATGTCATTGTACTAATTTACTTCATTATTTTTTTGTGCTTGATAATTAGGTACAACACTAGCATGCTGCCTTCAAAAAGGAAGAAATTGCATTGCAATTGAGAAAGATCCATTACAATGCAATTTCATTCAGCAAAGAATTAATGCTCTTCAATTTCTTCCAGATGAAATGCAAGAAATTGGGTTGAGGAAAGGGGACTTTAGTGAATCACGTGTGGCAAAAAAGGCAAAGGAACCCCAACCACCATTACATGGAATGTTTGGAAAGACATATATTGGGAGATTTGCAGACATCAAAGACCCATTAGAAGAGGAAATTGCGCAAAAGGAAGCAGAAAATATTGTGGAAGAGGACAATGATGAAACTCTAGAGGACAAAGAGTTTGGATTACGTGACATTGTTGATTAAATTTAAGTTATACCTGGAAATCAAGCTTTGCAATGTTTTGACTCTGACATTTCATGAAAAGAATAATCAATGAATTAAAGTTGTTATGTGTTCAATATTTGTAATTTGTGATTTTCGCATTGATTTTTAAGTTAATTATTATTTTTTGAAAAAAATGTTGTTATTATTATTTTTTTGACATGAAATTCATAAAAAAAACTATTATTTGACCATTTTTAGTTAATATTTTTGTATAAAAATTGTGATTTTGACATGTTAATTCTAGCAAAAAATTATCAAAACGTTTAGTTTTTTTGGTATATTTATGTTAAAAATGGTTATTTTTATGTCCATTGTTAAAAAATGTTGTTTTTTAGAAACAATTATTTCATGTGGATTGAAAAATTAATTAAGAATGTATAAATATGTAGATTATCTAAAATTCAAACTATCGACTTTCTAATTTAAAAACGCAAAACAATAAAAACCCCCCTAAAAAAAAAAAAAAGTTAAGATAGAGAACAAGAAAATATGAATAAAATGACAACTTCAAAAACTATCAAATTTAGAAAATAATTTTTCACATTTCACACACTAGAAAATTAAAAGTCAAAAAATAGGTCTTTTAAAAAAAGGGTGTGATGCAGAATACTCACTTTTTAAAATCAGCATGAAAATCACTACGATTCTAAAACTTGATTTCATCCTTGAACATGAAAAAAAATTAAAGTTCCAAAAACCATGTTCTAAAAAAAACATGTGTATTCTGCATCACCACTTTTGAAAATCGGGTCATTTTTTTGCTATCTCTACGAAACGGGTAACAGTGTCAGTTCCCGTTTCAAAGTTTACATTGTTTTCTATCTGCACTTTACTTTATGTACATGTGATTGCTAATCGGTGGAATATAATAAGAAAAAGAAGTAATCTGTTATAAGCATAGAACATACCATAATTTAACATTTTGAAAGAAATATCTCATTTGGAAAATAACATTATCATATTTGATGTCCCTTTTATGCATTTTTTTTCCTATTTCCATGTTTTAGATTCATAAGACTACATATACTTGCAGACTTAACAATATTTGTTGAAAACATTTATGGGGCATACCAGCAGTATCTTCCTTATATGGAATGGAATGGAATGTACGTAGAATGTAACTTCA
Organism: Pinus tabuliformis; assembly: GCA_031772625.1. Classification (NCBI taxonomy): domain Eukaryota; kingdom Viridiplantae; phylum Streptophyta; class Pinopsida; order Pinales; family Pinaceae; genus Pinus; species Pinus tabuliformis. Next base: position 139,195,314 of record CM062813.1, read on the forward strand.
TCTTTTGCTTCTTTTACATGATGAAAACCATAGGATCCTCAGAAAAATGTCATTGGTGTCCATTGTATTTTCTTATTTCTAACAAGAGATACTCCAACTACATGTACTAGAACATGGTATACTACTTCTTACAAGTCCAATTTATTAGGCACAAACTTTTGAAATATGTATGAAGGTTTAATCTATCAATATTTTTTTATATAAGTCTTGTGCTATAGAACAAATGAATCTCCTAGCTTCCTAATTACATGTAGTATGTTTGACATACACGGTGTTGGAGTACAAAACAATAATTGGAAAAGAGTGATGAGGAATCATTCCATGTTTTGGGATAATAAGCACAATACTTGTACTACCACTTTTCTTGGGAATAAACATAGATTCAAGCATCAGTGATCTACCACTCCAAGCCCATACCTAGGAAAGCATGCACCATATGTGCTACATCCACTAGCTATGATCAGATGCGAAACCTTGGATTTTGATTTTGGCACAATGCACTTTGAAACTAACATATTTTCCTCCATGGTAGAAAAGAGGATATCATCCTAGTTGAATATATGCCAGGTTTTTGTGATGGTTTGCGTTAGACAAAATCATGACTCCTCAAAGTTCATTGCATCAACCTATCCATATAGTCCACAAAGCATATATGCCTCAAATTTGTATAGAGTCCTTAGCATTATAGTGGTGCAGGAAGTTGATTTCCTACTTTTGAATTGTTTGTCAAGGACCACCAATTTTTCATTACTTCTCTAAAATATAGAGTAAATTATATAATCCATTATTTTCTAAACTCAAAATGCTTAATTGGGATCTTGTAGCACATGTGCAAGATTAATGAATTGAAAGATGAGATGGATTTTCCTTTAGTGTCCATGATTATTATGTGTTCTACATCTAATTGGTAGATGATCCAAATGAATACCTTAGTACATGGAAATATAATTGATATGTAAACTGTTGTGGATATTTGTTAACGGGAAAAGTGTCTATTCAGAACGACCCTATCCCACTAAGGTGTGACAGTACCTTAGAAACAAACAGAGAAAACTACTTTTGTATTCTTCTTTATGAACTATAAACGAAGAGGAATAGGATGAACCAACCTGTGTCTTGCGCTAGTCCTTAGATCCAATCTCTCTTCTCTTTGACAGCTTCCAGCTACCTGCTCCCTTACTTGCCCAGCTTCACCAAGTTCCTGTAAGATCACAGAAGAAGAAAACTACACAAAGACATGGATTTATATTCATAAATAGCTTAGGATCAGATTTAAGCTAAACATGCAAATATAACAAACATCAATGATACACAAGCATGTAGGAGAAACTCAAATAGTTTTATTGATATAACAAGAAGGTCCAGGAGGAGTTACAACCGATGATTCCTGATCCAGCATCAACCTCCCAGCATAGAAGTCCCATCTTCACCTCCAACAAAGCATAAATCACCCAATACTCTGATATCTATCTCAAAACCAACAGCAATTCTCTGCAATGTACAAAATTCCAACCCCTGGATCTCTGGGATGAGGGATCCATATATAGATGTATGCAAAGAGGATGAGTCAGCTTATGATTTGACTAGTGGCTTCTCTCTGTCAGTTCTTGCTTCCACTTGGAGACTGAGAGCCTCTTACTCGTCCTTGGTCGAACTTAGTGAGGCAAGTGTCATTGGGGAAGATTCTGGAAGCTTCCATTGTCTGTCCACCTCGCGGAATGACACTGCCATTTGTCATTTCTCGCTCAACACACCCTGGTAGTGCATTTAGGTGCGTTGCAACGCACCTAGCTAGTGTACTTGGGTGCTATGCAACGCAGTTAGCTAGTGGAGCAGCAGAAATGATCCTGATTTGACTGATTTTGAGCAGTTTCTGGTGGAGAACTTCTGGGAGAAGCTGTAATTTGTTGACCTTGTTCCTTTAGGGGTCGGAACAACACTTTTAGGGACTTAGGATCCCTTGGTTTATGGACATTTCATGCTTAGAGCTGTAAGGCAAAAAAATGTCTATAAAAATATTCCACTAGATAGTTCATCACAATAGATCTCATAATATTATATTTAAAATATGAAATTCTACACTATTACAGTTTTATTAAATTTCTAGATATGTAGATTTACTATTAATAGTGCATGCATGCGAATGAAATTATGCAAAACATAGAGACCAAAAAATAAAATCCCACACACACACATAATATCTGGGAAACCCTTTCAGGAGAAAACCTAGCTGGAAGGTGAGGTCGCTCTTCTCTCTTTCTCTGTCTAGAAATATGGTTGCAGGTACAAAGAAGTATGGCATGTGCCTCGTGGGTTGCTATAGTAAACAAATCCTCTCTGTGTGCTCTACCTCCCATCCCTCTTGGTTATTTTTTACTCAGATATGGAACAAATGCACTCAAAAGAATGGAATGTCTCTTCCTCCTAGTGGCTCGGTTATAACACAACCCAATAGCCTACTAGTGTTTAAGTTTGACTATCTCAACTCTTAACCACAGTTACAATATATGATCTTTTAGAGTCTTTTACATCATAAGAACATGGATAGCCCCTTTTCCATGAATAATGGGGGATGATGTGGCATCCTCTTGGATTATAGTGGTGAAAATAGCATAAAAGTTCAAATTTTGAGTCACATAGATTTTGCATACAGACTCTGATTGATGCACTTCTTGCACCATTGGAAATATCTTTGTTTGTATAATAGCATGGAAGGTGCTATGCAAAAGAGGCAAATTTTTACCCCCCAAAAATGTCGTTTTATGCCTCAAAACACTCCGAGAAGGTTTCAGTCCCTATTTTTCCAAACTAGGTCCCACCCGTAAAAACATTCTCGTGAGTTGATGTCCTCCACTTTCTCCACTTTGAATGCATCGAGATGGATGACAAACAATATAATGACTGAATCCATATCAACAACTAAATGCATGACTACCTTGTATAGTCATGATTTCCTTATCATCTGATAGAAACCCAAGTGTTCATCTCCATCTAGAAATTTAGGGTAGGAATCATGTTCAAACATTTGATAAATCTCCCCACACTGATTGTCGCAAATTTTTGTAGTGTAGATGGTCACATTGTGGATGAGACCTAGGTCACTAGTTCTTTCTTCCTCGTCCTCCTTGTCTGAGGTAATTTCAATGATTAGTTCCTTACCACTTCTTCTCTAATTAAGTGGCCATGGATTTCCTTGTAATTCACCCATATCAACCGATGCTATGATTGGTACGGTTAACACTAAAAGTAAGAAGAAGTCTTCCAAGAATTCTTCTCCTATCATAACCTTGCCTGATTCCCCAACAAGAGATTTTCTGCAGAGATTTCCACCGATATTCACATTGTAGAGTCATCTGCAGCCAAATCAAAATCCGGTGGGAAGAAGAAAGGAAAGAAGAAGAATAAAACGGACAAAAATTCAAAGGAGAAACCTAAAAAATCAGAATCCAATGATGAAAAGCGCAAACCTCGTTATCCTTGTCCCATTTGTGACGATGAACATTTTACAAGAGACTACCCTCATCGAGCAGAGGTTGCGAAGATTGTCAAAGGTTCCCAAACTCCTGCTGTTTTGAAGGATCCTTTTCCAGCTCAAGATAGTAAGATGATAGGTTCTTCCTCATGTGCCAATGAAGAACCCATACTGATGATGTCCCATGTTAGGATTGTGACTCGATCGCAAGATTATGGTAGTAAAAGTCCTGTTGATGGTAAAGAAGCAGAATCTTCTCATTCTAATCCATCAACCTCAGCTCCCGGTTCTGATCCACTACAGATTGAGAAACCTAATCCAGACTTGGTAATCAAACCACCCGCCAAGGGTATACTTCGAAAGTCAGCTTTCAATCCACATGCGAGAGTGGCTAAGAACTATAACATTGTTGAGGATTTAGTTGTTTCACCCTCAGCAATGTCGGCTTTGGAAGTGCTGCAATCATGCCCAGCATAGCATAAATTACTTTTGTCGGCTATAGGAGCTGTTGACGTTCAGGACTCGAACCTAATAATTTTCGATCTAGAAAATAGTACACCACGTTTACCTCATCAAATGGCTTTCCAGATTCTAGTGATAGTCAAAAACAGGCCTATTCATCGGACCGTGATTGATGAGGGAGCCTCAACGTGTATTATGTCGATACAGTGTTGGAGATTGCTTGGTTCTCCTTCGCTAAATCAATCCCTGACGATCCTAAAGGCCTTTGATGGCCGTGGGTTTCATCCTTTTGGCATTCTACAGGATTTGCCTATAGGGGTTGAAGGAAAAACCATTAATCTAGATGTGGAGGTGGTTGATGCCCCTCTAGATTACAACCTTCTCTTGGGTCGAAGTTGGTCTTACGCTATGACAGCGGTCGTTTCATCGGTCTTTCGGGTTATAAAGTTCCCTCATAATGGAAAGATCGTAACAATAGACCAGCTGGCTTACTTTTCATCCAACCCAGCCTCTTCTGAAAGTATTCAGCATGTCGGTAAAATGACTATCCCGTATAAGGATGTTGGAGTAGGACTAGTTAAAGATGTCGGTTTACTGGGAACTTTTCCTTTTCCTCCGATCAACGCATCGTCTTCATTTGCAACCATTCATATGATTACGTCAGACACCGTTGTTGATGATGATCCTTGGATCATTCCTTCTGAATCTGAGATAGACTCATTTGGTGATGTCATGCCTTTGAGTCCATATGAAATTGCGTATGAGGCCGTGCAATCGTTTACCGACCCATCTTCAACCGAAAATGACTTCATGAATGCGGTCTGTGAGGAATCACTTTTCACATCAAGCTCGGATTTAATCACGTTTTCTGAACTTGTTCACTCTGATGAGAAAATTCGTGAAATCCTATGTGTAGATGATTTACCATGGGAAGATCTCCATCACAGATCTTCGTTTTTACCCGAGAATGATCATTTTGAAAATGATTTCTCATCAATTTTTACGACTGAATATGTCAAGGAACCTCAGAATCCACTGAAATATCCAGATTTAGAGTTATATTTGGGAAACATATCTCGAATTATTCCTATTGACATTTCGGTTAAGCCTGGAATTGTTGAGAACATTCATATAGGTACCTCATGTACAGATAACGAAATTCAAATATATAAGGCCCTATTTCAAGAATTCCACGACGTGTTTGCCTGGTCCTATGATGAAATGCCAGGAATTGATCCCGCGATTGTTGTTCATGATATCAAGACTTACCCGGACGCTAAACCCGTCCACCAACGTTTGCGTCAAATTCACCCAAGAAAAGCTGCTGCAATTAAAGCGGAAGTTGAAAAATTACTCAAAGCAGGTTTCATTTATCCGATCCCGTTAACGGATTGGGTATCGAATATTGTTCCGGTTAACAAAAAGCAGGGAACAATAAGAATATGTATCGATTATAGGGACATCAATCGAGCTTATCCAAAGGACAATTACCCAACTCCCTATATCGATCAAATCATTGATGATTGTGCCGGTAGCGAGATATTCTCCTTCATGGATGGTTTTTCCAGATACAATCAAATCAATATTTTACCTGCCGATCAACCAAAAACGGCTTTCATTTGTCCATGGGGGACATTTTCTTATTGCAAGTTACCTTTTGGGCTCAAGAATGCCGGAGCAACTTTTCAAAGGGCCATGTCTTACACGTTTCATGACATCAAGCACATTGTGCAACCCTATCTCGATGACTTGCCTGCTCATTCATTACATCGAGCTGATCACCTCATCCATTTACGAGCAATCTTTATGAGGTGTAGGCATTATCGGATTCGGTTGAACCCACACAAATGTGTCTTCTGTATAGAAACGGGTCGATTGTTGGGGTTTGTAGTTTTGAAATCCGGCATTCGCGTCGATCCCTCGAAGGTCGAAGCTATTGTCAAATTGCCTCCTCCTTCGAGTATTCGCCAACTCCAAAGTTTGCAAGGGAAAGCAAACTTTTTACGACAATTGATTCTTAACTACACCGAGGTTACAAAGGGTTTGCCCCGGTTGTTGAAACAGAATACTCCATTCTATTGGGATGAGATAGTTCAGAAATCTTTTGATGCACTCAAACACGCGTTGACCCATGCACCGTTATTGCATCCTCCCAACTACAACCAGGATTACTTCTTGTATCTCGCCGCCTCTCATTCCACCATTGGAATGGTCTTAGTTCAGGAAGATGAATTCGGTACTGATCATGTGATATATTACCTTAGTTGAACTTTAAATCCAACTTAGCTAAAATACTCACATGTAGAGAAATTGGCATTGGCAGCTGTTCAAGCTGTCCAACGTTTTTGTCACTGCATTTTACTACGTAAAACTACAGTAATTTCGGATTGCAACCCTATGATCTACATTTTGACCAAGAAATTGCTAGGGGGCAAGTACTCTAAATGGATTGTTATCCTGCAGGAGTTCGACTTGGAATTTGAGAAATCTAGGTCTAAGAAATCTTTAGTCTTTGCGGAGTTAATGTGTGATTTCCCGCGTACTGATACGGAAACTGTGGCGAAGGAGCCCATTGCGGACGAATCCTTGTTTCTAATCAGTACTTTAGATCCGTGGTATGGGGATATCATCATTTATCTCCAGACCCAATCCTTTCAGCTAGAAATATCAAGGTCAGAACGTCGGAAAATACGATTCCAGTCCCAACACTACAGGATTATTGGAGATACTCTTTATCGTCGTGGGGCAGACTCTGTTTTTCAACGTTGCATAACTCACGAAGAAGCTGAAAGGGTTCTAAATGACTGTCACTCTGGAGCATGTGGCGGTCATATGTCTAGGTATGCCACAGCCCAAAAGATATTGCACGCTGGCTACTTTTGGCCGTCTTTATTTAAAGATTGTATTACTGCGGTCCGAAAATGCCACAACTGCCAAACTTTTGATCGAAAGATGCGCGCTCCACCTGCTCCTCTCCACCCTATAATTGTCGTTGGTCCTTTTGCCAAATGGGGTATCGATTTTATTACATGTAACCCTCACTCGGCTGGGGGGCATGCGTATATCATCCTTGCGGTAGATTATTTTACCAAGTGGGCCGAGGCGATGCCTACATTTGTGGCAGACGGCAAGACAGCTACAATTTTCGTGTTCAATCATATAATTGCTAGGTTTGGTGTCCCGCAAGCGATAATCACTGATCATGGGCGTCATTTTCGAAACGTTATGATGACCGAACTTACAGGCCAGCTTGGTTTGCGTCATGATAGTTCAACCCCTTATTATCCACAAGCTAATGGTCTGGTTGAATCCATCAACAAAGTTTTAGTCATCATGATCCGACGAATCATTGGGATTCATCGGTCGAATTGGCATAACATTCTATTGTCAGTGCTTTGGGCATACCGAACTTCAGTAAAAACATCAACAGGGTTCACTCCTTTTCAACTAGTCTATGGTCTGGAAGCTGTGTTACCCATTGAATGCGAAATCTTGTCACTGCAAATGGCCATCGAATTACTTCCAGCCACTTCCGAAGAGGAAAAGCGTTTGTTATACTTGGCTCAATTAGATGAGAATCGACGTGATGCTGCATTGGCGACCGAAACTCACGCAAAACGTATGAAAGCTCAGTATGATTGAAATGTGACCCCTCGAAATTTTTCGGAAGGAGATCTAGTCTTAGTTTACGATCAAGCTAATGATAGATTAGGCGCTGGAAAATTCGTTCCTATGTGGCATGGTCCCTATGTTGTCAAGCGAAAGCTAGCAAAAGGGGCCTATGAATTGGTAGACTTTGACGGGGACTCTTTGGGTAAACCCAGAAATGGTCTTTACTTGAAGAGGTATTATGCTTAAAGAATGGGTATGGAGATTTTTAGTTAGGATAGCTTTTCTTTCTAGCTAGTGTGTTTTAGTTTAAAAAGTGTGCTTAGCTTAGAGAGTGTTTTTTTCATCATTATTCCTGCTTATCTTTGTTTTTACTCTTGATATTGAAGATGTTGATGCCTCTCCAAACATACATTGGTTTCACTGATGGTGCTTGTCGTAATACACGGAACATTTCTTCAGCAGCTTGGGTTATCTATTCGCCCTCTGACGAGTTAGTATCTATGCATGGGGTAAGCCTCGGTCAAACAACGAACAACATTGCCGAGTATAGTGCAGTGATTGAGTTATTATCTGAATCTATTTCATTTGGGATTCGGAGTTTGATAGTGAGGTTAGATTCTGAACTCGTTGTATTACAGCTTAACAGAGTGTATGCCATTAGAAATCCAGTATTATTAAGATTATTTTTTAGAGTGCGTCTCTTGGAACGTGAATTTGATTATATTGAATATCAGCATATTCCAAGATCTTTAAATACATTAGCAGATGCAATTGCTTCTCAAATGTTAAGTAGACATTTGCAATAATCATACATGTAAATTTAAAACCATTCCATAACATGATTTACAAGATAAGCCGGTAATAGTGATATATATATATATATATATATATATATATAGGAGTGTGTCAAAAAATACATCGTCCTCGATCATAGGTTGAAAAACACCTTATGATCGGCAAAAATGATAAGTACAAAAAACAAAAATGTCATATGTGCCCACAATAGGCGATCATCCTATCACTGGTGATGATCTCGATAAGAAACCACTGCACGGTCCACCTTGCAAAGGAACCTCCTAAAAGGTCCTGGGACCCCAATCACATAGCGCTGAAGTCGACGAGGAATGTCATCTATAGTGGTCTCCGGAATATCTCTTGTCAAGCGCTCGAGATGACCCTCCAACTCGGTCAAAACCTCTGTTGATTCATCCTATGGGGCTAGCATGGCTGCAACTGGTTGTTTCCTCTCGTAAGGTCGGAGAGCGACTGGTCGCTGTGGACCCACATCTGCATTTGAAACTTTTGCTATCAGTTTTGGGATGATGGAAAAATAATAAAAAAAAAATAAATAGGAAAAATGTTGAAAATGTTTTTACCTGAGTCATCCCACTGCTCTCCTGGTGGAAGAGCCATGTCTGGGTCACCACGAAAATCTACCCCAGCGTAAGGGAAGTCCTGAATAGAAAAGACCTGGTTTTCCAACCATTGGAAATACTCAGGTTTGAATCGAGCAACCTCTGTCCTCTCGTCCGGGTGACGGGCCATAACTGTGACCCATCGCATCAGTTTGGGCTCTCGAGGAAGCCGAGCTCCAACAGTAAGGTGTTGCGGGATCAACATGGGAACCCTCTCTAGACCAAAACTCACAATCAAAGCCCCATAACCAAAGGTCTTTAGTTGTCCATTCTTGGCCCTGGTCAGCTGGCCTTTCACATTGGCCAACGCAGCATCGCACCAGTTGAAGATTGTGCCTCGGAAGCAATCAACTGCCATACGCATCTGGGATCCGGTGGCAATATGTAATGCGGCACTCCCGTAAAGTCTGGTGACAGTAAATGCAATCACCATGAGTTTAGGATGGGATATGGTTTTTATGTCTATCCCTTTGTCTCTAGCCTGGCTGTTGCAGAACTCTAGCCGGAGGCTATCGACAGACTGGCCACCTGGCCTAGCCCCAAACAGAGTCAAGTCTTCGCCTCTCTTAGGCAAACCAGTCAAGAAATATATGTCCGCCGGCTCGATTTCGAGCTGGTGGCCACCAATGAAGAAGCACTAGTCCTATATGCTCCATCTGTCAACCAGCCACTGTAAGAAATCCACCTGAGCCCTCATGCCAGGAATGGCCCAGAATTTGTACAAGCCGCACACCCTCAAAGCATCAAGTGAAGGTTGATGGTTCCATGCGGCAGCATCCATGTCCTCATGCTCTCGTTCACGCCAATCTAGCATGATGTACTCTCTGCATCAAGTAAAAAGATAGATTAAAATGCTAGAAATTATTTTGTTGGGTCTAAGTTTGAGAAATTTTGGGTTAAAAACCCTTTCGGCGGGGACCGCGCCCTCCGGGTTAGACACAATGCGTGGGACCGCACCTTGTCTACATGGAAGGTGCGGACCCCTGACTTTTTCCCAATGGAGAAAAATTCGGGGTCCGCAGGCCAGCAGTGGTACACCTGCGGGCCCCCACGCGTGGGTTTTAAGCCTAAAAACCCTCAAAAAAATAAAATGAAAGACTAAAACAAGAAATGAAATAGTTAAAAATCAAGAGTAGGATGATGTGGATTACCTGGAGAAGACGGCGTTCGATTCTGACGGTTGGACTTTCCGCAATCTTCACGAGAAGTTTTCTGAACAAAAGCACTATTTTCTCACCCAAAACTCAAACGGTAAAAATGAATTGACAAAGGCCCTTTTTATAAGTTTTTTGAGTAAATAAATTGCAAATTTGTTTATGTTTCACTTTGGAAAGGTATTTTTGCAACATTTTTACCCATTTCAAACAGGTATGAGTAATGTTTGCGTTTTTGTTCAGGATAACGGATTATTCAGGCGAAATCTATCATTTTCGACGAAAAAACATTTAGAGTCACCTTTAAGCTCTTCTCTGACTCCTAAAATATGAAAAGATCGCCGAGTTTTTTCTTTTAAACTCGAAACGGAATTAAAAGACGGTCCACTTACAGCTCTTTTCTGACCATAAAAACATGAAAAGATTGCCGGATTTTTGTCGTTTCAAATTCGATATTGGTTATAAAACGACGTGTCGTTGATCGCTTTTTTACTTTTTCGGATCAAGGGCACTAATGACGAAAAGTACTCCTTGGTCGTAAAAGATCAAGCGGTTCTCTCAAGTATTATTTTATACTTTTTCGGGCTTGGGAGACACAAATTTACGAAAAAGGTCAACCCTGGAGTTTTCTTAAGTTTTTCAGACTCTCTAAAATTGAAAAACGTCGAGTTTCTCCTATACTAGACTCGTTAAAATTTCACAGTAAAGGACCTGTTCAATTACAAACAGGAACGAACCACTCCTTCTTAGGGTTCGAATTTAAACTAAGTTGGACTCATCCGAAGGATGAGCTTATAATCAAGCAAATGTTATCCTCCTCAAGCTTGTCAAAAATAAAGAGGTACTTGCCAGAAATGGTGGGGGAAAAGAGAGAAAAATGAGCCTGTTTGTCATACTTTGTAACCGCTCTTGAACACGACACTTTTATTCACCTGGGTTGGGAAATCCTTTGCCTAATAGTTGATCAAACCACATTGAAATTTTTCAGCCGGTTTCTGGGTATTAACTTTGGGTCAATTGTCACCAAGCCATCTGTCGTGTCGTTATGTGTTCAAGAGGTCACTGCCAATAAGCCATTCATCTGCAAAATATCTGTCATCCATCTTGACCATCCCTGAGTCAGTATTTGCAACTAAATTTCTTCAAGTTGATCTATGATTTCGTGTTGTGGGCTTTCCTGCGATGGATCGCTTTCTATCGACTTCAGCTCATTATCTAGAAAGATGATCTAGAAATCGTCAGTACCTTAGGATCTGCAGCCTCAATGGCAGGTTTCTCGCCTTTGACGACAGGTTGCATCATTGACCTTCGATCAAAGGATTCTGTGACATGTTCGACATCAACACATTTATTTACATCTCATGGATTGTACTGGGTACTTTGAGAGCCATTGACATCACTGGTGGTTTCTCTCACACTTGTTAACAGTTTACATCATTGATTGGTAATCAAGTGGTTTCTACCATGTTCGACATCAATGCATTCATTCGCATGGATAGAATCGTACTGTTTCGGGAAGTAGAAATGAAGACCCTGGATCTAGTTTCCACAATCCAGGCTGCGAGGAATTTTGTATTCATTATATAATGGACTATTCATAAATAGATGGTTGCTTCCATACTGTGTCCACATGAGTCTATACTTGTGATGTTTTACAAGATCATTCCTGTATCAGAGCAGTAGTTAGTTTTCTAAATTAGTTTTGATCTGAGTATGGGAATGCCTACCTCAGCGATGATATGATCTCATATATATATCTTGCATTGAATGTTTTTACAGGTTCCAACCAGGCTCTCCACAAGATGATCCTTGAAATGATAAAGTACTTCACTCTTCCTAAATGATAAATGAAATCCTCATCTACTACAGACTTCACACTTTAGGGGGAAATCTGCTACACAAAAATATCTTCACCATGATTATTTGCAGTCAGTATGGGTCTATCATCACTTGTACTATCCTCCTAGGCAAGTCTCAGACCTCAGCTCTTCAAGTCAAGCTTTGAAAATAAGAGAAAGACATTAAAAATCAATGAAACTCTGGTTCCGCACTTTCTCTCACTTTTACCTGGGGTCCCGCACCTTCTGTTTACAAAAACTGCGGACTTGCCCGCTCTGTCCCTAAAGGTGTGGGTGTGGACCCCTGTGAAAGTCAAAAAGGCGCAAGTTTATTCTAAAAAACTCACTTTGGGTTAATTCTAGATGATTCTAGAAGGAATTTTGACGTGGATTTTCCGCTCTTAGGTGGTTCATGCATCCCAAAAGAGAAGGAGCTAATCCCTTGATGAGAGGAGCTATCCCTTTGAAGGAGGGCTTTATCCCTTTGAAGGAGGACCTAGTAACTTCCCTCCATTGCACTATAAATTCAGGCATTGGGCTGGTTGCTAGGGAGGTTAGAAGCTGAAGGTTTTTGAGGGTAAATGCTGGTGAAATTAAGACTTCCTAGTTGAGCTTAAGAGGAGAGATCACATACCTTTTTGGCTTCATTGGGAAGTGAGTGAAACTTGTCAAAGTAGAGGAGACTTCTTGCTGGACCCTGGGAGGAGCTTGTACAACGTCAAGGCATAGGTTGTAAAGTTCTTCTTCTTTTGAATTAATACAATCAAACTCATTTTTCTCAACAAGTATCTCATGTTATTTGTTTCATGGAATCCTTGACTTTCATGTTAAATATGTTTTATGACATTGGCTTTTCAGGTGCTATTTGTTTGTGTTTGCAGATTCGCGACAAAGGAGCTCATTTGGATCGAAGGAGCGAGGGCATCCACAAACTTGCGTAGCACCTAAGGTAGGCCCTAAAACACTTGTTTGCCTTTGATTATAAAAGCATATTTAGAGAAAGATAGTGTCTGGTTGGTTTGCTTGTCATTAGGTCTTCTTTAGATTCTAGGAAGGTCTATCTTCTCCGCAAGATCGACTTATTCCGTGTGACACGACCTAATATTCTTTAACCTCCATTTTTTATTTGGTAGGTTCCTATGCAGTAATTGAATCTCTAGCACCTTTTCGTTACCCCTCCCAAATGTGAAAATTTCTGAATCTACACACGGGAAATCCTATTGAAATCACTGGTTTATCATCTCCTACTTGTTTTTACATTCAAAAAGTTATTTAATTATTTAAACAATGATGAAAAACACTACTGCAAACTACACTGACATACAGATCATAAACTGAAATAGATATGAGACAAACACACAAGGGACACTGTTATTTTTGGACAAACGTCCCTGGAAAAACCCGATGCGAGAAAACCAGTGCATCATATAGATGGTTTGTATTATTAAGCAAGAAAAATTGAGTACAAAAGGTTGCCTCTCACGCCAGCTAACCTTTCATAGAAATCTCGACAGCAATAAATACATACGAGGGTTTACCTTGTTCTCCAAGTCACAACTGATCCACTGAGTGGCCTGACTCCAACAAACACTTTGAAATCCTAGCACAATCCATACTTGGGCCGGAGCCTTGCCTCTAGGAGACTGCATCACCCCTTTTGCTAGATCGATTTGCTAGAGCAATATTGTTGTTCATCCCTCCTAGCTCATAACCTCACTTCTCCAACAAAATATCGAACTTCTGACAAATATCCTACATTGCCACTGCAATAGACCCTCTTGGCCTGTGTCAACACTGCATGAGCCCCTTACTAGGTTGTGTAGGCCTCTACGCTACCTCTCTGATGCTACTGTTGCCTCTATTCCCAATACTCTTTGGCTCGGAACTCCTTTCTGATCCAAATCTCTACTTCTGCCCCTCTCATTGCAACTCAGATCAATAGTTTGATTTTCTCAGCAAAGCATGCCCCAGAAAAACTGAACTGATTTGATCACTTGGTGTTTCTCCAACTAGCCCTCAAGCCTCCTCTTATACTTTTCATGTTGATGAATCAACAACTGAGATTAATTCCCTAATCAATGACTAAGATTAAAACAAAATTGATCCTTGTCACCTAGAAGTTTCTCACCCATATTCTTATTAATACCCATTAATATTTTTATTTTCCTAAGTTTAGACTTAGGAACCCCATTAAAAATATTAATTATTTTAATAACTCCTCATCCAAGTGGAATTTTTCAAAACGATTTATGATCCTTGGATATCTCATGTGTTCTAGCTCCTCCACAAAATTTCAGAGCTAGAGCACATCTGATGCTACCCAAAATCAACACTCCCTCGTAGCGAGGAATGTGCGCCTTAGCAAGACTTCTCAATAGAAGTATTACATCGATCTGCTGCATCAGTCCTCTATGTTGTTGATGCTTGGCCTGCTACCCTTCATCCACTACACTGATGCATCATGTACTACTGCCCATGACTTTACCATTGTCACTGCTACATCTATACTGCAGCTCCCTCTCAAAATGTTGCATCATGCTGCCCATAGCACTGCCACTGCTAACTGTTGCACTGCAACTCAGTTACTAAGAAGTAATTAAATAAAACTTCACCCAAAAACTAACATGTTGGTTAGTATGGATGCCTTGAGATGCTAAAGCTACCTTTGCTACTAATCTCTGTTGACCCTCTACTGCTACTACATTGCTGAAATATGCTTTGTGCCTCTCGCACTGCTACAACATCCACTACATTGCTTCAGACTTTGGCACTCTAGCTCTGCCATTGTTGCTCCATCGCACCTCGCACCAACTGACACCTATCATTTGGCTACTATCGTTAAGGGCTCCCGTAGCCGTATGTGATCCAAGAGTTTATGTATCTCAAGGATCCTTCCCATCATGTAGTCCTCCCGACTACAGCTCTATGTCACCCCGCCTCTTCTCCAGAGGTGCATGAGCACTCATGGCACAATCCTCATCACCATCCTCCTTGTCAGGAGTCATAACCCTCTTCCTTGCCCTTTTTCTGGGGGCACTGAGTGAAGAAATGTCCTAGTTCACCACACCTGAAGCATTTGACCTTGGATATATCCTTTTTCTTCCTTTTCTTTTGCCCATATTGTCCCCATGATGCGAGAGTTGCATCCTCCTCCTCCTCCTTCTTGACCCGGGATCCTTTGTCACTACTTCTTACCTTGGTTAGCCTCCTGATCTCTTCCTATCGAAGATCTTCCCACATCTCCTCCCAACTGAGGAGAGAAGCTCTACCCAAGATACTCTGGACAAACGTCTCCCAATCTTCAGTGACTGCATTCAGGGCAGTCCTGACCATGAACTCAAGATCTGGTGTATACCCCACAGACTTCAACTGGTCTCGAATCTCTTGAAACCTGAGAAAGAAGGGATCAATCTCTTCTCCCTTCTACATCTGGTATTGTCTCAGTTAATTCTCCAATAGCATCTTTCGTTGAATGGAAATCCCCTGGTACAAGGTGGTCATTTTCTCCCACATATCCCTTATTATTTCCTTCTCAGCAATGTGTGGAACCACATAATCTTTGATCCCGTCTAAAATCATCCATTTAGCCTTCACATATGCCTCCTCATACTTTTGCAGTGGATTAGAGTTGACCGGAATAGAAACTACCTTCAAGGCATAGTTTAGGACTACCAAGATCCTGGCCTTCCAGATGACAAAATTGGATGCTCCATCCAATCTATCCTAATCCCTTATTCCATTGACTTCCATCTCTGCTCAACAAGTGTAGAATAGGTTCTCTTCTCCCTCTCTTACTATTGCCCCAGCAAGACTCAAATCTGGATTTCTTTGGTGCTAGAAATCCTCTAAGGAATAATTTTTTTCCAGACTCCCTCTGAATCCTTATTTCCTTCATGGAAATCCTCCCGCCAAATGTCGAATCACTCCTCTCCAATCCTCCTTTGATGCTGCTCAGCAACCCGGATGTAGATTTCTCTGGCTAGAAATCTGTCGAGGTAGCAACTCCCTCTACCTCAGCTTTGTCTCCACAGACACTATTCAATACTAACAACAAGAGCATCCCACCAGCTCCTCAGATTGAATGTTGGATTGTGTTATATTCTTTCCACGACTAGCCGCAGTAGTTAAGTCGGGGGTCCAAAGGCGGGACGAAGCCCCCCTGTTAGCGCTTGAAATTTCACCTCAGGCTGAGAAAGGTAAACTCCAAGGCAACATCAAACCACTTAGCCTCGTAGCTAGCCCTACGGGGCAGGAGAGGGCTCTCTCTGGTATATCTCGGCAAAGATCTTCAAAGGGCGGAGATAACCAATAAAGAACACTGATTTTAGGCTAGTAAACTGATCAAAAGGGTTGATTTGGGATTTTTAGGGTTTTTGGTGGCAAATTGAGGAAATGGCAATTTTGGGTGCGGGGATTGGACACAGTTTCTGCAGGGGGTTCTTTGGGGCGAGATAGGAGACAGTATTGATGCCTTAGATTGAGGTGAATGGATGAGAAAGACAGGTGAGGAGCTAAGGAGAGCAAACAATAACTTTGAATTCTCCTTAAACAGTAGAAAACATTGAAATTAAACAAACTTAAAAGCAGAGCATGACAGTCATGAGTTCTACTTTAATACTTCATTTGCTTAATGTGCAGAAGGAAAAGAAAGGAAATGATTCACATAACACACTTACAAGTACATAGAGAGACACACCATCAATACATGTAACCACAAGAATCCCAAAAAGGACTGCAAAACCCTGATCTTCCTTAGCCAAAAATTGCAGAGATACAGCAAATAATACAATGATAGCTTCTCCCTCAAGAGTCCAACCATGAAAATGAGCAAGAGAGTACATAATATAGATCATATAACATCTTTCCCTGCCTCTAGGGGTCGAGCTCACTATCCTAGGAGTTGTTTCAACCACTTCTAAACTAAGCACTAAAAACTAGGAAGTCAAAACAACTTGCCTCTATAAGCTAGGAAACCAATTCATTCATTTAATTTTCACCTATTTCATGAATGAATCTTCTAGAAGAGATACATAAGTGTAAAAGTGTCATAAAATTACATTATTTACATCAAGGAGGATGACAATCCACTCCAAAAAGTCAAACATGGTCAAAACTGCGTTTTGCTGAGCTGTACACTGAAATTTTGAGAAATTTGCCTGATAGGTCGCGCGCCTCTGCCTGACGGGTCGCACGCCTTTGAGGGCACTTTTGGGGCACTTACAGGTGTCCAAATGGGGCAAGAGTAGGCTTGTTGGAAAGTTCTGTGAGTCTACTTTCCAACCCAACTAGAATTTCTAAATTTGGTGGTCATTTTCCCCTCCAAAATTGCAATCTCCCAATACTGCTTTCTGTGTCTCAAAAATGTGGCAGAAAGTCATTTTTTGCTTGTTTTTTGACCTTCTGGAGGTCCAAAACTCCATAAAATCTCTTGGAAATGGATGAGAATATGTAAATTTTCATGACAAATCTGGAAATGCTGAGTTTTTGCAAAATGAAGTTGCCAAGAGAAAGGGTCGCGCGGGGGGTGAGACCCGTTAAAGGGACAAAACCTGTAAATTGCCTGAAAAAACCAAAATTGACCCAAAATGCTCAAAATTTCTTGGGATTTGTGATGTGGCTGAGCTATTTAGTGCCTTGCTCCTTCAAGGAAGCCTCGGACAAGATGTGGAGGGGATCGGGCCTTTTTCTCCTTTTTTGTGCCTTGGCCAACCGCCTTTGGAACATCTTCATCTTCGCCTTTCACACGTGCATCCGCGCCCAATAATGGTTCTTCATGTTTCTCAACAATTTCTTATCTTGGTTGGCCTTAGCCAACAGCCTCTCCAAATGAGCATTGAGCTGGATAAGCATATACTCTCGCTCAGCGGGCAATGGATCACCGGGTCTTCTTCGATTCAAGTTGCGGTCACTACAGATTCTCCACAACTCATCAAGAGCTTGCTCATCCTCCAACTGTTTGTTGCGCTGCTCTAGATATGAGATTGTCCATTGTGCCCCCTCTAATATCCTCTTCAATGCATCATTTTCAGCTCTAAGGTGCTGAATGATCTCTTTTGACTCTCGGCTAGGATAACTGACATCAAGATCAATAAGCTCTATATCTGGAACACTTGATGGTCCCTCATCAATCATGGGTTGTTTGCCCCTCCCTGATACCTGTGCTGTTGAAGAAAGCGAGGCCCCTTCCAACTGCTGTGGAGATAACACTCGCTGAGCCGATGAAGAAGGCAAGACCCCTTCCACATGCTGTGGAGAAAGTACTCGCCGAGCTGCTGCAAATAAGGCCCTTTGGCCTCTCTGATAAGTGACCAATGGTGAGGAGCTGACATGTCTAGTCACGGGGATGTCATGCTGCTGTGATGGTCCTCCCTCCTCGTGAATAACCTCAAGATGTGGCGGTGGTGGTGCTGTGAAAAGCTCACGAGAGATAAACTCCTCCCATGAGATGCCCTGCTGAGCCAACTGATGTAAGACCACAAGTTGAATCAAACCATAATGGTAAAGGCTCCTATACTGCTGTGCCGGGCTCTTCCACTGCATCACAGACACCATCCTCTCAATGTTCTGGCAGAAGAAAACAGGGATGTTCATCATCCGTACCCGTGTGAAATGCATCAATAGGCGAATATGGTACGAATATACCTGTGAAAATCTTCCCTCACAGGTAAAATAGAGCATGATGAGCCTCATCATGGAAGCATACTCACTCCTGAGAAATTTGAAGGGGAACACACATGTCAAGTGTCTCATGAGTGCGGGTCTAACGAAAGGCTCAAAATGAACACTGTCCAACACCTTGCGCTTATTCCATACCTCTCCGACATTAGGTATCCCTGTGGCCTGTGCAATCATCTCGGGTGTCATTGTAAAGTCCACCCCGGCAAGGTTGACATGTCCATCATGCAAATGTAAAACAAATAGGCGAGCCAACTCTCTGTGATGCTGAATCCGTGAGATCCTCTCGCAAAACTCATAACAAGACATATACTGGAAACATGATACTGCCATAGGACAAGCCTGTAAATCTGTTAAAGAAGTGGGCTCCTCTCTCTTATGATGACCACCCTTTCCACCCTTATGAGGCCTCCTCTGTACCTCAAACTCTGAAGCTGATGCCTGGTCATCACTTTGCTCGTAATTGGTTTCGGTTTCTGACATTGTTTAAGGAGCAAAGTGGTTGAAATGTACTACTGTTTCTGCTTGATAAAATGCTGATTAAAATGCTGTTTCAAGGGGACAAGGAGCACGAGGGGAATGTTAGGGGAGGGACATTTTAAAGGGAAAATGGGAATAAATATATAAAACAGGGATTTTTGGGAAAAATCATTGCAAAATCATTGCATATGCATCATGAGAGGTAGGATTAGGGCATGATTTTTTTTATTTTTTAGGGAAGAGGGGTAGGGTTTAGTTTTTCTTTACAAATTTAAAAGGGAAATTTACATAGGAAGACAAGGAAAATGAAATGGGAAATGGGGAAAAATGATTACAAGGGAATACCTTAAAACAGCATAAAACCCTAGCCATTTTTTTACAATATTAAACCACAGCCACATGGAGCTTTTCTCTTGCAAATATAGATCTTTAAAAATGAAATCACGATTTCCTTTGACCATAACAAGAAACAATTTTTAAGTTGGAGGGCCTACCTTAGGCAATTCGGCGATTTTGGTGGTTCCTTGGATGAATTTGCAGGCAGTTTGATAAGGAGGGCGCTGACGGGTCGCGCGCCTCACCCAACGGGTCGCGCGCCACTGACGGGTCGCGCCCGTTAAAAAATTGCACTGTCGGAGGGCGCCTGACGGGTCGCGCGCCTGGTCTGACGGGTCGCGCGCCTCTGCAACTCACAAATTCGCCTCGAACTCACTTGCAATCACTTGCTCAATGATTTAGATGCACAATGAGGCTCGATGGAGGGAGATTGGGCTTTTATAACCTTGATTTGAATTAATTTCATGCCCAAACCCACTTTATAATGTTTTTCTTTGACACTTTATAAACTTGAAGTTATTGGTTTGCTTTTGTCCTGAAATTGACTAATTTGATGTTTTTTCTCGATACTTTTTGCAGGGATAACATCTGAGGGATCTTGGCAAGGGAGCTAGGGTTACATGCTGTCCTTTGAAGCCTTTTGAAACTTTACCATTTTTTACAAAATTTCGAAAAATGACCTTGGCTTTAAAAACAGGGTTTTTAAATCCAAGGTGAAATTTAACTGTACAAGATAGAAAATTTCGAAGAAACAAATTGAAAAACATCCCTCTGGCTTGCTGGGCACTTATTGACCTTCAGAGACAATGACCTTGAAGACAAACTTGACCAAAACCCTAGACCTAGAATTTGATTTCAAGACAAGACAAGTAAGCTTTAAAAGAGTTTAAGGACTGAAACAACTTTGATCCAGCAATGCCAAGAGGGGAACAAAAACACCAGCTCCTCCATCAAGGTTATGGCATGCCTAATGGAATGCAAAAATTGACACTGACGAGACACCTACTTATGCAAATGCAAAGAGTTTTGATCGCTGATGGAGGGCTACTAGACCGACTCTAACATTGGCTCCAATGGGGATGGTAGCTCCTTGGAGGTACCAAGAACCTTAGACCTCTGGGAGAGCAAACCAGTGCCTTTCAATCATTGGGCAATGGAGCCATTATTTGACAAACAATACAAGACTTTGACTCATTTATTGACTAAAACTTGATTCAAACCGACTCAATTATGAAACCAACATCACTGAAAACTGACTCATAAATGACTCATGACTGACTTAACTAAAACAAGAACTTACAAAGCTTATTGAAGGGCAGCAGTCCATCAAGATTTGAAATCATGATGACAACCACCTGTGTTTCTTACAAAACAATATACATCAAACTGTATCAAAATGTCAATGCAACCAATCAAGAAGATGCCTTCTTGACTGATTCTTCCTATCACAACTTCTGGTCAACAGTACAAACCTATCACTGGGCATCCAAAAACATAGTTGACCATATTCTCCTTCATCACTGAATACTGCAATAATCACCTTCACTGTTGACTGCAACAGGGCTGCCATTGGATCTTGAAAAACATGAAGTTTTGCCATTGCCACCTCCTGTTGAAAGATCAAGGTGTCCTTTGTTTCAATTTCTGATCTGCCTTCCTCATGTGCTTCGGTGAAAGTATGCTCATGGGCTTCAAAAAACTCTGAACAAATGGATGGGCAGATCTCTTCTTGGAAAATCATTTCAGCACATGAAACATATGAAGAGGAATCTGAATGGAAATCCTGAATGTTTTGTTCTTCTGTGGTGTGAATGTGTTGTAGGTCATTTGTATATGATATGACAGCCGGATTATCAAGTTCCTTATTACATTCTTCAATATTATCAAGCACAATATTATCATTTACATCGTCTACCACAAATTCACTCAAAGAAACTTTTTCACTTGCTTGAGCAAAGATCTCACCTTGTTGTTCATGAGCTGACTGAATGACCTCCTCATGAAGACTCGGTTCTAATGACAGACTAGCAGCACTACTGAGAACATTTGAATCCATACCAATGTCTATGATCGCAACAACAAAATCCTCCCTTTCAGGATTCAGCACAAGGTATTCTTGGTCATCATGATCTGAATGTTGATCTGAAATAGCTGACTTGACTGCATCACATTCTGAAATTGAATCTTGAATACCTTGCACGTTGTCTTCTTCTGTGGGCAGATCTGAAATAGAACCCTCTCTTTCATCATCTTCCACCATATGACCATCTTTAGCCTGCTGATCTTGATTCTGCTGCAAAATTTCCTGATCATCTTGATGGGTATCCACTAGGTTCTCTTCATGTTGCTGAAATGGATTCTCATACAGAGCCTCCATGATCTCAACATCCATAAAATTATCATCTTCATAAAACTTCTCAAGGCTTTCAATAAAACTATAAGCATGCTTGCAACAGTCATGAACTAAATTTAATGATGGATAAGAGTCCTTATATCGTTCAATGAACATAGCATGAAAATCCTTTAAACAGTAAATACAAGCAGGCGGCAAACCTCCATACCATGATTGGGCTTCACCTTCCAGAGTGGCCAGGAATATCTTCATTAAGAAATCTTCAGGAAAATCAACCTTCAATTTGCGAATATGCATATGAAATCTAACTAGATGTAAAGCAGCATCCTTCTTACCATCATCATTAAATGTAGGCAAATTCCTTGACCAATCTACCTTCGGAATTTTATTCGGAAAACCTGGAATGTGATCTCAGCTCAAGGGAGCATATCTTCTTGCAATCTGATCCATCTTGAAAATCTCAAAGCCACTGATCTTCCTGCAGTGAAGTCACCATGAAGCATTGATCTCTGGATTTTTCAGTGAATGAAGTCGCCAGGTGAATGATTTCAGCCTTTCAAGTGTCTGATCGTTGTCCACCATCAACAATCAGATCTAAACTTGATACATGTACTGGGGTAAAAGGAAAATGAAGTGGCTGTATTCACAAGCTCACTGAGATTGACTGAAGCAGCGTTTATCTACTTCCGCTAATGCAAAGCAAAAGCGTTTCGAAGGCTACCTGGCATAACTTCAGGCTCCGTTTAAGACTTATGAAATAACACATCAATGAGCAAACGATTAATTTGTTCTCCCCAGTATGGTCGCCAATATGTTAGCGCTTGAAATTTCACCTCAGGCTGAGAAAGGTAAACTCCAAGGCAACATCAAACCACTTAGCCTCATAGCTAGCCCTACGGGGCAGGAGAGGGCTCTCTCCGGTATATCTCGGCAAATATCTTCAAAGGGCGGAGATAGCCAATAAAGAACACTGATTTTAGGCTAGTAAACTAATCAAAAGGGTTGATTTGGGATTTTTAGGGTTTTTGGTGGCAAATTGAGGAAATGGCAATTTTGGGTGCGGGGATTGGACACAGTTTCTGCAGGGGGTTCTTTGGGGCGAGATAGGAGACAGTATTGATGCCTTAGATTGAGGTGAATGGATGAGAAAGACATGTGAGGATCTAAGGAGAGCAAACAATAACTTTGAATTCTCCTTAAACAGTAGAAAACATTGAAATTAAACAAACTTAAAAGCAGAGCATGACAGTCATGAGTTCTACTTTAACACTTCATTTGCTTAATGTGCAGAAGGAAAAGAAAGGAAATGATTCACATAACACACTTACAAGTACATAGAGAGACACACCATCAATACATGTAACCACAAGAATCCAAAAAAGGACTGCAAAACCCTGGTCTTCCTTAGCCAAAAATTGCAGAGATACAGCGAGTAATACAATGATAGCTTCTCCCTCAAGAGTCCAACCATGAAAATGAGCAAGAGAGTACATAATATAGATCATCTAACATCTTTCCCTGCCTCTAGGGGTCAAGCTCACTATCCTAGGAGCTGTTTCAACCACTTCTAAACTAAGCACTAAAAACTAGCAGTCAAAACAACTTGCCTCTATAAGCTAAGAAACCAATTCATTCATTTAATTTTCACCTATTTCATGAATGAATCTTCTAGAAGAGATACATAAGTGTAAAAGTATCATAAAATTACATTATTTACATCAAGGAGGATGACAATCCACTCCAAAAAGTCAAACATGGTCAAAACTGCGTTTTGCTGAGCTGTACACTGAAATTTTGAGAAATTTGCCTAATAGGTCGCGCGCCTCTGCCTGACGGGTCGCACGCCTTTGAGGGCACTTACAGGTGTCCAAATGGGCCAAGAGTAGGCTTGTTGGAAAGTTCTGTGAGTCTACTTTCCAACCCAACTGGAATTTCTAAATTTGGTGGTCATTTTCCCCTCCAAAATTGCAATCTCCCAATACTGCTTTCTGTGTCTCAAAAATGTGGCAGAAAGTCATTTTTTGCTTGTTTTTTGACCTTCTGGAGGTCCAAAACTTCATAAAATCTCTTGGAAATGGATGATCATATGTAAATTTTCATGAAAAATCTGGAAATGCTGAGTTTTTGCAAAATGAAGTTGCCAAGAGAAAGGGTCGCGCGGGGGGTGAGACCCGTTAAAGGGACAAAACCTGTAAATTGCCTAAAAAAACCAAAATTGACCCAAAATGCTCAAAATTTCTTGGGATTTGTGTTGTGGCTGAGCTATTTAGTGCCTTGCTCCTTCAAGGAAGCCTCGGCCAAGATGTGGAGGGGATCGGGCCTTTTTCTCCTTTTTTGTGCCTTGGCCAACCGCCTTTGGAACATCTTCATCTTCGCCTTGCACACGTGCATCCGCGCCCAATAATGGTTCTTCATGTTTCTCAACAATTTCTTATCTTGGTTGGCCTTAGCCAACAGCCTCTCCAAATGAGCATTGAGCTGGATAAGCATAGACTCTTGCTCAGCGGGCAATGGATCACCGGGTCTTCTTCGATTCAAGTTGCGGTCACTACGGATCCTCCACAACTCATCAAGAGCTTGCTCATCCTCCAACTGTTTGTTGCGCTGCTCTAGATATGAGATTGTCCATTGTGCCCCCTCTAATCTCCTCTGCAATGCATCATTTTCAGCTCTAAGGTGTTGAATGATCTCCTTTGACTCTCGGCTAGGATAACTGACATCAAGATCAATAAGCTCTATATCTGGAACACCTGATGGTCCCTCATCAATCCTGGGCTGTTTTCCCCTCCCTGATACCTGTGCTACTGAAGAAAGCGAGGCCCCTTCCACCTACTGTGGAGATAACACTCGCTGAGCCGATGAAGAAGGCGAGACCCCTTCCACATGCTGTGGAGAAAGTACTCGCCGAGCTGCTGCAAATAAGGCCCTTTGGCCTCTCTGATAAGTGACCAATGGTGAGGAGCTGACATGTCTAGTCACGGGGATGTCATGCTGCTGTGATGGTCCTCCCTCCTCGTGAATAACCTCAGGATGTGGCGGTGGTGGTGCTGTGAAAAGCTCACGAGAGATAAACTCCTCCCATGAGATGCCCTGC
This sequence comes from Pinus tabuliformis, assembly GCA_031772625.1. Classification (NCBI taxonomy): domain Eukaryota; kingdom Viridiplantae; phylum Streptophyta; class Pinopsida; order Pinales; family Pinaceae; genus Pinus; species Pinus tabuliformis. Next base: position 139,220,205 of record CM062813.1, read on the forward strand.
TGAGCCAACTGATGTAAGACCACAAGCTGAATCAAACCATAATGGTAAAGGCTCCTATACTGCTGTGCCGGGCTCTTCCGCTGCATCACAGACACCATCCTCTCAATGTTCTGGCAGAAGAAAACAGGGATGTTCATCATCCGTACCCGTGTGAAATGCATCAATAGGCGAATATGGTACGAATATACCTGTGAAAATCTGCCCTCACAGGTAAAATAGAGCATGATGAGCCTCATCATGGGAGCATACTCACTCCTGAGAAATCTGAAGGGGAACACACCTGTCAAGTGTCTCATGAGTGCGGGTCTAACGAAAGGCTCAAAATGAACACTGTCCAACACCTTGCGCTTATTCCATACCTCTCCGACATTAGGTATCCCTGTGGCCTGTGCAATCATCTCGGGTGTCAATGTAAAATCCACCCTGGCAAGGATGACATGTCCATCATGCAAATGTAAAACAAATAGGCGAGCCAACTCTCTGTGATGCTGAATCCGTGAGATCCTCTCGCAAAACTCATAACAAGACATATACTGGAAACATGATACTGCCATAGGACAAGCCTGTAAATCTGTTAAAGAAGTGGGCTCCTCTCTCTTATGATGACCACACTTTCCACCCTTATGAGGCCTCCTCTGTACCTCAAACTCTGAAGTTGATGCCTGGTCATCACTTTTCTCGTAATTGGTTTCAGTTTCTGACATTGTTTAAGGAGCAAAGTGGCTGAAATGTACTGCTGTTTCTGCTTGATAAAATGCTGATTAAAATGTTGTTTCAAGGGGACAAGGAGCACGAGGGGAATGTTAGGGGAGAGACATTTTAAAGGGAAAATGGGAATAAATATATAAAACAGGGATTTTTGGGAAAAATCATTGCAAAATCATTGCATATGCATCATGAGAGGTAGGATTAGGGCATGATTTTTTTTATTTTTTAGGGACGAGGGGTAGGGTTTAGTTTTTCTTTACAAATTTAAAAGGGAAATTTACATAGGAAGACAAGGAAAATGAAATGGGAAATGGGGAAAAATGATTACAAGGGAATACCTTAAAACAGCATAAAACCCTAGCCATTTTTTTACAATATTAAACCACAGCCACATGGAGCTTTTCTCTTGCAAATATAGATCTTTAAAAATGAAATCATGATTTCCTTTGACCATAACAAGCAACAATTTTTAAGTTGGAGGGCCTACCTTAGGCAATTCGGCGATTTTGGTGGTTCCTTGGATGAATTTGCAGGCAGTTTGATAAGGAGGGCGCTGACGGGTCGCGCGCCTCACCCAACGGGTCGCGCGCCACTGACGGGTCGCGCCCGTTAAAAAATTGCACTGTTGGAGGGCGCCTGACGGGTCGCGCGCCTCTGACGGGTCGCGCGCCTGGTCTGACGGGTCGCGCGCCTCTGCAACTCACAAATTTGCCTCGAACTCACTTGCAATCACTTGCTCAATGATTTAGATGCACAATGAGGCTCGATGGAGGGAGATTGGGCTTTTATAACCTTGATTTGAATTAATTTCATGCCCAAACCCACTTTATAATGTTTTTCTTTGACACTTTATAAACTTGATGTTATTGGTTTCCTTTTGTCCTGAAATTGACTAATTTGATGTTTTTGCTCGATACTTTTTGCAGGGATAACATCTGAGGGATCTTGGCAAGGGAGCCAGGGTTACATGCTGTCCTTTGAAGCCTTTTGAAATTTTACCATTTTTTACAAAATTTCGAAAAATGACCTTGGCTTTAAAAACAGGGTTTTTAAATCCAAGGTGAAATTTAACTGTACAAGATAGAAAATTTCGAAGAAACACTTTGAAAAACATCCCTCTGGCTTGCTGGGCACTTATTGACCTTCAGAGACAATGACCTTGAAGACAAACTTGACCAAAACCCTAGACCTAGAATTTGATTTCAAGACAAGACAAGTAAGCTTTAAAAGAGTTTAAGGACTGAAACAACTTTGATCCAGCAATGCCAAGAGGGGAACAAAAACACCAGCTCCTCCATCAGGGTTATGGCATGCCTAATGGAATGCAAAAATTGACACTGATGAGACACCTACTTATGCAAATGCAAAGAGTTTTGATCGCTGATGGAGGGCTACTAGACCGACTCTAACACCCCCTTCGTTGCATTGGGCACAGCAGGGGGGTCATAGGGGGTGCAACAGCCCCCCTGTCAGGGGGTTTGAGGGAGGCAGTAGTGCCCTGGGAAAAAAAAATTGGACCCTATATTAGGTGAGCAGACCTACCTATGGTTTTGTGCATGGATGTCACACATGGTTTTGGGCACTATGGTTTTTCGATCCATGGTATTTTGTAGATCTGATCAAGGGAACTACGGTTATGTTCTAATCTAGGGTTAATGTATTGCGGTTTATGGGTGCTTCAACATGTATATATATGTATTGTAACATTGACAGGAACATAATGAAAAATCAATCTAGTAGTCCCGGTTTTGGGGTCCAGGGGAAAATCTTTGTGTATATTTGTTTTATGTGTTATGCTCTCGCCTTGTTTATTTTCTATTTTTAGAATTCATATGAAGGTAATTTATGTACGGTGTTAAATCCTACAATAAATTTGTTTTGTTTCTTCGATGTTGGTATTTACTTGTATAAATAGCCGGGTCAAAAATTCCTTTGCAAACTTGGATATGCTATTGTTCAAAAGTGCACACATAACAATCTTTAAACATTACACTTGCTCTACAATATTCATTCTAGAAAATTAGAAGCTCTAATCGATGCTTCCTCACATTAGTGACCAATATAATATGGATACCACTAGTGAATTAACACATTCAACAATTAAGATTCAATACCAACTAAATACTCGTATAACTAACAATCGATCTACGGGTATGTGGCAGCAATTTGAATGTTAGGAACGAACTATTTCGGCCAATGTTTGCTTCACAAACAATTTTTCCTCTTATGGAAGCATCTTCTAAAGGAATTCCCTTTTTTTTAAATCTTTAACTAGAGGACAATTCAATGGATAGTATTACATTCAATTGCACTTGGATCGTCTTTTCCTTAGTCATGTTGCTTGTAAAGATAATATAGAACAATAACTCTCTTAAATACTCCAATAGCAAGGAAATATACGACTCCATCTTGAATACAAAGAACGCTCTATAAATATGCATAGAAAGGAAATTCTTCTTTGCATTATTTCAAAAATGGAACGTGTGGGGATTCAAATATTGATCATCCTTTTGAATATATTTGTTGAATAATTTAACTTATAGTAACTCCCATATAATAATTCCCAAGACTTAGTAGAGAAACTTATAATCTAAATTTATTTCTTTCTTTCTTTTTTCACGTAGAAGATGGCACACCAATTGGAATTATTTACCAATAGACAGTGAAGTATTAGCCATCGGGTAAAATGGATGGATTGAGAAAATGTCAAATTGTTGTCTCAAAATTATATTAAGATGAGGATTGATTATTGCAGGCTCAAATATAATTTAGAATTTTGAGGGGTTCACCATGGTTTTGACCATGAGGTTATAAACAAAGTGCATTTCTGATCTAGGTGGATATTAGCGGCCACCCACCAATTCCACTTGGACCCCCACCATTGTTTCTTTCAGTTTTTCAGTTTCCTTAATTGTAACACAGTTTACTATTTTTAGCAACTTTTCGGGTCCTAAACTTCTAGAGCCATTTTGAGGCCCTATATGACGTTTTTTGGCAATCTACCGCTAGTTATTTTCTGATAAAATCTTCTTTTCCATCATAGTCCTCAGAGATATCTTTCTAGCGGGGTATCATGCGCGTCAAATGGAGATAATATGACCAAGTCAAGACCGCGGGAAGTTGGTTGTCCAACTAACCCCAACGGGGCCCATAAACTCTTGGTGTTACATCTCCTCGGGTTAGAGTTTTGGTTGTTTTGGGTTTTCTCTTATTGTTCAATCATAAAAAGGCCCTTGAGCCTCATTGTAACACAGTTCAGAGGCATGTAGCCGCCACATCTCTTCTCAGAGATAAGCTACCATCACCCGAGCTAGTTCATTTCCATTTCTATTTGTAAGCATATTTCAGTATTTTACATTAACGAAATGAAGTATTATCCATGTTGGATCTCTATATTTATGGTTATATATGTAATTTGTTGCATTCCTGTTTAAATATGGATCAGTGGTATCAAAGTGGTATACTCTTTCTCTGTTTTTCTTTGCATGTCCCCGACGAGGTGAGGATATAAGGAGTTAGGGCTTGAACTAGTCGAACCTTTGCAAGACCAGCCTCACAAATCTCGATGGCCTCCCATGGTGGATGAAAAGAAAGATGAGGGGGTAGGAGATCCTATCAAAATCGTGCTTGAAGAGGCCCTTGAGCGACAAAGGAACGTGATGATGGAAAACTTTGCCCAGATCCTTCAGCGACTACCTAGGGGTGACACGTCTACTTCCAGCAGCTACTCTAGAAATTCCACGCCCTTTAAGGTACAAGTTAACTTTGACATTCCCATATTTGAGGGTCAGATAGATGCAAACGTTGTAGATAAATGGTTAAATCTACTAGAATGGTATTTTTTTGTTCATGATTTTTCTGGCCAGGAAAAGATTACTTTCGCTCTTCTCAAAGCCACCCCCCACGTTAAGGACTGGTGGGAAACCTACTCTGAGCAAAAGGATGAAAGTACACCTCACTATTTTCAACCACACCCACTTGGAATTCATTCCGGGATGCCATCAAGGATCAGTACTATCCTGTCGGAAGCTATGAGGATAAATACATAAAGTAGACCACGCTGTGGTAGGGAAGGGACCAAGACATGTCGGAGTTTACCAATATTTTTCATACCCTTCACACAAAGTTGGCTATACACAGGTACATCCAGGATGAGATGGAGTTCCTGGACATCTCCTTGCTCGACACGGCGTACCGATACACTGTCAATATCGAGCAGAAGTTTAAACATAAGAAGAAATACTTTGGATCTACGAATCTGAAGCAAGGGAAAGGTGCCCCCAAACCGCATAACAAAGGACAAAGCCAAAGCGAGGTGGTCCAGGACATCCCGCCAAAGCCACAAGAAAATAACAACATCGCAAAGCTAAAGAAGGACACGGGAAAGTGGTGTGGGTTCCATAAGAGCTCCACTCACAACACATGTGAGTGTCGGGCCAAGTAGACACTGGTGGCTGAGCTAAAGGCTTCAGAATCATATGCATGTTCTAACTCTGATTCAAAACCTAGCAAGGGAAATGACAAAGGGAAGTATATTATCAATGTGGAGCCCAATGCCATTGTTTCCACCATGAAGATCGAGAAGGAGGAACCTGAATATCCAAAGGAGGAGGAGCACCTCTTCCACTCCTAGATGTGGGTAAGGGGTTCCCTGCTACAGTTCATTGTCGACAGTGGGATCCAAAAGAACCTCATTTCAGTAGTGGTCATGAAGTGGTTAGGCTTAGCGACCATAGCACATCCCCAACCGTACACCATTGGGTGGCTTCACCAAGGATGGGATCTTCACATGAACCAGCAATGTCGCCTTCCATACAACATCAAGCCCTTCACGGATGAGGCATTATGTGATGTTTCTCCACTTGATGTTTGTGATGTATTATTAGGTCAAACATACTTGTGGAAGTGACATGTTGTGTATGAGTTAAGGCCTCATGCTATTATTGTTACTTTGGGAAATAAGTTGTACAGGATATCGGAGGTAGCACCGCCTACTGCCATCTCTTTGGTTACTGCAAAACAATGTAGTAAGCTCATTTCCAAAACCAGGAAATTTGTTTTCCTGATGATACACCCTCAAGAAAAGAAGAAGACATTGGCCACGACCTCTAGATAGGGCCCCTCCACATGACAACAACAAATGGACAAGGTCATGGAGGAGTACGAGGACATCTTCACCTCCCCTGCAAGGGTGCCTTTGCACTGTTAGGTCAAGCACTCCATCGATCTGACCTCAGGTATGCCACTTCCCAATGGACCAATCTATTGGTGCTCCATTCTAGAGAACAAAAAAATCAAGAAGTGGATTTAGGATCTGCTGTGGAAAGGTCACATCCAACCAAGTTCACCTCCCTGTGGGAGCCTGATCGTGTTGGTACAGAAGAAGGATGGGACTTGGAGACTTTGTATTGACTATCGAGTGTTGAACAAGATCACTGTCCGGAATAGGTACTCGATCCCAAGGATTGATGACCTTCTAGACCAACTGAAGAGGGAAAACTATTTCAGCAAGATCGACTTGAAGTTAGGATATCACCAGGTACCAATTGAACCCTCCGATGTGTGGAAGACTGCCTTCAAAGCCAAGGAGGTCCTTTTCAAATGGTTGCTTATGCCTTTCAAGTTGACGAATACTCTTGCAACATTCATGAGGTTGATGTATGACATCTTGCGGCCATTCATCAACTCATTTGTAGTGGTATACTTGGATGACATCCTGATCTTCAGCCAGAGTTGGGAAGAGCACCTCCACCACATCTGACAGGTTCTCCAAACACTGTGACAACATAAGCTATGTGCCAACTTGGAGAAATGCACTTTTGGCATTACCCAAATTCAGTATCTTGGATACATTATTGATGAACGAGGGGTGCATGTAGATCCATCCAAGATCCAAGTCATTCGGGATTGGCCATCTCCAACCACTCTGACAGAGCTCCGCAGCTTTCTAGGTCTTGCCAATTTCTACTGCATGTTTGTGTTGGGATTCTCTCATATCACTTGGCCCTTGAGTCAAGTCACCCAGGGAGGAGCAAAAGAAAAATTCTTTTGGTCTGAATCCCAACAGAAGGAATTCATAGAGTTGAAACATTTCCTCTGCTTGAAACTAGTGCTCACATTACTAGCCTTGCAACAACCATTTGAGATCAAGACAGATGCCTTTGACTATGCTATTGGGGCAGTCCTTACTCAACATGGTCATCCAGTGGCATATCACAGTGAGACACTTTCAGCCACAGTCCGGAAGTATCCCCCTTATGACAAAGAGATGTATTCCATTGTGTAGGCCTGTCGAAAATGGAAGCATTATATTTTGGGAAAGGAAACGGTAATCCACACATACCATCGGCCCTACAGTTCATATAGACACAAGGGAAGTTGCAGAATGATATCCATCAGAAGTGGTCCACATACCTGCAATAGTTCCATATGAATATAAAGTATAGGAAGGGCAGCACCAATAATGTTGTAAATTACCTCAGTCGACCACCGATCATGGCGTTAACCACCGTGCTCAACTCTTGTGGGAACGATACTTCTGATTGGCCACTTCTCTACAAAAGCAACCCAAAATTCAGCCACACATACCAGACGCTCTCGGAGGATTAGCATGTTCTAGATTTTCACCTCCAGGATGCCCTGTTATGCCACCTGGGTCACCTTTGTGTTCCTTCAAGCAAGCGTGCCAAGATGATTTTGGAAGCACACTACAGTTAAGCTGTTGGGCATTTCGAGGTCAAGAAAATGGTGGTAGTACTACAGAAGTATCTCTATTGGTTGAATATTCGACAGGATGTCAGGAAGTACATCAAATCCTCCACTGCCTATGTCATTGCCAAACCAACCATTAAGAAGCAAGGCCTCTATACTCCGTTGCCTACCCCTAGTCGACCTTAGGAATCCATCTTTATGGATTACATGTCAGACCTTCCTTCTACTAAGCATGGAAACGACTGTGTTTTTGTGGTCGTCGACAAATTCTCAAAGATGGCCATTATGGTGGCCTGCAAGAAGAATATCACAGCAGAAGCCACTGCTGAACTCTTCTTTGAACGAGTGTGGGTACACTTTGGGATCCCACAGTCTATCATGTCATATCGAGACAGCAGGTTCCTTAGTACATTTTTGTCCAGTCTCTGGTCGATGCTGGACACCAAACTCACTAAGTCCACAACTTTCCATCCCCAAACTGATGGCCAGATAGAGGTCGTTAAAAGGATGATCGTACACATTTTGTGCATGTACAAATCAAGGCATCCACGCACATGGGATGAGAGCCTCCCCTATGTTCAGCACAGTTATAACCGGGCTCTCCACAGCTCGACTGGCCACATCCATTTTCAGGTGGCCTTGGGATTCCAGACACTATGTCCCATTGATGTGGCCATGCCATTTGCAGCTACTCAAGTAGATTCAGCTCATGTCCAGTCTGAAACCGATAAGTCAAACAGCTTCATTGAGCACATCCAACGTATCCGCCAGCATGTCCATGACATTCTAGAGAATTAAAATTCCAAGTACAAGCAGCGACATGATCAACGTCGGGTGCCACACAAGTTTTAGGTGGACGGCAAAGTCTGGTTGCATTTGCAAAAGGAATGCCTTACCGGAGCCTATCAGAAACTCAGACCACTCTGATATGGTAGTTACACCATTACCAAGGTTGTGGGAGACAATGCATTTCAGCCCATCATTCCCCCCATTCCTTGGCCTGCACCTAGTGTTCAATGTGGACTACCTTCGGCCATACTTTCCACCATTACTAGACACATCTGACATTGCAGAACAACTCTCACCAACAGAGTTAAATCCAGATTGCATGGAACAAGCTACAACTGATTGGATCATGGACACATAGATCAATCACACTCACTAGTAGAAGATCCAACTATATCAAGTTGTCAAAGCAAGCCAACTTCTTCACCAGGGACCAAGTTCAACAGAAGTTTCCTCATCTCATGGAGGAACTCAATGTAATGGGGACCATTGCTTCCTAATGGGGGAGGAATGATCCAGGTGGATATTGGTATCCACCCACCAATTCCACTTGGACCCCCACCATTCTTTCATTTTTTTAGTTTCCTTAATTGTAGCACAGTTTACTATTTTTAGCAGCATTTCGAGTCCTAAACTTCTGAAGCCGTTTTAAGGCCCTAAACAACATTTTTGGGCAATCGTCTTTTACATCATAGTCCTTGGAGAGATATTTCCAACGGGGTATAATGTGTGTCAAACGGAGATAATATGACCAAGTCACAACCCCGGGAAGTTGGATGTCTAACTAACCCCAACAAGGCCCATAAACTATTGGTGTTACATCTCCTCGAGTTAGGGTTTTGGTTGTTTAGGGTTTTCTCTTATTGTTCAATAATAAAAAGGCCCTTGAGCCTCATTGCAATGTAGTTTAGAGGCATGTAGCCACCACATCTCTTCTCAGAGATAAGCTACCATAACCCAAGCTAGTTCATTTCCATTTTTGTTTGTAAGCATATTTCAGTATTTTACATTAATGAAATGAAGTATTATTTTTGTTGCATCTCTGTATTTATGGTTATATATATAATTTGTTGCATTCCTGTTTAAATTTGGATCAGTGGTATCAAAGTATTTTTCTCTTTCTCTATTTTTCTTTTCATGTCCCCAACAAGGTCAAGATATAAGGAGTTAGGGCTTGAACTGGTCGAACCTTTGCAAGACTAGCCTCACAAATCCCAATGGCCTCCCATGGCAAATGAAAAGAAAGACGAGGGGGCAGGAGATCCTATCAAAATCTTGCTCGAAGAGGCCCTCGAGCGAAAAAGGAACGTGATGATGGACAACTTTTCCCATATCCTTCAGCGGTTACCTAAGGGCGACACATCTACTTCGAGTAGCTACTCTAGAAAAACCACACACTTTAGGGTACAAGTTAACTTTGAAATGAATATTTTGTTTTTTTTTAACATTTGATAATACTAAATCAGCCAAATAGAGCCTAATAAGGCTTCTTACATTTTTCTTCAACAGCATCCATTCTTCATATTTGATCATAATTTGGATTAGGGGCAAAAATTTGCTCAAAAATCAAGTGTTCAAAATAAATCAAACACTGAATGACCGCATCCGTTTTAGGTGATATGATCCCAACCCAGCTCGTTTCACTCAAAACATTGTTCGTATGAGGAATTAAGAGCCCACTAACCATTTCACCAAACAACAAAAAAAATTGCAGGTACTGCCCAGTCAATATTCCATACTGCTGACGTGGCAAATGACAAGGCAGGTGACTGTACAAATCAATGCCCAATTTAGGCTCACCAAGTGTCACCGTTTGGTTGGTTTGTGGAGAACAAATGGGAAGGTGATACATGGCAAGCCCAAAGGCCACCACATGTCCCTCCCACAGGTCAAATGGCAAATGATCGTTTGGTCAAAAATTTTGGAGCAGTCGAGGTTTGACCCCATGACCTCCCCTCCACTAGCCACACACCTTACCAACTCCGCTACACATTAAGACTTAACATATTATGGTTTGATGTTATATTTAATGGTGAGTGCATTAAAGTTTGGGTGGAAAGGGGTTAGGGCTAAACGCGCTTAGACCGTTAATGAGGTTTATGGATAATTAAGCCATTCTTATCTGCTAATTAACTCGGATTAGTAGTTGGCAGATTCTACTATTTTTGGAACTGCACCCAGAATTAGCGGCCTTAACTGGAGTTTCTCTAGCTTTAGAGGAGCTTTTCTAGGGAAAGTCAATTTGAGTCATAACTGGAGCATTTTTCGACCAAATGAGGATCATAAAAAGGTGTTCCTAGATCATTTCAATATTCTGAACATAATGGAATGGGTTCCATATGCAAAGAATCACTTATGTATGTGATTTTTCCACATTGAATTTTAAGGAAGCATAGGGCCACCAGAAGAGGAGGTCAAGCGGCAAGACCAGAACAACTGTAGTCTATTTGCAGAGTTTGGAGAGTCGTATTAAGGGTTTTTGGATGCTCTGAGTCCATTGAAGTAGGTTCCATGAGTTGTAGAGCATTGTAAACTGTACCCTTTTCCATTTTGAGCAAATACAGAGGCCCAAGCCATGGAAGCTGGACCAAGGAGACGTAGCCCAGGAGGGGTGAACTCCTTTATCAAAACATTGTGTTAACTATTTTTCTCGATGGTTTGTTGTACATTTACTTGTTGTTGTTTAGAACTTGTCTTTCATGCTATTCTACTCATGATTCTAACATAAAACTTGACATAAATTTACCTGTTTGATTCACAAAACCTAAGATAACCTATACACATGAAGCAATTGACAAGCATTTGTTTTTAAATCTGAAGTTGAAATTAGCACAGCAAAACTATCATTCAGCTATAGGTCAAGTTGGTATTAGAGAAAAGGTTTATTTGCTTGATTGCTTGAGATTTTTGCAAGGAGAATTAACAGTGTGCAAGTTTATGTGATGGCAGCTTCAACAAGTGATGTCTCTAATCTCTCTTCCTTAGAAAGATTCTTTGATGAAGAGATGTTGCAAGAGTTTTTCATCATGAGAGATATGGTGCAAGAGATGATTGAAGATAGGAATGAGAACACTGTACTTCAAGAGCAGTTGATCGTCATGAAGGAGGAGAAGCAAGAGCTTCTTGAAAAGATGCATGAGATGGAGGTTTTACTCCATGATGCCAAGGAAACCCTAGCCAAGTATGTGCATGAACATGAGGTATGCAATTCAATTTTATCCTCAATTTCCTCTAAAAATGAATGTTTTTGTTCATTTTAAAGACACACTATAGGAATAGGGTCCAATTTACTGATGAATATGGGCTATTAAGGTAAAGGGTTAGGCAAACATGCACAAGGCATAGTTGAGCCAATTTTTGTTGAGGAAAGGCCTAGGTATTTAGGTCTTGGTTATGGACAATATAATGGAGAATGATCCAAAGCCAAGGAGACACATGAATGTGTTTCAAGAGGGAATTTCATTACATGTTCATACCCTCAATCCTATGAAGTTTGAGTTCATGAAGAATGCAAAATTTTTATACCCACTTTGCAAGAATATGCTCATAAGCATGCAACTAGTGGAAATGGAAAACAAGCGGATGATGAAAGCTCTAAGGTCATTGAAACCATTGTTGGTATTCTGAAGAGAGCCACTACCTCATCAAATTCACCTCCTCAAGAAGATGACAAAGGTGAATGTGAAAGGTATAAATCTGTCTTTAATCAAGTTTCTTTTGATTATGATAAACATGGTAAATCTTCACATAAGAATTGGAGAGAATTTAAATGTTCTTTCTGTGGCTTGAATAACCATACTATTTCGAGATTTTGGAAGAGGATAGCCATACACAGGAAATTTTAAAAACAAAAGAGATAGAAAACCATAGATCTAAACCATGTTGCAAAGAAGATGCAATTATTTTACACACATTGCCATAAGCAGGGTTATCTTGTAGACAATTGTTGGACTTTGTATCCAACAACTCACCCACGACATTTGAAGAAGGTGGAGAGATATTTTGACAAGATTGAAAAAGAGGATTCCATAATTGATGTGAATCAGGATGATACACATGATGATGTGCAACTGAAAGAAGCACCATGGAAATGGTTTGGTAAGAGGTGGTTTGATTTCTTATCCAAATAAGGCTTGCATTTCTTTTGTTGATAGATGCAATTATTTTCCTTAAAAATGGATTCCTTTGTCTTATGGATGCATTACTTTTCTATTAAAAGTATGTTGCAACTTGTATGATGCAAGATGTTAAAAGCGAATTTCTGTTTGACTCACTTAAATGCAGCAAAGAAAGCAAATTGTGGTTACAAGTTTGTATGTGAATGCATTTCGTTTGAATGCATTATTGATGTTGCATATTTTCACCAGGAAGGTGTGTGAAAGTGGGGTGTTACTCATTTCATTTGCAAAAAATTTGTCAATTCAGCTCTTTATGTACCCATACATGTTTTTGGGCTTATTTTACTTTTGTTTGTACTTGAGGGATAGTTGTATAATTGTACACATACATGAGAGTTTGTGTGTGTGTGAACAGTGGAATTGTTGCTAGCTTCATTGTGTTTGGATACATGCATGAGCTTCGACTTGTGTCGATTGTTGTCACATGTATGTCATATCGACTTGGAAGAGTTGATTTATCTCCAAAGATGAAAGGGATTTGTTGACGTATTATTGCATGAGATGTGAAATTCTTGGTGTTGATGCAAAGAATCATCAAATTGTTGTACATGCTTATGTGTGGCTCTCAAGTCAATTCAGTTGCTTGAAGAAGTATATTTTGTTGAACTATGTTTAGTCGATGATGTTTTGTCGAATTGTGTTAGTCGATGGTTTTTACACCAAGATGCAAGAGTGCATGACAATGTTACATGATGTGACAATTGTTGCTTTGAAGGAGCAATAGAAGAGGTCATTGATTTGCATTTCTTGCATAATATATTTTTCCATTTAATGGTTGTATTTGTGACAAGATTTTGAGGGATTTTGGAAGGTTCATTCCTCAGCAAGATGCTCATGTTTAGGCTTCATTCTCAATCATGACATGAGCAACATGTTGAACTAGAGGATGATAGAGACAAGAAGCAAAAGTGGACGAGCTACCAAAAATTTGCAGCCATTGTAGACTGTTGTGTGTGATGATGCCAAGATTCTCATTAGGAAGGCTATCAGATTGTATCAATTTTTCAAGCACCGGGGGATCGATGTGGTACAGTAAAGGTATTTTGCAGCTAGAAAGTGTCCAACAAGTGCTGGATTGGGTCAGTAGCAAAAGGAGAACAGTGGTTGAGGGACATAGCCATTTGCAATGCAAGGCATGTAAGTGTACCCAAGTGGTTGTCATGGAGATTCAAGTAGAATCAGTTAACAGAACTTGGGAAAGAGAATATTATTATCTCTCATCAGATAACCATCTTTTGTGGGTCCAAAATCCCGTCAGTGGGAAGGAGTGATCAGAATCTGGATTAGGGGCAAAACTTT